>OY728137.1:1021727592-1022359653 GCA_963277665.1 Viscum album | reverse complement strand
ATAAAATTTATACTTTATGAAAACTATTAATAAATCATTTGTGACATGTATAAATCATTTTCACCCCAATATTATACAATGTGTGATCAATATGACTCCTAATGCATCTTTTTATATAAAATTCACATTAATTTTTGTAAAAAAGACAACTAATATACTCAAAATTTAGAAAATGAATTTAGATTATTTTTATACTTTAGAAAACAATAATTCATTTGGGATGTGTATTAACTTGCCACACCTCAATCATACACATTTCATGATAAGTATGACTCCAATTGCATCTTTTTTATTTGAAATTGAAATTAATTTTAGTAAAAAGGAAAACTAATATACTCAAAATAGAGAAAAAAATATTGTTGTTTTTATAATTTAGTAAAATGATCCATAAGTAATTTTTTATGTGTAGGAATCAGCCTCATCTCAATATAATACATGATGTGTCTGGTATGACTCACAATGTCTGTTATTAGTTTAAAATTGACATTTTAGTTCAAAAAGATTCACTCGTTTAAAATTGAGAAAATGCACTCATATTATCTTAATAATTTATTACAATGATTAATAATTCATTTTTGATGTGTAGTAATTAGTATTACATCAAACTAACACATTATGTGACCAGTATGACTCAAAGTACATGTTTCCAGTTTAAAATTACATATCAGTAAGAAAAAAAAGTGATGTACTCAAAACCAAGAAAATGAATTAGTTTTGTTTTTATAATTTAGTAAAATGATCCATAAGTCTTTTTAGATGTGTATGTATCATCCACATATCAATCTAACACATTGTGTGACCAATATGACTCCAAATATGTATTTTTATTTAAAATTGACATTAATTTTAGTGAAAAAGACATCTGGCATACTCAAAACTATGAAAATTTATTTTATTATTTTTATACTTTAGTAAAATGATACATCAGTCATTTTTGATGTGTAATAATTATCCTCACCTCAATCCAATACATGATGATCCTGGTGTGACTCAAAGTCTCCGTTATCAATTTAAAATTAACATTTTAGTTCAAAAATTATCACTTACTTAAAAATGATAATATGAACTCATATTGTCTTTAAAATTTAGAAAAATGATTCATAAGTCATTTTTAATTTGAATAAATTAATCTCAGGTAAAACCGATGCACGATGTAACTGTTATGACTCAAAGTGCATGTTTTTAGTTTAAATTGACATTTTATTAAAAAAGACATGTGAACTTCTCAAAAATAATAAAATTTATTAGTATTGTTTTTATAATTTATTAAAAATTATCCCTAAGTCATTTGGTTGGTTTAATAATCATCCACACCTCAATCGGACTCACGGTGTGGCTGGTATGACTCTAAGTGGATCTTTTTATTTTAAGTTGACATTAATTTTAGTAAAAATGATAACTGACATACTCAAAACAAAGAAAAAAATTCATATTGTTTTGAAACTTTAGTAAAACATTCTTTAAGTTATTTTTAACATGTAGTAATCATCCTCACATCAATCTAATACATGATGTTCCTGGTATGACTCAAACTTTTCGTTATCAGTTTAAAATTCAAATTTTATTTCAAAAACTATCCCTCACTGAAAACCAAGAAAAATCACTATGATTGTCTTGATAATTTTGGAAAAATATTTATAAGTCATTTTTTAATATTAGGAATCAATATCATATAAAAATGACACATGATGTGACTCATGTTACTCAAAGTGAGTGTTTCTAGTTTAAAATGACATTTTAGTGAAAAAGAAAAGTGACAAACTCAAAAATAAGAAAACACATTTGAATTGGGTTGATAATTTAGTAAAAATATCCATAAATAATTTGGTATGTTTAGAAATTATCCTCTCCTCAATCTGATGTACGGTGTGATTGGTATGACTCCAAGTGCATCTTTTTATTTAAAATTGACATTAATTTAATAAAAAAACACAAAATGACATACTCAAAACTGGGAAAATGTATTAGTATTTTTTAATACTTTGGGGAAACGGTCCATAAGTCATTTTTTGTGTAGGTATCATATTCACCTCAATCCAATACATAATGTGACCAGTATGACTCAAAGTGTTCGTTATTAGTTTAAAATTGACATTTCAGTTAAAAAAGTGACACTCACTAAAAACTAATAAAACATGATTAGATGGTCTTTATTATTTATTAAAATGATTCATAAGTCATTTTTTACATGTATTAATTAGTCTCACATCAAACGGACTAGTTATGTGACTGATATGACTCAATGTGTGTGTTTCGAGTTTAAAATGAAATTTTAGTAAAATAGACAAGTCATGTACCAATTTTGTTTTTTTATACTTTATAAAAATGATCCATAATTTATTTTGGGTGTGTAAGAATCATCCACACCTCAACCTAACTAACTTTTTGACCGTTATGACTCCAAGTGCATCTTTTTATTTAAAATTAACATTATTTTTTGTAAAAAAGACAACTAACATACTCAAAAATAATAAAATTCATTCGGATTGTTTTGATACTTCAATAAAAATATCTATACATCATTTTTTACATGTAGTAATCATACTCACCTAAATATGATAAATTATGTTCCCGTTATCACTCAAAGTGTCTATTATCAGTTTAAAATTGACATTTTAGTTCAAAAAGTGTAACCTAATGAAAACTAATTAAATGCACTTGCATTTTCTTGATAATTTTGGGAAATGATTCATAAATTATTTGTAATATGTAGGAATTAGTATAATTCCAAATCAACACACGATGTGACCATTAAGACTCTAATTTCATGTTTCTAGTTTAAAATTACATTTTAGTAAAAAAGAAAAGTGATGTACTCAAAACTGAGTAATGGAATTCATATTGTTTTGATACTTTAGTAAAGTTATCCATATTTCATTTTTCATGTGTATGAATCTTCTGCACCTCAATACGATGAACGGTGTAACCGGTATGACTCCAAGTGGATATTTTAATTTAATATGTGTCATTTTACTTGAAAATGTGCATCACATCACCAAAAATGAGAAAACGGTCCTAGATTTGTTTCTCATAATTCTATCTTCCATTACTCAATTAATTTCCACATAATTTTTATCGTATACTTATATAGTTAATTTTCACCAAGATAATGCTTGAAGTTGAAAAAGAAATGGTGTGACGTGCAATAATCAATCGTAACTCAATCTGTTACACAGTGTTCATGGTATGAATCAAATTTTATTATAAAATTAACACTTTAATGTTTAATTTATTTCTATATATTATTACTAAAATAAGAATTCTTTCTTATAAAGGTGTTTTCTTTTTCTCAGGCAAGGGTGTTTTGTTCAAAAATAGCATGAGTCAGGGTTAGGGGAAAAAGAAAAAAGAACATTGATGTTTTAGAATGTATGTAATAATTTTTAATTACTCATGTAATTGTATAAAGGAATGTTTGAAATATCTATAATATAGTTTTTTTATTGTATTTGTTTTGTAAATTTTATTTCATTTAAATTTTTTATTTTTACTTGATTTTGATGTTGTTTCTTGTGTTGTTGTCTGTTATTACAGCACACTACATTGGTGTTGTAGTGTGTTGTTACAAAACACTAAAATACTCCCCTTCATCATTTTACACCTCAACCCTAGGCCTATGGGTGAGGAAGAACATCACTATTAAAGTTAATTACCATGCCTCACATTCTTATATAAAAGATGTTAGCTGAATTACCCATATCTGCTTATCCCATCCATTAGATATATTATAGGAAATACCCATCTCTAATCGTCTCTTAGTTAGATATCAAGTATGTCTCATCATAGGTTAGTAAGTGAGTAGAGTTAGATATATACAAAATTCATCGTTAATCTTTTCCTGGATTAGTGGGTCCATAGAACATAGTCATTTTCATCTCACTCCAAACCTAAACATAGGGTGACTGTAAAGGGGATCCACCATCACATCATGTCAACATCGATATACATATGTCGTATGTTGTACCATATCTCATAGTAGATGAGTACACATAATCAATCACAATCAAGACTCCTCTAATCAATCTCTCATGACAAATAATGTAGTAATATAGAGTTTCTAAATTATCCTCATTGATTTCCCCCACTAACCAAGCATATGGAAATCCAATGATAATATATTAATATATGAATATTAGTTATTGGATTATCCTACTGATTACAATACACCATAACCAATATTACTTCCCACCTATTCATCACTGGATGTCACAACATACTCGATAGGTCTCTACATTCAAATATCTTCACGTGATAGTGATAATAATACAATAATGATTAATGTAGTTATTGAAATATTTGACTATGAGTAGTAGAAACAAGAATATACCACTTTCATCTCTTAGATATTTATCCATGTCATATCATGTAACCAAGTTTATGCCACTATGTTATCTAACCATTCTTACCAATTACCAATTATTTTTTGTAATGATTATGCTACCTTACTCCCAAATATTTAGAAACTATTCATTATCATCTTTACATTGAATAAACAAATTCATTATGTACCTACAATTCCTTTGTGATTATGCCTTATTAGTTAAATGAATAACCTTCCTTAGTGTTATATCATTATTCAACTTATTATTAACTTTCATCATTAACCATCATTGTCACTCCTTTTCAATTCATTCACTTTTCACACATTTATTATTGCAACAAATTTCATATTGTGTCATGATATAAATAAAATAATTTCAATCATAAAATTAACTACATATAGTTATGTTCTTTATAATGAATTTGAAGAATATTCCACTTATTATTAAAACTACTTCCTTTATTTGAGTAGTTAGATCACTTTATATATTCTTTATTTTACAACCCACCATGGAAACTATAATTCTTTTCATTCCATTTATTTATTATCATCCATCTCAATCACATATAATCAATATCTTGAATTCATTATTTCATAATGAATTCCTAATATCTAAAATAGTTGTCATCATATTCCAAGAAGAATCATTGTGGGTTTAATGATCTTCTTTACATTGATAATATCATCTTATCATGGGCAAATAACTTCCAACGCAACCCAATTATCATCACTCATGGTTAAGTCACTCACCCACATGAGTGATCATCATTTCCATCCATTTATAATAATACCCCTTTATCTATTATCAATATTCAATAATATTATTATTATTTTACACCATCAACATATAAAATACTGACCTTCTAACATAAATTTTTTTTTGATGGTTTCAATTCATTCCTAACTTCATTTTTTGTATTTAGTGTTCATACACCACTTAATCACTCATTCTCGCCAATAAAAATTATTATTATTTTATGATAATAACTTTTCACCTTCAATAAATTACAATTATATTAATTCACCAACAAAACACACTCAAAATACCAATACCATGGTTCTATTAGATTATGGATTTTGAGAGGAGTCCAATAAAACTTTTGAAGAAAAATTTGGTGCTGCCACACCACCTAACACACCTTGGGAAACCTATATCATTTAGGGATGCTATGTGGAACCCCCAAATGATACCACATGTGGATTAAGATATGCTCCATGTAAAATCAATCTTAATTGTCAAATCTAGTGATTTAATGTCCTAGGATTTATCCTCCCTTCATTAGAGATTGGTGAGCATTGGGAATCTTTGGTTGTTTAATTGATTATTTGAATAGTCATTGGTAGGATATTCAAGTGAGGTCCTCCACCCCATCATGCACCTACATGGGTCACTACGAACTGTATAATCATTATGATCATATGGTCATCTACACTCTAGTTAGAATAAAAAACAACTAGTTCACCCCTACTAGGGATCACATGGAACAATGTTCACCATCTAATCCCTAATTGGACTTCCCTGATTACCCCTCCAGATTTTATCATCATCGTCGTCAGACTCTCACTTTCATCCACCATGAATGGTGGCTGACCAAATTTTACCACTTATAATCTTTCAAAAAATATAATTAAAAGTAGATCTAGATCATGGTATTCCAAATCTGTCATCACATCTTTAAAATTTATTTATTTATTAATTCTCACGATCTTCTCTCTAGATTATCTATCAAATGAAAATCCCAATATGTGTGATTAGAAATCCATGAGGAGTGTCTCTTCAACTTATTTATAGGGATATGATTCCCCCTATCACTAAACAATATTTATCTTTTTCCAATAGGGAAATATTTGTTGGTAAAAGTACGTTTTTTTTGGTAAATCCTTTTACCAACACAAATGTCCCTATCACTAAACTGTTGGTAAAAACTCTGTTGCTAATTTTTTTTGCGACAGATAAAATAGTTCTGTTACAATTATAATAATACCAACAGATAATATATATGTTGGTTAAAGTGTATAGAAATATATTTTTATGAAAAACAGTTATGTTGGTAATAATATTACCAACATATAATATCTATTTATAAATTAAATTTGAATAAAAATTATAAATTTTTATTTCTCGTAAAATTTCATAATATATTTATTAATTTATAATATATAATTCATCCATTTGAATTATTAAACTAAAGATGATTTAAATGAATGTTCAAACATAGAAAAAATTTAAATATATTAACAATTAAATTTAATACAAAATGAAATAAAAAACACAGGATCCATTACCCCCCCCCCACTTCCCAAGTAACAACTACCCATCCATGCCCCAGTACCAACAAGACATCTCTAGCACTGATGACCCATCCATGCCCTAAGACCAATGAGCCAGCTCCAGTTATACCATATCCTTCAACGCACCAGTACCAATGACCCATCTATTCCTAGGACCAATGAGCCAGCTCTAGAATGATTTAAGAACTTCAAGTAGATGATATACCATAGCCTTTAGCTCCAAGAATTCCACCAGAATGATGTCAATATGAGAGGAAAAAATTAAAACAAAGTAGCTACCAAAAACAATCCCTAAAAATGGGAATGGTTTTACATTCATTAGAGTACATAATTTATAGAGAGATAATGGAGGAATTTTTGGATGCCTTACTCCAAGTAGTAGCCTCCTACTTAAGATCCTTTAGTTGAGGATTTAATTTTTATGTGGACAGGCTTGGACTGATTATTGGACTTGACTTTTGATATTTCCAAGGCTTCTAAGATCCTGGAACCTCCTTTGAGCATTTCATCGAAAAACTTGTGGGAGCCCATAATTTTTTCACAGAAAAAAGAAAGAGCCTGCAACTAACCATCGAACACTCCAAAAGGATTTTTATTCATTATCCAAACATGTTCTAACAAGAACAAATCACAGAATCTTTCTTCTTGTTTGTAGTGACACCTAGAAATAGTAACAATCCCATAAACAAACAACAAGCCCCAAGCAGAAAACATGAGTAGTGAATGAAGCATTGATGGAAAAAAATGGTGACATGAACCTCCAGATCCCATGAATCATTTGTTATTGTAATGGTTCACACTGATGATGCAATCCACACATTCAATTTACCCTACCTATAGTCAGCTCGCATTGGCAGCATGAAGTAGGTCATCCCTACTTTCAAATGTAGGTGGTGGCTGAAAGAATCTTTTCATCCTCGCTCATGTAAGCCGGTCCCCTTTCTTGCACTTGTGAATGTAGGTAGTTCATCCCCAATCTCACACTGGTAGAAAGAAGAAGATGCGTATAAAATAAAAACAGTTTTAAGGTATAAAATAGCACATCAAATGAAAAAATTGAATATTCGACTCAAATATGATAAATAAACTAGTTTTTTTACACATTTTATAAAACTTATAACATACCAAATAGTCATTATTTTACATGCTTTACAAGAAAAGGGTCATTTCTAATTATGTTTCACTTATCAATCATTTATAGAAAATAATATCTTCAGTCTGACTGCCAAAAAATTAAATTGTCAACTAGTCATACTCGAATTTATTTCAAATGATTAAATATAAAAATTTCAACATGGTTATGGATCACTAAGTCTTGTCAATATTGAATCTTTCTATTGTTTACTATAATGTTCTTCAACTCTCAACAAAAATGTTTATTAGTCCAATATAATTTAATGGAATTAATTGATATAAAATTAAATTGAAAGTTAAAAAACACTGGAAGGATAAACATGCTACAATCAAACTTCAAAACTAGCACTATCCAAAGTGTAATAAAAAAAGATCTAATTTATCCGATTCAGCATCTCCACAGTTTTTTGTTTCAATCCGGACTATCAGTTTTCGATGATCCAATGAGCACATATTTTTTCAGACTGTATGAGTTGAAATGGACCTCCATGGATGGATCTGGAGGAAAAAATATTCTAAAAGGACAATAATCGAGAATTTGGTGGATATTTCAGGTTTGTTCAGTGTTCACTTGGCTTTATATCATCAATGAAAGATGAGGAAATCAATAAAAAAATTATCACAGTAAAATTATCAACGGATGGATTTACACATTTTACTGGGTTGAAAAATCAAGTCAAAACACTAATTAGAACAGTTAACATGTTGGACAACCAAGTGTAGGATTTTAATGAATATCTATCTGAAGCTCATTCAAAGGTGATAGAAAAGTATAGTTTGATTCAAAATCATACTGAAGTTTCTAAATAAGCCCTTTATGGCTGCGAAAAAGCTAAAGACCAGAACCATTCCCTGAAGCACTGACTTGAATCAATCAACCAACTCCCTGTTGAACGCAAAGCCTCTCATCTGGATGGAATTCTAAAAGAGAACATTAGAGAGGTAAAAAGAAAGAAGTAAAATACAAAACTAAAAGCAATTTACAAGATTATTTATAATCTATAAGATAAAATCACAGAACAGGATCAAGCACTCATCAATTCAGTTTCTGAAAATTCTATCCTCTCATGATCACTGCATGATCATTCTAAGTTTCTATTGAAGATCAATGATGAAAAATCAAAATTAGAGGTGGATGTGAAACTTATGAAGGAAAGAATTAGGGAATATGAAAAGGAGCTAAGATCTATGAGGCATTAGTAGGGTATGATATCTGATGAAATGAATATGAGAAAAAAGGAAACTAAGAGCAAGAATCATTTGGATAATCTGAAGAAAATATTAAATAATGAATATGAATTCCAGAGATAGTGCAGCCTTGTTTCCTCAAATTTATTAGCAGTGGAAGATGAAATAACAGTGGTGAAGGAATCCTTGGTTTACCCCAACACTGAAGTGGAGGGTTTAAGGAGAATGTGTGTGGAGATGGATAGTAGTATCAAGGACATGGAAGCACAAATATAGATTATAGAAGAAACCCATAAACTAGGCCTCTAACGCTTGGTCCCTTCTGGTGAAAATGCAAGGAAACTTTCCAGCCTCACTTCCATGTCTGATGATGGGGTTGATAGAGAAGCAAGAAAGGATGAATTTTAAACCAAGGAATCACTTGTTTTTGAGTCCTCCCATAAGATGGATCAGAGAAATCCTGAAAATAACCTACACTTGAATTTTATGTACTTTTTCCAAATAGAGAGGTCGGCCTCCATTAAAGGTTCAAATGAGGATACCCGGGTTGGATGGAATGGACCTTTCACCAACAGTGTCAGAAAAGGTAAATGAAACTTGATGAATTTTATATTAATATATTTCACACTCATTTGGAGTCCCTGAAATAGTTTTGTTAAATACTTGGGGGAAAATTTTTGTTACCCTTAAAAGTTTGAATTTGGAAAATCCATAATTACTACGATAGTACATTACATATTATTAAACATAGATTCCTGATTATAGATTATGTAATTTGTAAAACATAGATACCTGATTATAGATTATAAAACAGATAACAAATTATAAAAAATAGATTCTAGATTATAGATTATAAAACAGACTCATGATCAAATTATGTAATATGTGATCTGTGTGTACATACTATACTTGTCTACCCACATCATTATCGTGAAATTATACATGTCCTGGACTTTACTGTATCAAAATTTATGATTATTTCATTGGTTTTTAAATCCATGTGAAAATAGAGGCTAACACTCAAAAATCAGTTTGATATAAATAAAGTAATCACCTTACCTAAATGATTGAGTAGTAGGTATTGTAGGTTTAAATTTCAAAGCATGTCCAAATGTAGAAATAAGGTAATGCCTTCACTTCACAGCCTTTTGACTCACAAAATCTTTCCATGACCACTCTTCAACCAATTTTTTAATACTAATATGTTATTTATGTATAATAATAATGATACACATAAAAATAAACCAATAACATTTTATTTCAGACATTTCAATTTGATTTTCTATGGTTAATTCATATGCACACCACTTGATGTAAAAATATGTAAATATAGACATACCATTGTGACTGGACTGAGGAGTGAAAAACTATCTAGAAGTTATAGTTCATAATAAGTAAAATTCTATATGGTTCTAGATAAGGAAGTTTTAATGACATTTAACACATAACGATTACTAATGTATTATTAAAAAAGGAAAAGGAAAATATTCAATAAAAAGGTCTTCTAATGATATGATAATAGAAACTTAGGAAAACAGAATAAATATGATAAGCATTGGAATCCTATTTCAGAAATCTTTCATTTGGGAAAAAGGATTTATGGTTTTAGTTAGAAAAAGAAAATTGTAAATTAACAATAAAAAATTTAATTTAAAGAAAAAACTTCTATAGATATGATAAAAATAATTCACAGAAAATTCAATAAGAATATAATGAAGTTAGTAAAGTGTACATGAATAATAAAGATAGAGAACAGTTCCTAAACTAATCCTCTTATAGTGGTACAAAATTATAAAAAAATATATGAATGTCACATTCCTATTTTAAAAACAAATTAAAAAGTACATTCATTCACTGCTTGGGTCCACATGTCACTTTCTTGGTTGAATTTCTGCTCTAACTCTTCAACCTTCAGTGAATCTAGCTAAGCTCACCTGACTCCAACTTTCTATATGTGGGTCCAATCTGGACCCCTTGTTGGTCTAGGTTCACTCTTCAATTTAATTCCTCAATAAATGCACTCAACTCCACTTAAAAAGCTCAATTTTACCTCTTAAATTCCATCTCGGTTCAGTTTCGTCTCATTTGAATTAATAATGAAGAGATACTACAAACACAATATCGGATTGAAACTACCCACAATCATAAAGAGTAGAGAAAACTGTATCGACCAACCAATACTTAGTTCTCCATCAAAACCATCAAACAAATTATAGTTTGAACCTATAGTGAATAATCCCCATATTGCTAACAACATAACCTTCAACATGTAGTTAATAATCCTGATGTTACAAGAAAACAGAATTTAAATGGCCAAGCGTAAGTTTGAACTAATATTTCCATGCTATGCTCATGTGGTCCAATATTTCTAGAATAGATTCTTTGTAGATTCAATAATACAATAGTCATCAACTCCACACAAATAAAACATAGAATAAAAAATACAAACTCCAAGATTGATGTACTTGAAACCCATTCAAAACTAAAAGGGAAAGACAAAAAACATATCCTCAATGATGATAGGTGCTAAAAATGGTAAGATAAGGAGTTGAAAAATTCATCAAAACAAGTGAACCAAAATATTTGTTCACATACAATATAACAGGGGCTGGGAATAAAGGATTTACCTGAAGAAGATTCTATACAATACCAAGGAAAAAGTAATTAATTTAAATACTTTTTTATAAAAAAGGAGTCCATAAAAAACAATAGGATACATAAGAGTTCCAAGATAATTTTCCCATCCAACCATAGAAAAAATCAATTGATAGAACAACCAAAAAATTGACCAAAAGGCGTACCTTTACTGCTTTAAGAGTTCCAGGTACATCATCATCACTATAAAGATGATACACCTTATCATTGTACTGATCAATTTCATTTCTTACATAATCAGGCAAAAGAATAGTTCCCCCACCCTTAAAAACAGCATGAAATCTCATTTCATCTGAATTTCACTAAAAACCCTAACTAAAATTCAATTCAAACACTAGATAAACATGATTTTAAGTGGTTAAAACTTCAAGAAAATAAGTACGTACTAGATAGAAATCCCAAACATCAACTGATAAAATTATAAATTGGTTTATTTCCATGCCTCTTCCTACACATCATTGGGGAAAAAAGCAATCAAACAAGGTGTGTGAAATGGTAGATAATCGATGGTGTGGGTGTGGGTGTGGGTGCAGTCGATGGTGAGGAACTGTTTGTATCAACATAGGTAGATATCGCAACACTATTGAAGGTTAACAGAGAAAATTAAGAGGTGATCAGGGAAGAGGGAAGACACTGGAGATAGCGAGGTTAGGGGAGGGATTTTTTTATTTTTTTTATTTTTTTAATGATTTTTTATTAAATCAAAATGAATATGTTTATTTTTTGTTTTTTAACCTTTAAATGAATAGTTTTTAAAATATATGTTGGATTTAATATTATTTATTAAATAAAATTTATTTAAAATACAATTTTGATTTTGTTCTAAAAATAATATATCTTGTATGATTTTTTGAATATATTCCAAGTATATATCATTTTTTTGTTAATAAAACATAATTCTTTTAGTAAACTACTAACTAATAATAATAAAAAAATATTATTAAATGATTGATTTGTAGTGAATAAATACTAGAAGCTGATTTATATGTTGAAAAAAATATTGGTAATAATAATTAATAACAGTAGATGTATTTGTTGGTTAAAAAATTGTTGGTGTTAATATGATAAAATAACATATTTAATTGTTAGTAAAATATATGTTGGTATTTAATAACTAATAATGACAGATATATATGTTGGTAAAAATAATTGTCGGTACTTGAATTTAATACTAATAAAACTTAATATCTATTGGAATTTCTCATTTATACCAACAGCTATATTATCTGTTAATAAATTTTTGTTGGTATAAGTGAATTTCTTTGTAGTGTGTGAATCAATTTAATGAAATAGTTATTAAATAATTATTAAAAATATCCCTAAAAATTATTTCTATGATATATTAAAATTCAGGCATCATATTTTAATGAATACAAGTGAATTGGACTCAACTCATTAGGTAAAATATTTATCTAAATTAATTTATCATAATTCAAACCTTTATTTCTATAAATGTAAGAGAGAACCCTTCAACCTATAAACTCTTCTCTATAGTTTCTTGAAATTCATACATCATATTATAGAAATTATAAGGGAAGGTGGTTCATATTAAAAAGGACAAAAACACACTCAATATTCACAATTAGATTCAAAAATTAAAGCATATAATGGTAATAGATAATATTAGGCTCAAATAAATAACATTTTTTAACAAAGAACCACATCATTATCATGTCAATCTATCGATCTCTAGGGTCTTCCATTTGATCAAGTGGATCCCTTCATGGTGAATGCCTCCTCTATGAACCCTAGCTTCTCCCCATTTCCACTAAATGGTGATAATAAAGGGGATTTATCTATTCTAAATACTTAATAGAAGTGTTTTTTTAATAATTATTTAAAAATGTTTCATCACCACTGCACACCAATGTGATCATGCATGAAAATTTTGAAAATACTAACGAAGGGTAAACATCACATTATGGACTCAAAAAATTAGTCTATTTCTCAATCTGACACTCTATTAAGGAAAATTTTTATATTTTTTTAATCAGAAAAATAATATTTATTTATATAAATTCCAATTAAAATTTATTTGATTATCCTAAACACTTCATTTGATTAAAATGAGTGCTAATAAATAAAAAAACATTGAGACTATAATAGAATTATGATCATATATAAATTCATCTCAATTGAAGACCCATATTGTTATATTTAGACATTGATAAACAAGAAAAAATCACTTTCAACCCATATAAACTTATCATATTTTTATTTACTTGGTTTCAATATAAATTATTTTATATTTTATAAATTTTTAACATTCATTAATACTTTTATCACCAAATAAATTATGAAACCTTTTATATAAATCGAAAAAAAAATTCAAATAAAATTGTTATATAAAACTTTTATATTTACATGTACAATAAAATCATAAATAAATATAAATAGTTTTACATTTCATCTTATTATAACCATGTAAATTCATTTTAAACCAAGATCATATCCACTAAAATGTTTTTGGTGGGAAGAGGTTTTTAATAACCTTAACAAAAACTTTTTTTCTTTAAATTTATACTAAAATGGATTATCATCAAGACACGGTTACACATTTTTTTGGTCCTATGTGATGGGTTTCAAAGAATTTATAAACACATAATCAATGCAGTTGAAGAAATTATAAACGCATAAACCCAAGATCTACCTTTCTTAAAATCAAGACCATTTATAAATAAAATGAAGAACTTTTTTACATACTTATGCTAATGATCACCACCACTATTGATCTCTATTCATAAGTTTAATAAATACCACTGGGAGGAATCCATAATAATCCTTATTCTATAATGTATACAATGGTTTACTTGAATCAAAAATCAATGGGTAGGATCATATTCTATTTTCATGGAATTTTATTACAACTCTAGGAAAAGAGAGAAGGAGAGAGATCTTAGGGGATAATCACATGAAGCATGATTGAATGAGATTCATAAACCACCATCTCATGTTGACCATACATTTATAAATATCTCAATAATTCTATTTAATTGATCAAGAATACACTCATATGTTACAAAATAATTGTGTTGATTCATTCTGTTACTAAACCCGTTTGTAACCCACAGTAAAACATGTATTCAACATGTGAATACATTATGATTATCCATGAATTTTATATATATTAATGATAGAAAGTGTGGGTAATAATTTTAACATACTACCATTGATAATTCATGTATATAAATGCATTACAATATCAACATATCATATAGTATGATATAGAATAATGTATCTATAATATGATATCCATATACCATATCAAATTATATGCCCAATAACTTGTAAAAAGATGTTTTCACCATTCATTTAATACTGCATAAAACCAATATTATACCATAGGATATAGATTCTTTAGATAATATCTCATTCAATATTAACACTCTATAATCCATGGCTGTTTTGGAAGATGTTTTGGGCTAGCCATGTCATTTTGAGGATGTTGTTTCAGATAAATAAACTATTTTGGGTAAGCTATTTTGTCTATGCCATTTCAAGTAGTTTACACCTAGGTGATATTAGTTGATATTTGGTGTTATTATGGAATTTAATTATATAAAAACTATTATTGTTTCCAAAGTGTTTAAGAAGTTTAAAATATGTCATGATCTTGTATAAAAAGAACCAAAATGGGCATTTTGAACTCAATTATTCCATTGTGCCTGGAAAACTCACTTTCTAGTTTTTTATATTCATTATAAAATCAATAAATACATAGATATATCATATCTAATTCCACTTAATGGTGGAATATCATTTCATCATATGAATGTATTTTATGTGGAATTCATATATACCTATTACAACTATTAATTACCAAATATATTATTCTATGAAATACTTGTTATCATTAATTGAGAACCTGGGAAGAAAGCATCACTTCATTATAGATTTATGTTGGGTTTATTAGGGTCAATGAATACTTAATCTAAGTAAAATAATCAATTAGAAACCCTTAATACTAATGTAACAATGCATGAAATCCAAAAAACCATGTTGTATATAAAAAAGAAACTATGTTATGTACCTTACACCAATGAGATACAAAATCTTCTTCAATAAAATGGGATTTATGAAGTTCACAAGAGGTATCCAAAATATATCTATCCTCCATGATGTATCCATTGGTTGGGATGAATCACTCTGCGCACATGAAGGACCCTCTCATCACCCATAGCATGATAGTACCTTATGAAGGCTAAGGGTAGAAATATAAGAGAACTTCATAAGGAGATAATTGCCCTGGATTAATCACATCCCATATCATAGAAATGAACCCTTTATAAGGTCCTTTATAACTCTGCATGGATACCATGAATTTACTCATGTATTATAATACCTGAGTAAATGAATTTTTATAGTTAAGCATTAATCATATGAATTCAATGACCCTTTTTGCATTCCATTTAATAATCATATCTTATTAGTGGAAGAGAAATGAATTTTATCATATAACATTCAGATTCCAAATAATATTGTATCCTTTCCAAATGATTTTAATTACATGATCCATAGAGAAGGAAGGGGAATATTATCACTATAATATACCTTACTATATTTCAAAATAATGCATAAAATATTCCTTAATCGTACCCTATGATTGGAATAAAGTAGTGGACTGTTATCTTATAACTTTCCTTATGATATACCCATTTAATTTTATATTATGTGGCTTAAAAAATCATATTAATGTAGTTTTTAAGGCATATATGTTTGTCATAGATGTTGTAGCTTCCAGATGGGGTGAATTGAAGTTTAAAGTAAACTCAAAATTTGTACCATTGAAGATGAAAAGTAGTCAAAAAATTATAAATTCTGAACTAATAAAATTAAAATAATAATAAACTTATTGGAAATTAAACAACTCATAAGATGTGAACTATATGAGGTAAAAACTAAACAAAAAACACAATATATAATGAAATAATGAAATGGTTTTCTATATAAAAATACATAAACTCCTTTAAAATATATTATTAGAGGATAAAATAAGTTCAATTCAAAGTTACTCTTCTTTTTAATCCAAATAAAATGGAGGATCGGTAGCTAAATCCAAATGATACAATTTCCAATGCCGTGGAACTTCATCAATCTAAATGATTTCAATATACAAGTCATATCCTAAGACTTCTTCAATAGATGTCAGTACTAGAATACTACATCCATGAGCTCCTTTTCAATCACATGATTGATAAAAAAAATTATCATCAGGGAAAACTATAAGTTAATAAGCATAGATTCATATCTTCATAATATATTTGATCTCACATGATCAGAATTAAATTAATACAAATGAAAATTTTGGTGATTTTATAATAAAATATTCACAAATGAAATCTCTATGAACACTTAGAAGAAATCATAAAAAATAAGCTTCCAAGAACCAATATAGTTCAAAAAACATGAAAATATAATGGTCAGGGTATAATCTACTTAAAATCTGATATACCATTCCTTAATGCCTCAATCTTTATTTGTATGTATTGATATAACAAAATCTTCAACAGTGAACATCGATCTCTTCTCATGTAGATTTCACTTATAACAAAATTTAAATATTCATATATATCTTTTATTTTATGTAGTTAAAGTGACATCTCAGGGTTCTAGTACATACATAGTTTATAAGAAACTCCCCATAACATGTGATTCATAATTTAACTCTATATAACAAAATAGAAGTAAAAAAAATTACAAAGTAAGTATAACAAAACTAAAGTGTTTTTTATTCATAAAAACAACGGATCTAGAAGAAATAATTTCAGTAAAAGGACTCAACAATATCCCCTTTTCTGTTAATCACAAAACACATTAAACAATAAAATTTATAATAAGAAAAAGTGAAGTATTAAATCTTTTTACTTCCATGAAACTTACTCCTCATTGAGATATGTAATGAATGTTTGAAAAACATTCTTGTAACGACAGATAATTTTATCAATGGAATTTAACTTTTTATAATCATGTCATGAAACACATACATCACATAGAGAACCCAATAAAAACTTCATTCTTATAAATTAATAATGAAATATGTGGTATTTATAGAAATTGAAGAACCTACACTATTGGAATAGTAACCTAACTATTGGAATAGTAATGTGACCATTATGAATAGTAATCCGACCATTAGAATAGTAACCTCACCAATGAAAGTGTAAATAAAATTTATATATCTTATAAATGAAAATATGATATAATTATATCATGGTATAATTAAATAAATGTTTTAAAAATGATAATTTAAGTGTTTGTATTTTTGTAAAATGTAAATGTTTGTTTAAAATTTTATAATAAATTTAATTATTTAAAAGAAAATTTATTTTCAAAAAATATATTCATAAATTAATATTATGTCTTATTATAATTATAATATAATTTTATGAGACCCTAATTAATTTTTCAAAGGGTCATAAAATCGATTATAATATAAAAATTTGTTTTTTTTGAATAAATAATGATTTTTTTAAATTAAATTTCTTAAATTTGTAAAATTATATTCATAAAATGGAGTCGATTTTTGAAATATGTATTTCAAAAAATGGTTAGGGTGATTTTTTGGTATTTTTCTAAAATAGTTGAATTGTTTTGTGAATAGTGAAATATAGTAATTTACGGTGTAAGCTAAATACATGAATTTTTTAGCCATGAATGATATGTAGAGAATGTAATAGCACATTGGTTAAAACTAGCCTAAATCATTAAGTATGTTTATCCATATAAATCAACACTATTAATAGTCTAAAGCAAAAATAATAAACTAATAAATATAATAATCAAAAATACCCCTCACCACCCCTCCTCCTCACACCTTATAATCCTTAAAGCTTATATAAATTCTGCCAAATTCCATTACTAATCCTCTTAGATGTGTCCAGGATCTTCTGGTCTCAACAAAAGACTAAACCAAAGTTCCTTAAGGAGGTTCTCAAGGAGACAACATTCAAGAACTAAAATCCTCAATCATTCTCTTTTCTTGCCGTCATGGACGATGGGTTTTCATTTTTCTTTACACCTTAAAGGATGGTCATAAAACCATTATTATAGTTAAAACATATTTTAATATGTATATTATATCTTTTTCAAAGTTCTAGAACAAATTTATATACATAATATTAAATAAAATGAAACTATTTTGTGATGTTCAAAAAATCGCCAAAATAAAAAGAACATTTATCATTGATATTTTATCAAATGAACCATAAATGACAGAAAACCAAATGATATATGAGAAAATTTAAACTTTTTTCATTTCATTAATAGAATATAATTTTACTTATGGATAATTATACACATTTTACAATAACTTCTATAATTATACACAAGTAAACGGACCATGAAACCCAGAAAACGAAAACTCTCAGAATGACAAAATTGAACTCTATAACTCATAAAAATATCCATAAATGAACTTCATAAAATTATAATAAATAAAATAAATGTATAATAGGTTATAAAATAAGTAATTAATTAATCTCATTTTACTATATAGGATATTAAGTGCAATTTCAGAATGCATTCAGACATAAGGTAACGGAATTCTCGAACCTAACTCCCTTTCTTTGGGTTATTCTTCTTTCATGCCAAATTTCAGTATGGATATTATTTTAATATTCTTAAAATATAATTTTAGTGTTATTTTATTTTATTTTCTGGGATATACATATTTCCAATCTGATTTTATGACAAATAAAAATATTTTACAAAAGAACACTTTTTTCCAAAACACATCTTTATTCCTCTTGTGCTATTTCTTCTTTGCTCAAAAATGATGAAGCTTATACAAAATATTTTCTTTTATATTTTCCATTTGGGAACAAAATTTTTATTCATGAAATCATTATTGATTAAATTCTTATAAAACCCATTCCTTTAAATGATTTAATTCATTGAGTTTATTGATATATGTTTTTTGTGGCATGCATGATCATGTAAATACATAATACTTAACTTGATTGTTCAGTCCACTTAATCATAAAATCATACTCTATATAATTGATTGGTTATAACTAAGGACCAACTCATTACTATCAACATATATTTACACTGTGTTCCAGCTTCTAGATTCCCACTAAAAGAAACAACACTCCTCTACAATGTATGATTCAAATAAAGATATCATTATCCTACAAACTTATTTTATACCTATTGATTTATATCTCCCTTATCAATAAATTTATATCAATAGGTTTACACAAATACACCTTCAAGAATATACACCCAGATATTCTTCAAAACATGGTCATCTATATTGATCATCACACTAGATCATCACATGATTTGGTGCACCTTAGCATTTTTAATAATTGGGAACTTCAGGTCTCATTCTTCCTTGGATAGATCTCATATTTAAACTATAAGTCTCTCTTTTATCATCATAGAAACATATACTAAAAATTATTTTCACAATGGAGTGGGCTTATGTCATTTTGGTCTCATGTAAAGGGTTTCTAAGGATCGATCAACACATAACTAATGTATTGTAAGTAATAAAAAACCTTTAAACCCAAGATCTAGAATTCTTGAAACTAAAACCATGTATAAATAAAATGAAAAACTATTGTTCACTCCTTACATATATGATCAATACCACTATTGTTCTCTATTCACATACTTGAGGAAGAACATTGGAAGGAATCCATTAGAATCCTTATTCTATGGTGTATTAATGGGATGACTTCAATCACAAATAAATGTGTGGGATACTATTCAATCCTAATGGAATTATAGTTCTATTATAAGAAAATAGATAATGAGGGGAGCTTTAGGGATAATCACATGAATCATTGAAGGATTGTACAATACTTTTACGCCACTATTGTATAGTGGATACCCCTTTAAAAATACCTCAATGATGATCCTCAAGTGATCAAGAATTAACTAATATATTAAAAAATGTATGATTTGATGAATTCTATTACAAAAACATTTTCTAACCCACAACTAAACATGAATTCAACATGTGAATACATTATGATTCTATATACCAGGAAAGTTCAGTCAGAGGAAAAACCTCTGACCATTTATTAAAAAGAAATAAAAAGTGCAGTAAACAAAGAGATGGGTGAGGGAGAACAGTTTGACCACACCCAATCAAGAGTCCCCACCAAACACAAGCACAATTACAAACCAAACCATTACACCAAGAATCAAAAACCATTTTTTTGTTTCAGCACATTCAACCAGAGTTCATCATCTTCATCAATTCCAGCTATTCAACAGCACATCACCACTGTAATTGCAGCAACCGTGACTTCAACCCAATGTTCTTACCACAATAAAATCCCGAGGAGAACCAAATCCGAGAAACAGGGCAGACATCCAGCATGAAAATCAGCGGGATCATATCACCGGGGAGCAAATCCACCATCACAAAACACAAATCCAATAGAACCCGAAGCAGATTCATCCAAAATAGCAGCAACCAAAAACTAACCAGATGCAAGAACAACACCAAACCACCGGGGAGAAACAAGCAACAGCAAACAAATCCAGACTCAAGAGTAAATGGAAAATTCAAAGAAGAAGCCATCACCGTGCCGAAGACCACACAGAGCTGAAGTCCTCTAAGAACACCACAAATCACCCAGATCTCGTCGCCGCCAACCAATACGCACTCACAGACCTCAACGAAACCCCAACCGCACACAACGAAGATAAGGCAAATACCTCAGGCCGCTGGATCTAGAGGCTCGGACGCAGACCGACACCGCGCCGCCATGGGAGACCCTATCCGGAGACGGAGGAATCGGGCGAGGAGATGCTAGCAACAGAGCAAGAAAGACGACCCGAGTCCACAAAAGCACCGCATCCAAGGATTCACCGCCAGATCTTGCCGAGCACGAAAAGGATCGCCGCATCAACTGGAGTTGATGGAGGCGATGACGCGGAAGAAACCCTAGCGCTCCGAGCCCCTTACGGGCTCATCTCCATGATTCTATATACATTGTATATATATTAATGATATCCAGTATTGGTAATAATTGGAACATACTTCATTTGATAATTCATTCATATCAATGAATTAAAATATCAACATATCATATAGTGTGATATAGAAAAATATATATCAATATGATATCCATATATGATATAAAATGATATGCCTAATGACTTTCCATTTTCATCATTCGTGCCATACTCTATGACACCTATATCATATAATAGGATCTAACCTATATCATATCATAGGATCTAAATGATTTAGGGGATATCTCATTCACTATTATCACTACATAAACAAGGACCATTTCATAATTTTTTTCAGGTTATCCAAGTCTTTTTAAGGATGTTGTTTTAGGTAAACAGACTGTTTTCAATAATCTATTTTGTCTATGCCATTTTAGGTTGTTTATTGTGTGGTTATATAATTTTCTTCATGGTGATATTATAGAATTTAATTCCATAAAAACCATGATGGTTTCCAAAATGGATTTTGAATTTCAACTATATCACAATCTTACATAACAAGATTGAAAATGAGTGTTTTGAACTAGTCTTTGTCATGGTTCCAAGAAAACTCACTTTCTAGTTTTTTATATTTATTCAAAAATCAATACATACATTGTTAGATCATCTCTGATGCCACTGAAGGGTGTAATCATGATTCTTCATATGAACATTTCTTATGAGACATTCATATAAACCTATTATAACTCCTCATTACTCTAACTCTTAGGTTACGTAGCACTTTTAATCGGGAATGGATCTCCTAGGAGTAGAACCTCGCTTCGTTACGCATTTATGTAGGGTTTTTTAGGGTTATTTACCACTTAATAAAAGAAGAATAAGTAATTGGAAACCCTTAATAACAATATAACCATGTATGAAACTTGAAAAACATGTTGTATATAAAATTGTGAAACTATCTTATATACCTTACACTGATGAGATACCACATATTATTCAATCATATAGGATCAATGAAGTAGTTCCCTGACTCATTTTTTCACCCAAACATCATTCAGGGTTAGTGTTCCACGGGGCCTTAGGCACGCCTCCCTGTATTCCAAAGGCTTCTAATAAGAAGTGATGTTCTAAATAGGTTATATTTGGGAGACATTACCCTCTGGATGTGAATATAGTAATATTATATGTTTATAATAATCAGTGGAATAAACAAAGACTATAAATGATGGGACTAGTAACCCATCGTAACAGAAATAATAACACACAATAGTGGAAGAATAATCAAGAGAAGTAGTGGAATAATAAATACCAATATACCATTTGTATAAATAAACATCACAGGATACCAAAAATAAACATGCATCCAAGTAAGGTCATATAGAGCAATAAAAAAAGTTCTACCATGGCTAACCGCATTATATACATATATAGGCATGTTGATTCAAAAAAAGACTCAATAAAAAGTAACTCTATCTGATGAAATAACCTCAATTTCTCCTACTATCCATCTCATTCTAAACATCTCAACATTATCACTATGGTCTTGCTCTAAAGATTGAACCTTTAAATGATCAAAAAAACATAAAATCAATATGTTTCTCAAAGGGGCCATGTAGGGTATGAGAATAATCTTAGTAGGACACCACCAATGAGTTGCAAACTTACATATGTGAATAAGTAGGTTTGTACTAAAAATAAATAAAATAGTACAATAACATCACATAAAAAAATTTATTCCCTTGTGTTCAACAGCCCAAAGGATGTAATCACCTGACTCGACCAACATTAGAATAGCTATAGAGGAGAGGATCCTTAGCCCAAACCCTAAAAAATCCGTGAGGAAAAACAATCTAGGTGAACTTTTAGGTTTCACCCCTTAAATAATCACTCATTACCTCATGTCAACCTATACCTCATGCCCCAATATATAACTGATGTCTTGAAGGCATGCCCAAGAAAGTACCTAGTCCCATGGACCCCAATTAAAAAGATCCATGTCAGCTCAAAGCATGACATTTGAGACACACCATTATCTTTCCTTCCAAAAATACAAACACCATGGTCTCATCAACTGATGTCCTAAGGAATAGAGATTACTATCCTCCTAAATAATCCTAGCCAATGGACTCATTATGTGGTGAGCCTCATCCCCCAACTGACAGTCTCAACACCATCAACCAAGACTCCTCACCATCCACATGGATTTCTATGTCAATCAACTCCAAACAAATTCATGTTCAAAACCATCCTAAGCCGCATATAACGAAGTCCCCTACCCATATAATTTGTCAACACCACCTCATCATCTAAGTCATTTCTATGTGAACATGACTCCAACTACACATCAGCTAAACACGGTGAGAATAAATCACCAACAAAGTACCTAAGACACATCATCCCTACAAATCATTGCTCTGAGAATGTGCCACTTAATCTAATGGTCAACCCCATCCAATATCACTCATTCCAAGTCTGAAATCATGACGGCATCGTCGCCTCAATCTGACAACCACTTCTCCCAATTGGTTATCAACATCACCCATATAATCTAGGACTTTCCCAACCCAAAGAATGCATCACCTCAATCCATATGGTCATCACCACCTCAATCCTTGGTCTAAGCCCACCATGTTCCCATGGAACTAACACAAGCATTTTAATCAATTTAATTTAAATAATTAATATCTCAGACTAATCTTCTCAAGGTACAAAGACTCTTGTTGGCTCATAAAATTTGTAGACTAATGAAGCATGCCAATAGGCATCTCATAAGGTCGATTTAATTAATTAAAAGTAAAATATTTAATTTATACGGTCTCTCTCAGACTAAACAATGGTGTACTCAAATATACACCCCCAAAACATGATTGAAATTCAAGAGAAATCTAGGAACCCCCTAACTCATAGTCATAGACATAGGTTCACTCGATACCATCCCCTAACTTGAGCCAGTTTGGAAGAAATCGGCATTTTAGATGAATGGTCTAAAAATACAGTAAAACAGATCACATAGATTAGTTCACCATATAGAAAGGGAAAAGGAGAAGATAAGAAATAGGACTCAAACCCTTACCAACATGGTTCCAATGTATCTGATAGATTGAATAACGGACCTTAGATTAAGAAGATAGGTCAAAGCCTATGGGAGGAAGAAAGAGGACCTCACCATGGAATGGGGGTGATATCTATGTAAAATAAAGGAAAAAGGGAAAGGAGGAATAGAAATAGAAGGATAGGAAAAATCATAATTTTTCCTCTTTAATGAGGAACACAGTTGGCTTGTATGGTTTGGATAACTGTGCACCATTGTGCGACACACACTTTTTAAAGGGGCCACCTTGGATGGTTGTCCCGCATGATTTTCCAAACCATGTGAAAACCATGTGTGATCATATATTAAATGCTAAAGAGATATCAAAAATCCATGATACCCATCCTGTATGGTTTGAAAAACCATGCACATAGCACTTAGAGGGTTTCTCAATTTCCCCTAGGAGGCCACATAGTTTTCCCAAACCATGTGCCCATATCTGTGTACCCTATAAAGTTTTGTGTTTCTCCTTTGATGCACCTAAATACCAAACAAAACGATTAATAAATTTTCGAGCATTAAAATACATAAAAAATCAAAGCCTTGTGTTAACAAAACTCTTGAAATTGAGTTCTTATGATCAAGAAGGGAGTTGGCCCACTCAAAAAACTCCAAAATTCAAACGGGTTGAGGAATTCGACATGATCCAAAAACCCAAGATGTTATAATCTACCCACCTTAACATAGCTCATCCCTGATCTATCAAGATAAATCCAAATATGGTAACAAACATACCCATCTCATTTTATACAACCTATCCTACCCTAGTCTTAAATTCATAATTCAACTCTCTCAAGGCATCCTAACCTTAGGAGTTACCTACCTAGATCACGCATCCCAACCTAAAATAAATATAAACTAATGGTCCACTAACCATCCATAGACTCAAAATCTATTCCATGATACATATTCACACATTCACCATATTAGGTTCTCACATCATACCCATGTCACATCTGACACCCATCAAGTACCTCATCACCCCATATGCCCACTTCATGCCCATGTCACACAAGGCACCTATGAGGTCTCACTTCTCATAAGATGACCATAAGAAGTCTGGGTGCCTCACACCTCACATAGAAACCACATCGCACTAATTATAATATGCCAATGAAACTCAAAGAAACCTACATCCCATAAATTTCCATAGATAATCCTAGTGTCACGCACCTCATATATATATATAATGCATTTGATCTAATTCCAACCTTCTAACCAGAGCATGGTTAGTCGAAAATTTAATCTCATGAACCTCCTGCACCCAAAACTAGACATGATGTAAAAAAAAGACATTCCAAAAAAAAGGAAGTTGTTCATGCCCACTATGTACCTATAACTTTCATTGACTCACTAGCCTACTCTAACCCTAAAATCTCAACAACATGCACCTAGACTAACACCCTACTACCTAAAGCTTGGCCTCCCCATGGAGCTGCACTAGTTACCGACCACTGACCCCATTGTTGGGTCCCACTATCTCTACAATGACCTTTTTTTGTAGCAAAATCTTAGATACCAACTCCTAGTACCACTCCTAGTTTGACCTCAGAACCCTGGTTCTACCCCAATCCCTAACTATCGAATATCTGAGAAGGATTCTTGCAATACTTATCGAGATGCCTAACATGTATGTATGCTCATCACTCCTTCGATGCATGATATCACTATGTTTGGATGTGTCTTAGATTCCCAAACTAGAAGCGCATTATCAACAACCCACTCCTTGGTGGTCTTCTTGAGTATCTACCCTGAACACCCTATTAAGACTCTTCTCGTCCTATCTTCCTGTTACCTGATGCATCACCAATGTAGTCACCTAACGCCATCACCCAACTTGAATATGATAGGTTCATCAATTTTTTCTCCTATATCAATGACTAATTCAAAAACTATGAGAATGAGGCCAACCTAAAGATGTTTACCTACACCCAAATGGTGTTTTGTAAACCATCCTCAAAATGCCTCACCCTCAAGGTGTCATCACCCAACATACTGGGTGCAAAGAGAGATAAATCTATGAATATAGCTTCATAGTCCATCATGGAAAAGTATCCTCGATGTATTATCAATAACTCCCAAGCTCTCTCCACCCTCAGTATCTTTGGAAATAAGTGCTCGAAGAACCTAGCCTCAAAGTCCTTCCAAGATGGTCCCTCATGTCTTCAAGCCTGAACTTGCACGTCTCACCAGCACTTTTTTGGTCCTCTGAGAATATATATATACACATTAACCCTCTGCCCTGGGGGTATCTCAAGATTCCCAGAGATAATATAAACTGATTCTATCTATTTCTCATCTACCCGTCATCTTCCCTCACCCAAGAATACCAGAGGTTGTTGCGATTAGAACTCGTGTGTCAATTACTCCATTAAAGGTTCTTCACCTTGATCTCCCCTATCGATACCCTAGATAACATATACTAGGTTCTACCTGAGCTTCTTGTCAAGACACTGACTAAAATAGGTCAAATTTGGTGGCTAATAAGCCTAAACTGGATCCTGTACTTGTTCATGTACTTGTACCTCATGATCTGCCCAACCCTCTAGGGACACATCCTGACCCTCAGGGGTCTCAACCTATGCATGCTCCTGTGGCACTAAAACACCACCCACCTAACTACCACAAAACTGAGCATTTCCCGGTGCCACCCTTTATCAGCGCTAACGAAAAAGCGCTGATAAAGGGGGGTACATTTATCAGCGCTTTTTTTAGCCCTGATAAAGGTACCCCCTTTAACTGCGCTTTTTTTAGCGCTGTTAAAGGGTACCCCTTTATCAGCGCTTTTTTAGTAGCGCTGATAAAGGGGGTCTTTATCAGCGCTTTTTTAAAAAACGCTAATAAAGGGTCTTCTACAAAAAAATCATTTAAAAAAATATATTAATATTTAAATATATTGATATAGTTATATTGATATAAATATAATATATATTTTTTAAATATAATTTTAAATATATTTTAGATAAGTGTAAATATACAGTTACACTTTAATATATAAGATATTTAGTGAAAATGGCTTATAAAAAAATTAAAAAAATTATTTTTAATTAATAATTTGATAATTATTATGGATTAATAGTCATTTAATAACAATTTTAAGACTAAAAAAAATTTAAAAAAAATTAAAAAAGATCCAAAATATGTTGAAAATGCAACTCGAACTTCAAACGGCCATAACTTTTGATCCGGGTGTCCGTTTGAGCTCTACCACATATCAAATCGAAGCCTGCGACGAGCTCTACATCGTTGTAACACGGGATACCACGATCAAGGATTTTTCAAGGCAAAAAGAGGCTCATGAGGCCTATAAAACTGAGTTTTTAGTCGGGGTACCCCGATTTTTTAACATTTTGTGGATTTTTAGCCTCGTTTAAGAGCGTATTATTGGCTTTTTTTTGTGGGGAATGAATTTATTCCAAGGTATTACATTCATATTGATATTATATCTTTGAAATTTTATCGTTTTTTATATTGAACTGCTATTAATAATCAAATATATAAATATATATACATATTTTTTATATATTCACACATAAAATTAATTTTTTAAATAAATAATTAAACATATTTACATATAAAATATATTAGCTTTATCTAAATAATAACAAATATCCATTTTATTTAAAATACCAATATATCAATATTTATATACCTATATATTAATCTAACTATATATGTACCTATATAATGTGTGTGTGTCTATTTGTGTGTGTCTATATATTAACAAACTGATATTATATATATATATATATATATTTATATATATATATTCTGACATATGTATATGAATATATATATATAAATATATGTATAATTATACTTATAGAAACACACATATATATATTTGTGTGTGTGTGTGTTGTATATATGTATTTATTTATACACACACAAAACAAAACATATTTTATAATTGTATTGAAAACTAATCTTATAAATATATATTAATATACGAATAAATATATGGATAAAAAATATAACTAAATATATATAAATAAATAGATATAACTTAATATTAATATATGAATAAATATATAAATATATAAATACATACATATATAAATATAACTAACTATATATATATTAATATGCAAATAAATATATAAATATATAAATATAACTATATATGTATATATATATATTAATAAAAGTATATAAATTTATATTAATACATGAATAAATATAACTATATATATATATATCACTAGTTGGAGAACAAATCAAATTAGAGGAGTGGTAAAGGCTTAGCGCGCATGGGGGGAGGTCTTGAGTTCAAAACCTGGTGGAGACAGGTAGGGGCACGCGCATGGGTGAATTTAGGGGAGGATATAGCGCTGATAAAACGTGGGGCGTCGTGGCTGGGGCTTGTTGGGGCGCTGATAAATGGGGGGGCAAGCGCTGTTAAAATGCCCCTCCGATTTATAGATTTTTTAATTTTTTTAAATTTTTTTTAAATTTTTTAAATTTTTTAACTTTTATCAGCACTAAAAAAATCGCTGAAAAAGGGTCCTTTATCATCATTTTTTTTAGCGCTGATAAAAGGCCCCTTTTATCAGTGCTTTTTTTAGCACTGATAAAAGTGGCCTTTATCATAGCTTTCTGGAGCACTGATAAAGGGGACCCCCTATCTTCGCTGGCATTAATAGCACTTTTTAGCGCTATTAAAGGCATTTTTTAGCATTGATAAAAGCCGTATTTGTAGTAGTGTCTACATCAAAATCCATCTTGGTGGAATCCCTATGAATACCAATAACATGTCCATACATCCAATATAACATATATATATATATATATATATATATATATATAACCGGGATAGGTAAAGAAGTAATAGGAATTGAAAACTCACTTCCCTTAGTCTCCCCCATCGAAACCATGTCACGTGACATCTTTCCCCTTGGATCCTTACCCACCCATATCAAATCTAGTTATCAAATATAAATTCAGACTCATGTCCCCTCACCAACACACATCGAAGTCTAGAATCACATACTATTCTGAGGTAGCTAAGTAAGATTCCACTAAATAAGGATATATGAAAAAACATTATTTATATTACTTTATGTACATTTTTGATAGATCATCCCCATATGTCTTGAGCCATGCTCACCCTGAAAAACCATGTTGCCTATATCAAATGACCAAGTCACCCAACCTAGTGATCAACATCACCCCATATCATCATCCTTGTCTACTCTTATAATATTCAATCCATAAAATATATATCACATATCATTAAAAATATATTTCATTGGAACCCCATGCTTGGGTTGGCTAAGTAGAATGCCACCAAAGAGAGGCTAGGTAGGAAAACACTACTTAGATTCCTTTGTTGACACTTTAAACAATCAAACCCCTCTTAGAACAATCTAGGTACCTAATGATAATCACAAACAATTTATCACAAGAACACACACACACACAAATATATATATATATATATATATATATATATCTTATGTGCCTATTAAGAAAAGATAAGCAACCATCCCTTTCCATATCGGGCCATGGGTCCAAAATCCTCTTTTTCTATGCCCGACCAAAGGGTCAAGTATCTCCTCCCTTTCCATACCAGGACAAGGTCACATCTCATAATAGATAAAAATAACATCCAAGTGCACCACCCATGGTGGAAATAATATCAACTGTAATAATAGAAAATAAGAACAATAATTCCCACCCATGGAAACTTGGTTTGTCCCCCATGCAAGGGGTTGTAGGCACCCAAACATGAGATCTTAACATAGTTCCAAAAGAATCCTGATCTCCAGAATACCATAACCCAAATAGTAATACCCAAAACGAGGAAAAATAAAATCCTATGATACCATTTGTAGTGACCCGACCCATTTTTTCACATGAACAGTCATGAGGGCCAATGGGACACTAGGCCTTGGGTGTACCTCATTGTACACCGAAGGCTTCTGAATATCATATAGGGTGTAAAAAAGTAATATTGGGGAGATTATTCCCTCAATAGGTGAATATAATAATGGTCTAAGTATATAATAAGTAGATAAATAAAGAAAGACCATAAACTATGGGACTGGTAATCCACCATATCAGAAGCAATAACATGAAATAGTAAAATCATGATCAATAGAAGCAGAATAAAAAATACCAAAACTCCATTTTTATAAATAAACATCACAAGATACCATAAATAAATATTCATCCAATTCAGGTCATAAAAATCAATAAATCAAAAGTTTTGTTTGTGGAAAACCTTAGTATATAAATACATAGGCATGTTGTTTCAAAGCATGACTTATTGTCGCCTATCGATCGTTCAAGGTTCTGGTGCTCTGCTAATATGTATAGCAGCACTCGGGTCGAATTCTCAATGATGATACTTTTTAATAGTTTATTATTTTTAGTTGATTTTATTTTTATTGGGGTGGTTTCCTTGTATATATTGATTGAAATGATTTATTGATTAATATTAAATTAACAATTTGATAAATATTTGGTTGATTTCTTCATTAGGTAGTTATACTAATGATATTATTGAGCCTTGATTTATATTGAATTAAATTAACACCCACTTCAAAAGATGACGTTGATTGGAATTATTAAGTGTTAAGGATTTAATCCAAGCCTTAACATAACATAGGGTTATAATATCAATCAGTGCATATTGATGGCAGTGTATTTATGGTTCCAATAATCCATGGAAACCCCTCCTTAATCAAAAAACCTCATTAATCCATGACATGTTAAGTCCAACATACACAATGTAAATTCAAAGAATATTCATCGAGAAAAAGCTCTCAGTCACTTAACATACCTAACTTACAACTCACCTAAATGAAAGATTTACTCATCCATTAAAATTATTAGTAATATGGTATATTATTTTTATTACGATGAATTAATAAGAGAAAAAAATAAAGGGATAATAAAAGATTGGTGCACCGAACACACACACGAGCGATGAAGAGAAATAAAAAAACACACTTTTTCTTGAATGAGAAATTGAATGATGAGAATGAATTTCAAATTGATTTAGAATATTTAAAGAACATCAATATAAAAATACATAATGTAGATTATAATAAGAGGTTATGAAGAAATAAACTTTCATTAATATAGAATTGAAAATACAAACACTTATGAAATTACAATTGAAAATGAATGGAAAGAAGATGAAATCAAAGAGAGGAGGAAGGGTCTATCAAGTGAAAACTTGAGTTTGGAATGTCCTGTCAAGCCTTTGGCAAAGCCTTGGTCATTCCAATTGATCCTCCTATATTCTTAATTTTCCACCACTTGCAAGTAGAGGAGGGGGATGTATTTATATCCCAATGTTGTGGGATGTTTGCATTCAAAAACTACCCCTCCACTTGGCACACAATTTTGATAATTCATACAGCCTAATATCGAGATAGACTTTACTTTAAATTTTTATATAATAATGTTTTCCATCTAATCTCAAAATTTTGGGGAATTTTTATTTAGTGATACAACATTATGGCGGTTTTAGTAAACAATTATAATCTAACCATTTCAATCCAGACTTTTTAGAAGGAGAAAATGTGAATGGGTTTATCAATAGCAATATGCCTTAAAATCCAAACACTTATTTTAACAAAGTTTTCCTTCCATATCTTGTCTTTCAAAATGAAAAATATTAGATATATTTTATATCTATATCAGGAGAAAATTGATGAATACTCTACTTATTTTAATTCTCATCCAGAATGGTGGGCTGAGTTTAAATGAATCATTAGGGCCCCTTGTTTTTGGGATTGGGCCTTGAAATTTTTATCCATGATTCCTTTTGATAATAAAGAACAAAATATGGAGTATCATCAAATTTGGGATTATGTATGGAGCCCAGTAATTTCATTATTAGGGCTGATCTAGTTTCTTTACAGATTTTGTGGGCCTTATTTTATGGACCATATGGCCCTTCAAATGGAATAATTTTCCCAAGATCCCTTCTAAAGAAATTTTTTGTATTGAAAGAGGAATCTTAAAAAAAGAACCATGTAATTTGGATAAGTAAGGTGAGATTTATAAATAAAATAGTAAAATACATTGATTGTATTAATTCAAATAATTCTCAAAAAATACATTTAATATTTAAATATTAATATTTCACACAAATTATGAACATTTCATATAAAATCAGTAAAGGAAGTATATAAAAAGTTTTGAAAATATTAAAAGCATTAACTCCTCCAAACATAGTTTTGTAAATTTCCTCATGTGAAACAAATATAAAAACATGAAAAAACATTTTCACTCACCAACCAATATTAAAAAAAATTCCCCAATCAGGGGAGGTTTAGACAATTTAACTCATCCATATTGAATTCCACCACAAGTTGTTACAAAAACAATATTCCAAAAACATTTCATTTTTCATTCTCAAATTTATAAATGGAAAATGGTGGCTCACAAAACTTACTCCTCTCAAGATGAGAAAATTAATTTATGGAGCTTCACTCATTCACCTACCAAAAGTAAAAATATTAGAGTTTATAAGAGCTCTCGGCATCCACTCCCTATTTAAAGTGCTCAAAAATCAAGAGGCCTTTTTAGGGGGTTTTTGTGGCTATGGAATGGTAGGATGATGATATCCAAAAGATAGGAAAATGGGATAAAACACCAACATGGAGAAAGCAATGCACTTTTTTTTAAATGAGACATGTAAGGAAATGAAACACATATTTATGAGGGAATGAAAATGTGAAATAAGACACAAAATATGAAGGAAATTTTAAGTGGATGAGAAGATGAAATATTTAAAGACCACGAAACTTCTTCCAATAATATAAGTGTTCATTTTTTTCTTTTTTTTATATTTTTTCAAAAGTTAAAATTGAAACAGATCTCACACTCATCTCCCAAACCATGTTTAATCTCCTCATGATAATAATTTTAATAGTTATAACAAGATAAAAGGTTGAGGAAGAGTGACTTTTGACCCACCCAAGACACAACCCATTCTTATTTTTATTTTATTTTTTGAACAATTTTCAGTATCATTTGTACAAGATAAATATATATTCATTCCCAAAACCCACTGAAGGACAACCTCTCCCCCACACTTAAATTGATTCTTTCCCTTAACAATATGATAACATGTTGAAAATCAATAAAAGGGTACTCAAAATAAAATGCATTCCCCCCACACTTAGATTTCAAAAAAAATATGAAATGAAAATCCATGTTGATATTGGGTGGGAAAAGGTATTGGTCTTGTAATGTGTCTATCAAAGAAAAGGTTTTCATAGGCTCGAAGAGGCTTTCAAAAGGAGGATTAATGTATGGTTAATGGGAGGATATTTGGTTATTATAATTCTCATGGGGTTCAGAAAATTCCTCTATCATATTAATGAACACTAAATTAGGAAATTCAGTTTGAAGGATCACAAACTCAAGACTCACAAATGGGGGTGAAAATAGACATTTTTAAAAGATGTCCATAGGTGACCTTGGAATGAAAGAAAATGTTCTTACTCATAGGTGGGGAATCTCATTTTCAAAATCAAAAATAGATCATTATAAATTTTTTTTGGGTTTGACACAATATTATTTATCAAAATTTATGAAGAAAACAAAAAATATGAGATGAAACCATGTCTTTTGACTCCCCAAAATGGATTCAAAAAAATCAAAACTGGATGGTGAATATGTATGACTTTTTTTCATTTATTTATATTTTGTAGTATATTTTTATAATACACACCCACACAAAAGATAAAGAGAAAAATAAAGGTTTTTATGAAGAAAGTGGTAAAAAAAGAGAGAGGAAAAAGAAGAAAGTGGTAAAGAGAGGAAGAGAGTGTGTGTTAAAGGAAAAGAGGTGACCCCTGATTTAGATTTGGTTGGTCATCGTTTCCATCCAGTGGTGTGTTTACTGTAGAAGTTTTGTATTCGATGGAATTCAATATTGTTCCAGGATTGGGTTTCCTCTCATGGTGATGCTTTAATAGATGTCCATTAACTGTGAATGTTCTTTTTGAAGAGGGTATTGTACTTGCACTACACCAAATGGGTAAACATGAGAAATAATAAAAGGACCTTCCCATCGAGAATTAAGATTACCTAGGTGAATCCAAAATCAAGAGTTGAAGAGAAATACCTTTTCAACTTCATGGAATACCTTTCATGGGATTTGTTTTTCATGGAGTACCTTATCCTTTTCTTTGATCAGATTGGAATTCTCATAGGAATCAAGTCAAAGCTCCTCCAATTCAGTTAACTCCAACAATCTTTCTTCACCCAATTTTTCACAATCAAAATTACAAGTTTTCATAGCCCAAAAAGACTTATGTTGGATGTCAACTGGTAAATGAAATTCTTTACCAAAAACTATCCTAAAAGGGGACATCCCAATGGGTGTTTTATAGGAAATTTTGTAAGCCCAAAGTGCTTCACCAAGTCTTTCAGGACAGTCTTTTCTGGTGGGCTTAACAATTCTCTCAAGCACTCTTTTTACTTCTCTATTAGAAAGTTCATCCATGCGATTTGTTTGGGGTGAAATTTAGATGAAGTTTTATGTAAAACCACATTCTTTTCAAAAAGATATTTCATGGTTCTATTACAAAAAATTGGTTCCTAATTCACTTATCAAGGCACATGGTCTTCCAAATCGGTGGAAGATGTGTATCTTTAAGAACTCACAAAGAGCATGTGAATCATCCTTTCTAGTGGGTTTGATATCGACCCACCTGGAAACATAATAAACCACAAGAATAATGTATTAGAATCCATTGGAAGAGGGAATGGTCCCATGAAACCGATGCCCCAAACATCGAAGATTTCATAGAAAATTAAAGGCTTTTGAGTCATTTCATTTCTCTTTGAAATTGTGCCAAACTTTTGGAAAGTGGGACATGATTGACAGAACTCATGTGATTCCTTGAATAGTGAAGGCCAAAAGAATCCAGAGTCTAGGACCTTTTGGGAGGTCCTTTGTGGTCCAAAGTGGCCACCACCAGAAATTGAGGGACAAAATTCTAAGATTGAAGAATGTTTATCTTCATTAACACGTCTTTTAATTACCATGTCTTCCCCAATTTTAAAAAGTTTATTTTCTTCCCAAAAATAGTATTTTGAATCAATTTTAAACTTCATTTTTTATTATTTTGAAAAAAAATCAGGAAAAACACTAAAAACCAAGTAATTTAAAATTCGGTCATACCATGGTATTTTTTGAGTGAGATATGAAAAGTGCTCAGTAGAGAATTTAGGAATAATGATTTCTGAATGAGAAGAATTAGAAATTCTACTCAAGTGATCAGCCATAGGGTTTTATTTTCTTGGTCTATCTTTGATTTCAAGGTCAAACTCTTGGAGCATTAGGACCTATCTTGTAACTCCCCGGCCCCAGTTACCTAGAGTCGGTGCATTATTACATAACATTGGCATGATCACAAAATACCAAGTCTCAAAAGACCGATTAGTTTAGTAGCCTTGGAAACACTAGACACATTCATAAGTCTTAAATTACATCATAAAGTGAAAAAAACTAAAACAACATAGTCTCCATAGTCCACACTCATATCCCCTCAGACTATCCCTACAGGTCAGTAATAAAATAATTCTTCACATCCTGGAAAAAATAAAACATTGAAAGGGGTGAGCTCAGATTCACAGTAAGGATAAATAATGTTATTAATATTTTCATGACTTATTATATTCCCCCTTTACTTATTTTATATGAAATGTGCATAATTTGTGTGAAATATTAATGTTTTAATATTAAGTATAATATTTGAGCATTTTTAGAAGTAGTCAAATTAAGTCAGTTTAATGTTTTAATTATAACTATCACTATACGGATCCAAATTGTGTGGTTCTTGTTTTTTAGGATTATCCTTTCAATATACAACATTTCATTAGAAAGAACCATGATCCAATTCTGCCATTTGAAGGGTCATATGGTCCTCACAAACAAGACCACAGAATCTGTGAAGAAACTGGACTATTCATGAAGATTGATTTACTGGGCTCAATCTAGAAATTCAAAAACCTTAACTCTCCACCATAATTTGGGGGACACTACATGTCATCTTGGATAAAAATTTCATGGCCCAAATCCAAGTACAAGGGGCCCAAATGAATCTTTGAAGTCCAGCCCACCATTCTGGCCGAGAATGAAAATCAGTATAGTATGCATGACATATCTCCTGATGTAATCATCCAAGCGAGCTGAGATTTTGCATTGTGAAAGAGGGGATGTAGGCGGCCGACTTTGTTGAAGAAACCATTCGGATGTGAAGGCATATTAATATTAAAAAACCCTTTCACATTATGGACTTCAAAAAGACTGGATTGAAATGGACAGTTTATGTTTGTTTAATTAAACCGGTCATAACTTTTTATACTTACGTCCAAATGACTCCAAATTTTGAGAGTAGTCGGACAACATTATTGCCTACATCTTTGAAGAAGAAGATATTTGATGATTCGGCTGTCTGAATTTCCAAATTGTCGATTCAAGTGGAGGGACAGATTGGGAATGCAAACAGTCCACTCCTTGGGCTATAAATACTCTCTCCTTCTCTCCTTGAGAGGGGTTGGCATTTCAGAAGAGAGGAGATCATATTGGCACGACCAAAGCTTTTCCAAAGGCTTGGGAGGACCTTCCAAACTCAAGTTTTCACTTGAGAGACCTTTCCTCCTCTCTTTCTTTTCACTTACTTTTGTGTTCTTCATTTTTGTAATCTTGTAATTCTCTTTCTTTGTAATTCTGTTTTAATGCAAGTTACTTCTTCAATATCTCTTATTCTCTTCCACCTTCTGTATTTTAATATTAATGTTCTTAAAATAGTTTAAATTCAGTTCAATCCCCTTCCCTTCTTTAGCTTCCTCATTCAATCGAAAGTTCGTTTTTAATTATCATCATTGTTCGTGTGTGTGTGTCGACGTACGACTCTTTTCTTATCCCTTTCTTTTTCTTCTCTTATTAATTTATAATCATAATCATTATAACCAGATTATTAATCACCCAAATGGCTGAGTAAATCTCTCATTGGGGTGAGTTATAATTTAGGTATGTTAAGTGATTGAGAGCTTCTGCTCGATGAATATTCTTTGAATTAACATTGTGTATGTTGGACTTAACATGTCATGGATTAATGAATTGTTTTGTTTAACATGTGGTTTCCATTGATTATTGGAACCATAAATACACAACCATAAATAAGATCTGATTGAGATTATAACCTTAAGTTAAGTTAAGTCTTGGTTTAAAGCCTTAACACTTAATAATTCTAATCAACATCATCTTGTGACATGGGTGTTAATTTAAATGCAATATAAAGCAAAGCTCGAGGATATCACAAGCTTAACTAACCTAATGATGAACTCACCCCAATCTTTATAAATTTGGTAAATCAAACATCATCCATAAATCATTTCAATTAAGCTCTGCAAACAAACCCCCTAATCAAAATACAATCAACTAAAAACAAACGACTACTACAAAGTATCATCGCCGAGGATTCGACCTGAGTGCTGCTATACACATTAGCAGAGCACCGGAACCTTGAACGGTCGATAGGCGACAATCGGCCGCACTTTCAAATGGCGCCGTTTCCGGGGATGGTGCTTTAAGTAGTCATTAGTTTCTGTTTATTGTCAAGAAAACACAAAAAAAACAAATTTTAAAAAAAAATTGAAAAAAAAACACAAAGAAAAACCCGTCTTCTCATAAAAATCATAAACTGAAAAAATACAAAGAAAAACCCGTCTTCCTCTTTCTTCCAAATTCTCTCTGAATGCCCCGTAGCCTTCCAAACATTCCCTCGGATTTGTTTGACCCTGAAATTGAGCGAACACTTCGCCAACTTAGGAGGAACATAAGAGATACTCAAATAATTCAAGAACCAGTCCTCATTCAACCAATTGAATTAGATATGGCCAATCCTAGGGAACAAACATTGAAAGAAATTACTGCCCCTGATATGAATTACCAACCTCTTGGTATTCAATATCCAAACATAGAGGCTGACTTCGAACTCAAGTCGGGTTTGATTCATCTTCTTCCTCATTTCCATGGTCTAGCTGGTGAGGATCCTCATCTTCACCTCAAAGAGTTCCAAGTGGTCTTCTCAACCATGAAACCTCAAGGGGTTTCTGAAGAACAAATCAAGCTTAGAGCTTTCCCCTTTTCCCTAGCGGATTCTGCCAAGTCTTGGCTCTACTACCTCCCACCTGGTTCCATAAACTCATGGGTTGACATGAAGAGACTTTTCCTTGAGAAGTTCTTTCCCGCTTCCCGAACAGCTTCTATCCGAAAGGAAATAAGCGGCATCCGTCAATTCCCTAATGAATCACTCCATGAGTATTGGGAGAGGTTCAAAAAGCTTGTGGCAACTTGTCCACACCATCAAATCCCTGACCAACTCCTGATCCAATACTTCTATGAGGGGTTATTGGCTATGGAGCGAACTCTCATTGATGCCGCAAGTGGCGGTGCTCTTGTTGACAAAACTCCTGCAGCTGCAAGAGATCTCATAAGTAACATGGCTGCAAACACCCAGCAATTCCATACTCGAGCACATGATCAGGTGAAACAAGCCCAAGAGAATCAATCCATAGAGCCCAACAAGATGACTGAGTGGATGAGTGAACTTACAGGTCTTGTGCGTCAACTAGCGGTGGCTACCAAAGCCCCAACCTCATCTTCTCCACAGTCACTATTCCCTGGACCTATCAAGAATTGTGGAATCTGCAACTCTCCATCTCATCCGACTAACACATGTCCACAACTTCAATATGATCCATCTGATTCATCTAGTCCAATGGAGCTCAATGCGGCATATGCTCAGCGAAACTTCAACCCTCAACAATCAGGTCAGTTTGTTAGAAACTTCAACCAACCCCACTCTGAGCCCTTCTCTTCTACCTTTAACCCACCTATGAGGTATGGTAATCCCATTTCTCATCCTCCTCAGTTCCCTCATCAAAATCCAAACCAGTTCCAATATGGTCAAAGTGGTGGTAACATCCATCAACCTTATCCTTTTGTTCCTTAACCCCAAAGGAACAATCCTCCTCCTGGATTCCACTATCCTAACAAGCCTTCTCAATTCCCCACCCAATACAATCGCTTTCCTAAGAACCAAAATCAAGGCCAACCCAATTTGGGACAAGCCTCTTCTTCTAAACAACCATGGGAAAGTGCTGTAGAAGATCTTGCTTCCTTCACCCGTTCTAGCCTCAAGAACATTGAAACCCAAATAGGTCAACTTGCATCCCACCTTAGCCAGCAGCAACCATCCAATTCATCCCAACTCCCAGCTCAACCATTACCCAACCCTAAGGGTAATGTAAGTGAAATTGCACTTAGATCGGGAAAGCAAATTGCTATGCCCCATGCTGATTGATCTACCTCCCCTTTCGATGTTGATCTAGAAAATGAAAAGAACAAAAAGCTGGAAAAGGAACTTGAATCCACTCTTTCACCTCCTTCCATTCCTCTAAGGAACCCAATTCCTTTTCCTCAAGCCATATCCAAGCCTAAGAAGTCCTTTGAACCTGATCCTGAAACGCATGACATGTTTAGACGTGTTGAAGTGAACATCCCCCTCTTAGATGCCATCAAACAAATCCCTAAGTATGCCAAGTTTCTTAAGGAATTGTGCACCCATAAGAGGCAACTTAGGAACATTGAAAATGTTTCAACCCAACAGTCCATTCCCATGAAGTGCAAAGATCTAGGGACCTTCACGGTTCCATGCCAAATTGGAAGTTCCAACTTTGATGATGCACTCATAGACCTAGGAGCCTCAATTAATGTAATGCCCAAATCCATATTCTCCAACCTTGGTCTAGGTCCCTTGCACCCAACGGGTATTTTCATTCAATTAGCCAATCTAAGCACTGCCAGTCCTGAGGGGATAATTGAGGATGTTCTTGTTCGGGTCAATGATCTTATCTTCCCAGCTGATTTCTATGTCCTTGACATGGAAGGTGAGACGACCTCTTCTCGATCTCCCCTAATTCTAGGAAGACCATTCCTCATGACTGCGAGAACCAAGATTGATGTCCACTCAGGCATCTTATCCATGGAATTCGGTGACCAACTGGTCAAGTTCAACATTTTCCAAGCCATGCGATACCCATCTGAGGATCACTCTGCATTCTCAATCCATGCTTTTGAGGACACTTCTAAGATTCAATCGAACCCCAATCCACCATGTTCTTCATGTTCTAATGATAAAGGATCTTTTGAAATCTTCACCATGATTAACAAAGTCATAAATGGTGAAGTTAATGTGGACCTCTCATTCATAGACTCCATCAATCTAGAGGAACTTGAAAACTCTCTTGAATCCCACATCAACTCTGATCTCTACTGCTCCACCTTGGACAGTGTTGAGGAAACTGATCCAAACCCATCTATAATCCCTTCTCCTACTCCTAACTTGTCTATCTCTCCAATCAAGGCTGAAACTGATCTAAAACCACTTCCTTCACACCTCAAGTATGCATTCCTTTTCCATGATCCCTCCTCCCCTGTCATTATCTCTGCTTCACTTTCTGAAACTGAGGAGTCCCAACTTGTTCAAGTGTTAGAGGAAAACAAAAATGCCTTAGGATGGACCCTAGAGGATATTCCAGGAATCAACCCTGCCCTTTGCATGCATCACATCCATCTAGAGGAATCATCCAAACCAATTAGGCAACCTCAAAGAAGACTCAATCCACTCATACTTGAGGTAGTTAGGGAAGAGATTACCAAGCTTCTTCAAGCTGGTATTATCTACCCAATTTCTGATAGTGAATGGGTTAGTCCAATTCAAGTAGTTCCTAAGAAGGGAGGGATAACAGTTGTCACAAATGAACATGGAGAAGTGGTCACAACTCGAGTGAAAAACAAATGGCGTGTGTGCATCGATTATCGCAAATTGAATGTTGAAACACGAAAAGATTACTACCCACTTCCTTTCCTTGACCAAATGCTTGAGAGATTGGCCGGAAAGTCACACTATTGCTTTCTTGATGGTTACACCGGCTACTTCCAAATTCCAATCGCACCTCAAGACCAAGAAAAGACCACATTCACTTGCCCCTTTGGAACCTATGCCTATAGGCGAATGCCTTTTGGCCTTTGTAATGCTCCTGCAACATTCCAGCGGTGTATGATGAGTATCTTTTCTGAATTCATTGAGAATTGCATGGAGGTCTTCATGGATGACTTTACCATTTATGGCGAGTCATTTGAATCTTGCTTACATTCACTTTCTTTGGTCCTTCAAAAGTGTGTCAAGTGCAACCTTGTGCTGAATTTTGAAAAATGTCACTTTATGGTTTCAAATGGGATTGTTCTAGGGCACATAATTTCTCAAGAGGGTATCCAAGTTGATCCAGCCAAAATTGAGGTGATCCAATCACTTCCTGAACCCAAATCAGTTCGAGACATTTGGTCCTTCCTTGGTCATGCCGGTTTCTATCGTCGATTCATTCAGAACTTCAGCAAGATTTCCCTCCCACTCACTCGTTTACTTCAAAATGATGTCATATTCAATTTTGATGAGGCTTGAAAGAGAGCCTTCATTGAACTCAAATCTGCTCTCACATCTTCTCCAATAATCCAACCTCCAGATTGGTCCTTACCATTTGAATTGATGTGTGATGCTTCTGATAGGGCCATTGGGGCTGTTCTTGGTCAAAGAAGAGAAAACATTCCTCATGTAATCTTTTATGCCTCAAAAACATTGGATGAAACTCAATCACACTACACTGTGACTGAAAAAGAACTTTTAGCTGTGGTTTTTGCCTTGGATAAATTCCGGCCCTATCTCTTAGGTGCCAAAATCATCATCTTCACGGACCACTCAGCATTAAAGTTCTTACTTAAGAAAAGTGATTCCAAACCAAGGTTAATAAGATGGATTTTAATGCTCCAAGAGTTTGACCTTGTGATAAAAGATAAACCTGGAAAAGAAAACCCTATGGCTGACCACCTGAGTAGAATTTTTAATTCTTCTCATTCTGAAATAATTGATCCTGAATTTCCAACTGAACACCTCTCATCTCTCACTCCAAAGTTACCATGGTATGCCCCAATTGTCAATTACATGGTTTCTGGTGTTTTCCCTGAATATTTTTCAAAAGAACAAAAATAAAAGATGAAAAGTGATTCAAAGCATTATTTTTGGGAAGATAATAAACTTTGGAAAACTGGGGCTGACATGGTAATTAGGAGATGTGTTGATGAAACTGAACAATCCTCCATCTTGGAATTCTGCCACTCAATGCCTGGAGGTGGCCACTTTGGACCACAAAGGACTTCTCGAAAGGTCCTAGATTCTGGATTCTTTTGGCCTTCACTCTTCAAGGACTCACACGAGTTCTGTCAATCATGTCCCACTTGCCAAAAGTTTGGCACAATTTCTAAAAGAAACGAAATGCCTCAAAATCCATTAATCTTCTGTGAGCTTTTCGATGTTTGGGGCATCGATTTCATGGGACCTTTTCCCCCTTCCAATGGATTATCCTACATTCTCCTTGCTGTTTACTATGTTTCTAGGTGGGTCGAGGCCAAACCCACTAGGAAAGACGATGCTCAAACTGTGAGTGAGTTCCTCAAAACCCATATCTTCCATCGATTCGGAACACCACGTGCTTTGATAAGTGACTTAGGAACTCATTTCTGTAATAGAACCATGGAGTCACTTTTGAAAAAGAATGGGGTTGTACATAAAACATCCACTGCATATCACACTCAAACAAATGGAATGGCTGAACTTTCTAACAGAGAAGTGAAAAGAGTGCTTGAAAGAATTGTTAATCCCACAAGAAAAGACTGGCCCGATAGACTTGGTGAAGCACTCTGGGCCTATCGAACAGCCTATAAGACACCCTTTGGGATGTCTCCATTTAGGCTAGTTTTTGGTAAAGCCTGTCATTTACCAGTTGAAATCCAACATAAGTCATTTTGGGCTGTCAAAACTTGTAATTTAGTATGTGAAAAATCTGGTGAAGAAAGATTGTTGCAGTTGACTGAATTGGAGGAGCTTCGACTCGATTCGTATGAGAACTCCATTCTCTACAAAGAAAAGGAAAAGTCACTCCATGACAAGCACATTATTCGAAAGGTATTTCATGAAGGTGAAAAGGTAATGCTCTTCAATTCTCGATTTCGACTTCACCCAGGTAAGCTCAATTCTCGTTGGGATGGACCTTTTATTATTACTAATGTTTACCCATTTGGTGCAGTGCAAGTCGAAGAACCTTCTTCAAAAAGAACATTCACGGTAAATGGACACAGGTTAAAGCATCACCATGAGAGGCCATTCACTTCAGGTTCCACATCGACTTCCATTGACCCACCACTAGATGGAAATGGCGACCCACCAAATCCAAACCAGGGGGAACCTCTTTCCCTTTAACTCTCTCTCTCTATCTCTTCCTCTCTCTACCTCTTTCTTCTTCTTCCTCTCTCTTTCATTTTGTTACCACTTTATTCATCAAACCCTTTCTTTTTATCTTTCTTGTGTGGGTGTGTATTTTAAAAAAAACCTTAAAAACTAAAAAAACAAAAAAACACAATTACTTAAAAAAAATTTACAAAAAAAGAGTCATGATTACTCACCATCTAGTTTTGAAATTTTGTCCAACCATTTTGGGGAGTCAAAGGCTTGTTTTAAACTCAAATATATTGAATTTTTATCTCAAACTTGGGTAAACAATTTTGTGTCAATAAAAAACATTTTGAATAAACAATTTTTGGTGGAAAATGATTATCCCCTACCGTGAGGAATAACATTAGCCTTCATGCCAAGGTCATCTATGGCCATCTTTTTCATTGTGTGTCTTCACCACTGATTGTGAGTCTTGAGTTTTTGGACCTTCGAGCTGAATTTCCATCTTTTGTGTGCATTAATATGATAGAGGCATTTTCTAAGCCACATGAGAATCAGAATAGCCAAATAGCCTCCCGTTACCCTTACATTGATCCTACTTTTGAAAGCCCCTTTGAGCCTATGAAAACCTTTCTTTTGATAGCCACATTACAAGCCTAATACCTTGTCCCACCCAACATCTTCATGGATTTTCATTGTACAATTTATTGAAATTTAAGTGTGGGGGGAATGGACTTCATTTTTGGGCGTACTTTCATTGATTTCCAATGTGTCATCATATGCTTGAGGGCAAGCATCCATTCAAGTGTGGGGGAGAGGTTTTAATTTTGTGAGCTTTGGGGTGTATATGTGTAATTGTCATTTGTACAAAAGTCATTGAAAAGTGTTCAAAAAAAAATGAAAAAAAATTATATTAAAAAAATGATGAAAAAAAAGGAATGGGTTGTGTATTGGGTGGGTCAAAAATCATTCATCATCAACCTTTGATCGTGTTATAACTACTAAAATTAGTTCCATGAGAAGATCAAACATGGGTTGGGAGATGACTGTGAGACTTGTTTCAAGCACAACTTTCGAAAAAAAAGAGCAAAAAGAAAAAGAAAAAAAAAGAACACTTGAATCTTTTTGTATTGTGTCATTATTGGAAGTCTTCCATGTTGTACATATTCCATCATCTCACCCTATTCCATTTTCTATCTCCCTCACTTTTCATTCATCACACATTCATGCCCTTGTAAATATGTGTTTCTATTTCCTTTCAAATCAAATTTCAAAAAAAATGTGCATTGATTTTTCCATGTTGGTGTTTTTAACCCCTCTTTTCCTTTGGACATTATATACCTATCGTCCCATAGCCACTGAAAAACCCCTTAAAAGACCTCTTGATTCTTGTACACATTAGATTTGGGAATGGAAGCTGAGAGCTCTTACAAACTCTTGATTTTCACTTTTTGTTGGTGAATGAGTGAACCTCCTAAAATACATTTTTATCATCTTGAGAGGAGTAAGTTTTGAGTGCCTACATTTTCTAATTCAAACCTTGAACATGAAAAAATGAATTGTTTCTGATGCATTATTGTGAACCAAATTTGTGATGGAATTCAATATGGATGAGTGAAATAGTCAAAACCTCCCCTGATTGGAGAAAACAAAATTTTTATATTTGTTGGTGAGTGAAAATGATTTTGTCATGTTTTTATATTTGTTGCACATGAGGACACGCGCAAATCTAAGTGTGGGGGAGTTGATGTCATTAATATTTTCATGACTTATTATATTCCCCCTTTACTTATTTTATATGAAATGTGCATAATTTGTGTGAAATATTAATGTTTTAATATTAAGTATAATATTTGAGCATTTTTAGAAGTAGTCAAATTGAGTCAGTTTAATTTTTTAATTATAACTATCACTATACTGACCCAAATTGTGTGGTTCTTCTTTTGTAGGATTCTCCTTTCAATATACAACATTTCATTAGAAGGAACCATGATCCAATTCTGCCATTTGAAGAGTCATATGGTCCTCACAAACAAGACCAAAAAATCTGTGAAGAAACTGGACTATTCATGAATATTGATTTACTGGGCTCAATCTAGAAGTTCAAAAACCTTAACTCTCCACCATAATTTGGGGGACACTACATGTCATCTTGGATAAAAATTTCATGGCCCAAATCCAAGTACAAGGGGCCCAAATGAATCTTTGAATTCCAGCCCACCATTCTGGCCGAGAATGAAAATCAGTATAGTATGCATGACATATCTCCTGATTTAATCATCCAAGCGAGCTGAGATTTTTCAGTGTGAAAGAGGGGATGTAGACGGCCGACTTTGTTGAATAAACCATTCGGATTTGAAGGAATCATAATATTCAAAAACCCATTCACATTATGGACTTCAAAAATACTGGATTGAAATGGACAGTTTATGTTTGTTTAATTCAACCGGCCATAACTTTTTATCCTTACGTCCAAATGACTCCAAATTTTGAGAGTAGTCGGCCAACATTATTTCCTACAACTTTTAAGAATAAGATATTTGAAGATTCTTCTGTCTGAATTGCCAAATTGGCGATGCAAGTGGAGGGACAGATTGGGAATGCAAACAGTCTACTCCTTGGGCTATAAATACTCTCTCCTTCTCTCCTTGAGAGGGTTTGGCATTTCAGAAGAGATGAGATCATATTGGAACGAACAAAGCTTTGCCAAAGGCTTGGGAGTACCTGCAAAACTCAAGTTTTCACTTGAGAGACCTTTCCTCCTCTCTTTCTTTTCACTTACTTTTGTGTTCTTCATTTTTGTAATCTTGTAATTCTCTTTCTTTGTAATTCTGTTTTAATGCAAGTTACTTCTTCAATATCTCTTATTCTCTTCCACCTTCTGTATTTTAATATTAATGTTCTTAAAATAGTTTAAATTCAGTTCAATCCCCTTCCCTTCTTTATCTTCCTCATTCAATCGAAAGTTCGTTTTTAATTATCATCATTGTTCGTGTGTGTGTGTCGACGTACCACTCTTTTCTTATCCCTTTCTTTTTCTTCTCTTATTAATTTATAATCATAATCATTATAACCAGATTATTAATCACCCAAATGGCTGAGTAAATCTCTCATTGGGGTGAGTTATAATTTAGGTATGTTAAGTGATTGAGAGCTTCTGCTCAATGAATATTCTTTGAATTAACATTGTGTATGTTGGACTTAACATGTCATGGATTAATGACTTGTTTTGTTTAACATGAGGTTTCCATGGATTATTGGAACCATAAATACACAACCATAAATAAGATCTGATTGATATTATAACCTTAAGTTAAGTTAAGTCTTGTTTTAAAGCCTTAACACTTAAGAATTCTAATCAACATCATCTTGTGACATGGGTGTTAATTTAAATGCAATATAAAGCAAAGCTCGAGGATATCACAAGCTTAACTAACCTAATGATGAACTCACCCCAATCTTTATCAATTTGGTAAATCAAACATCATCCATAAATCATTTCAATTAAGCTCTGCAAGCAAACCCCCTAATCAAAATACAATCAACTAAAAACAAACTACTACTACAAAGTATCATCGCCGAGGATTCGACCCGAGTGCTGCTATACACATTAGCAGAGCACCGGAACCTTGAACGGTCGATAGGCGACAATCGGCCGCACTTTCAAATGGCTCCGTTGCCGGGGATGGTGCTTTAAGTAGTCATTAGTTTCTGGTTATTGTCAATAAAACACAAAAAAAAACAAATTTTAAAAAAAAATTGAAAAAAAAAACACAAAGAAAAACCTCTCTTCCTCTTTCTTCCAAAATCTCTCTGAATGCCCCGTAGCCTTCCAAACAATCCCTCGGATTTGTTTGACCCTGAAATTGAGTGAACACTTCGCCAAATTTGGAGGAACATAAGAGATACTCAAATAATTCAAGAACTAGTCCTCATTCAACCAATTGAATTAGATATGGCCAATCCTAGGGAACAAACATTGAAAGAACTTGCTGCCCCTGATATGAATTACCAACCTCTTGGTATTCAATATCCAAACATAGAGGCTGACTTCGAACTCAAGTCGGGTTTGATTCATCTTCTTCCACATTTCCATGGTCTAGCTGGTGAGGATCCTCATCTTCACCTCAAAGAGTTCCAAGTGGTCTGCTCAACCATGAAACCTCAAGGGGTTTCTGAAGAACAAATCAAGCTTAGAGCTTTCCCCTTTTCCCTAGTGGATTCTGCCAAGTCTTGGCTCTACTACCTCCCACCTGGTTCCATAAACTCATGGGTTGACATGAAGAGACTTTTCCTTGAGAAGTTCTTTCCCGCTTCCCAAACAGCTTCTATCCGAAAGGAAATAAGCGGCATCCGTCAATTCCCTAATGAATCACTCCATGAGTATTGGGAGAGGTTCAAAAAGCTTGTGGCAACTTGTCCACACCATCAAATCCCTGACCAACTCCTGATCCAACACTTCTATGAGGGGTTATTGGCTATGGAGCGAACTCTCATTGATGCCGCAAGTGGCGGTGCTCTTGTTGACAAAACTCCTGCAGCTGCAAGAGATCTCATAAGTAACATGGCTGCAAACACGCAGCAATTCCATACTCGAGCACATTCTCAAGTGAAACAAGCCCAAGAGAATCAATCCATAGAGCCCAACAAGATGACTGAGTGGATGAGTGAACTTACAGGTCTTGTGCGTCAACTAGCGGTGGCTACCAAAGCCCCAACCTCATCTTCTCCACAGTCACTATTCCCTGGACCTATCAAGAATTGTGGAATCTGCAACTCTCCATCTCATCCGACTGACACATGTCCACAACTTCAAGATGATCCATCTGATTCATCTAGTCCAATGGAGCTCAATGCGGCATATTCTCAGCGAAACTTCAACCCTCAACAATCAGGTCAGTTTGTTAGAAACTTCAACCAACCCCACTCTGAGCCCTTCTCTTCTACCTTTAACCCACCTCTGAGGTATGGTAATCCCATTTCTCATCCTCCTCAGTTCCCTCATCAAAATCCAAACCAGTTCCAATATGGTCAAAGTGGTGGTAACATCCATCAACCTTATCCTTTTGTTCCTCAACCCCAAAGGAACAATCCTCCTCCTGGATTCCACTATCCTAACGAGCCTTCTCAATTCCCCACCCAATACAATCGCTTTCCTAAGAACCAAAATCAAGGCCAACCCAATTTGGGACAAGCCTCTTCTTCTAAACAACCATGGGAAAGTGCTGTAGAAGATCTTTCTTCCTTCACCCGTTCTAGCCTCAAGAACATTGAAACCCAAATAGGTCAACTTGCATCCCACCTTAGCCAGCAGCAACCATCCAATTCATCCCAACTCCCAGCTCAACCATTACCCAACCCTAAGGTTAATGTAAGTGCAATTGCACTTAGATCGGGAAAGCAAATTGCTATGCCCCATGCTGATTTCTCTACCTCCCCTTTCGATGTTGATCTAGAAAATGAAAAGAACAAAAAGCTGGAAAAGGAACTTGAATCCACTCTTTCACCTCCTTCCATTCCTCTAAGGAACCCAATTCCTTTTCCTCAAGCCATCTCCAAGCCTAAGAAGTCCTTTGAACCTGATCCTGAAATGCTTGACATGTTTAGACGTGTTGAAGTGAACATCCCCCTCTTAGATGCCATCAAACAAATCCCTAAGTATGCCAAGTTTCTTAAGGAATTGTGCACCCATAAGAGGCAACTTAGGAACATTGAAAATGTTTCAACCCAACAGTCCATTCCCATGAAGTGCAAAGATCCAGGGACCTTCACGGTTTCATGCCAAATTGGAAGTTCCAACTTTGATGATGCACTCATATACCTAGGAGCCTCAATTAATGTAATGCCCAAATCCATATTCTCCAACCTTGGTCTAGGTCCCTTGCACCCAACGGGTATTGTCATTCAATTAGCCAATCAAAGCACTGCCAGTCCTGAGGGGATAATTGAGGATGTTCTTGTTCGGGTCCATGATCTTATCTTCCCAGCTGATTTCTATGTCCTTGACATGGAAGGTGAGACGACCTCTTCTCGATCTCCCCTAATTCTAGGAAGACCATTCCTCATGACTGCGAGAACCAAGATTGATGTCCACTCAGGCATCTTATCCATGGAATTCGGTGACCAACTGGTCAAGTTCAACATTTTCCAAGCCATGCGATACCCATCTGAGGATCACTCTGCATTCTCAATCCATGCTTTTGAGGACACTTCTAAGATTCAATCGAACCCCAATCCACCATGTTCTTCATGTTCTAATGATAAAGGATCTTGTGAAATCTCCACCATGATTAAAAAAGTCATAAATGGTGAAGTTGATGTGGACCTCTCATTCATAGACTCCATCAATCTAGAGGAACTTGAAAACTCTCTTGAATCCCACATCAACTCTGATCTCTACTGCTCCACCTTGGACAGTGTTGAGGAAACTGATCCAAACCCATCTATAATCCCTTCTCCTACTCCTAACTTGTCTAGCTCTCCAATCAAGGCTGAAACTGATCTAAAACCACTTCCTTCACACCTCAAGTATGCATTCCTTTTCCATGATCCCTCCTACCCTGTCATTATCTCTGCTTCACTTTCTGAAACTGAGGAGTCCCAACTTGTTCAAGTGTTAGAGGAAAACAAAAATGCCTTAGGATGGAACCTAGAGGATATTCCAGGAATCAACCCTGCCCTTTGAATGCATCACATCCATCTAGAGGAATCATCCAAACCAATTAGGCAACCTCAAAGAAGACTCAATCCACTCATACTTGAGGTAGTTAGGGAAGAGATTACCAAGCTTCTTCAAGCTGGTATTATCTACCCAATTTCTGATAGTGAATGGGTTAGTCCAATTCAAGTCGTTCCTAAGAAGGGCGGGATAACAGTTGTCACAAATGAACATGGAGAAGTGGTCACAACTCGAGTGAAAAACAAATGGCATGTGTGCATCGATTATCGCAAATTGAATGCTGAAACACGAAAAGATCACTACCCACTTCCTTTCCTTGACCAAATTCTTGAGAGATTGGCCGGAAAGTCACACTATTGCTTTCTTGATGGTTACACCGGCTACTTCCAAATTCCAATCGCACCTCAAGACCAAGAAAAGACCACATTCACTTGCCCCTTTGGAACCTATGCCTATAGGAGAATGCCTTTTGGCCTTTGTAATGCTCCTGCAACATTCCAGCGGTGTATGATGAGTATCTTTTCTAGATTCATTGAGAATTGCATGGAGGTCTTCATGGATGACTTTACCATTTATGGCGAGTCATTTGAATCTTGCTTACATTCACTCTCTTTGGTCCTTCAAAAGTTTGTCAAGTGCAACCTTGTGCTGAATTTTGAAAAATGTCACTTTATGGTTTCAAATGGGATTGTTCTAGGGCACATAATTTCTCAAGAGGGTATCCAAGTTGATCCAGCCAAAATTGAGGTGATCCAATCACTTCCTGAACCCAAATCAGTTCGAGACATTCGGTCCTTCCTTGGTCATGCCGGTTTCTATCGGCGATTCATTCAGAACTTCAGCAAGATTTCCCTCCCACTCACTCGTTTACTTCAAAATGATGTCACATTAAATTTTGATGAGTCTTGCAAGAGATCCTTCATTGAACTCAAATCTGCTCTCACATCTTCTCCAATAATCCAACCCCTAGATTCGTCCTTACCATTTGAATTGATGTGTGATGCTTCTGATAGGGCCATTGGGGCTGTTCTTGGTCAAAGAAGAGAAAACATTCCTCATGTCATCTTTTATGCCTCAAAAACATTGGATGAAACTCAATCACACTACACTGTGACTGAAAAAGAACTTTTAGCTGTGGTTTTTTCCTTGGATAAATTCCGGCCCGATCTCTTAGGTGCCAAAATCATCATCTTCACGGACCACTCAGCATTAAAGTTCTTACTTAAGAAAAGTGATTCCAAACCAAGGCTAATAAGATGGATTTTAATGCTCCAAGAGTTTGACCTTGTGATAAAAGATAAACCTGGAAAAGAAAACCCTGTGGCTGACCACCTGAGTAGAATTTCTAATTCTTCTCATTCTGAAATAATTGATCCTGAATTTCCAACTGAACACCTCTCATCTCTCACTCCAAAGTTACCATGGTATGCCCCAATTGTCAATTACATGGTTTCTGGTGTTTTCCCTGAATATTTTTCAAAAGAACAAAAAGAAAAGATGAAAAGTGATTCAAAGCATTATTTTTGGGAAGATAATAAACTTTGGAAAACTGGGGCTGACATGGTAATTAGGAGATGTGTTGATGAAACTGAACAATCCTCCATCTTGGAATTCTGCCACTCAATGCCTGGAGGTGGCCACTTTGAACCACAAAGGACTTCTCGAAAGGTCCTAGATTCTGGATTCTTTTGGCCTTCACTCTTCAAGGACTCACACGAGTTCTGTCAATCATGTCCCACTTGCCAAAAGTTTGGCACAATTTCTAAAAGAAACGAAATGCCTCAAAAGCCATTAATCTTCTGTGAGATTTTCGATGTTTGGTGCATCGATTTCATGGGACCTTTTCCCCCTTCCAATGGATTATCCTACATTCTCCTTGCTGTTGACTATGTTTCTAGGTGGGTCGAGGCCAAACCCACTAGGAAAGACGATGCTCAAACTGTGAGTGAGTTCCTCAAAACCCATATCTTCCATCGATTCGGAACACCACGTGCTTTGATAAGTGACTTAGGAACTCATTTCTGTAATAGAACCATGGAGTCACTTTTGAAAAAGAATGGGGTTGTACATAAAACATCCACTGCATATCACACTCAAATTTTTATGGTTTGTTTTATGTTCACTATGTTTACCCTTACTAAGCATTTAAGCTCACCCTTTATATGTCTTATTTTCCCTAGTATATAAAGAAAATTTTTAGGTATGAAAACAAAAATGGGGATATCTTTATGGAAGATGTTGGAGATATTTCCCCATGATTAGAAGATTTTGTTCTGAGTTTCCAGAGACACTAAACTAATATGGTCTTTGGGCATCTATTTTTGTCATGTATTAATTATTCCCGAAAAGTAATGTAATGTCCATGTACGAAAATCTTGGGTCTCTTACATGGTAGGTGGTAGTTTTATTACCGATTCACATTAATTAATCATCATCTTCCATACACAAAATCCATATCTCTCGGGATCCTAATGAATCCTACCAGGAATTTGATTTTCTTGTGTAACATAGATGAGTTCTTATTCTATAGCTCTTTATGGAACCAGATAAACTTCCATCTCAATAATACTTCTTGTTTATTGGTCTTGAACATCTCTAATTTTAACTTTCCTCCCACTAAATCCTCAATTTATATATTCCTTCTGAAGGAAAACACTATATAGGGCGAGAAACATTTTTTTGTTTAGTATGATTATAAAAGTAATATCCCATTGTCTCATTGGGATAACCAATAAAAAGGAACTTCAATTATTTGAAGCCAATTTTATTGAAATATAAATGTCATACATATGCTTTAAAACCCTAAATACTAATAAAATACTTTAAGGGATTTTTCCCATACTATATCTCAAACGATATATTTATGACTACCTCAGATGAAATATGGTTAAGTTAGAATGTAGTAGTTTCTAGAGGATATCCTCAAAATGAAATATAAAGGAAATGATGACTCATCATTGATTGAACAATTTCCTATAGCATACGATTCTTCCTCTTAAACACACCATTCTATTATGGCGTCCCAAAAGGAATGAGTTGTAGAACAATTCCACAACATCTCAAATGATTGATGAATTCCTAGATAAAGTATTAACCACCCTAATCTAGTCAAAGAATATTAGTACTTTTTCATAGTAGATTATATTATTTGATCTAAAACTCTTCGAGCTTTTCAAAATTTTCATAATTATGTATCATAAAAACCATATAACCATTCCTAATAAATTTATCAATAATATTTATGAAGTACATAAACCCACCACTTGATTGTATACTCATTTTTTCACATACACCACTATGAATAAGATATAATAGTCCACTATCCCTCTCACTTTTTTGAATAAAATTTGTTTTGTTCATTTTTCTAATAAAAAATATTCAAAAGTATCTAATGATTCATAATCAAATGAATCCAAAAAATAATCTTTATCGAGTCTTTGAATGTGTTTCTCATTTATATGTTCAAGAAGATAATGCCAAAGTTTGGTTGGATTAGAATCAACCTTGAACTTTTTATTCTGAAAGTTATAAATAGGATTATACATATCCAAAATGTATAAATTTTTTATCATACTCCTGATTCCCTAAAATAGTTCATTAATTTGTATTTAATAACTCTTATTCTTAAGAATGAATAAGAATCCCACATTTTACAAAAATAAGATATATAAATAAAATTTATGTTTATTGAAATAACATAATAACAGTTTTTTAATTTTAGAAATAATCTTCTAGGAAAACATAGATCATAAGTGCCACCCTCCAATATAAAAAAACTTTCTCTATGTCTAAAAAATATATCTATTTCACTCTTTTACAATTCCCTCCTCTCTATGAGTATATATTTATCATCCCAATTGTGTGATACACACCTATTATCTAATACCCATGATCCAAAGTTGAAGAAATTGATCTCTAAAAAATCACATTCATATGATCACAAATATTATCTTTAAGAACACTTATAAACCTTTAATACCAATCTAGAATGGTTTTATAGGGCATACCTATAAGTGATATCAAAATTATAACCATTATTAATGTCATACTATAAAAAAAAGATATATATATATATATATGGGTCAGTTTCAAGTTATATATTTTTTCATCAAGTAATTTTAATGAAAATAACCCTACTAAAAATGATTACTCGTACATCATATTCATTTAATGGGATAAGATCCATATTTCATAATGGCTTGAATTGATTTGATCATTTAAATAATATAGAAGTATGTTTTCAAGATAGTAATTTTCAATCATATCAAGTATTATTATTACATATATGAGTGGATAATTCTTTACCAAAATCTATTATATTGATAAAATATAAACCCAATTCCTCTAGAATCCTAACTATTAGTAATTTTTCGCTAAGTGTAACTCAAAGAAAATTCCATGAACATGGAATAAGCCTCTAAGATAGTGGGAAGTCCAACCCAAAGTCCCTCTACCTAAGGATAAATTACTTAATAGATAATACAATTAATTATAAATATAATATTTAATACAAATAAACTATATTCAACAACTAAATTCAAGCAAATAACATTAATTATAAAGTAATTTTTATGTCAATGAAAACTAAATCATATGTTTTCATACCTAAGATGTAATTTATGGCATGAAAACTCTATAAGAAGTAATTTATCACATAAATCAAATAATATATCATAATCAAATTTCATAAAAAAATTATGAATATATATATTCAAAAAGAAAAAAAAATATTTTAAAAACATGTGACATTAATATGAACATTTCATATTTTATTTTGGTAATAAAATATCCTAGTTACAATATCTAATGCTTATCAATTATAAGAAATAATAATTTTAAACCAAAACATTAATTTTCTTCATTTTAACTAGATTTTTTTTATTAATAGAATGATTATCAATCGTAAGTTTAAATTCAATCAGTGGGTTCCCTTATATACACATGAGCCGCATCCCAGTTAGTGAGGACTCCTTAAGTGCATCCAGGCGACCCGGGATCAAATCCAAGTAGAGGCATATTTTTGGGGGTACTGTAGCAATGTTGTAGCAGTACTGTAGTAGGTACTGTAGTAGGTATTGTATTGGGAACTATAGTAGGAACTATAGAAGGTATTGTTTGGAACTGTAGCAGTCGAGACTATTCCCCCGTTTGCACCTTCGGTCCCCCGATTTGGTCCCTGAGTCCTTTAAGGCCTTCGAGTCACCTAGGCATTTGGGTCAGTAAGGCCTTCGGGCCACCTCAAGGCCATCGGGCCACCTTAAGTGCAGATGCAAACCAGACAACCTACAAAGAACAAGGTCCAGAAGGAGGATGGGCAAGGAGATTTCACCATAGCAAAAGCTAAACGTATTTCAAGAATGAGTGGGTATGGAACCTTCCATTGAAACAATCATGTGCATAGATGATAAATCCTAGATGAAAATCCATACAAAGGTGGAGAGTTGATTTCATGATGAAGATGTTGGGGAAAAGTAGTTCCAAGTAGTTAGTCTGCATTGTATGTAATGTTTGAAGCCTACGGGCAATGAATTCCTCTAAGTCCTACAGGACATGTAATACTTATGCCTACGGGCCTTGTAAGGGTTCCAACTCACCCCTTGAAAGGTGGATTATCAAAATCAATAAAAAATGAAGGCCTTCTGGCCATTGGAGGAGTGGGTTCCCTTACATTTAAATTCTGTAATAAAAGAAAAAAACATTACATGTGGGGTAACCCATACGTAAGAGTATTGCATAAAATAGTTATGTATGGGACAATATTACTTAACGATATACCCTATATTATTATTATAACTCAATACATGGTTTTCACACACTCGAAGTTTCAATCTTATCCTATGATATCACATATCGTAGCTTATGGAACAGAAAAAACTACAAGATTTCATTGTATCGTGCTCTATAATACACACCAGTCATACTCTACCACTTGAAAATTATACTATATTATTCAATAATTTAATATTATGCAGAGATATATAATTTTTAACATTAATCTATTCCATATCGTATGTTATGATATGGACCTAAGAAGATTAAAACATGCATGTTATTCATAAAAATAATAAAATGACATATTTAATCATTGATGAGAATGTATTTAAAAAACTACTGGGTTTTAGAGGATCATCAAATGATAATTATATTGTAAGAAACCCATAAATATTCATGATATATAATTAGTGAAACAATTTGTAGTGAAGAACACAAAATGTAAATAATCATACCCAAAATGCAGTAAGAACTATCTCAATCGAACATGAAGGATTTTTATTATTTGTAATTTCCTAGAGGTATCCAATAGACACTTTCCTCCATGGGGATTCCATAAGCGACTAGGATCCTCAGTTTTAATGAGAGGAACACATGATCTCCTATGGTGTTCTATCATTTTCTTTGTGAAGAAAAAAATGAGAACTTGAAAGAAGAGGGTGCCATTTATGAATTATCTATATCATGTGTATCCAATAGGGGGATCATATCCCATTATATAGGATCTATTCATTCAATTAAGGTAGTTGATAAATAGATTTCATCTTATGTATGCCACCATAAGTTAACTATAATGACTTCCCATTGGGATATAATCATTTGAACATTTCAAATAATTATGTGTAGCCATAAATGAATAAACCCATTGAATCATAAATAAAGGATACCATGTTAGAGATGTGGCTGAATCCATGCACTCAATATCATAATCATAACATAATTTAGAATAGAGGAATCAAATTCCACACATGTATATCATAGGTTATGACTCAATGGATATCATATAATATGATAACCCAGTTATAGTGCATTTTTAACAGAGCCTTTGTAGCATTGAAAAAAATATGAATCATTGAATTTATAAATTTAAGAAAAGAGTGGCCTCTAAGAAAGTATCAGTTATACTCATTCTAAAAAGGTATCTAACATGATCTTCATTAAACACTTGTATATCTATACCTATATACACAAAATGTGTCATATAAAAGCATGAATTTTCATATGATTTATTTTTCTATGACATCGAGTGACTATAGGACATGAGGTATGTTAATCCTTTATATCCAACTCATAAGTTCTTTATTATCTAAGTATAGACTGACCAAGTTAATGAATACATCACAAGTTATTTTCTTTTATGGATGATTACATCACATTCCTCTCACTAAAATAAAGAATCACATCCTATGTATTGTCTAATTACATCCATACACTTCCTTAATCTATCTTAATCTAGGTTCTAGATGTCATACCCATTATAATAAAGGATAAATACCTTATTGGTTAAAACTAATAGACAACATGATCAATATTATACCCAACCACCCCCTAATTTACTAAATCATAATGATATAGTAGGAAATATATCAAAGTATGAAGGTTCTCATGCTAGGTATCTCACCAAAATTAGTTATTAGAGACTCTAAATACAAACCATGCACCTCTATTATACTAAATACATAGTGTATGAGACACTATGTGGAATATATATAGTGGGTTATTCAGTGTACAAAACCTGGTGTGTGCCTCATGGGGATATTTTATATCCTGATACAAGAATCATACTCACTCCAACCTTAATATTTTTTTCATAACCCATAATACTTTATGATGGATATTTGTTTGGGATAACTCAAATTCATACTTTTAGTGGTTAATTATCATTTCACTTCACATTATATATATATATATCAATATATATTTAGAAATCATGAAAGAATGATAAATTGAAGATTACATTTTTTTTAAAACATGATACATTTTTATATTCTTAAACTCATTAAATAATATTTAACAAAACTATACACAATCACCTATCTAGCATATCACATATGATATACTTCTATATTATCCATATACTTGTTACACTTCTATGGTTTTTTATTCTCATTAAATCTCTATATAATCCCTACCACATCTCTATGTGAACATCGGATAAAACCCTCCCACTAAACTCTTTAGTGAGTAACATTTATTAAGAATGATAGTTTTCATAAAGTGGGAATTAGGAATCATATTCCAAAAAAAATCATTGAAAGTGATATTTACCTTTGAATAATAAAATAATATTTAATTATTTAACTTTTTAATTCTATAAGTCTAAAAAAACTCCAACTAGCCTCTAAAATACTATATTCTCATCAGAATATTATGCTCAGAAACACAAACTCCTTTGTCTTAAGAAATAGAACTTATTTTCTCTTATGAATATTTAAAAAAATTATTATTTCCATATCAAATATGGTATTATATTTATTTGGATAATATTTGGAAAAATATATTTTATTATTTAAAATATTCCATTAATAGTGGTAGAATATAAATTCCATATATTTTATAAAATATTTGGATAAATACTTTTATCCTAGATAATCATCTTTATCCTTAGACACTTCAAAAAAATGTTATAAAATCCAATTAATCATAAACCATGTTTATTAAATACATCTTCACATATTGTTCATAAATATATTCTATTAGTAAACAAATTCTCTTATCATTTAAACAAATGAGATAAATATACATATCTTTAATATTTATCCATTTGAGCTTGATATGTTCCTTTGTATTCAATTATGTTATTTACAAACTCTTCTCTACAATTTTTTTAATACAAACTACAAACTCTGTCTATTATTACCTTAATTTTGAACTCATGTATACTCCCAACATTTGTAAAGTATACTTTTAGTTTCATTAACCCTTCAAAACCAAATATTTAATTTCTATAACAATAATAACTAACATAGACATTCAATAGATATTTTAAACCCCTTCATGTATTCCAAAAAATTCCATATTATGTAATTAATGTCCTTACTTCTTGATAACCATAGGATTTAATATCTGTGATTAGCCACTCAAAGAAATATTGTGGGAATTTTCAACAAAATTTTCTTCTTATAATTTGAAATTTAACACATTTTTATTGTCAACACATCATCAGAACATAGAAATCATATTCCTAGTTCATCTTTCCTCAACACATTAATAAAATAAAGTAAACGTTTCTTGAAATCATTCACATTTTAAAAACATTTCCACAAATGATAAAAAAATGAATTTCATATTCATAACAAGCCTTTAGAAACCATGAGTGAATCATCTTATGTTTCTCATGAGTATTTATATTCCCTTTTTGAACAACATCAATGGTAGGTTACTCAAGAAGTGTCTTCTCTTAAATATAGAATTCTCTCACTTAAGAATTTTTCATAAGTTACCAGTCTTGGGAGTTTCTTACACTAAGGTTATGCTTTTCAAGGATTAATCTCATAGTTAAGTAATATGATAATGATATCATTTATCTACATCTGAATCTTTTATAAAATCAGTATCATGTTATAAAAATATTTAAATTAATTTTATAAAATTTGTTATTACAAAAATTATGATCCCTTTTAAACTTTTCATACCCATTAGTGGTTCAAGATCCATATTTCACTAGGAAATGAGTCTCTTATGAAGTTTCTCTCACCAGTTATTTATTTTGGTAGGGAATCATCCCAATCATATTATATTTGACTCTTAGATAGTGGAAATGGATAATCTATTCCCTATCTATCAAATGGATAAATGAAAATTTATTCCTCCGGTAACCTAATCCTATTAGGATCTCTCAAATAAGTGTAACCCAAATAAAAATCCAAGAAAAGGAACCTAAAAATATTAGGGTCACCCATTAATTTCTTTCCTCACATAGGATAGTCCTAGGGAACCCAACTACGGAATGACTGGCCCAATTGGTTGATCAAGGTCTTAATAAGTATTTCGTTGGAAGGAATCAAAAACTTGGTATTTTTTTCAAGGATTTAATCTCATAATATTATCTCATTTTAATTCCATTGTATGAATGATTATAGTGATTTAGTTTGGAATCTCTATTCCTTCCATTAAAGTAATATGTTCAAACTATACTAACTTGTAACTATTTTTGAACTCATGGATTACCTTACTAATTCAAATTAAAACCCAACTATATTTATATATATCCAAATTTATCCCATGAAAAATATTCATTAAAACCTTTATTATAAAGGTTTATAATCATATAAAAATTTTTATCCCATAAGACAAATTGAACACTGATAGTGGGTTTGAATTAGTGGTATTATTTTTAGAATTATTCTTTTTTTAACTCAAACTTTTGAACTTGTTAGCGTCCCAATCCACTCAAATATTTTCACAGCCTCACCTCATGTGTAGTAGAAATAACAAAAATCACAACACACATTTTTTACAAGGTTTGACTAGAAATACCTACTCTATATTGTTATCAGTTAGTCCCACAAATAATACACTCTTCTAATATATCCCTGAGTTAATAAAACTAAATATCGTCTCATTTTAATCAACATAGAGTCCCATTGTGTTCTTGCTTCTAGATTCCCACTAGAAGTAACAAATATCCTCTATATTGTATGATACAAATAAAGAAATGTATCCTTCTAATACAGTCTTCTTCTACACCTCTTGATATAGATCTTCATCCAAATATAGAATGGATCAATAGGTATGCATGCATACACCTTCAAGTTTATATGACCATTTCTTCTTCAAAACATGTTCATCTGTATTTCTCAAAATTCTAGATCATCATACAAGCTAGTTCTCCTCAGTACTTAAAATACTCAAACATAATAGTTCAAATTCTTCCTCGGATGGATCTTAGCTTTGAACTCTTAATATTCCTTTGATATAATTTTTCATAGGGCTCTTAGTTCTCCATAATTCGCATGCTCAATATTTTGGAGTTATCTTTATATTCAAACACATGTTTTTTCTTTTATTCACATATATATTCACATAAACTTTATCATGAATATTATTTTCCAAAATGGAATTTTGGAAAATCTATAATATTTAGTAGTAGTAATTTTCATATTTTGATTGTGTTAATAGATTCTTGATTTATCTAATCATTCAAAATTATTGTAATTCTTGATAAAATATTACTCTTAAATTCCCGGAATACATGGGATTCTTTCCATATTTTAAATATCCATGAAGAAAACTATATTTAACACCCAATAATTATCCACATGTGTATGTAATTGTGATGTGGAACCTCTTACTTAAAATGTGGAACTCATCTCATCACCCATCTTCTTCCTCAGTTAGTCTTCCTTCATTTTAATCTTGGATTATAATCATTTGATTGATAATAATATTTTAACCCTTCAAGACCATCTAAACAACATCATCTGAATTCAATTTCCAAATTTTTCAGAAAAACATATTTCTATAATTCCCAATATTTATGTAAGGATAAATGATTCTTATAGTATCAACATTATATAAAGATAAATGATTTTTATGAGGTGATCCTTATGTCTCATCCATATGATCTAATCATAATAGTTTAATAGAATCATCCTTACAGGTCTTTATTGATCCTTACAGCACAACATATTTATCCTTTTAAGATCATTCTTACACATGAATTCATCTTTATGGGCATTCATTTCACGGGCATTCATCCAAACCTACATTCATGCTTACATGGTCCAATATCCTTATGGATCAATGAATCATATGCACACCGCATAAAATAAAAAAATCACTTTAATTCAAATTATAAACCTTTTCATTAATTTTTTAATTCCCCATATTGGAATCTATCTAATTCTAAGTGCCACATGGCCTTAAACATACCTCTTCATAAACCATATGATTATGATTAGTGAAGAGGGACTAATCCATACAATGGGGAGACTATGACATTGAATTAGAGTCAAAAAAATATTGTAAATAAACAAAAAAAACTCACATCATATTATAGTACAAAAAATAATTAACATTAAGAAATAAAATACATGATTTTTTTATAACAAATATTTGAACACAGATTTTTCATCGGGTCAATCCTAAATTCAAAATAGAACAAAATAAACCACACACATCGTGGGCCTAATATCATCCAACCTCTTCTACCAAGGTTAATAATGGTTACTAAACCCCATTAATAAACCACATTCATTATTCAAGCATGTACACTCATAAATAGACATGCATATAAAATTGTATCGTTGGGGAAATCTACATCAAACATGGAGTTAATCCCTCAGAGAGATATTTTGAGCCTAATAAAAGATAACCAAGTGTATTACACACTCCCAAGAACCTTCCTTATGATACAAAACATAAATAATTAACTATATAGGTTTATAATTAATTATTTAATTAATTTACAAATAGGAATAATACCTAAAAACTCATCAGGAATCAACCGCTTATTGGAATTGCAATCAACAAGATGCAGTCTGCTCCTGATGCACCCTCGGATCAAAGCTATAAAAATAACAAATATTTTTGCCTAATTAAAGGGTTTAGTTTACCCAAAATCCCCAAAAAACTAGGAAAATAACTGGTTGGTGTACCTTTTCTTAAACGACTTCTAAAGGAATGAAGATACTGTCATGGACGTCCTCTATATAATCTGAATAAAATCCCCATCCATTCCAGTTGATTCCGCCTTACTCCTATGAAATCAGCACCGAAACCCTAATCCAAAAATATTTGAATCATCAAAAAATAAGGATGGAGAGGAGGGTAGGAATAATCATACCTATGATTCTATGAAATTGTACCTAAAATGTGTAGGTTCTGGGCGCAGCGGAAGTGTGTGATAGGTCATGCCCAACTTTGATTTTTTTCATGATTGATGATAAATATGATATTTAGACGAAACTAAAAATCATGATCAATAGAATTGAATCAAATAAAATATAAAAGGATAGAATGCCAGAACCAAATGCATGATCATCAAATATTTATTATAATTAATATAATCTATTAAAGAATTACCTTGTGAGATTTTTTTAATCATTGATTTATCTAACAAAAATTATATGTTTTTTTCATTTAATTGTAAAAATAAAGATCATAATATCCCTAGAGGTGATTCACATGTGTTTCAAAAATCTATGAATGTCTCCATTCAAATATTTGGGTGTTAGTGCGATAGATTATAAAGCTTGCATTGTTCACTTTTGATCGCAATAAGAATTGCTTTCAAATCATTCTATTTGATCTCTCTTGACTCAAGAGTGGATGACGGAGGAAGATTAATATCTATTATTTAGAGTTTTCTTGGAGAAGGGATCTCTCTAGGGATTCAATAGGATTCTTCGGATTCATTTTTCACAACAAACAAATGAATTCAATATCTTGAAAAATAATATAATTGGGTTTAAATACCACAAGGGTTTGGAAATAAACATTTGAAAAAGTGACCTTCAATATTTATTTAAATCCTTGTAGAACCTCATTTCTAAAATAATAATAATATTATTATTTCCTCAACATGAACTTAATTTTCAAATTAAATTAAATATTATTTAATTAAATAATGCTCATTATATATTATTTCCCACCAAATATAAAATCTTGATCCGTCATTCCTCAACAATATTTATTGGGCCTTTAATAATGACTATTTATATAATAAATAAATATCACTACATTATTATACCACAAATAAATAAACTTTATATTTAGTAAATAAAAAATAAATATTTATGAAATATCCTGCTCACATAATATTCTCTCGAATCACTGGTGACTAAATATATGAGATCAATAATACATGAATAATTATTAAACCAAATGTGGGATTAATATTTATTCAAATATTTAAATAATAAATAATAATATATTATTTAACTTAGATTATGGATACACTTAGTCTGTAACCCTCTAGGCCTTTTTCTCAGTGGCATTAGGAGAAGCAGCCTAAAGTCCAAGGTTAATATATAGAAACATAAAAAGGAACCCATATAGAAATAATTTAAAGTTGTAACAATATAATACCTCATAAGGAAACTTAATATGTGATTTAATCCTTTTATCACAGTATCACTAATCAAGCAGGTTGCACACTTTTATCATAAACCTATGTTCCCAATGTCTCTTTCTTGGAATTTTCAGAAATCAAACATGCCTATAGAACACCATGTCCATGCATTTATTTAGGATATATCATTTCCATCAAATTAATTGAGATAAAAACAAGCATTAAAGAATAAAAGGGACAAATCCTTTCTCGTATTATTCATTAATTCTATATTACTCATGACGCACCCAATGCATCGTCCCTAACCACGAACATATATTGTCACATTATCATCAATACATAAAAGTATGTGACTCATGATACTCATTAATAATAATCTTAAAGTATAAGTAAAAAATAAATACATTCATAGATAGGAACATCAAATGACACATAAATATTGATTTCTTACTGGAGGGTCTCATTTATATCCAAACAAATTCTATGGTTGCATTAGAATATGCTATATACTCAGACTAAATTATAGAATCAGTGACAATTGGATAATTTGAACTCTTCCATCTCACAACTCCTCTATTGATACCAAAAACATATCCTGAATGTGACTTTAATTCATTCTGATCTATTTGAAAACAATAATTATTATAACCTCTAATGACCAGCTCCTCGTCTCCTTCATACACCATAAAAATATCCTTAGTTTTTATCAAATAGTTAAGGATATCCTTAATAGTATATCAATGTTGTTCTCATAGATCATCTTTATATCTTCCAACCATGATCAATGTATAGTAAAAAACAATTATAGTATATAAAATTGAATAAATGATTGATTTTTTTTCAAAACCATATGGTATCTTACACATTATCATGTTATCCTATTGTTTTTTAGGAAACATTTTCTTAAAAAGATGTATATAATATGAAACTGAAACCAATCCTCTCTTAGATTGATCAATACTAAATATCTTTAGTATCTTGTCAATATATGTACTTTGACTTAGTCTATGCATAATCTTGGGTATATCATAAATGATCTTGATCCCTAGAATATAGGTGGCTTCATGTAAGTCTTTCATAGTGAAACCATTTTTTAACCAATCCTTAAAAGACTGTATAATTAGTATGTCATTTCTCATAAGTAATATTTCATCAACATATACTACTAGGATAACGACCGCATTCCCACTAAACCACTTGTAAATACATGTATCACATTCATTATCAATGAAACCAAATTATTTTATAGATTTATCAAATTGAATATTCCATGACCCAAATGATTTATTAAATCTATAAATGGATATCTACAACTTGAAAACATTTTTGGCATCACCTGGAGTCATAAACCCTTAGGGTTGGGTCATATAGACATATTTCTAAAGTTTTTGATTTGGGAAAGCATTTTTTGACATCCATCTTCTAAATTTCATAGTTATGGTAATATTCTGTAGAAATTAGAATTTTGATGGATTTAAACATGGAAACTGGTGAAAAGGGAACATTATAGTCAATTACTTGATTTTTTTTAAGCCCTTGAACCACTATCCTTATTTTATAGGTATTTACATTACCTTCCTTTTCTATTTTTCTCTTTAACACACATTTTCACCCAACGGGATTTACATCAACTGACACATCAACCAGAACCCAAATTTTTCTCTGATTCATGGAATCCATTTCATAATTCATGTCTTCTTTCCATCTTGTAGATTCTAATATCTCTACTACCTCTTTGTAGGATAGATGTTCATAATTTTCAACCAATAATGATTCACCATGTTTTGTGACTAGAAAACCATATCTCTCTGGTTCTCTTAACTCTCATGTTCTCGTAAGTAGTACTTGTATTTTAGAAACTAATTATTATACATGGGACCTATGGAATATTTTCCTATACTAACTATTGTGTATATTTATCATCGAATTCATTGAATTCAATATTTCTCCCACTATCATTTTTGAGTATGTTCTCTCTCTCAAGAAAGATGGTGTGTCTAGCAATAATCACATTCTTGTCTAAGGGGTTATATAGGTAGTATCCCATTGTTTCCTTAGGATTAACTATAAAGATACACTTTTCTAAATGGGGTTTTAGTTTGTTTCCTAATAATGCCTTAACAAATGCCTCAAAGCCCCATACACGTGTATATGACAAAATGTGTATCTTTCCACTTCATAACTCGAAGGGAATTCTGTTTTCTACTTTATTTTTTACTCAATTAAATGTGTATTTTGGATTTTGTAATGTATACCCCAAAAGGATAATGGAATATATGTATGACTCATCATCAACCTTACCATGTATAATATGGTATGGTTCCTCCTTTCACTAACACCATTCCACTATAGTGTGTAAGGTGTAGTGAGTTGAGATAGAATCCAAAATTCCCATTGAAACTCAATAAAATCTTGGCTAAGATATTCACTACCTCGATCAGATTTAAGCTTCTTTATCTTCTTTCTAAGTTGATTCTAAAATTCATTCTTGAATTATTTAAATTTCTAAAAGTATACGGACTTATACCTCATCATGTAGACATAACCATATCTACTCAAGTTGTCAATAAAAGTTATAATGTAAGAATACGCACCTCTATATTCTACTGGAAATGTTCCACACACATCAGTGTGTACCAATCCTAGAAAATCATTGTCCCTTTCACCCTTTCCATAAAATGGATATTTGGTCATTTTCCCTTGTAAAAATCATGACATCTTTAAAGTGGTTTTATCTTAAAAAAGTATAAATAACCATCTTGATAGAATTTTTTTCAAACACTTCTCGTTTACATGACAAAGATGATGGTTCCGTGGCTGGGTATTATAAGAGTCATGTGAACATGATTCATTATCAATTTTCAATACTTGGTTTTCATAATTTAATACATAATGATCATTATTTAAATGCACCATACCATAACATATGTTGTCTTTATAAAAAAATAACTTTTATTTCCAAACTTGAAAATAAAACCATATATATCTAGAAATGACATAGAAATTATTTTCTTGGTAATAGTTGGTATATAATAAAAATATTTTAAAAGTAATATCATTCATGTTGGCAATGAAAGGTGGTAGTCTCTAAAGGATAGATTATCTAACCTCACGCCATTAATAGATCCCAAATACACCTCTCCTATAGAAATCTTTCATAATATACTTGGTTAATTCATTTAGATAAAAATGTGAGCACCAAAAACTATATATAATACCCAATGTGTAGATATTGAAATATTACACTTGATAATTAATGCACCTTTAGATTACCTTTTATTTTGGGTGCAATTATTATTCTAGTTTCCTTACTTTCCACATGTAAAACATATTGCCTCATTTTCCTTTCCTCGCCACTGGATCTTCCTCTTCTTAGAAGAATGATGCTTAGGAGATTTATAATTTTTATGAGTCTTGGGCCCCTTTACCTTGTTCTTTATTTTCTTATTCATCATAAGGACCCCAAATTTATCAGGCCACATGTCCTTATCCACTTGAAAAATCAAATTAATAAGTTCGGAAATACTCTTCTCGTTATTTCTCATATTGTAATTAATAATAAAACTATATAAGTTCTTGGTTATGGATGAATGTATGAGATATTTGTGCAACTTATCTAGGAATTTTATCCCTAATATATCTAAGAATTCAATGTGTACAAGAAGCTTAACTACATGAGTCCCAAGTGACACAAAATCTCCAAGATTAGTTGTAAATAAATAATTGGGGATCTCTTATCTCTCTTGTCTCACCTTCTCTTGATAGAGATCCCGAGGGTGAGACATTATGCTATACACATACATATCATCATGTTGCTTCAAAATCTCACTGGTCATGGATGATAGCATGAAAAACTGAACATTTTTGTAATCATTCAAATGTTTCTCATAGAGAGATAACTCTCTATCACTAGCCTCATTACCAGGCTCATAAGGAATAGGTTCTTCTGGCACATACAATTTAATTTCATGGTGAAGGATAATGAGTAAGCACCTTTTCCACTCTAAGAAATTTGCTTTGGTGAGAAGGTTATCCTTATAAAGTATGGATCATAGTGATATGTTTCAAGTACTTTTTATTATTATTTTTACAAATAAGATGATCATAATTTTAGTACATTATTTTATAAAATTTTGAAAGTAAATAAATATTATATTTATTAATATCCCACTATTTTATCAAAAATCAATATCCCTCACCATTAGATTCAGAATATACTATTTCTTGGACATTCTAGTGGAAAGGATCCACATTCCCCTTCTCATTTCCCCAAATTTTGTTAGTCAAGAGACTTGAATGGTTTTAGGTAGTAATTCCAAATGATAAATTCATTAACTCATAGTTCCTTGATCTATTGAGTGGAATTCCCAATCCTGAAATCCTTAAAATGGATTTCCTCATCTCTTACCTCTCAGTTACACCAAGTCTTGATTTGGAAGTAAACCCTTGATGTGAACTCAGTTAAGTTAACCCAAAACTTCATGTTAAAATTCCTTGATAATTGAAATAACTCCAACTTTATATGGTCAAGAACTTTGAACTATGGTTCAATTTTAATTGAAGTAGTGGAAGGTTATACCAGCTTAATATATATTATTGAGGGATTTTATCCTTTTATGTGTTTATTGAAAATTATTATCTTTATTAAATTATTTTTAATATTAATTGGATTTACTTAAGTTATTAACCATGTATTAGATAATATTTATTCATAAGCCAACATTTTTAGTTCTATTTTACATGATTTTTAATTCATTAATTCATGTGATCACGATAAAACATCTATAATGAAATTACTATGAAACTTGACAGAAATAAAATAATAAATTGGTATGATCATTAGTTTTACTAATGGTTAGTTTATATAGTGTAAGATAAACTAATCATCGACCTAGTGAAAAAAACACCTTGAACCAATTAAGGTTTGTGTTATTGATTTCCACCTGGCCACCTATGTATCTCTATTCGATTGGTTTCTCCTCATCTCCAAACATGAACCACCTCCACTAGCTTGGGATATCCATCCATTACATATTTTTTTACTCACTTGCAGATGAGGGGAAAAGGGTTTACATAAATAAACCATGTTCACACAGGCCCTTACATGATGGGATGAGAGATGACATATAGGGAAACAGTTTAACTTAATAATAAATTAAATGAAACTAATCACATACAAAGGTTCATTTTATGCTAATGATCATCCACATGGATGCAATGAATTATTCAATTAATAAAATTATCATTCAATTTTAATTGTTCTTATTTAATTTAAATCGCACTCAAATCAGTTAATTATCTTCTTTAATTAATCAATTATTTTATCTTGATTCTCATACGATTTTCCTTGAGATTCTCATACATAATAATTTTAAACAAATTAAATATATTTATTTAAAATAAATTGTGCACATAAATGTACCATAGAGGTAACACGATGTGTTCTCATCTGAACTACCCAACATGTATTATACTCATATATTGTTCACTCTTGCGACATGTGGAATACACTATTTATCACATACTTTCATGAAGTGTACTATCAACTTAATGATTACAAGTATTACATGATTTTTATGTCACGTGTTATGATTTAGTGCACACATAGTAATAACTATAATATGACCCATACATGATATGGAGATCCAAACATTATACAAAAATTAATTAAATACTTACATATATTAAAACCCATCACATAGAATGGTCTATCAACATAATGATCGCGCACAAGCACATGTTGATAATTTTTACGCAGTATAATAAATTAATTTTAATTATAAACAATTTGGTAGAAGTACATAACATGTACAAACCAGCTACATTGTGTGTACGTTTACCACCATCTATCTTTGAAACATGCTTAAGGACAAGGAGTGTATATGTGCCTCAGAAAACTTATAGTATACAATGTTTACAAGGGTTACATTATATAAGGCCCCAGCATTAAACCTTACTTAATCATGAGTTATTACAAGATTACATGTTGAGGATATTTTCGGGTTTAGAGTTTTAGATAATTAGATCATAAAACTTTCATTACATTCCACATATAAACAAAGTGGTTACATAAAGATAGTATTCTTCGTTCCCATCAATGGAAACATATTTAAAATAAACATGGATTCTTTCTTGACACTTCCTTGACACTATCATCATATCATGTACCTTTCCCTTGACCTGTGAAAAAAATTTCAAAAAAACTTGGGATGAGCATAAAAAGCTCAGTAAGGGATATAAAAATATGGAAAGGAAACATGGGTACATATATACATAAGGATGAGATCATACTTTACCCATAAGACATAAGCACTTTAACATACCTCATCAAATCATGAATAAATCATAGAAATCTTAAGACATAAAGGTAACTTGAGGCATTCATAACATTCTTACATAGGGAGTAACCCTCTTGGTTACGTTTGGAATACCCATCACAGTATATTCCCTAAATCTCTTCAGATAAACCTTAACATTTCACTCCTTTGCGTTACCCAATGCATTGGAGAGCTATATCGGGCTCACCCACCCTTAGTTTATCACGGAACCACCTGTCTTCATAATAATGCCCAAGAACCTCAACATAATCGTATAACATAAAACATGCATAAAGGAAACATAACATTTCCACCTTTCAATAACAAGATATCAATATAACACATTGATATAAAAACATTATGAAAACCATTTTCAATACCAAAATAAAAGGAAAGTAAAACATGGTATTTATTTTTCTTTTAAAAAGAAGGTATGGCTTGTAGAGGAAGCCGAAACTCAAATAACGGTCACAGCGGCGGAGAATTCGTTGTCGCCGCATACGTACGAAAAAAACATTCCCTTTTGTCATTTAGTAAAACGCTTCGTATAAAAAAGATTCCTTTTGGATAAATGTAAAAGTAAAAGGGGTTTATACACCATATAAAAGAAGGTTGTGTATAAAACAAAATATGCCTCAATGAAAGGAGATTGAGACGAAGTCCCATACCTCGTATCTGACTTGACCCGACCGTTCTTTAATCTCCTGAATAATAAATTTGAGTTAATATCTACTTGCTTAAGAACCTTTTTCAAGTTCATTGTTCCTTTTATATCATGTTATGAACATCATGTAATCATTTAAGTTAATAATGTTCATTTTGTCGGTATTTGGTTCTTAAGTCAAAAATAGACTTCTTAAACTCACACGTTGTTAATTTGGTAAAAGGTTCATTATATCCAGAATGATATTAATGATTTGGATAACATATATAGCATATAAATGTATTTATAATATTACATCACATTTAGAGGTAAGAAAATGAAATGCACCGTTCATGGAGACAGTAAGCCGTACGTACGCATGAACGCTACTTCCATATATATTTCGTATTTTCGAGAATGGAATCATAATGATATAAGATTATATTATAATTGCAGTATAATAACATATATAATATCATTAACTTTATCCTTTACACATCCCACATATGGTATTAATGAATCAAATCACTTTCAGGGGGCGGTAGTCCGCACTTCCTAAAATGAAGATATCGTGTTTACCCATAATGGAAACAATAATGGTATGCCATAAATGAAAAATACAAAAGCTTAAGGAAAGAATAAACATATTATATATCATATATAAAAATAGTGACATCATAATGGCCACCTTTGAAGGTGTTAAATGAGTATTGAACAATCATCGTTTCGGGAGGCAGAATTTCGCCATCCACGGAAACCGTATGTTCTTTAACCATTTGATGTAGTTGTGTGAGAGTGTAGCTAGAATAAATCTTATAAAAACATCCTATTATATTGAAGATACTGGTTTTGTTACAAAAGAAGTAAATAAAAAGATTTTAGGGGGTTGGAGAAGCAAAATAAAACAGATGAACATGAGAGAATGAATTACCTTTAAAAGTGTAACTCCTTTTGATTTTAGCCTAAAGGCTTCCTTTGGAAGACTTCTTCCCAAAGTGAGGCTTCAAGGAGTAAGATAGGGAAGTGTAGAGACAAAATGGGCAGAAGTTGGCCGAGCCAAAGGCTTTGGAAGTGTGGGTAAGGAGGTAGAGGTGGGGGCCTTTTATAAGAGGAGAGGAGGGGCACTCTTGGAAAGTAAAGATAAGTTACTTTATTTTAAAAAGAGTTTAGGATCCAAAAGGTCCCACATTGATATAATTCTAGGATAAGGTGATAAGGTTTCTAAATCCACTCATTCAATTGGTTTTGTCCATGTGTAGGTTTTACATTTTACATTAACTTTCCATTTTATTTAAATCGTTAAATAATGAGGTCATCGTTGCATCATCATGATGTCATAAATAATTTAATTTATTTAAAGTCTAAAAATTATAAAAGAAATACTATGATGTAGGAAATCTTATTATATTTCCAATGACTGTTTATAATCAAAAATATTATCTTTATAACCCCATGTAATAATTGTTTTCGTAAAACATATTATGTTTGTGTCATTTTTACTTTTACATTAAATAAAAAGTTATTTGTGTCATTTCCCAACCAAAGTGGCTCCATGGGGTCCCCAAGTTGACCGATGTCTTGTCTTGGTCGGCCATGACACAACCAATGAGGGTAGGACATGTTTCAAGCTCATCTCATTTTATTAGAGCATTATTTTTACCTTAAACTACACTAATTACCACTAATCGCGATTAAAAACTTAATAAGTTACTATTCACCAAAAAATTATTTTAATCTCATTGAACCACATTTTACTTCTTAATGAAAACCATGTATGTCGGATTTTTGAAATTCAAAACACAATGATGGAAAATTTTCATTTAAATGGAAAATCAGTTTTTATAAGTACCACTTAGTGGTTTCACTATTCATCAAAAATTGAAGTTTTTCAGAAAATTACCAAAAATTCACCCTAAGCTATATTTGATATTCCGAATTCAAAAATGAAGTCTATTTTACAAAATTCAAAACATATAAGTCACATTAATTAATTTAATAATTAATTCCCGCTGTCATGACAAATAGCGTGTTTTTATGAAACAATAAGTATCAAAAGATTGACACCAGTTTAAGTCTAATTTCAAAGTGAAATTGATTCCAATAACCACCATTGAATTAAATGGAAAAAATATATTCAGATTACACATTAAGATCAATTCAAAAGATAATCTAATCATATAAATAAATTATATTAAGAAGCATTTTTGATGTAAAATGCAGTATTTTTCACTATTCATTAAAAAATGAACATTGTCAGAAAAATACCAAAAATTCACACAAAGTAAATTTTGATGTCCCAGTCATAAAGAAAAAGTTTATTTTGACAAACATAGCTTATAAAATTGTCAAAAGATAGATTTAAAAATGGTTTGCCAACAAAAGGCAGTAAAACAATCTTTTAAAAATATTAGTGTATTCTATGCTTAAGATTGGATTTATTTTCATTTTAAGCCTCTAAAACACTATATAATTCATTAATAGACATAGATAAAAATATCTATTATTCATTACTTACTTGGGATGTTACATCCTTCCCCCCTTTTGAAAATTGCGTCCCCGCAATTTATTTACTTATCGAATAAATGGGGGTACTTATCCCTCATTGCATTTTCAGATTCCCATGTTGCCTCTTCAATCATGTGGTTTTTCCACAAAACCTTTACCTGCTTAATCACCTTATTCCGTAACACTTGCTCCCTGTGGTCAAGAATCTGGACCGGTTGTTCCTCATAAGATAGGTTCTCTTCCATCTGAACTACCTCTGGACTCAAAACATGATATGGATCTGGCATATACTTTCTCAACATCAAAACGTGAAAAAAATTGTGTACCTGAGATAAACTCGGAGGTAAAGACACTCGGTAAGCAACTGATCCAACTCTTTCCAGAATTTCATATGGTCCAATTAACCTTGGACTCATCTTTCCTTTCTTACCAAATCACATCACACTTTTCCATGGTGATACTTTGAGAAAAACATGATCACCTACCTCAAAAGATAGATCCTTCATCCTGTTGTCTGCATAACTCTTCTGCCTACTCTGAGATGTTCTCATGTGCTTCTGAATCAGCTGAACTTTTTCTGCCATCTCTTCTACCAATTCTGGTCCCATCAACTTCCTTTCACCCACTTCATCCCAGAAAGCTGGAGTTCGACACCGCTTCCCATATAATGCCTGAAATGGTTCCATCTGTATACTGGAATGAAAACTGTTATTATATGAAAATTCAACCAAAGAAAGATGTTGGTCCCAACTTCCCTGATAATCCATAGAGCAAGAACGTAGCATATCCTCCAAGGTCTGAATTGTTCGTTCTGACTGCCCATCTGATTGAGGATGAAAAGCTGTACTAAAATTTAATTCAGTACCCAACGACTTCTGAAGGCCTTTCCAAAAGTTAGAATTGAACCTGGGATCACGGTCAGATACAATGGAGAGAGGAACTCCATGTAACCTGACTACCTCTTTAAGATACAAATGGGAAAGTTGATCCAGGGAAAAAGTATCTCGTATGGCAAGGAAATGAGCATATTTATTCAAGCGATCAACAATAACCCAGATTGCATTATTACCTCGAGATGTCTTTGGTAATCCCACAACAAAGTCCATGGATATATTCTCCCATTTCCACTCTGGCACTGGTAAAGGCTGAAGCATCCCTTTCGGTAACTGCCGCTCTGCTTTAACATGTTGACATGTCAAACACTTCACAGTAAAATCAGCAATATCTCTTTTCATTCCATCCCACCAGTAATACTCCCGCAGATCTCTATACATCTTAGTACTGCCAGGATGAACTGAAAACGGAGAACTATGAGCTTCACATAACAACTCTCTCTTCAACTGTGAATCACAAGGCACGCACAATCTCTTCCCAAATCTCAAAACGCAATCATTATCAATGTTGAATTCAGGCAACTTACCTTTCTGAACCAGCTCTACATTTTTCTGCAACTCACTGTCTTGCTTCTGTGCTTGCTTGATTCTATCTGATAGAGATGATCTCACTGATACCTGAAACAAAACAGAAGAAATTCTTTCACCAAAAACTTCCATGACAAATCTCATCAAATCCTTAACCAAAGGATCACGTTCCAAACACAACATTGCTAATGAAGCATTACTTTTTCGACTCAAAGCATCAGCCACTTTATTTTCTTTTCCTGGATGGTAATGAATTGTACAATCATAATCCTTGATTAATTCTAGCCATCTCCTTTGTCTCATGTTCAATTCTTTCTAAGTGAATATATACTTTAAACTTTTGTGATCGGTATATATTTCACACTTTACTCCATACAAATGATGCCTCCAAATTTTTAAAGCAAAAACAACAGCAGCTAATTCCAAATCATGTGTAGGGTAATTTACCTCATGAGTTTTCAACTGTCGTGAAGCATAAGCAATTACCTGATCATTCTGCATTAGGACGCAAACAAGTCATTTCAATGAATCATCGCTGTAGATGACAAATTCACCATTTCTGGAAGGTAGTGCCAAAACTAGAGCATTCACCAATCTTCTTTTCAGTTCCTGAAAACAATCATCACATTCTTTTGTCCAGATAAACTTAACACCCTTCCGAGTTATCTTAGTTATTGGACTAGATTACCGTGAAAAATTTCTAACAAAACTTCGGTAATAGCCTGCTAAACCAAGGAAGCTACGAATCTCGGTTACATTTGTGGGTCTTGGCCATTCTTCCACAACTTTTGTTTTTGCAGGATCAACAGTTATTCCATCTTTAGAAACAATGTGACCAAGGAAAGAAATTTGTTGCAACCAAAACTAACACTTGCTGAATTTTCCATACAGTTTCTTTTCTTTTAAGGTTTTCAAGATAACCCTTAAATGTCTTTCATGCTCCTCTTTACTTTTAGAAAAAACCAAAATATCATCAATGAAAACCACCACAAACTTATCCAAGAACTCATGGAAAATTCTATTCATTAAGTCCATGAATACAGCAGGTGCATTGGTTAGCCCAAAAGGCATTACTACAAATTCATAATGGTCATCTCTCATATGGAACGCAGTCTTAGGAATATCTTCCTCCTTTACCTTCAGCTGATGGTACCCCGATCTCAGGTCAATCTTTGAAAAAAACTGAGCTCCCTGGAGCTGATCAAACAAATCATCGATATGAGGAAAAGGATATTTGTTCTTAACAGTTATGTTATTCAAGGCTCTATAATCAATGCAAAGTCTCATAGAACCATCTTTCTTTTTAACAAACAAGACAGGAGCACCCCATGGTGATGTTCTAGGTTGAATGAAACATTTCTCTAATAAATCTTGCAATTGCTCCTTCAACTCTAAAAGTTCAATTTGATCCATTCGATAAGGGGGTTTTGAAATTGGCTTAGCATCCGGAACTAAGTCAACAGTAAATTCAACTTCCCGGTTTGGTATTATTCCAGGAAACTCATCAGGAAAAACATCAGGATACTCATTTACCACTGGAACGTCATTAATCTGAACAGTTCCTTTATTTTCAACGATGTGTGCAAGGTAACATTCATTTCCATATTTTACAAGTTTCTTGGCCTCTTGATAAGTTATCAACAGTAAGGGTTCATTATTGTAAACAAACTTAAAGTATTTCTAAAAAGAAGCTTCTTTACCTCTACAGTCAATCTTAGCATGGTAAATAGAGAGCCAATCCATACCCAGGATAACATCAAACTCTACTAGAGGTAGAACAATAAGGTTTTCAAGTAGGTTCTTTCCACAGATAAGGATAGGAAGATTCTTATAAATTCTTTTTTCCTCAACATTCCCCCCAGGTGTTTTTACCAAAAGTTCAGGAGTCATTTCTTGAGATGGTATTCTCATTTTACTAGAAAAGGTTTCAGAGATGAAAGAATGTGTAGACCCCGAATCAAACAACACACTGGCATAATCTGAAAAAACAAACAAAGTACCTGATACAACTTCATTTGATGGCCTGACATCTGCTGAAGTAGTTGCAAAGGATTTTACCACCCCTTTCTGCTTGTAGTCTAACTGCTTCCCATCACTCAATCTCTTTGTCGGACACTCATTTTCATAGTGACCCATCTCATTGCACTTATAACATTTCACTAATTGTAAATCAAATTTGGTCTTACCATCACCCTGATCTTTTTCAGTGCAATCAAGAGCCTTATGTCCCATCTTACCACATCGGTAGCACTTTCCAGAATTCAGAAGACATTCCCCAGCATGCCTTTTTCCACATTTATGACAAACTGGAAACTTAGTTTTCTTACCATCATACTTTTTCGAAGAATTCTTACCTTTCTCCTGCCTCCTTGGTCTCTTCTTCTGTTGGTTGTTATAGAACACTTGATCATCGGAAAACTCCATTTCCACCTTCTCAGCACATCGAACAAGATTTTCATAACTTTTAAACTCACGAGAAGCTAATTCCCTTCCATATTTTGGCTTTAATCCTGAGTAAAAACGATTGATTTTACTATCAAGGTCTCGGATAAAATTTGGAGCATACCTTTCCAATCAAGTGAACCTTTCTTCATAGGTAGCCATTGAGTCTTCCTCTTGCCTCAATTCCAAGAATTGCTTTTCCATCCTAAGTCAAACAGCCTTAGGGAAATACTTCTCAAGAAACATACCTTTGAATTCATCCCAGTCGAGAGCATCAATCTCATCAGCGTCCCTGATATTTTTAACCATCAACCACCACTGATCCGCCTCACCCTCCAAACGGTAAATGGCAAGACTAACCTTTTGATTGTCTGAACACCCCATGACATTGAAAATATTCTCCAGTGCTTTAATCCACCCTTCAGCTAGCACAGGGTCAGATGATCCTTTGAATGATGGGGGATGTTGCCTCATGAAATGTTCCACCACTGACATGTTCCTCTGCGGTTGATCTGGTTGATCTCGTGCATGGATACCACCACCATTTATAGCCTGAGTCAACTGCGCCATTACTGCAACAAACTGTTCAGTTCCAATTCCGACCATCTCAGGATGCGGATTCAGAAGGTTATTTCCTTATGTATGCCTTCCTAGCACTACTTCCCTGTTTCCTTTGTAGAAAACCATTCTGAACAAACATGTCTTAGATGAAGCAACATGGTAATCTTTAAATGCTATATCATTTCAAAAAATATATTTTTGGATAATCATTTAATAAAATAATAACTCCTAAAGTTATCTAAAGCTCCCTTTGATACCAACTATAAGTCCCCATCCTTAAACCTTACTTAATCTTGAGTTATTACATGATTACACGTTGAGGATCTTTTCGGGTTTATATTTTTAGATAATTAGATCATAAAACTTGCATTACATTCCACATATAAACAAAGTGGTTACATAAATATAGTATTCTTCATTACCATCAATGGAAACATATTTAAAATAAACATGGATTCTTTCTTGATACTTCCTTGACACTATCATCATATCATGTACCTTTCCCTTGACCTGTGAAAAACATTTCAAAAAAACTTGGGATGAGCATAAAAAGCTCAGTAAGGGATATAAAAATATGGAAAGGAAACATGGGTACATATATAAATAAGGATGAGATCATACTTTACCCATAAAACATAATCAATTTAACATACCTCATCAAATCATGAATAAATCATAGAAATCTTAAGACATAAAGGTAACTTGAGGCATTCATAACATTCTTACATAGGGAGTAACCCTCTTGATTACGTTTGGAATACCCATCACAGTATATTCCCTAAATCTCTTCGGAGAAACCTTAACGTTTCACTCCTTCGCGTTACCCAATGCATTGGAGAGCTATATCGGGCTCACCCTCCCTTAGTTTATCACGGAACCACCCGTCTTCATAATAATGCCCAAGAAACTCAACATAATCGTATCACATAAAACATGCATAAAGGAAACATAACATTTCCACCTTTCAATAACAAGATATCAATACAACAAATTGATATAAAAACATTATGAAAACCATTTTTAATACCAAAATAAAATAAAAGTAAAACATGGTATTTATTTTTCTTTTAAAAAGAAGGTATGGCTTGTAGAGGAAGCCGAAACTCAAATAACGGTCACGGTGGTGGAGAAGTCGTTGTCGCCGCATACGTACGACAAAAACATTCCCTTTTGTCGTTTAGTAAAACGCTTCGTATAAAAAATATTCCTTTTGGATAAACGTAAAAGTCAAAGGGGTTTATACACCATATAAAAGAAGGTTGTGTATAAAACAAAATATGCCTCAATGAAAGGAGATTGAGACGAAGTCTCATACCTCGTATCAGACTTGACCCGACCATTCTTTAATCTCCTGAATAATAAAATTGAGTTAATCTCTACTTTCTTAATAACCTTTTTCAAGTTCATTATTCCTTTTATACCATGTTATGAACATCATGTAATCATTTAAGTTAATAATGTTCATTTTGTCGGTATTTGGTTCTTAAGTCAAAAATAGACTTCTTACACTTACATGTTGTTAATTTGGTCAAAGGTTCGTTATATCCAGAATGATATTAATTATTTGGATAACATATATAGAATATACATGTATTTATAATATTACATCACATTTAGAGGTAAGAAAATGAAATGCACCGTTCATGGAGACGGTAAGCCGTACGTACGCATGAACGCTACTTCCATTTCTATTTCGTATTTTCTGGAATGGAATCATAATGATATAAGAGTATATTATAATTACAGTATAATAACATATATAATATAATTAACTTTATCCTTTAAACATCCCACATATGGTATTAACGAATCAAGTCACTTTCAGGGGGTGGTAGTCCGCACTTCCTAAAATGAAGATATCGTGTTTACCCATAATGGAAACAATAACGGTATGCCATAAATGAAAAATACATAAGCTTAAGGAAAGAATAAACATATTATATATCATATATAAAAATAGTGACATCATAATGGCCACCTTTGAAGGTGTTAAATGAGTATTGAACAATCATCGTTTCGGGAGGCAGAATTTCTCCATCCACAGAAACCGTATGTTCGTTAACCATTTGATGTAGTTGTGTGAGAGTGTAGCTAGAATAAATCTTATAAAAACATCCTAGTATATTTAAGATACTTTTTTTGTTACAAAATAAGTAAATAAAAAGATTTTAGGGGGGTTGGAGAAGCAAAATAAAACAAATGAACATGAGAGAATGAATTACCTTTAAAAGTGTAACTCCTTTTGATTTGAGCCTAAAGGCTTCCTTTGGAAGACTTCTGCCCAAAGTGAGGCTTCAAGGAGTAATATAGGGAAGTTTAGATACAAAATGGGCAGGGGTTGGCCGAGCCAAAGGCTTTGGAAGTGTGGGTAAGGAGGTAGAGGTGGGGGCCTTTTATAAGAGGAGAGGAGGGGCACTCTTGGAAAGTAAAGATAAGTTACTTTATTTTAAAAAGAGTTTCGGATTCAAAAGGTCCAACATTGATATAATTCGAGGATAAGGTGATAAGGGTTCGAAATCCACTCATCCAATTGGTTTTGGCCATGTTTAGGTTTTATATTTTACATTAACTTTCCATTTTATTTAAATCGTTAAATAATGAGGTCATCGCTGCATCATCATGATGTCATAAATAATTTAATTTATTTAAAGTCTAAAAATTATAAAAGAAATACTATGATGTAGGAAATCTTTTTATCTTTCCAATGAGCATTTATAATCAAAAATCTTATCTTTATAACCCCATGTAATAATTGTTTTCGTAAAACATATTATGTTTGTGTCATTTTTACTTTTACATTAAATAAAAATTTATTTCTGTCATTTCCCAACCAAAGTGGCTCTATGGGGTCCCCAAGTTGACCCATGGCTTTTCTTGGTCGGCAATGACACAACCAATGAGGGTAGGACATGTGTCAATCTCATCTCATTTTATTAAAGCATTATTTTTACCTTAAACTGCACTAATTGCCACTAATCGCGATTAAAAACTTAATAAGTTACTATTCACCAAAAAATTATTTTAATCTCATTGAACCACATTTTACTTCTTAATGAAAACCATGTATGTCGGATTTTTGAAATTCAAAACACAATGATGGCAACATTTCATTTAAATGGAAAATCAGTTTTTATAAGTACCACTTAGTGGTTTCTCTATTCATCAAAAATTGATGTTTTTCAGAAAATTACCAAAAATTCACCCTAAGCTATATTTGATATTCTGAATTAAAAAATGAAGTCTATTTTACAAAATTCAAAACATATAAGTCACATTAATTAATTTAATAATTAATTCCCGTTGTCATGACAAATAGCGTGTTTTTATGAAACAATAAGTATCAAAAGATTGACACCAGTTTAAGTCTAATTTCAAAGTGAAATTAATTCCAATGACCACCATTGGATTAAATGGTAAAAATATATTCAGATTACACATTAAGACCAATTCAAAAGATAATCTAATCATATAAATAAATTAGATTAATAAGCAGTTTTGATGTAAAATGCAGTATTTTTCACTATTCATTAAAAAATGAACATTGTCAGAAAAATACCAAAAATTCACACAAAGTAAATTTTGATGTCCCAATCATAAAGAATAAGTTTATTTTGACAAAAATAGCTTATAAAATTTTCAAAAGATAGATTTAAAAATGGTTTTCCAACAAAAGGTAGTAAAACAATCTTTTAAAAATATTAGTGTATTCCATGCTTAAGATTGGATTTATTTTCATTTTAAGCCTCTAAAACACTATCTAATTAATTAATAGACATAGATAAAAATATCTATTATTCATTAATTACTTGGGATGTTACACATTATGTGTGGTCTCTGAGTTACATTGTCACCAGTCAGGAAGGCCATATAAGAAGATACATAGACCTTATGTAACTAAAGGATTACATTCCATGTATGTGGGATATACATCATGTACTATAGCTGACAGTATGTCAGGCCATCCCGGTCAATATAAAGTGTAAAATTAAATGTACTATGTGTAATAAATGTGCATGCCTTGAATTAAATATAAATTAATTTAAGGTTCATTGAACCATATTACATAGTGTGTACCCTAGGTATATGGAATGTACTCTTGTGTTATCCAGTCAGAATCTTTGGCACCTTTAGATGAGATTATTGATTTTATTTCATTCATAAAATTAATCTATTTGATTAGATATACAAGAAACAAGAGAGGAAGAAGAATATATCTCAATTAATTTTAAAGAAATATTGAAATTGAATTGAAAACTAAATGAAAAATTATTAAATCAATAAAAGATATTTAAATAATTATAAATAATTTTGTGACCCCTTTGATACCACTTGAAGGTTCTGGGAAGAATGGAAGAATGTGATGGTTCATTCCCAAATTTTATTTCTATCATGGTTGATGATCAAACCAAGATTTACACGAAGATGAACAATGTGATCAACAGAAATGAATCAAAAAAATAGACTAGGGATAGAATTCCAGAACCAAGCATATGATCATCACATATTATTTATAATTAATTTAATCAATTAAAGAATTACCATGTGATAATTATTTCTTCGTTGATTGATCTAACAAAAGATATACATTGTTTCACTGTTTGGTTGTAACAATCAAGAGAAGATACCCACTAGTAGTGATCAACACGTGTTCCACAAATATTTGAACTTCACTATAGGAATCTCTATGCTCAGGCATGACAGATCCTAATGCTTGCGTCATTCACTTTTTATCACCATGAAATCACTTATGAAGTATTCTCTTTGATCTCTCTTGACTCAAGGGTAGATGGTGGAGTAATATAGATCTTTGTTCTTAAGAGTGTTATTGGAGAAGGTATATCTCTATGTCTTCAATAGGATTCTTCAAATTCATTATGTACAATAAACAGATGAATTGGCTCTCTTGAAAAATAATATAGTTGGTTTTAAATACCACTTGGGATTATAAATAAATATTTTCAAAAGCACCCTATAATATTTATTTAATCCCTTGTGGAACCCCATATCTAAAATAATAATATTATTATTATTTCCTCAACATTCTCTTAACTTGAGAATTAAATTAACTATTATTTAATCAAATAATAATCAATATATATTATTTCTCACTAAACATAAAATCTCGATTAGTCATTCTTACACAATATTTATCGAGCCTTGAATAATGATTATTTATTTCATAAATAAATATCACTACATTATTCTTTAGTAAATAAATAAATATTATATTCACTAAATAGAAAATAAATATTTATTAAATATTTTTCTCACATAATATTCTCTCGAATAACTGGTAATTGAATATATGTGATCAATCATTCGAGAATAATTATTTAACCATGTGTGATAAAAATATTTATTCAAATTTTTCAAAATAAATAATAATATATTATTTAATAGAGATTTTGGATACCCCTAGTGTGTGAGCCTCTTGGCCTCTTTCTCAGTGGCATTAGGAGAAGGAGCCTAAAGTCTAAGGTTAGTGTCTAGAAATGATCAAAGTCACCCATAGAGAAATATGTTAATTATAAAATGACATAATACCTCATAAATATTCTTACTATGTGATATAATCTCTTTATCATGATATCTCTAATCAAGAAGGTTGTGCACTGGTGTCACCAACCTATGTGATCAATGTATCTTTCTTTGACTTTCTAAAAATAAAACTTGTTTATAGAACACCATGAACATGGATTTATTTAGGATATATCATTTCCATAAAAGATCCTAAGATATCAACTTCTATAAAGGAATATAATGGACAAATCCTTTCTCATGTTATTAATTATTGTAATATTACTTGTGACGCACCCAATGTATCCTACCTCTCCGCGAACATATGTCGTCGCATTTTTCATCAACACATCACAGTACACAACTCATAATAATCATTAACAATAATATTAAAGTATAATGATCAATACACAATTATGAATATAGGAACATCCAATGAAACATATAAATGTGGATTCCCTAGTGGTGGGTCTCATTCTCATAATATACTACACTGGATATTACTAAGGGTGTACACCATGAGAATGTTCCTCATAGTCCTATGAGTCTTCACCCCTAATATCCTATATAATTTTTTTCCTAAAATGATATAATCTAGATATAAAACTTATATTTAATAACACTATCATAGAACCCTTGGATTCTCATCATAGTGTAGAACTACTATGACCTTTTAATGTGATAGATACTCTTAGAACATTATCACATAATATATTTTGCAGAAGAAAATCATGATGTGATATGAAGTTTATTTAATATTCAAAACTATGAATACATGTAATCATAGAGTATATAGAAGTTGTTTCTAGGGTTCTAACTCCAATAGAACCACCTCAAATAGAGAGAACAAGGGGGTGGGGGTTGAGTCATCGGCTTCCTGTGCGTGTTCTCGTTCGATCCAAGATAAAATTTTCTTGAGCCCATTTTTAAAAAACCCCAAACACCCTTTCATGGTGTATGCAAAGGATTAATTCCATGAATAAACTTGGAAATTTGATCGACCTCATTTATCTAAATATTCACACTTTGAAGGCCTATTTTACCATGTAAAATTCCTGCAGAAGGACCCTACTGCACTCTGGCTGCTATGTTCCTCCTATGAAACTTCCACGACCACCCTAAGTGTCTATAAAACCCTAAAATCAATATAAAAACACCCTTTTTGGATGTAAAAACTCTCAAAATACCATTTTGAGTCTTGGTTCTCAAAATATACCATCCACCAAACCAAAAATTAAAACTCCTTTAAACAATGTAATGACCCATAAATCCATGAGCATTACAAACTCCCATTCATAATGCTTATTGTCCTTTAGAAGCTATGGTGAACCTAAAATAAAATGTATCAACCTATCTTATTCATTATTTCTCTATCTATTATACATGTTCCATATGAAAATTCCAACCACATTTTCTCTATGAAAATCTAAACACTAGATGTAACATTCATTAGAAGTAGAGTCACCCACTCACTACCAATGCAAAAACCGAGATAGAGATCACCACAAATGTCCATCCCAACACATGATGGTTTATTAAACTGATTATTTTAAAGGTTTATAGTGCTTCCTACCACAAGAATCATCTCATCGAGGCTGATTCCAAGCTAGTGTTCTCCCCACCATATGAATCTTCTACTGAAAACACCCTTCTAGTGGTCTACCAATCCAAAAAATGTGCCCCACATGATCCTCCTGACAAGGTCCCCCTATCACCATGACCAACCTCAAGAAATAATTCCATTCAAAACTCCTCTAGATTAATTTTTTCCAAAATGATCAGTTACACCTACTGATTCATCCTTAAAAGAAACAATTGCTTCCAACTTGGAGTTTCCACAATTGACTCCAAATACATGGGTTCCCACTCATAGTTCAAGCCATGACACCAACTCTATTTTCTTTACAAGGCCATTCACCCAAAACAGAACCTTCACTATATTACATCAGTCCTGCCATTATTGGCACTCCAGTTTATGAACCTATTTCAATTTCTAATTTGAAAATCGATGCCTCTCCAAGTCCTGAAACTCATGAGGCTAAAAAAAATATTCCTTCCTCCCCTATGGTTACGTGATCCCAAGGGAAGAAAGGATCTGAAAAATATAAAAAAAGGAAGGGTTCTAACCCAAAACGCAAATAGAAATGAATTTTCTCTATTTGAATTGCCAAGGATTGGCCAACAATAATACCTCCGCAACACATAGGAGGTTTATAAACACTCACAAGACTCATCTCTTTTACATTTCAGAACCTAAAGTCAACTTCAAAATAAACTTCATGAGATTTGGTTCCCTTAATTACAGTTTTCTAGGCTCTTGTAAAAATGGTCCTCATACTGACTCTATGTGGATCTTTTATCACAATACCTTACAAAATATCAACATCTTTAAAAATACTAAGCAACAACTTACCTGTGATTTCTTGTGGAATGGTCGGCATACCTTTTTCACTTTGGTTTATGCCAATAATATATATCAAGATAGAAGGGTTTTATGGTATGATCTTTTTGAGATGGCCAACATCATTCAGGACCCTTGGGTTGTTATGGGAGATTTCAATGCCATTCTCAACTCTTGTGAAAAAATTGGTCCCTCGCATCTTTCTATATCCTCAAGGGAATTCAGGGCGTCTATTGAGGACTGTAACCTTTTTTAAGTCTCTCTTACTGGTGCTAAATATACTTGGTACAGAAAACACAATAACAAAACTGTTTCCAGTAAGCTCGACAGGGATTTTGTTAACATGAAGGCCCTTAATATTTGGGATAATATATCTAGTATAACACTGCCTAGACTTAATTCTGACCATCATCCGATTCTAGTAATGCTCCTTATGAATGACTGTAATCTTGTTCTTCCTTTTAAATTTAATAATGCTTGGTCTTCGAATCCTAATTGTGTCACTTTTATTCATAACACTTGGAACTCTATGAAACACCATAAGGATTCTTTTTCCTACATGTTCAAGTTGAAAATTCTAAAACAGGCCCTTAAAGGATGGAGTAAATCTACAAAATCTTAAATTGATCTAGATATTTTCTCTCTTGAAAGTGAACTTAGCCGCATCAAAATTCAAAGCACTAATTAAGATTTCAATATGGACCCTCAATTGGAAGCAAATATCTCCCTTAAACTTAATTATTTGCTCACATTTAAGGATAATATTTGTAAGAAAATGTTTAGGGATAAATGGCTTGCAGATGGTGATCGTAATACTAAATTTTATAATTCCCTTTAAAGAATCCGAAAGGCAAATCGTCCCCTTTCTAAGATTATTCATAATGACTTGATCATTGATTCTGAAGAATCCATAACGGATCATGTTATCTCGTATTTTTATAACATTTTTAATGGCCCAGAGATAAATATTGATCTCAGATCTGATATTATTCCCTTAATGGTGGATGAAAGAGACAATGAATCTCTTTTAAGCACCCCACTTGATCATGAAATTAAGGATACTATCTTTGGACTTAATCCAGATAGTGCACCTGGTCCGGATGGGTTCAATAATAGCTTCTTTCAAAATCATTGTGAAATTATCCACAATGATGTTTGTAACCTTGTTAAGACCTTTTTCATTCATGGATCTCTACATCATGGAATCAATGCACAATTACTATCTTTAATACCCAAGGTTGAAAATTCCTCAGATATCCATCAATTCAGGCCTATTTCTCTCATTAACACTATTTATAAGATCATTACCAAAATTATTACGAATAGACTGGTGCCTATTTGCAATAAAAAAGTCTCATGGAATCAGTTCGGTTTTATTAAGGGAAGGTCCATTCAGGACTGTATTTGTCTTGCCTCTGAATGTACCAATAGTCTAAACAAAAACACTAGAGGGGGGTGTGTGGCCATCAAACTTGATATCAGAAAGGCTTTTGACACCATATACTGGAACTTTATCTTCAAAGTCTTAAAAAACTTTGGATTTCATGATTCTTTCATTGGAAGACATAAAACTTTATTTCTCTCTTCTTTTATTTCTATCCTGATTAATGGCATCCCTAGAGGTTTTTTAAATGCTCTAAAGGAGTCAGGCAGGGCGACCCTCTTTTTTCCATCCTCTTTGTTATTGCTGAAGATTACTTAAGCAGACTTCTCAATAATCTGGTTGCTCAGGGTCAGCTTAAGCCTATACAAGTTGCCAGAAACCTTAATACCCCTACCCACCTTTTATGTGTTGATGATATCATCCTGTTTCTTAAAGGGGATCAAAATAACATTCATGTCCTCAAGCAAGCTCTTCATCACTATGAGGAAGTCTCAGGACAAGCGATTTCCTTGAATAAATCATATATTTTTTTGGAAAGAGATTTCCTGACAGAAGAAAATCTATCATTACTACCTATCTTGGAATTAAATAAGGCCTCTTACCTTTCACTTACTTGGGCGTCCCAATATTTTGGGGTCATCCTAAAGCTAGCTACTTTGCTAATATCATTGATCAAATCATAAACCAACTCTCTAATTGGAAAGGGAAATCTCTCTCCATGGCTGGAAGAATATGTCTGGTCAATCGACCATTGTCTCTAAAATGGTATACTCTCTTATGATTTATAGATGGACTATTGGCATCTTCAGAAAAATTAATACTTATATTAAAATTTTCATCTGGACGGGTGGTATTCTTGAAAGTAAACTTGTCACTATCCCTTGGAAATCATGTTGTAAACCTCTTGACAAAGCTGGCATTGGTATAAAAAATTTAAAGCTGTTCAATAATGCTCTTCAGGCTTGTCTTAGTTGGCGTATTATTAATTGTACTTCCAAAGCTTCCGAATTACTGAAACATAGATTCCACACTAAACTTTTAAATGGTAATCTTAATTACATCAACTCTTCGATCTGGCCTTCTATTAGGGATTAGTATCACAAGATCATGGAAAACTATAGATGGATTGTTAGTGCTGACTCTTCCATCAATTTTTTGTGTGACTAATGGTGTGGTAACCCCTTGATATCTTTGTTACCGTCTAATATTATTCCTGAAGATACTAGTCATTATATAAAGGACATCTTACATTTTCATAGACATGTCCTCCCTGACAATATTGCGCAGATTATTGATAATAACCATTTTTATTCTAATGGTGACTTCCTTGTTTGGGAACCTGCTTCAAATGGAATCCTAGACTCTAAAAACTTCTATAAGCATAAATTTTCTGGAAATGAATCTAATTTTCAATGGGTGAGTCAATTTAACAAACCTTGGATCAAACCTTCTAGGCTCACCCTCATTTGGCGCATTGATCATAATAGATTGCCTACTGAAGCCTGTTTGCAAACTTTTAGCATAAAACTATGCTCTAAATGTCACTTGTGTAATCAACACAGAGAGGATGCTGATCATCTCTTTTTTTCATGTGAGACGGCCTCTGCCTTATGGAATTATGTTCTTAATTTATTTAATTGCAGATGGCCCCTATCTGACTCTATTTGTTTGTTTCTAAAAAATGCATTAGATATGAAGCCTCTTTACAGGTTAAAAATATTTTTCTTGGGGTAGTGGCGGAACTCCTACATGAGATATAGTAAATTAGAAATGATCTTATTCATAATAAACACTCATTCAGTCTCAATGCAGGAAAATCTTGGATTCTTATTGCAACTTATGAAGCTTCTTCAATTCAAAAATACTGTTGCAACAACTTGGTTGGCGAATTTTAGATCCTTCGCCATCTCCGTGTGCCTGGAATTTTCCCAAAGACCAAACATCCCTTTGAAGTATTCTGGCAATCACTGATGCTGGGATGGATCAAAGTGAATGTAGATGGTTCTTCTAAAGGCAATCCAGGCCCTGCCAATTGTGGTGCCATCTTCAGAGACTCGGCTGGCCAGTGTCAGGGTTGCTTCTATGCTGGATGTGGTCATTCTTAATCTCTAGAGGCTGAAATGTTGGGGGTCATCCATGCAGTCGATTTTGTGCTTCAAAGAGGTTGGAGAAAGCTCTGGATTGAAAGTGACTCTACCACTATCATTCATGCCATCTGGAATGGCATCATTCATCTTGCTTGGCCGCTCACCACACTTTGGATGAATTGTCTAAACTCACTCCATGGGATTGATTACATAGCTACTCATGCCTACTGTGAAGCGAATTCTGTTGCAGATGCTCTTGCTAATAAAGGAGTTCATCAGAGCATGACTTGGCTGGACAAGCTTCCAGCTGACTTATTATACTTTTTTGATAGAGATTGTAAAAAAATACCATCCTTCCGTCTTTTGTAATATTTTTCTTATCAATAAATTGTGATTTGGTCTCTGACCAAAGCATTACCTTTTAAAAAAACATGATTCGCCCCATAAACCATGAGATTAAATTGGGTTTCACCCCCTAAACCATGTAACAAAATTAGTTCACCCCTAAACTGTGTAATGAAATTGGTTCACTTCCTAAAACAGGAAAAAAATTATGATTCATACTCTGAACCATATCACCCTTAGATCCTTCAAATATCAAACCAATATCGATTACAATGCATTAAATATAACTAATACAACATCTATATCTCAAATATAGTATTTACCAAGTAACCATATATCAGTGGATCTTACCTCACACTAGTACCCCAGTGTATCCTTGATCATCAAATAACTGGTCTCTCGACAAAATGACCATTACACCATGAGGTTCATTTACCCACAACTGATATAACGATCCCCATCATATGAGTATCAGTATCATTATATGAAGAACCCAAACACCCATTCTCTATATCCCATGTTCTATCCATCACTAAACACTATGATTGTACGCGGTCATACCACTCATACCCAAGCACTAACACCAAAAACCAACCACTATCGACCACCCCCGACTCACCAAGAACAATGGTTTGTAATATCCAATAGTGAAATCCCAACCATATGTCTTTATTTACACCACTCCTTGAGTACCAACCCAAGATTTCCCCGCACCACACACATGTTACTCCTCCCAAGCCATTATTTCTCCCATCAACCCCTGACATCATGCCTCCATCACAATCCATGATAAGGAATCCACTTAGATCAACCATACCATAGTATCCCGATACAATTCCAATGTCACAGCATATTAATGAGGGACATATACCATGCACCAAACTCCTATGGATATCATGCCCACAAGTTTCTCACCACCAAACAGTCGCCACCCTTCTTGGATTATCCATAACCAGAATAATTTTGAATGGGCCAACACATATCCTACTTATTATCATTTCACAACTCAAATAGGAACTATGCATAACAATTGATACTTTTCCAAAAAAATCCTAACCAATAATCACTCTCCTACTTAAGGTAGAGTGATCTAACAATAACTTCTCACATGTTTTAGTATTCTACCTAACCTAATCTCAACCAAACACAACAACGGCATGCTCCCATGCAACTCAATCACACAACCATCAGTATCCCTAAGTCTTATCCCATATAAACTAAGACTTAATGCATAACCCTATGAACATACCCCACATGCATGTCATCCTCAACTAATATCCCAAGGCATCTCACATGATAAGGTTAACCACACAACCACCCACCACATGGGAATTATCACAGGAATCATGGGAATCCATTCACGCTCCCACTGGGCTAGCCAAAAATGCATCCTGAGAACCATGGATCCAGGAATCCAACTAATCATACCCTCTCCACCTACCTCAATACCATAAATTCTCAAATCACTTTTCATTTATAAATCTCAATTAATTTTCTATTCCGTTCTCTAAAACCCATCAGGGTTTCCACAAAACCACCCTATAAAATTAAGTAGAGTGCCACCAATAAGATATATTTTAAACATCACATAGATTTTTTTGACACTTTAAATAACTAAACCAATCGCAAAAAACTCAAAAGGGTCCATCATTATCAGGAAAATTCAATCCCATCCTCAGATCACATTAGAGGCACACCATACCCTTATCGATTCATTACCAGGGCATCAAATTTTTAAACCAACAAAAAATGGGTCTCCACACATCCCTTGATAAAAAGATAGTATTTATATCACTAAAGAACCTATAATATTATGATCCATAAGACCTTACATTGGAAAAAATATATACCATAGTCTACATGAGTATAAATACACAAAAAGGTTATATGGTAAAATTTTGTATATGTTGTTTTTTATGATTTAAATAGTTGGACCTTTCATAAAAAAAATCGTAGGAAAGAACAAGTATGTCAAGTGAATCCTACGTGACTACTATAATGCATGTTTATGGACTCTTATCAAACATACAAGATCCAAACCATAATAAATCATAAACCTCAAAATCCATGTGTGTTACCCAATGTAAAATCATACAATTGTAACATCAAAAATTATGAATAGTAATATCATCACCCTAGTAAACTAGAATTCCTATCAGAATAGGTTTTCTCAATGAACTTGTCCAGTATCCATTATCACAGGCCATGACACATCACTATAACACTTTTCTTACATATCCCTAAATCATAAAACAAATTAAAGGCCGTGATACCATGTTGTAACACACCAAATAGAAAATCATCTAAGTCAAAGCTTCATATGGTCTCAAGTGAACGTACTCATATGTTAGCGGTTTTAAACTAGTAAAGTGGTCCAAATCCATACAATAGGGAGACTAAACCCTTGAATCAGAGTCATAAAATAATTTAAATAACCAAACAACATCCACATCATATCAAATAATGAAAAAAATAACCACAAGGAATAATATACATATTTTAATCATAAAAAAAACTTTCATACAATGATCTAACACTAGGCCAATCACAAATACTAAATTAAAAAAATATAGCACAAGCACTCTACACCTACAACCATCCCAGATCCTTATTCCAAACTCTTAATACCCTCAAGCTACTATATCTTGATCCTATGCATAGCCTGTTCTCAAACCTAAAATGTGGACATAAGGTTTGCACAGGTGGTGATATTTCCAATCATGGTGTGAGAATAAAACTCCTATTGGTCTCACCAATAACCCCTAATATACACCATAATATAAATGTGTATTCATGAGGAAAATAAATTTCATAGATAAACATGATCATTGAGTTGATGAGTGCTAACCCGGCCACCAAGACACCTGACAAGGTATATACGCCTATCAAGTCATCGAGTGCTAACTAGGACACCTCAACCATGACTATACCTGCTTAGGTTCCATGTAGGAATCCACGCATGGCATATTTCTATTATATTGATGTCCAACCCATATCCAAAGACTCAAGGTATGGTGGAATCTAAAACCTCAACTCAATACCCACACACACTTGGAAGGGTCATATGTCCATCAGCCTCGACCCATCCCTAATCACTCTAGGGAGGTTCATCACTCATATGTAAAAATTTACCATGAACCAAACCCCAAGTAAGACCTCTTCAAAAACCCAATACACACTTGGAAAGTTCCAATTCATGCACACTAACCAAATCCATGTATATAAAGGTTCTCTTATAATACCCAAAGAAATAGGGAACATACTTTCCACTGGACCAAGCCATATCTAGAAAGGTCCTAGACCCAATACCCACTTCAGGGAATGGTCATCATACCAACCCATACCCATATACACTAGGGAGGTCCATCACACTTGACTATCCTTAAATACATTGGGGATTCCATCCCACCATCCCATACCTGTAGACACTATAGAGGTACTCAGGAACATGCAAGAATATAGGACCATATCCCATCACACATATCACCAACCTAGCACATCTAGGCATATCCCTTGGAAAGCCTCTCCTTCCCTAATGAATCACATCTCACCCCTCGGGGAATCAACTGGGTTATTTAGACCTATCACAGTCTATACTCATCAATAACACCTTTTTCTATCACCCACTAGTTACATTTATACCCAAAGGCTCCCACAAATAGGACTATAAGTCTGATAAAACCTTATCAAGCCCCTCATAACTCTTGATCCCACTACTCATGGACTTTCTAGTCCATCATTTTCTACCTAACCCAAGCCTCACAAGTGGGGTATAACTTTTGACCAAAACCCCAGGGCATCCCAATGTCAAATCCATAAGGACTCCTCTCGCTCTAATCACATGCCAAGACACACTTCCAACCTTAGGAGAGAGTACCTTATCATAAGAGATATATACTCCTGCCTCACTATCATCACTCAACTCCGAGTTCCTCATACCTTATTGATAGACATAGTAACCCAGCCTAGTCTATTATTCATCTCTTCATAAACCTTGAGACCTTCCCAAGGCCCCACATCAAATCCTCTAAAACTCTCTTCCCTTGGAGAACCAACCACCGGGCGATTCCAATTCACCTAAGTTCTCAAGATCACTTAGTTTAAGAATATGAGGCATAATACCATCTTACCTCTTCTACCCAAGAAACTCTTGGTCCCTAAACCCCGTTATTAAACCCCATATAGTATGCAGTCATGAATTCTCATAAGTAGGCATGCATATGAAATTTTATCATCGGGTTCACCAACCTTGAATGTGGAGTTAATCTTTCGGTGAGCTTCTTCAAGCCTCATCCAAGCCAACTGAGCATATTCCATGCTCTTGGGAACCTACCTCATTCCATGCAACATAAATAATTTATTATAAAACTTTATAATTAATTATTTAATTAATTTAAAAATGGTAATAATGCCTAAAAACTCATTGGTAATCAACCAATTAGATTCTATGAAATTTCACTCATAACCACCTCAAACAAATAAAATGATGGAGAGGGTGAGGTCCATTCATCAATATCTCATTCATAAACACATCCAAACCAAGATAAAAAGGTGTTGATCACCTTTAAAAAACTAAAAACCCTTTAATGGCATGACCAAATGGGTCACTTTTTTACTAAACTTTATAGGGTTATTAACCCCCTATTTCTAAAATATTCACATAATTAAGACCCTCTTCATGGAATGAAAGTCCTGCAATAGGCCCCTACTACACCTCGTCTACTCCATTCCTCTACTGATGCTTCTTTGAACACCTTGAGTATCCAAAAAACCTTAAACCATATCCTAAAACATCATGTTGTGTTATCTAAACCCTTATAATCCCATTATATGTCTTGGTTATCTAAATGGACCATCCACTAAAACACAATTAAAACTCCTAAAGACATAATCACCCAGGAATAAATGGGATGTTACAAATGCAGAGTCCTTATAAAACACACAAAACATTTCTAAATCATCTCAAAACCATTATTAAATAGGTCTATAAAAATTGATTGCAACATCTTCACTAAACATCATTATTTCATATTATTTTTCACTACTTCAAAGCTAGCATAACCAATTATCCTCAGGTCATAATTTTTTATTTGTATATAACATATAATAATAAAAATAATCTATTTTTGATAGTGAATACTCCATTAAAACATTTATTTTAACATAACGATCAGAACAACCAATCATTACACTCAGAAAATCACTTTATCTAGAATCTGTCCAAGTGATGCCTTCAAGATACAACCTCAAATTGTTGTTTATAATATTGGTTTCCGTATTAATAATGACAACTAATTCCAAATCATTATTGTAGGCCCTATATATATAAATCCATAACAATCATCCAAGCATCACTAATTTTCATTATCAAACACATATTGACTGGTTTTCCTCAGAAAATCTAATCTACCTATTAAAAAAATATACAATTAAGTTATGAGGTCTTCAATATCCACCTTTAAATTTATTGGAAATACTATATATTCTTGGTTAGTATATGTGTTTCTTCTCCCCCTTATTAAAAATAAATAAAAATATAGTGTAGGTTTGTATTCATATCAATAAACTTCTTTTGAAACTAGTTTCTTCTTCATCTTACACTCATAGTCCATTCTTAAGGGAAATATGATACAACATGATTTTATTAGAAAATATCCTTCAGTCAGAAAACTCTAAGTTTATATGCAATAACCCTTTGAATAAAACAAGAGTGAATGAAGAAGGTTATCCATGTTTTTCATAAACAACCATACATGTCATAACATTATCATTTTACTCACTTCGGGGATCTTCATAAATATATTCATCAAGAAAAATTTATATTATGTACACACCTCAATAAACACATCAAAAAAGTTCAATTGAAAAGAATAAAACTGCCCCTTTTAGCATCCTTTAATAATCCAACAGTTTCCCTTTATAAATATGTTCTATATAAAAAAAATAAGGGATATTGTTGTGATTTAACAATCTCAGTTTACAATTTTATGTAACTATCTAGAATTTATAGATACCTAATGAGATATCTCTACCTTCGTTTTTTTCTCCCCCATCAAGGGATAAACTTAGTTTCTCTTCTTCATGGAAGTTAGAATATTTCATTAAGAATGATTTATTTATTGTAAAAAAATTATATCTCCATATTTCTCCTTCAATTCCTTGAATGTTAGAAAAAATAAATAAAAATAATAGAGATTTATGAGGGACCTATATCATTCCATAGAAATAGAAACAAGTTTGAGAGTTTCCTCTTGACCAAGTATTATCTTTTATTAGAAACTTATAAAGGGAATCATTATTAAAACTCTTTTTTATATTATGAACCTCAAAGGATTGTTTATTTTCATTCCTCTCTTAAACTACTTAATTGTGTGGAGTAGTTTTCTCCACCACAGTTACCTAGGAAAACTCTTTGTCTAATGCTTGAATTTACCTCCTCATAAATTCTTATTAGGCTGGAAATAATTTCATATAATATTTTATTCCATACCTAGTTTTTTACACATTTTACATGATTTTACATGAATTTTTAGACTAGTACTTGTGAATAAATTCTCATGAACCTCGATATCCTCATCTGTAACCCCTCTATTTCCTTTATCAAAACCAATTTCATGAGATTTATCCATTTTCTTTTTCATTTAATTTTTTTTTGTTCAAATATTTAGGCCTTATATCTTGGTATGATCATCTTTTTTGGGTGTTTCACATGGCTTCTTGGTGCTCTAAGTAAAATTTTACTTTCCAAGTTTTTTCTTCTAAGTTTCTTACCCTTTCATAGTATGGGAAACTTCTCCAAATATCCTAGTCATTCATACCTCAATTTTTTGAATATTTTGGCTATACCTTCAATAAAAATACAATAAAATTTCAAATCTATTTTGGGAGGTAATATTACCTATGTTTCTAGTCACAACTGGCCTTTTTTAAGAATCAAACCTCATTTTCTCATCATAACTCCGCCTTGTTTCATTCCGCTTCCCTAGAAATGAAATGTTATAAAATAAATAGTGCTATTTTTTCTATACCTTCCACAACGCCAAAGAAATAATCTAAACTTTGATCCTTAATTTTTTACTATAAATGCGTCCAAAAATGGGGTTTACCTCATTCAAAATGGGCCTTATTTTTCCTATGGGAAGTGGTTTACTTTGTATATTCCTCTCTCACTTTAAAGGAGAAAGGGGACTCTCATTTGTATTATTAGTCTAAATTGGTTTAGCCTTTATTTTTTCACCTACACTGTTGTATATAACATATTTATTTTGAGACTTATTAGGTGAATATTTTGCCACTCTGGTGGAACTATTAATTTCTCCTACTTGAGAAGATTCCCCTTTAACCTCGGTATTCTTTCATAGGTATTATTTGAATTAAATTTACTCTTTTCAATATCCAATACAAATAAGATATTTCTTGGTAATCTCTTATTCTTTTTCAACTAATTTCTTCCCAAAATATCTCATTATCTTTTCTTTATCATCCATATTCAATTTTTTATCTTTTTCTCATAAATATAAGAAACTTATTTATTGATAATCTCTTCTTCTTATTTAGAAACTTTATTTATCTATTTTAAAATATTTCTTTTCTCTTTATTGAGATTTTTAATTTTATCAAGATAAAATTCTAATTCACCTTTCAGCTATCATTCTATCCATGTCCTTTCTTCCACATTATCACTACTAGAGCTATCAAAATATATCTTATCATGAGAAAAAAAAATAATTTTTCATCTGATTGGATTGTTGATGAGTCATCATTATCCTTCTTTCTCATCAAGATTATTTTCTTAATACTGGATTACTTATTATTTCTCTTAATTTTTTAATATTTTTATATTTATCATCCTCATCATCTGATTCAAACTCTTCAACCATATTCTTTGGTAAGTCCTTGAAAAAATTACCAAATTCATTATAGTTGTATAAAAGTATTGGTTTATTTACATTTCGTTGCCACATTCCCTTATTGAAACTTTTTAAGAAATAATAGAAACATTTTTTTGAAGCCTTTATCATTCTCATCATCATCCAAATCACAAGATTATGTAACATCTTCTTCCTTGATGTTTCATTTTATCATTACCTCAAAATAAATATCATATTTTTCTTTCTTCTTAAAAGTTGTATCCTTTATCCTTTCATAATAAGTGAGAATATTATGAATAACATATAATAAAAAATCCTCTCTATATTCCATTCTTGAAATATTATGATCAAATTTTTTATAACATTTATTTTTTGCTTTTTTATAATGGAGAAATCATCCAATTTCTCACCAAACACTCAGATATTACTAAAAATGTCATTGAACCTTCTAAACTATTCTTGAATTATCTCACCATCATACATTATTATGTCTTAAAATATTCTCCTCTAGACTTTAAGTTTTTCATTACTAACTTTGATATTACTTTCATAACTACTTCTTAACTTATCCTAAATCTCATTATCAATTAGAAGTCCCATAACCTTGGTGTAAAATTTCTCTAAAAGATACATCAAGATGGTATTTTTTATTTTATATCCACTTAAAAATTCCTCTTATTAGAGAAGGACATTGGGGATCCCTTGAGAATAGGTGGAAAACCAACAGTTTCAACATCTCTTTCCTCCAGGTCGGTTGAAGAATGTAGGGAAACATCTTATTACTCTAGTTGTGGTTGTTTTTAAATCTAAAGTATTGATAGATCATTTGTTTATATAATTTTTATTCTCCATACTCATTAACTTCCTGGATATCTAAGAGGGAACTTGTATTTTCCCTAGTACCACTTGTGATTCCCAGGGTCAATTTGACCACTGAGAGGGGGTGATCATTAGCCTTCTTTTGTAAACTATTCTTTTCAAAATCAACCTCATGGACTTGTTAAGTTCCTAATCTATTCAATATATTCTCAAAGCCTCATCTCATGTGAAATAGAAATAAGATAAAGTATAGAACATGTGATTTAAAAGGTTCTTCTAGAAATACCTACTCCTTATCATGATTAGTCAATCCCCCCAATCATAGAATCATACTCTATATCACTAAGAGTCTACAACTAAGGACCAGTTTAGTCTTTTCAATACAGAGTCCCACTATATTACAGCTTACAGAGCCCCGATTTTTGAAAAAAATATCCACTATAATATATGATCCAAATAAAGAAATATCACTTTTAACTCCAAACTTATTATATACCTTTTTATTTAGATCACCCTACATGTGAAGGCTGAATGAATAGGTCAGCAAGCATACACCATTAAGTCTATACACCCAGTTATTATTCAGAATATTTTTTTTCTAGTATACTCAGTATTCCATATCTACACATGATCTGGTGATATTTATCACTTTGAATACTTGGGCATAGAAAGTATCTTTCTTCCATGGATGGTTTCAAGATTCAAAATCCTATTATCCCTTAAATTGAGTGAAGTATCAGGATCATAGTTCTTTATAATTATAGCAGTTAGTATTTTTTAGTTATCTCTATATTCACACATCAATATTTTATTATTTTTTATATGTATTCAAAAAATAATATCATGAGATTAGTTTCTAAAATGGAATTTTAGAAACTTCATAATATTTGGCAGCAATAATTATCATCTTTTGAATCGATCAATGGATTCCCAATTTGTCACAATATTAAAACTTATTTTAATTATCAATTAATTCTTCCTCTTAAATTCCATATAGACTATGTATTCTTTCCTTATTTTAAATCTCTATGAAGACTATTTCATTTAACTCTTCAGAATTATACATGTTTTTTTAGAACTGTTATGTTCCATCTATTTCTTAGGATGTTGAACTCATCTCAAAAAACATATTTTTCCTTAGCATGTATTCTTCAATTTAATCTTGGATTATAATAATTTTATTTATCATAAAATTTGAATCATTAAAGATCATAATAGAAACATATTCTGAATTTAGTTTCTAAATTATCTATAAAAAAATCTATAATTCTAAATATTCATGTATGGATAAACGATCATTATGGTTTTGAAATCACATAAGGATAAATGATCCTTATATGGTCATCCTTATGGATAATTTGGGTGATATCGTCATTATAGATTAGAAAAATCTTCCTTATAATCCTAGAATAATCTTTAAAACTTATCATATTGATCCTTAAGGGATCATGATTATGTTAGTGTTCATCCTTATGGGAATTCACGGTTATGGACATTCATTTTTACTTGGGAATATATCATTATGACTCAAGGAATCTTACTCATACCACCTAAAATTACATAACTCACTACAATTTGAATCAAAACCTCTTTATGTAATGCAGAAGACTTCTAAAACACTAAAAACATTTCGAAATAATCACTAAACCTTTATTTAATAGGTTTTCAATACTTGATCAGAATATATTCAACAATTATCATTCTTTTGGATGATTTCTCACAAAATACAAGATAGAATAACCTATTATCATTAGGTTTTTATCCTCTTATTAGAAAATAATTCCAAAAAACATTAATAACATATTATAGAAAATGTATCATCTATTAGTATAAGTATTTTAACAATAATATCAATACAAAAAATCATCACACTTAGAATAAAACTTTTTCTTGAATCAGTTCAAGTGTTGTCTTCAAGATGAATCCTCAAAAGTAATTTTATAATCTTTTTTTCCTTTTTAACCATGAAATCCAATTACAAATAACCCTTATGGGTCCCAAGAATCATAAATTTTTTCTATAATATATATATGGATTTTTTTCACAAAAACAACTACAATTATTGACAATAAATACAATTCATTCATGGGAATTTTAAACTCTCTATTTGAATTTGTTGGAAATAATATATATCCTTATTAAATATATGTGTTTCTTATCCCACTTATTGAAAATAAAAAAAAGATAGTGTAGTGGTGTACTTATCTCAACAAACATCTTCCAAAGCTAGTTTCTTTTTCCTTTTATACTCAAAATCCGTTTTTTGAGGGAAGTATGATACCACATGGTTTTATTATAAAGGTTACTTTAGTTATACAAATTCAATTATACATGGGATAACCTTTTTATAAAATAGGAGTTCATAAAAAAGGTTTTAAATTCTATATAAAAAAACTATACATGGGATACTATTCCTAGATTACTCACTTTGTAACTTTCTAATAATAGATTTGTCTAAAAAAATTCTAGACTACACTCACCTCAATAAACACATCAAAAAGTTAAACTAAAAATCATACAACTCCCCCTTTTATCACCATTTCATCAAATAGAACTCCCCATTTATAAATATGTTTTATATAAAAAAAATAAGCAATCTATATGTGATTCAACTACCTTGTTCTCTGATTTTGTATAACTATCCAAAATATCCATATTCGCTATTTGGAACACTTTATGAAGAACACCTCCTTTTTTTTATAGCAGTGATAAATCCATTATTCTCCTTCAATTCCATATATATTATCACAAATAAACAAGGATAATAGGGAATAAGGAAGAACCAATTTGATTCATTACAAATTGCAACATGGTTGAGACTTTCCTCTCAACCAAGGATTCTCTTTTCTTATAAAATCAGTAATGGGAGGATTCTTAAAATTAATTTTATTATCATCAACCTCAATGGACTATTTATTTTATTTATTCTCTTAAACTGACTCTTTGTATGGATAATATTTCTCCACTTTAGTTACTAGGGAAGTCTCTATGTCTAATGCTTGAATCTACATCCTTAGAAATTATTCTTGGGTTGGTAAGGTTTTTATACAATATTTTATGCCATGCCCAATTTTTACATACCTTTTACATAGTTTTCCTTGAACTTTTAGAAAATAAATTCTAGAAAAAAAAATATTTCACCTCGATCTATTCCTTTGTAACCACTTTATTTCATTTATCAGCACTACTTTATTGTGATTTATCCATTTTTTTGGCCATTTCAAAATGGTTTGGACAAATATTTAGGAATTAATTCTTGTTATGATTATCTTTTTTGGGTGTTTCACAAGGATTATAAGTGATCTGAGTATAATTTTATTTTCCACATTTTTTCTTCTAAACTTCCTTCCCATTCAAAGTTTAAGAAACTTCTCTTAGAATCCTAGTCATGAATTCTTAATCTTTTTTACCCTTATGGTTACATTTACCCCAAAAATCATCTAAAATTTAGAATTTATTTTTAGTGGATATATTACCTTAGTTTTTTTTCATGGGTTTCCGTTTCTGAGATTCATCCCTTATTTTATCACTGTAACTCCCCCTTGTTTCATGAATATTAACCATAAATGAAATTTTATACAATCAAGAGTAGTATATGTGTCCATACCATCAATAACACAAGTAAAATCCTATGAACATTGATCTTTTATTTTGACTATAAATTTTCCCTTAATTTTTTTAGGGTTATCCCCTATCAAAACTGGGTCTTATTTTATTGAGGGAAAGTTTTTTCCTTGTAATATTCCTCTATCAACATAATGTCAAAAAGGTCATATCACTTGTATTATTGGTCTAAATTGGTTCATCCTTTCTTTTCTCACTTGAACTATTATAAAAACATATTTATTTTGAGATACATTAGGTTATTATTTTGTTTCCTTGATGGAACCATTCATTTCTCCTTGACAAAATACCCCTTTGACATAAAGATACTTTTAGAATTATTATCTATATTTATTTAACTAATTTTGATTTCCAAGATAAATAGATTGTGTCATAACAATCTTCTTATTTTTTCCATATAACTACTTCTTAAGAGTTCTCACTCTCTTTTCTTACTCTTCCATATTTAATTTGATTTTATTTATCTCACTAATATAAGTAGATTCTTTATTGACCTACTATTTCTTTTATTTATCCATTTTATTTTTCTCTTTCAATATCTTTGTCTTCTCTTTATCGATCAATGTTATTTTCTCAAGAAAAGATTCCAAATCATTTTTTGACTATCATTCTAGCTTTATCCTTTATTCATTATCATCACTATATGAGATTTCAAAATATTTCTTACCATGAGTGAAGAAATTAAATTCATCAATTGATTGGATGCTTCATGATTCATATTTTTCATTCTTGATCATGAGACTAATTTTATTTATTTTGGAATACTTCTTCTTTATCTTACCTTTTCTATTTTTTTAATATTTCTCAACATCCTCACCTGATTCAAAATCTTAAACCTTCTTCCTTAGGTAGTCCTTATAAAAATGACCAATTAAATTATATTTTTAGTGCCTTAGTGGTTGATCTCCCCTTCCTTTCCACTTTCCCTTATGGATACTTTTTTAGAATAGTACATAAGTTTTTTTATGTATTCATAATAATCATAATTATTTGAATCAAAATATTACAAAACCTATTATTTTTTAATGTTTCCTTTTATCATGGCTTAAAAATCCATCTGATGTTTTTTTCTTCTTGAATGATGGATCCTTTCTCATTTTATAAGAAATGATAATATTATGAAGCACATCCAATGAAAAAACATCTATATCTTCCAAGGAACAAATATTATGATCAAATATATTAGTAAACTTTCTAATTAACTTCTTAATAATGGTATAATCTTCCAAATTCTTACCAAACCCCCAAATATCACTCACATTATCATTGAACCTTGTAAATTAATCATCAATGATCTCATTATCAACCATTTTTATATATTCAAATCTATTATTCCAAACTTCCAATTTGGATTCCCTAACTTTGATATTTCCTACATAATAGCTTCTTAAATCATCCCAAATATCCCTAGAAGTTTGGATTTTTTATAAAAAAATTAAAATTTCTCTGAAAGAGACATCATGATATAATTTGTTTTCTTTTATATCCACTTCCAAAATCATCTTTTTAGAAGAGGGTATTAGAGATCCCACAAAATAGGTAGAATTACAATAGTTTTATCATATCTTACCTCCAAGATTAGTGAAATAGGGTAGGGTAGCATCATATTCCACCATTTCTAGTAGTTCTATTCATAAAAAGTAGTGACACAAAGATTCTTCATACTCAAAAACTTCATGGTTTTTTATGAGGGAACCTAGATATTCTCTTATACTACTTGTGATGCCCGTGTATAATTATCCAATGAGAGGGGGTGAATTAGTGGTATTATTTCATGAATTATTCTATTCAAACTCAACCTATTATACTTTTTAAGTTCCCAATCCACTCAATATATTTCCACAGCCTCACCTCTTGTGCAGCAGAAATAAGAGAAAGAACAACACACCAGATTTACAATGTTCATCCAGAAATACGTACTTCTTATCATGATTGTTCATTCCTCAAAATCATATAATATTACACTATATACCCTTGTTTCTAAAACCAAGGACCATCTTAGTAATATTAATAAAAAGTCCCATTCTGTTCCAGCTTCCAAAGTCCTAATAGAAGAAACAACTCTACTATACAATGTATGATCCAAATAAAGAAAGATCTCATTCTTCTCTAGGATTTTTATATGACTCTTGATATAGATATAACTATATAATAATGTTGGATCAATATGTTTACATGCATAAAACTTCAATAATATACACCCAGTAATTTCATAGAACATGGTCATCCAGATTGCTCAGTATTCCAAATCTTTACATTATCTGGTTCTCCTTAGCACTTCAAATACTTGGTAAAATTATGTATTTTTATTAATTGGATGTATCCAAGATTCAAAATCCTATTCTCCCTTTGATACATTGAATTATCAAGCCCACAGTTATTTAAAATTATTATACTCAGTATTTAAAATTTCTCTCTGTTGGTTTAACCAAATGGAAAGAGGGGGGTGGTGGATTACCTTTTAAAAAAATAAATAAAACAAATAAATTGATGTGATAAATGATATAAATATGAAATTAACAAATACATATTCAAAAATTAAAACATATAATAAATTATAATAATACAATTATGAAAAAGTTATGGAAATAAAAGAGTGAAAATTATTAGACATGGGCTATTTGGTTAAGAAATTTAACAATAGTACCCAAAGGTACCCCTTATATCTCCTCCCCAATAGAATGATCATGATGTTCAATTTAATAAACCCATTTTCTTGAATGGAAACCAATAACTCAAAAACACTTGGATATAATAAAAATGAAGAACCTAAAAGACCCTTGACTTCAATGTAATATCAAAAACCTCAATCCCTTGGTTTGAATTTAGAACTAATAAAAAACCCTTAGTTTAAATGTATAAAAAGAAATACATAAATAGAGTAGTTAGATATATAGATTACTTGATTAATTAAAATCCATTTACAATGCACGGACTTCACTCTCTCTTGAAAGAATTAGAGAAAGATAGAAATAGAGATATAGGGGCATATATAAGCATAAGAAGTGAGAGCCAAAAGGATTTACAAAAGTCACATTAGGAGGAGAGGGAAATAGGACAAAATATTTTAAAAATAATTTCATTAGCACTTTAGATTAATTTTTCTAAGAACATTCACTTATTTATTTAGTTTCTTGATATCCCCTTAAAAGTTTTATAATCTTAATCCCTTGGGAGATTTTGAGAGAAATGGTTCAACTTTGAACTTCAGGTGTAATTTGGTGTTAGTAATTTGATTTGATAAAGGTGTAATGATAATTAAGGTTTCCTTTATCTCTTTTTATAGACTCCATAGGGTTTCATAGTCCATTTAATTAATCTAAGGAATTAAATTAATAAACTATGATTTTGAATGCATTTAAAACCTCCTCAAACTAGAAATCTTGATGCTCTCAAATACCCAGTAGCCTATACCAAGATTCGGTGGTTCTACTAGAATAAACTAAATATTTTATCCTCTCATCGGCTAGTCATTGTACCTATATAAGCTAGATAATAGACTCATTCTAGCTGAGAGGGGTTTTCCTATGCCATTTTCTATCTGTTGGAACTGCACCAGGTAGCCAGTGATTTACTACTGCAACAGCCTTGAAAGAATCCATTTGAGCTTATTTTGAATAAAACTTTATTCTTAATTCCTTCCTACCAAAATAACATAATAAAAACACAAAAAAAATACAATTGAAACAAATTGAAACAAGTTATAACAGCATTAGTTCATTTGTGATCATTAAAAAAATACACATCATGGTCTAATAATCTTACACTTTTTTATGATAAAAAAACTTGATATATAAATCTATATAAGGAAGAGGTAAAAGAAAAAAAATGAATGAGTTTACCAAATAAACATGAAACCATTTCTCCCCCTTTATAAAACATTGAAGAAAATCCATCCCCCATTATGAAACAATATTTTAAACCAACATCCTTTTATCTTAAAACTATATCAAAAACTTAACCCCCATTTAGTAAAAGATAAATCATTTATAACAGGATTAGATAAGAGAGAAACACAATATTTTAGATAAATGTGAAAAAAAAAAGAAAAAAAATTAAATTAAAAATAGATATGGATCCCCCCCCCCCAAATTATAGCATAATTTAGGTAAATGATTCATATCCAAAAAATAAATATAGAAAATTGTTAATGAATTTAAAAAGAAAAGTTTTTCAAATAAATTTCTACATTTTTCTAAGAAAATATACAAATGAGAGAAGATAGATCTTGAAATTAGATTCAAGAGAGGACTAAAAAAACCTATTTCCATGAAGTTCAAGATCGATGTATAAAAATTATCTAGAAATTAAATAGGTAGGATACCCCTCACTTGAAGCATAAAACATTAAACTTGAGGTGTAAAACGTTAATCAATCACCTCAAAGTGTAAAATTTCATCTTATAAAGTGAATCCATAATTTGATATATCAATTATTTCCATAGTAAATCCCAATAAGATATCAAGGATTATTTCCATTTGGTACCCTTGAGGGTTTGATAATGTTAAAACATGATTTAGACAAGGTAACAAATTCATATCCACAAATATGGGCTGGTAAAGATTTAGGGACCCAAATCGCTTAGATTTTTAGACGGATTAAAATAAAGATTGATTTATTTGGGTCATCCATATCTATAATTTTTCAATAAAATTCATATATAATATTCCCATATTTATGACCATATTTGAAAAATAAAATTAAGAAATACATTTCACAAAATTAGTGGTTTTTTAATAAGTTTCATTATTATTTGAAAAACCAAAACCATGATTATTTATGTGAAAATGTTGAGAACCAAGGATCATATTGAGATTTTTCTCACCTATGGTGAATTTTAAAATATATATTTTGAGATCCTTGATTTTGGTTTTGAAAAATTCATGGTCGAGTTGATTTTTTTAATTTAAAAACCAAACCATACTTTTATTTTAAAATAAGATCATTTTCATTAATAACTTGTTTATAACTATTTCAAATATCATCATATTTTGAAAAAAAATAATATATTTTATTTTCATAGATAGAAGATAAATAAGAATAAGAAGAACTATAGGAAGAAGATGGTTGAGAAGTAGTGTGACAACTAACCTCTCCACCTACCTAAAAATGATCTAAGAAGAATTTAGGAGTCAAGTTTTTAGTTTCATAAAATCAAATTGAATCTTCACTAGTCCTCCAAGTTGATATCTATATAGTCTTCTTACCTTGCTTCATGTATTTAGACTTTTTTCAATGGAAAATTTGGTTTTATATGGACCGTATTTTTGCATCTAAATCATGTTATTTATGAAACATCAATTTTATATTTCTTTTTATCGCATCAGAAATATTTATTAGTTTTGTTTAACTAGCATGGTTTGTCCAATATTTGACTCAATTATTCAACCACACACTCATTACCAGAGTTAATTTAGGAAGAATCGCCATCCTTGGTTGAATTAAAGGCTTAGTTCTTCATGATTTTCTTGGCTTTAAAATATTCTTTAACCGCTTGTTGTTGCATCATTAACTCATATGTAAATATGGATCTCATGAGTTCTTCAAAAACCATTTTTTAATGACCTTTCATTCCTATATTTTCATGAATTTTGGATCCTATGAACTAGGTAAAACCCATAGGATTTTCTTCATGAGAATCTATATTGACAATTCATCATGAAGATATTTTTTACTATTTCAAATATTAGTGAAATGAGTAAACATGCTAGTAATAGATTCATTTTCATAGATGGAGAAACTTTTAAATTATTTTCTAATAATATCTATTCTAGTTTCTTTAACTATATTTTTTCCTTCTTGTGTGACTTATTAGAGTTTCTAGATCTCATTATCCATTTTTCAATAATATATTATATTGAATTTATTTAGAACTAAACCACAAAACAATGAATTCATATATTTCCATCTAATTCAAAAGACCTAATATATTGAGGAGTCCATTTTTCTTTAAATTCAGTTGCGGGGTTATAACCATGTACAATAATATTCCAAATTGGATATCCAATGTTTCTAAGGAAAATAGACATGTGATATTTCCAATATGAATAATTTTATCTATCAAATAAAGGATCATGCATATAAAAAGTAGAGTCAATCTTTAAATAAAACCATAAAAATAAGTTAAGATTTCAAAAAAATTAAAAATAAGAATATTTTTGAAATATATATTTTGAAAAATATTCAAATACTCCTTTAATACCAAATGTCGGGTCATAGAAATAGCAAGAGGGGGTGAATTTACTGTTAAAAATTTAAAGTGAATAAATTAATTTATTTGTTAAATTATATGATGATGTAAGAAATAAATCAATACAAGTAAAGTAAAGCATAGAAAAAATTATAATAAGAAAATATGGGAAAGTAATGATAAAATCAAAAATCAAAAAGTAAATACACATGGTCTATTTGGTAAATAAAATGATCAAGTTGTTCAATTTAATAAACCCCTTTGTTTTAATGGGAACTAAGAAACAAAAAACAGTTAGTTTTAATAAAAACCATAAACCTCAAAAATTATTTATTTTAATAGAATAAAAATAACATCAATACCTTGATTTTAATGGAGAACCAACAACCAAAAACCTAGGTTTAAATAGAAAACTAGGAACTAAAAAATAGAGGATTGAGAAAGATGGGTGAATTTCTTAATGACAATCCCTTTAAAATGCATGAACTTCACTCTCTATTAAAAGGACAGTAGAAATATAGAAATTTGGAGAGAGAAGGATTATAAACAAGACCCCAAGAGGTTTTATAAAAGTATCGATAGAAGTATAGATAAAGTGGAACAAAATATTTGAAAAATAATTTCTTTAGATATTTGGATGAAGTCATTAAATAACACACCCTTCTTGATTCAATGCCTTATTTTCCTTGGTTGATGAAATATTGTTCTCGCCTTGAATGTTTTAGAACTTTAATATATGAGGATATTTTAAGAAAAATGGATGAACTTTGAGATTAGATAGATATTCAGTATTAGATATTTGATTTTATGGAAGTGGGGTGAGAATTGAGGTTGTTTTGGTCTCCTTTTATAGTCTCTATAGGGTTCTGGGGTCTAATGAATCGAGCTCAGAATGTAAATTCCTAAACTATATCCTTTTTGACTGAATTTAATGCCTCCTTAGACTAGTAGTCACAATTCCACCAAATACTTGATAGCATCCACCGAGTATTCTGTAGTGATGTTGGAATACATTTCACATCATCTCCTCTCACAGGCTAGTTAGTACACCTCCACCAGCTAGTTGATAGAATCCATCTGGCTGAGAGGGTTCTTCCTATGCCACCAGCTATCTAGTGGAACTACACTGAGTATTCGGTGATTCCCTACTACAAAAAACTTAAAATAATCCCATTGATCCTATTTTGAATTTTTCTTTCGTATGGATATTTTACTTCTAAAGTAACATAATAAAAACACAAAAAAAACAATTAAAACACATTAAAACAAGTTAGAGAAATATTAGTGATTTTTTATCATTAAAATAATTAAACTTTAGGGTCCAATACTCTCTATAATTATATGCATCTTTTTTATTTTATGTAAATATATATTGACAAAATAATATCATGAATTTTATTTTCCAAAATGGTGTTTTGGTAAATCCATAATATTTAATAGTAGTAATTCTATTATTCTAAATCGGTCAATGGATTATTGATTTATCTCATAATTCAAATATATTTAAATTATTTATAAAATATTCATCTTAAATTACCTAAAGGTTTGTATTTATTTCCTTATTTTAAATATTTATAAAGATAACTTCATTTAATTCCCTGAAATTATCCATGTGTGCATAGAACTATGATGTGGCATTGTTTATTATCATGTGGAACTCATATCAGCGTCAAACTTCTTTGATTGGTATTCCTTCATTTTTATCTTCAATTATGATCATTTTATTGAACATATTATTTGAATCCCTGAAAATCATCATAGAAGAATTGTCTAAATTTAGTTTCCAAATTCTCTAGAAAAAAATTTATTTTATAATTATTAATTTTCATGTAAGGATAAATGATCCTTACAGTCTAAACATCACATAAGGAGAACTGATCCTTAGAAGTTCATCCTTATGGATTAGTAGAATCATCCTTATAAGACTAGAATTATCCTTACATATTAATATATTTATCCTTATGAGATCATGCTTACGAATGCATTTATCCTCATTGTTGAGTCAGAATTATTACTTCTTACTTTTATATTCCTTTAGTTTTGGAAATCATAAACATTCTCTTAAAAATTTGTTTATTAAATTTTTATGTCCCAATATTTTTAGTATGTTTTTTTAGAAAACATTAATTTATATCATACCTATAAATATTTATAATACATTACAAATATAAACTTTACATTACTTAATCTGATCCATCAGACTGAAGGTGCATCAGATCCATCGAAATAACCTTTTTTCAAACCAATGGTTAGACTTATGTCTTGTCTGCCTAACTAAAAAAAGTAATGACCATCAGAATGACCTTGGTACAGATACATAGGACTAAATCTCATTAATTTCATCAGATTAACAATCAATAAGGAAGTCCATCAGACAGACTAGAGTTTAATATAGAATTGCAAAATAATTTTTTTTATGGTAAGGAATATTATTAGTGTTGTAATGGCGTTAAAAAATGACGTTAGACATTTAGTTATTCCAGAAAATTGTGAGATTTCAATGATCCAAGAGTTAAAGGTCATTGAAAATAACTTATAAATATTACTGTTGGGGATTAGCCTATAAATAGCCAATCATTTTAAGAGTAAGGTGTTGATCACATTCACAAATAAATATATCTAAAGTTCTCTATTTGTTAACTTATCATTCTTAGTCATTGTAATAATTTAGAGATAATTAATTATAAGGAATCCTTGTTGGGGTTGTTTCCTTTAGAAAAAAATTTCTTTTGTAATCACATGTCCGATCATTGTAATGATCAAGGGCTTATGGGGATTGGAAGATAGTGAATCTGATCCATTGGATTGAGCAATTCTAGGGATAGGAAGATATAATTTGATCATCGTATTGATGGATTAAGGGGATAGGAAGAAAAAACTTAATCTAATCATCGTATCGAGGTATTTCCTAGTAAGGAAAACAAACTTTATAGTAACTATAAAATAGTGGATTCCCTTAGTCAAGTTTATTGCCTGACTTTACTCTTAAGTTTAAAATAGTTAATTCTTTTAATATAGTTTGTTATTCATTCTTAATTTTACGATATATTCTATTAATTGTTTTTACAAGTTCATTCCATTATTCATGAAATAGAAAGTTAGTCTTCAAACTTATATATCTATATTGTTTGATTTATTTTTGTAACTATGATTATGATAAAAAAATACTTTTATTTAATCAGATCAACAGTAATTTTTATTCCTTCACTCTGATTATCTGATTATCTGTGATTCTGATAATATTACTTTAAGAGATATACTTTTTTGATTAGTTTAAAATTTTTGAACTACAATTCACCACCCTGTAATTATATACATCTAAGATACTCTTATGATCCAAAAATTGGTTTCATAGAATGTTTCTACTGCTTACATACTTGATGAGTTTTTACTTTATTTACTTATTTCAAGTTTTTTAAGTTTTTATATAAACTTTTTTTGTAAACTTTGTTAGACTAACATGTATTTAAAGAAAAAAGTTTCTATTTTATTAGGTATGAATGTTGGATCTCTTGAAAATATAAATCATAGTTAAACACCTATATTTTATGGGAATGACAATGAGTATTGGGGAAATATAATGAAAACTTTTGTGACCAACACTGGAGTTGATAATTTCTTAATTCTTACTGAAAATTACAAGATTCCTAATAAGGAGGTTTCTGATATTAATGATACTAAGAAGCTAAAATATCAGTTGAACTACAAAGTCAAAATTACTTTATTATGTTATTTGGTGGGTAATATCTAAAATCAGATATAATCTTGTGAATAATACAATAAATATTTTGAGTAAATTGGAAGTAACAAATTTTGGTACATCCAAATTTATGGAAACAAGAAGAGTTATGCTTAGAACTGATTACCAAGCCTTTGATTTTTTACCTAGTGAGACAGTTTCCAAGATACACCAAATATTTATGAATATTATATATATTTTACTGTCACTTACAGAAAAATTCCTTGATGGAAAGATTTTGGTTAAAAATATTATAGACATTATGTCCAATGAGTGGGAATCCAAAAGAACAGTTGTGGATGATACAAGAAATATTACTAATATTACTCTTAATAATATGATAAGTAATCTTATTCAACAAAAGGTAATATTTAAAATAGATGCTGAAATAGCTAAAAATAAAAATGGTAGTGTTCCTTTTGCTACAACATCTACTGTATCTACTAAAGTAAAATATTCTGATGAGGTTTTGAAATCTTCAAGAAAGAATAAAGTTATTGTTTAGTTAGATTCTTGTACATTAGAAGATTCAAAAAAATTATCTAGATAATCTTTCCAGAATAATGAAAAAGATAGTTGGAAAGAAATATTTCCAATATAGATATAAAAATGATCATAAGTATAAAAGTGTCAAGAATGATTCTGAGGTCACTTTCTTGAATATAAAAAAGTAGTACATATTCAACTCAATTTTACAAAGATAATAATAAAAGATAAAAAGTAAATAAATTCATATAGAAAATCCAAAAATTATTAAAAGAAAAAAGACAAGAATGTTTTGAAAGCTTGTGACACTTGGAGTTCTAGTGGTAGAGATTCTTCTGAAAATTATTCTGATAATGAAAGTTTTGTAAAAAGGAACATTGTTCTTTTATCTAAAGTACCCATGATAAATCAATGCCTTATAAATAAATTACAAATATCTAAATCCCTTAAAAATTTATATTTAAATGATAATTACCCTGAAATTGACAAAGAGAAATTTTATACATCTTCTAACAGAGAATATTTTTCATCCAGTGATGATAATACTTTACCAATTTATGATGAAGTGTCTAGATTTTCAAAACTATTAGAAAATAAAAATTGTAATATTTGTAAAAAAAAATATAATTCCAAAGAAAAACTTTCTAAGGAAGATTCAAAAATAATTATCTTGGTTAATGATGTATCAGATCTTTCAAAAGATCTTGATAAAACTATTTTTGAAACGGATATTATTTCAAAATATTTTAAAAAATTTATTTTTTAGAAAAATTATTTATAAATTAAACTTAGTTCTAAAACTAATAATGATTAGGATACAAACTTAGTTATCAAAATAAAATCTAAAAGTTATAGTCTGAAGAAACTTTTACCCAATTTTACCACTAGTAAGTAAAACTCTCATAAAATGTATAAAAAAATTAGAACTCATGGTAATAATTTTGGAATGGGTTTTATAAATAAAAAAATATTTTTTGTAACAATCACTTTATTCCTACAAGTGTTCCTTTTTTACTAAGTGCCAAAGTGGTGGCCACTGGAAGAAAAATTACACTTTGAATATAGTACAATCTTTAGGTTTTCATAAATCTTATTTTTTTAAGGAAGTTACATTTTCCCAAAATAATAAAGTCAGACAAATGTGCTTACCTAAAATCCTATTTTTTAATAATACCAGACCCAAGAAGGTTTGGGTTTTAAAAAACTAATCTTTTTGTTTTCAATAAAATAAAGATAGCACCAAAAACCAAAAAAATGGTACACGGATAGTGGATATTCTCAGAACATGACTGGAAACAAATATTTCTTAAAAAAGATAATCAAGATTAAATTTGTTAAGGTAAATTTTGGAGATAATACTCAAGGATAGATTATTGGAATAGGTAACATCATTCTTCTTGGAAAATAACTTATTTCAAATTTTTTATTTGTTGTAGGACTTAAGAACAACCATATAATCATAATTCAATTATGTGATGAAGGTTACCTTGTGAACTTTAGGAATGATAAATTTATTATACATAGTTTCAAGGATGAATTTATTCTTTCTTCCAATCAGTATGAGAATGTTTACAGGCTAAATTTAGAAGACCTTAGAAGTTAGTACTTACCTTTCCCAAGTGAGATAAAATATCAATCATGGTTATGGATTAGAAGGATAGGACACTGAAACCTAAGAACTTTATCTAAGATAACTAAGAAGGGACTTTTTAAGGATCCACTGAAACTTAGGATTGATACTTCAAAAGTATGTGACCTTTGTAAATTTATTAAGACACATAAGTCAAGTTTTAAATCTATTAGTGAAGTCTCCACATCTGAAGATTTACATTTATTGCACCTGGACTTATTTGGTCCTACACAAACTGGATGTATTGGTGAAAAATATTATGTATATATCTTATTTGATGATTACACTAGATATACTTGGGTCTATTTTATAAAAAGGAAATATTAATCCTTTATTTATTTTATAAATTTTATATCCATTGTTAAAAATGAGAAAAAACACTCCGTGATAAATATTCATAGTGATCATGGTCAAAAATTTGAAAATTATGATTTTGAAACTTTTTATATTAAGAAAGGTATATAACATAACTTTTAATAACTTAAAAACCTCAGTAAAATGGTGTATTTTAAATAAGAAATAGAATTCTTCAAGAGATTACTAGAATCACGTTCAGTGAATACTTAGTTTCTAAGCATTTTTTGGTTGAAGTAGTTATTACTTACTTAAATACAATAAATCAATTTTTAATTACACCTTTAATTAATAAAAATCCTTAAGAGTTGTAGACAGGAAGAAAATCAAAAAAAAATCATACTTTAAAGTTTTTTGGATGAAAAGTATTCATTATAAATACTAAATATAATTTAAATAAGATTTCAACCAAATCCCACGAAGTAATATTTTTAGGTTATTCCACCACTTTAAAGTCTTATAGAGTTTTTAGAAAAAATATATGTACAATTGAGGAAATAGTGCATGTTATGTTTTAGGAAACTGGTCACTTGGTTTTCAAATAACATCAACCTACATCCTTATATGTTATTTCTAAAACTTATTTTCAACCTATATTAGAAAATACGTCTCATAAGTAAATAACTCAAGAGTTTTTTCTGAATTAATTACTCAAAAAATATTTTCAACCTTATATCGAAGAACAAACTTTTGAAAACCCAAGAAGTTAGTTGTTTCATAGTAATTATCCTATTGAAAGTATCATTGGTGATGTAGATCAACCGGTTGGGACTAGAAGTTCCTTAGGAAATGAAATTGAACATCTATCTTTCTTATCCTAATTTGAACCTAAGAATCCTGATGAATCTTTAGGTGAATTGTATTGGATTAAAACAATTAAAGATGAATTTAATAAGTTTGAAAGTAACAAAGTTTTTACTTTAGTTGAAAAATATATAGAAACTTTTATAATTGAAGTAAATGGGTCTTTCGAAATAAATGTGATGAAAATGGAATAATAGTTAGAAATAAATATAGAATTATTACTAAATGTTATAAACAATAAGAGTAAATGTTTTATGAAAAATATTATGCTCTGGTAGCAAGACTTGAAGCTATTAGAAAAATTCTGTCTTTTTCAGCATTATTTAATTTCAAACTATTTCAAATGGATGTAAAGTGTTATTTTCTTATTGGATATGTTCAGTAAGAAGATTATGTAGAACAACCACCTAGTTTTGAAAATAAAAAACATATATAATATGTTTATAAACTTACCAAATCACTAAATAGACATAAATAATCCCCTAGAGATTGGTATGATAGGTTAACTATATTTTTGTTATAAAAAAATTATTAAGGGGCCTATGGATCCATATTTTTTATAAAATAAGTAAATAAAAACATTATGATTTTAAAAATTTATGTTGATGAAATTATATTTGGTTCAACTCAATAATATTCAATATATTACTTTGCAGATATTATGAAGTCTAAGTCTGAAATGAGTATGATGGGATATTTAACATACTGTCTTGGTTTTCAAATTTCAAAAAAACCATAAGGAACTTTTAAATATCAACATAAGTATATAAAATATCCTATTAAGAAATTTGAATATGGAAACACTAAAATTATTAGTACTTATATTGGTACCTCCAATATTTTAGATCTTGATGAGGTTGGGAAACCGGTTGATCAAAAAACATTAAGAGGTATGATTGGAATTTTACTTTACTTAACTGATAGTCATCCAGATTTAATGTATTTAGTATGCTTATGTGCTGGATATCAATCCAATCCAAACTAATCTCATCTTAAAACTGTAAAATGAATTTTTCTTATCTTAAGGTAACTATGTATTTAGGCCTATTCAACTCCTATGTAAATGTTTTTTGAACTAAAATTTTTTTAGATACTGACTTTGGTGGATATAGAATTAATAAGAAAAGTACATCTCGAACCTATAATTTCCTAAGATATTATTTAGCTTCTTGTTCATGTAATAAACAAAACATAGTATCAATTTCCACTGCTGAAGATGAATATATATTAGCAGGAAGTTGTTGTGATCAAGTGTTGTGGATTCAAGGCACACTCACTGACTATGGAATGAGTTCTAATAAAACTCAAATACTTTTTGACAATACAAGTGACATTTCTTTAAGTAAAAACTCATCACATAATTGAAATTAAAAGAACATAGATATAAGACACCATTTACATCGGGATGACACACTTAAATGAGATATAATTTTACAATTCATCGGAATGCAATAACAACTTGATGATATTTTTACAAAAACCCTTAGTTTTGATAGATTTAAATATATTAAACAATATCTGTAACGACCCAAAGTATTTCAATAGAAAATTCCCTTCTTATATCTATGTCATAAAAACACAAAATAATGAACTACTAAGTGATAAGTGACCTTTAAACATAATTTTGTCACCCCTATGTTTGGAATTTTAAAAATCCAACATACACGGTTGTGTTCAAGATAGTTTTTGGAGTCTAATGGAACAAAAATAATTTTTGGTGAATAGTAACCTACCCTTATGAATAGTAACCTACCCTTATGAATAGTAATATGACCCTTATGAATAGTAAATAAGAGTAACATTACCTATGAATAATAAGATAAAATTTAGACATCATAGAAAGTGATAATTTGACCTTAGTAAACGTTTTTGGTATTTTATATGTAATAAATAATTAATTATAATTAATTAATTGATTTAAATGAATATTTATTTTCCTTAAATATATTCATAAATTATTTAATCAATGTCTAATAGTTTTTAGATAATTTTATAAGACCCTACATAATTTTTGAAAGAACTATAAAATCAGTTTTAATCTTAAAACTATTTTTTTTATGTAAATTATGATTTTAATTAAATATTAAATTAATAATATTTAGAAAATTATTTTTGAAAAATGGACTTCATTTTTGGATTATACACGTCGAAAAATGGTTGGGGTAAATTTTTGGGATTTTTCTGAGATACTTGAATTTTTGTGAATAGTAGAATACATTAATTCACCATATAAATACATTTTAATTAAAACCCACTATTCCTGACATCACAAGTGATGTAAGCACCCAAATTCCGAACTCATATGAATTTTTTACTATTATTAGTCATCCATGACTCACTATTCCTTGTCTTAGGTGAAATTAATAAACTAATCAATTTTATATCAAGGAAACCCCACTCCCCTCCATTATAAAAGCCACCCTTCACTCCCTCTTTTCATCACAACTCTCAAGCTCCAAGCCTTCTCTAAATTCTGCCCAAAAACCTTCCCTAGTTCATCCCCCACGTCCAAAAGTTTCTGGTCTCATCAAAATACCAAGCATAGCTTCCTTAAAGAGGATCTCAAGAGGAGGATTCTAAAGGTAATTTCTCTCTCTCTTCTCCTTTAATTTCCTTTCAAGTTCAAGTTCCTTTCTTGATCTCTCTCTATCTATCTTCATCAAAATTGTTCTTTAAATCCAGTATTATATATATAATGTAATATTATGATTCTAATGTTATATTATATCACCCCACACCCTTTCCCTCTTCCATTTATTTTATTAAAGAGAACGTTGTTCATGAGGTGTTAAATTTATCACCTTCAAAAACGACATGTTCTCTTCTTCCATTTCTACCTTCAATCTGGTCATGAAACCATTTTATGGTTGAACCAGAATATTTTTTATGTATTATGTTATATTTTAAGTTCTGGAAATAACCTATGGCCTTATTACTAAGTTAAATTTTAAAACAAGATCGTTGTGATCCAAAAACCGCCCAAATTAACCCAAATAACCATCATTAAATTTTTATCTAATGATTCATCCACTTGGATATAATATAATTCACAATAAAATTATTAAAGCTACTGTAATATCATAAATAAAATGTGGTATCAGTTTTGGATGTTTACCCATGATCTACCCAAACATCAATTTAAGAATACAAGTGGACCGCTCAAGAAAACCATAAAAACGAACATCCCCGAACAATGTTTTTAAACTCTATAAGTCATCCAAAGGAACATAATATGAAATAATGAAACCAGAATTAACCCTATTAATGTATAAAAGGTTTTTTAATTTCTAATTAATGAATATAATGTCATTATACAGGACATTAAAGAGAAGGAGGCATTTGAGTACAAGGTAAGGGGAAATCTCAAACCCAATTTTCTTCCTTCGGGTTCTCCCTCTTTCACTCCATTTTTGATATGGTTACTCCTCAAAGATCATTTTTTCATCATTTCCTTTAATTTTCTGGGATATACATGTTTTTAACTTGTTTTTATGTCCATCAAAATGTTTTCCAAAAGAACTCTTCTTTCAAGATCTCAACTTTTACCTCTCATTCAAGGTTGATGGTTCTTGTATCAAGTATGTTGTTCCCTCTTTCTTTTAAAAAACCAAAGATTATGAATGTGTTATTATGAGATGAAACCCATTCCTTTACATGGGTTATTTATGTACATGTTTTATATGTTTTCTATGTGGAAATCATGATAATGATAATTTTATGATGTGATGGGTGCGCCCAGAATTATATAACGCAATATGAATGTTCAAATGTGACGGGTGCGCCCAGAATTATACAGCACTCCAATGCATTGGGTAAAGTAATGAATCTCATGAGTAAATGTGAAATGATGTTTGAACATGATGCTAGCTTTGTTCACAAGTATGTGTGGTAGTTAACAACTAAGACATGATGTTTCATTTTTATGCATTGCCACATTTCAAGTTTATCATTTATGCTCCTCTCATGTTCATGATCTTTTTCCTATGTCATGATTATTCTCACCCCATGATGTATTGTTATTATCTATCCTCTTACTGGGCTTTTAGCTCACCCCTTTTTATGTATATCCTCAGGTGGCTACATGTACTAAGGAGAGGACAAGTGCCAATAAGAAGAAATAGAAGAAGAAATTAAATGAATGTTTATGCTTAAAGTTGTATTTGTTATGTATGGTCCTAGTTTTCCCAAGACACTAAACCTCTAGATCCTCCATGTGTAATACTATTGTGTTGTTTATCTTTAAAATGATGTAATAGTAATGTAAGAAAATTTCGGGTCGCTATAATATCTAGGAATGATCAATGTTAAGTGATCATTCATATCTAATTATTGTTTACCAATATCCTTATATTAATTACTCCTTTTCATAGGGTATTATATATTTTTCCCAAAAAACTTTTAGTTTTTTTAACTTTTAGTTTTCTAAATTATGAGCTTTTCAAAAAAAAATTGTAATGAGTTTTTTAGACTCAAACTTTTATATAATTTTCAGTGTCAGAATTCTAAAATTTCTTTATAGACTCAGAAATTATTACAAAATTATGGATTCAAAATTTGTTACAAATATTTTTGGATTAAGAAACTATTGTAATCAATTATTCTTTTTAAAAATATCATTATTAGTTTTTTTTAAAAACTGTTGTAATAAGATTTTATAATAAAACAATCATAAAAATAATTTATTAAAAACTATTGTAAAATGTTTATTTTATAAAAACAAAGAATAACAGGGTAATCATACCTATGAAACTTTATACTCTAAAAGGTACCCTTCTATTATTTTAGTTTTTTTATTAATTAATTACTTTAGTTTATAATTATTTTTGTTGTTATAATTTTTGTTTTAATAAAAACATTGGTTTTTTTCAAAATTTTAAAAGTTTTCTTAATTGGTTTGATTCTCAGTCTAATAAAAAGTTTTAAAACTTTGAGAGTTTAAATATTTTTTTAAAATTTTTATTCAGTTAAATCTCAGTCATCAGATCAGTAAGGGTTTTAATCTCAATTTTTGGTTATAATATGAAAGTTTAACCATCTCCATTGGTAATTATATAAGGGTGGTACTACCCATGTCCCGCATTGATTTTTAGGTATTTCATAGCCACCTCTCACCACCCTTCAAAGTCATCATTTCAATTCTTTTCCTTTTCCTCTAATTGCCAATCTCAATTCCCATTACATTGGAAAACAAATAATACTAAGAAAATGGAATATTTTTAAGGAATTACTTATTGAAAGATATTGGTTTGATAAGTTAAATACAACCCTAAAAGGTTAATTTCATTTCTAGGTTGGGAAAGTGTGTGTTTTGAGAAACTAGATAAATATTTTGATCTTTATTATCCTGAGATGGTTAGAGAATTCTTTGCATATTTTCAGTCTGGAAAACAATATGGCATAGGAAAAGTTTCATTCTCCATGTTTGGAATAATATATAATATACCATTAAAAAAGTATTATATCTTGTTGGAGTTTCTTCGGATGGAGAATCATATTTACCATATCATAGATTATTGGATAATCTTGTTTCTTTTGATAAAGTTAAGGCTGAGGAATCTTTGTTTTCACACTATTATAAAGTAAGGAAATATTCACATTTGACACCAAAAAATGGGGTTATTTATTTTTGGATGCAAGATTATTTTATCCCTAGGAAGGGTGATACAGAAAATTTAAAATTTTCTGATGTTTTTTCTCTTGAATATTTAGTTAACATGAAGAAAATTGACTTGGTTAAATTTTTTCATTATGGTGGATAATATAAAAAGTTCCTCAATCAAGTTAAAGATTATTATGTTTCCATATTTTATCAGTAAGTTGATTGTGAAGTGTATGGATATTTTTAAGGTTGAAAATAAATCATACCCAGTCAGAGAAAAGATATCTTCAATTAGTGAAGATACAATTTCTAGAATTAAATTTGTTTTTTATTCGAAGTTAAAAAAACATTGAAATGATTCATAGAGATTCACCTGATACCCAACCATAAGAGAAAGCTAAATAATTTAAAATGAAGAGAAAGTCAGAATATTCCCCACCTGTAAAACAAAATAAAGAAAAGATAATGTTCTATGAAGAGTTAAAGAAGTTTATGATTCATAAGGCACAAAATAAACCAAGGGATCTAGAGTTTGGTCTTTATTATGTTGAGGCTAAATCCTTAAAAATTCACACTATATAATAGTTAGAAAAATAATAGAAAATAAAGAATAAAAGGAAGATGTTGCAAGAATCTATGATTGTTGAGAGTTTGTTAAAAGGGGTTTATAGGTCTTATGAAAATCCAATTCTTATAATCTATTATACCTATCAATTCATTCCAAAAGATAGACTTTTTTTAAGAAACTTTAGTTTTTCTTGTTGATATCCTTTCAATGGATAATAATGTAAAGGGAAAACAAGTTGTTAAAGAATCAGTTCCTACCAAAGAATCGGCATCTAAATATTTTGTAAAGGGGTTTTTGAGAATAGGTAGACAATTAGAGTAATAAATTGAGAAGGAAATTGAATTATAAGATGAAAAATAAAATGAATAAGAATAAATAGAAGAATAAATAGAAGAATAATAAGAGGATGAGTAGGAGGGGTAGAAAAATGAATAAAAGGAAGAAGTTGATGAAGAAGAACCCCAAATAGATAAAATATCAAAAGAAAAGGAATCATCAAAATCAACTTCATATTCATCAAATTTACCTTCTATGTTTGATAAGGATGAAAATTTAGAAGGATCTCAAGAAAAATTCACATCAGGGGAACAAAAATAGTCTTTAATAAAAGTATAAGGAAAATCATCCTCAAAGGAAGAAGAACAAGATCAACATTCTCAGACAAAAAGTTCTCACAAAGAAGAATCCAATAAGGATGTGGATGTTATTGAAATTTCATAGTATAATAATGTTTTATTGAAAGTTAAAGATATGGATGAGGTGTTCTTGAAACTTGGTGCCAAATCCAAAAGACCAAAACCTCCCAAACCTTCTTCAGGTTCATCAGATTCAGAGGAAACCATTTCACTAAAAGGTTTTTATTAAATTTTTCAATCCTTTAGGAGGTTAGAAGGAAAAAATCCATAATTTCCTAAGCTTGATTCAATATGTAAACTTATTTAAAATATCCTTAGTAAAAAATTGGAATCAATAAAAGTTTTAATAGAATCAGTTATTCGGATTGAAGAAGATTTAAAAACATTTCAAGAAAATCACATACACACAAAAGATACAGAAATTAGATAGTGAAGTGGTCCAACCAAGTGGATTGCAATATTCGAAAACATTATGACCAATTTTTTGAAGTAAATAAAATTTTGTTATAAACAACAAAATCCTTTAACAAGTTATCCATAGATATGTTTGACAGAGTAATTTGTATAGAAGAATTCAGAGATACTACCGATGATCTGATAGAGGAACATAACGTTTTGAAATAAATGGTTCATAGTATGGAATTAGAGAATATCATTTTTAGGTCTTTTAAAGATTATTTGATATTTATAAAGAAAGAAAATATGAATTCCTTCAGTAATAACCTTATATAGAAATATTAAACTTTTCATTTTAACTTTTGATGTGTATTTTGTAAAACCTTTGAATGGTTATTTATTATGAAATAATTTTTTATTTATGCTTAAATGTTTTCCAATTACTATTGGATAAATTTTATTTCATAATATTCATGGATTATTAGTTAGTTCAATTTATCAATTTTTATATTATCTTCTCTAACATTTTAGGAAGCTTTGGGTTCTTTCCTATTCCTTTTTTAAAATCAGAAAGGGGGAGAATGTTTTATAAAGGGGAGGATTTCTTAAAATACTATAGATGATATCCTTAGGTGGAGATGTATAATTTAATGGGGTAAGTATTATTTAAGGTGGGGTTTGTTAATACTTTCCATTGTATTAAAAAATATTTACAAACTCATGAGGAGATAATTTGTAAATAATAACTTCAAGTTTCTTAAAATAACAAAGGGCTGAATTTTTTTCAAGTTTTTTTCCAATTTAAGTTTTGTGGTTTGTGATTTCCAAAAAGGGAGATATTTTTGGGTGAGAAGTATTACTTCTTACTTTTCCATTTCTCTAGTTTTAGAAATCACAAACACTCTATTAAAAATTTGTTTATTAACTTTTTATGTCCCAAGTTTTTTAGTATTTTTTTGTAGAAATTTATACTATACCTATAAATTTTTAAAATGTATTAAGAATATAAAATTTACATTACCCAATCTGATCCACAAAAATGAAGGCATTTCTTATCTATAGAAATGACCTTTGTTCATAACAATGGTTATACTTATGTCTTACCTACATGACTAAAAAAATTAATGACCTTGGTACTGATACATTGGACGAACCCTCATTCAGTTCATTGGATTGATAATTAATAAGGAATTCTATAATAATTACTGAATTTTATAATCAAATTACATAATAATTTTTTCAATCGTAAGGAATACTATTAGAATTGTAATGGTACTAAAACAAAACGAAGTTATACATTCAGTTATGCTAGAACATTTTGAGCTATCAAAGAGCTAGTTATCTCAGTCTATTGAGACTAAATAAGAAATATGATTATTGGAGATTATCCTATAAATAGATAGTTATTTGAATAGTTTGGAGCTGATCACATTTACAAATCAATCTATTTAAAGTTTTATCTACATGAAATTATTATTCCTAGTCATTTTAATACATTAGAGAGTTTTCATTCTAAGGAATCCCCATTAGGGTTTTTTCCTTTATAAATTTTTTTTTGTATTCACGCATCTGATCATTGTTACAATCAATGGGTTGAAGGTATAGGAAGATGGTGAATCCAATCCATCATATCAAGGGATTCCAGGGATAGGAAGACAGACACCGATCATCATATTGAGGTCTTCTAGGGATAGGAAGATAGGTATTATTCTAATAATCGTATTGGGGGATTTCTTAGTAAGGAAACACAGACTTTACAATAAGTATAAAACTATGTACACCTATATTCAAGGTTATTGACTACCTTTACTCTTAAGGTTAAAAGAGTGTATTCTTTTAATATATCTTGCAATTCATTATTACTTTTACTATCTGTTGTATTACTTGTTTTTACAAGTTTAGTATGTTGTGTATGTAATAGAAAGTTAGTGTTCATACTTATCTTTTTGTACTTTTTGATTATCAGCGTAATTTTTATTACCATAAAAACAGACTTTGATTTAATCAGATCACCTTTGATTCTGATTCCTTCACTCTAATAATCAGTCGATCTATGTCTTTGATAATATTACTTCAATACATATTTTATTTTGATTAGTTTAAACTTTTTAAACTATAGTTCACTCCCCCTCTTGTAAGTATAGACATCTAAACTGCTATTATGATCCAACACTTTTGAATTCATTCTTACACGAGCATTCATCCTTATAGGAATTCATGATTATATAGGAATATATCCTTATATCTCAGTGTGTCTTACTTATACCACTTAAAATTCTAGAAATTACTGCAATTAATATCAAAAACCATTTAATTAATTCATAAAACTTCTTAAACACTCAAAAAAATTCCAAATCATCTCACAACCTTCATTAAATAGGTAAAAAAACACTTGATCACAGCATATTCAATAATCATCATTCTTTTGGATGATTTCTCACAAATTCTAAACTATCATAACCAATTATCCCCAGGTCTTCATGATCCTATTTTAAAATCACATCCAATAATATTAAAAACTTTTTATATCTCTATTAGCACATGTATTTTACCATAAAGATTAGAACAACCAATCATCACACCCAGAATACTTCTTTTTATTGAATATTTCCAAGTTATGTCTTTAATATGAATCCCAAAAACATAGTTTTTATGTGACACTCCATACCCACACTACCAAATATGGTGCTAAAAAATATTTTTATTTATTTCTGTTATACCAAGTGGGATGTACAAAGATAAACTTGCATATGTTTTACATTAATTCCATAATTTGAACATTACATCTCATAAATATTCACATAATCCTAGAACCCAAATATTTAGTGTCTTTTGAAATTAACTACATGTAAATATTATTTTATAATACTTGTGAACATTTCTCTATAATCACACCATACTATATTCCCTTCTAGACATATCTTAAATTATACTCATATTTGATTCTTAGGAAATAGAAATCATAAGAAAGGTTTGAGGTCAAATTCCTATTAAAGGAAAAACTTATCAATGCGTCGTGAAGGGTTAAATCATAAGTGCATGAGAAACATAAGAATTGGAGAAATATATTATTAAAAAGATCTTGGATTCAAGAGAGTTTTACAAGAGTCAATATAGAAATACATGTAATCTCAAATGACTAAACATATACCATGGAATAAGATTACGGAAACAAAATAAAACAATCATGGTCTACATAATAAAATATATTAATTTTGTATAAAAATGTTTCATAAGATTAAGGGTAGTAAAATAATAATATTGTAAATAATGATCAATGAAATCATGTCCACTTACATGGTTGTGAAAAAATTTAAACAACAATCATTTCAAGGTACAAGGTTGTGAACAAAGATAAAAATAAATCATGTCCATGAATAAAGTTGTGAAAAAATATAAAAATAAATAATATTCATGCTTAAAGTTTTCGAAAAAACTAAATAGTAATCATGACCTTGTATAAAGTTGCGAATGAAACTAAATAGTAATCATGTCCACACACTGTGTCTTTATATTATTTTGTATAACACATTAACCAATCCATTATAGGTATTTAATAGACTCAACTCGTCTCATCCATAGATATGTGTTACATAAGATATCAAAAATTCATCATACCATAAAAACCTATAGAAATAAAATGGGTTTCATAACATTTCCAAATGGAATTGAGTAAAATGACTTCTAGAGTTAGGTCGATTGATAAAAAAAATCCAATCACTTGAAATAAGTTTTCCAAAAGGGAATTTAGAGGTTGATTCATGAAACATAACTCCATCCTAGATATATATTTTTTATATAATGATGAAAATGGAATTGAAACCCTAATAAATATATTTTAGAAAACATTTATTAACATGTTCATAAAGAGATAAAGTTATGAGCCATTTTCAAAAATTATTTCCAAGAAGGCAACATAAAAACCTTTTTTTAAAACCACTTAAAAATAAATCCAAAAAATGGAAAATTTAAAGTAAATAATGGTTGATCTAATAATTTTGGATCAGAACGTAAAATATATGATCATGAAAGGTAAACCTTTTCTATATTTTAACAAATATTTATTGAAACCCACATTATTTAAAAGGGTAATAAATATTCATTTTGAAAATAGGTAAATATAATTACGAGGATCTCTATAAATATAAATATTTGGATTTAAAAATAATAAATGAGATCATTATAAGAAAGAAAAATATATACATGGAAGAAAAAATATTTGTTAAAGAGTATGAGGATTATTTTTAACAACATCACATTTTTATAAAGAAATAAATTCATCAAGAATAAGTATCTGGTGTGAAAATTTAAATTCCTTTGAAAGGAGGAGGAAATAAAATATAATATATTCATAGGATAGAATTGATTAATCATAGTATAATTTATTTAAATAAGAAATATTACAACTCTACAAAAGTTAATTGAGTTTACAAAAATCCATTACAACATCGGTATCTTTTGAATCAAAATCCCACAAAATATAGAAAATGAGATGGATTCGTAAATCCATTAAATTGCATGAATGTATGATAAAATCGTCCATAGGTCAGTATATACACCACATAATATAAAAGGAGGTGAGTATGAAATATGTATCATAAAATGGAAATTGAGATGAAAAACCCTTACATCTTTGGTAACTTTTTAATAACAACACTTTCAAAGAGAAAACTTGAAATAGAAACCCATACCTTAACTCTCAAAAAATTGAAATTTAGATAAAGGAACCCTTACTATAGCTTTAGGCTTCTATGTAAGTGATTTAACCTCCTGTATAATAAACATAACTATATTAATAACTCATTTTATAACATTATTCATATATATTAATTTTTATATCCATTGATTATAATCATTTACTACACATGTATTCATTAATTAATGTTTATTTTCATCAATAAATGTTAGTAATTTTAACTGTTTAATTCATATCTTGAAATAGTGACATCGAACCCTATTATTTGAAAAAGAATTAATCATTAAAACACTATTAAAGTTACAATAAAATAATTTCCATGATGATTTATAATGTTCCAATATCATTCCATGATAGTTTCAGTTATGATTCATGAAGATGAAATCAGTGGTGTGCTTGTTTCGGGTAATTTAATACTATCAATGGATTACTTTATAATATTTTTAATTTTTGTGTAATGATTTAAGAAACATATTCATAAAATATATTAATCCTTAATATCATATAAATTCATCAAATATATTTTTTTAATCATCCATGGAAGGAGGTGATGAAAAAAGAAACATGTCATCCATAGAAGCGGTAGTTTGCACATATGCACGGGTGACATTTTAATTTTTCAATGGATGGAAGAGAAGGTAAATAATGATTTATATTTAAATAATAATTATTATTTTATATATAACCTATTTATTTATTAAATATATCTCTATAAATATCAATGTGAGGTAGTGATGAAAAGTGAAATATATCACTTCATGGAGGAGGTAGCCCTCAAATATGCATAAGTAATGTTTTCATTTTCCATTGGATGGATGTGAATTATAAAATGGTTATTCCATAAACACAATGAAATTTCAGTATATGAATGAAACAAAATTCATTATATTATTATGGTTATAGAATATTTGTAGGAGGTGGAAGAAGAAAAAAACTTAAACTAATTCAGTCAAGAACATTACCTCTACCATGGATATCCTCCTTTGGATTACACCTTAATCCTTCTTAGTTTGGATTTTTGGTGATTCCAAGGACTCAATTATGTGGTAAGGATATTTGTTAAGTGATTTTGTTAGATCTTGGTCGAGCTAAGGTGCTCAAACTGTGTGATGAAGTGAGGAATGTAGGTTCCCTTTTATAAGTGAGTAGAGTGGAACTCTGATAAATACCCTTTAATTTAAAATAATATGAAGTCATTTTCCTAGGAAATTGGCATAAAATTAAAATTTTAAAATATAAGTTAAATTCAAGTCTAAATGTACTCAACCAATCAAATTTTTACATATGTTAGTGTAACATCCCAGACATATTTTCCACTCAACAGTGCCTCAAGCCTGATTGGCTATATGGACTCAAGCGCATCTCCCCAAATTCCAGAGGCTAATGACTAGTAGAAAGATCCTAGGTGATTCATTAGGGAGACTATTCCCTCATTACCAGAGTATATCATAGTGGAATTCAAACATGTTAAATAGAGGGAGCAGATAAATAATCAAAAAACTAGAAGGTAAAACAAGATAGGAATATATAACAAATCCAAAAATGTCACATACTCAATGATTAAGATGATAGATGTATCTAGAAAACATCCAAAATAGGTACATGGAAATACAATACAATACAAGTATCCAAAAAGACAAAAATAACAAAAAAAAATTGCGGCATCACAATCCTCAGCTTGATCCCATGATCCCCTACTCCAAAGAATGATCAACAACCAGTGTCAGGGATATTTCCACTGTTATCACATGAAACCATATAATCTTTTTGGGTACCCAAGGAGGCTCAAATAGGGTGTGATATAATATCCCTGTAGGTAACCACCAAATGATCTATACAGTTCTAGGCAGCATGATGCAATATTTTAAACAAGTTTAAGTAAGCAGTAATGTAAGTGTGAATGCTCGTGGCATATGTCTACTATAGTAAGTAAAACCAAACAGACTCTCAAGGCTCCCTGTAATAAGTGTTAACTCCTAACAAGGAATCTATAAGCAATATAAGCAAGCAACAAAACCTCGCTATACAACCATCCATATCCAGTCCACACATCCTTGTCGTATAAATAATCCATGTCAAAAAACCATATCCTTTATATACAACTACAGTCATATATCCCACGGTCGTGCAATATAATGAAGTGTAGACCATGAAGGTCCTAATCCAAGGTTTAGAATATCAAGGCATCCTCATTGATTCCTAGGAGAATCTATATGTAAATGCGGTATAGGCACTGGTTGGAGTCCTAAGAGCATGTGTACCAACATTTCCTACGTGAGTCCAAGCAAGCCAAATCTAAGGTGTAGAAAATCCTAAGACGTCCCACAGAATCAAGACCCAAGGTACATACTCATACAAGGTTTCCACTACCGTGTTCCAGATCCATGGAGAGTTTTCCATGGAATTTATATGATCAGTCATACATTTCATACCAAAACATCACATGAGTATACCCACTCATGTTTTCCATTTACATTTAATCAATTCACATGGGTATACCCACCCATTTACCACAAATATCCATTTAAAACATCACATTTTTATACCCACCCATTAATTACAATTACTAACAAAACCAATTAATTGATCTAAAAACAACCAATGAGTATACCCACTCATTTAACAAAATAAATTTTATCCATATAATCAAGTTAAGCATGGAATATTTATAATAACACAAGGATAGGAGGCATAACATCACATAAGAATGTAATTAAACCTCATTTAAGTACAACTGAGCTTCCTTAAACTAGGAAAAATCATGAACACACCCCTTGGGTAGTTCATTAATGGTCAAAACAAAATCAATGGCATGTCGCACCCCATGAGTGGCCTTCAGTAGAGGAAATAACCACCAACACATCTCAAAGAACCTAAGGTAATCTCTAACAGGTCCTAATTAATCTATTTTAGTTTAACATTTCAAAACTAGTCTTGCGCCAAAAAGTATAGTGGGATACAAAAAGGCTAATAGCTCTATAAAGTGTTAAAATCCAAGAGAAAAGTATATACCACCTACATTATCTCGGTATTGGAGTGCTCGTCTAGTATCAAGTCTTGATTCACCTCGGTTTATGATAAATCTAAATAATGGATGAAGAATGATAAATTAAGACATATGATCCTAAACCCAAATATCACATCCATTTTTCTGAAGAGTCAAGAATATCTAAAAAGGAATTGATCACTCACTGATGTGGTTCCAACGTGACTGAAAGTAAAAGAAACAGAGTTCAGACAGGTGATAGATCTGAAAAACTATAAAATAAGGTTTTTAGGCTTCAACGAGAGAATGAGAAGTTTTTTTTTGAGAAAATAGAGTCCTCTACCTATTTTTTAAGAAAAACTTCTCAGGAAATTACACTACGTGTAATTTCCTTTCAAATCATGTAACTCTAATTTTTTCTTTCTTGGGTAAAAACCCTTCCACGTCATGAAAGGTCCTTTCTAAACCATTACACATCGTGCAATAGGATTACATGGTGTGTAATACCTTTACATGTCGTCTAATTGGCATGCAGGTATTACATAGCCTTCCTACCACTTCTTTTCTAAAAACAACCCAACTAGCCCATGGATCGGCTTAGGTTCTAAGACAATAAGGGAAGTAAACAAACATTTAACTAGATAATTAAAATATATGTACCTTAAGAAAAACCCGGGATCTTACAATCTTTCCCACTTAAAGAAATTTTTCCCGGAATTTTCCTCTCAAGGGTGGCCAAGATTATTCTGAAAACAACTCTAGCCACTGATCACATACGTTAGCCTCCCGCTCCCAAGTATTGTACTATAAAAAATCATGATACCATAGTACTTGTACTAAAGGAACTGACCAGCCTCAGAGAACCTTTATTCTTCTATCAATAATATGAATTAGATACTCCTCAAGTGATGTATCAACATGTATCTTAACCTCCTTGGGTTGAAAAGTGTGAGATGGGTCTGAATGATAAAGTCATAACTGAGATATGTGGAAGACATCATGCATGGATCGGTGCCTCTGAAGTAATTGTAACCGATAGGCTACCGAATAGAATCTATCTAGAATATCAAATGGCCCAACATATCATAGTTAAATCTTACCCAATATGTTGATCTATACATATCATATCCTCAGTGAAACACATAAAAATACTTGACCCCTAACCTCAAACTCAATAGGTCATCTGCAGTGATTGGCATGATATTTCTATCGAGATTTTGAAGTTTCCATCCACTTCTGAATCAACTAAACCTACTTAGAATTCTCCTAGATGAGATGCTATCCCAGTAAAGTTTCCTCACCTGTCTCTAAAAATCTCATGGTTGATCAGCATGGCCTACTATATAAATCCTCATAAGGTGCAATCTATATCATCATCTGATAAATGTTATTATAGGATAACTCAATTGGGGGAATGTGACTCTCCCAAGAGCCCCCAAAATCTAGGACACAAGATATCAATATTTCCTCTAGTACCTGTATCGTACACTCTGACTGGCCATCAGTTTGAGGGTGGTATGCTATGTTCATTAGCATATATGTAGCCAACACCCTCTAAAAACTCTTCCAGAAATGAGATGTAAAGCGGATGTTCCTATCTGGAACGATGGTGTGCAGGACCCCATGAATTTGTGCTCTCTTAAAGATATAAAAATTTTAAATATCATTAACACTAAAGGTCTCCTTGATCTAAAATAAACGATAAGCCTTCGTGATCCTATCAACAATAACCCACATAATATCATTACCTCAAGGTGACCTCGATAAACTAGTCATGAAATCTATGGTGACATCATTCCTTTTCCACTCCAAAATAGGTAAATGTTTTAAAATCTTGGTTGATCACTTATGTTTCACCTTCACCTACTAACAGGTGGAATACCTCATAATAAAACTAGTTAACCTCTCTTTTTATACTCGGACACCAGTACCGATGATGCAAGTCGTGGTACATCTTGGTGACTCCGGGATGAACTTCCCAAGCTGGATTATGAAACTCCCACATCAGCTCCTCACATATATCCACTGTAACCCAAACACATCCATGGATATGCATGATCTCTTCCTCACCTATTGTCCAACCAGGGGGTGGTTCCTCACCTTACATACTCTCTTGTAGAACTGGGTCCTTTGAATCTGATAGCTTCCTCATCCTTACTCTATCTAATAGGGTAGAGGAAATAGCTAAGGATGATAGATTTATTTGACCCTGACTATCATGCACCTCCATATGAATCCTATAGAACAACTCTATTAGCTGCCACTCGTAACTATCATGCTACACTTCATATATTTGAGTCATCCTGCTCAGTACATTGGCCACTGCATTACCTTTACCAGGCATGTAGGTTATCTCAAAGTCAAAAGCCTGAAGGTAATCAACCCACCTTCACTACCTCAGATTCAAATCACACTGAGTAAATATGTACTTAAGGATTTTTTGGTCCATGTACACCACAAAACACTCTCCCAATAAATAGTGTCTCCAATAGCGTAAATCATGAACGACAACAGCTAACTCAAGATCATGTGTTGGGTAATTCCTCTCATGTGGCCTCAACTACCAAGACTCGTACACCATGACTCTATACCCTTACATCATAACTGAACCCATCCCAATACCTGATGTGTCACAATACATAGTGTATCCCCTACCCAACTCTGGCAGTATCAGGACCGGTGCTGACTTCAACCTTCCTTTTAGCTTCTTAAAGGATATCTCACAAGAGTATGACCAAAAAAAATTCACACCCTTCTTAGTCAATCTTGTAAACATCAATGATAAGAAAGATAATTCCTTTATGAAACTCCTACAATAACCAACTAGCCCTAAGAAACTTTTTATATCAAAAATGTTCTTGGGATGATCCTAGGAAACTACAGATCTCTCCTTCTTTGGGTCGACTGATACTCATGTATCTGATATGATGTGACCCAAGAATTGAATTTGATCCATCCAAAAGTGGAACTTTGTGAGATTAAAATATAACTGATTCTCCCTTAGTGTATTCAAAATTATATCAAGATGTTTATCATAGTCATCTTGATTATGAGAATACACCAATATTTCATCCACAAAAACCACCATAAAAGAATCCAAGTAAGGATGGAACACTCGGTTCATCAACATGTGAAAATTGTTGGTTCATTCATGAGACCGAACGGCATACCTAGATACTCAAATAGACCATATCTACTACAAAAGGTTGTACATGGTATGTCTACAGGTCAAACATGTTCCTAGGGATATCCTGACCTTAGGTCGATTTTTGAGAACACTTGGGCTCCTCGAAGCTGACCAAATAGGCCATCTATCCATGGAAAGAGATATCAGTTTTTAACTGTTAGCTAATTAAACTTCCAATAATACACACATATCCTAAGTGTTTCATCTTCCTTTTTCGCAAAAAGGATAGATGAACCCCACAGATAAGTACTGGGTCAGATAAACCCCTTCACCTCCAAATCCTCTAGTTTCTACTTGAGATCTTGTAACTCTGTCGTAGACACCCTTTAAGGAGGAATGGATACCGGTGTAGCTTCTAGAAATAGTTCCATGGAGAACTCAACCTATCTCTTAGGAGGTAAACTAGAAAATTCATCTAGGAAAATGTTCCTAGAGTGATCAACCACTAGAGGAAAGTCTGTAACACCCCAAGATTTCATAGTGTGTTATTTCTTCAAAATAATTCAATAACTTGCACTACACGCATCACCGAGTTCAATTGCACCATGACTTACCAAAAAAAAAGCCATTAAAAGAGGTCATTAATAGCATTAACTACATTTTTAACTTTATATAATCCTTATAATTTTAGAATCCATATTATGAGTTTCTTAGTCATAATGCAAGAACAGATTCATTTTCAGTATTGCACTTTTATCAACTTTTGATAGTGAAACCTTTTTAAATACAATATTTTAAGCTTTTTGACTAAATGGAGACATCAAAAAAATTTAGAATGAAACATCCCAAGCTTCCACGGTACGCTTTCCTTTGAATAAAACAGTAGCGTGTGTTGTACGCAACGTCGAGTTTTAACACACACCACAACCGATCAAACTAGCCGTTATGAATAGTAATACCTAAATTTTGAAATTATATATATTTTATATTTTGAAATGGACTTCATTTTTGGATTCGGAATATCGAATTTAGCCTAAGGTGAAATTTTGGTACTTTTCGGATAACTTTCATATTTTGATGAATAGTGAAAATTACTAAATTTTAATTAAAAACAACTTTTTTAATCAAAATAATTAATAGTGATAAATTATGAATTTGAGTGGTTTTAAAGTATATTTAGAATATATTTTTACAATTTAATATAATGTTGGTCATTAGACATAATTTTACAATTAAACCGAACATAAACAAGTGTCAATCTTTTGATAGTTATTATCTCTTAAAAACACGCTTTTTGTTTTGACAGCGGGAATTAATTTTAAATTAATTTCTGCCACTTCTGTGTTTTGAATTTAGAAAAATGGATTCCATATTTGGAATCAGGATGTTCAAATTGTGTAAATAGGTAACTTTTATTTTTAGACATTTTGAATAATTACTGCGGTAAATATTTTATTTACCATGGTTAAGGGTAAATCCGGTAAATAAGGGTTAAAAAATAATATTATAATAATACTAAATTACCCTAAAACGTGTCTTAAACCTATTGGTTGATACATGGTCGACCATGGGAATCTTTGGGTCGATTTTGGGACCCCATGGATCCACTTGTAAGTGATAATGACACTTTATTTTAATTAAGTCAAAATGAATACAAAAATGACACAAGCATATATCTTTTAGCAAAACAATTGTTACATAGGGTTATATAAGTTGGTTTTTAGATTATAAATATTCATTAGAAAGCTAAAAATATTTCCTACATAATGATATTTTATTTATAATTTTTAGACATTAAATAATTTATTTTATTTATGACACAATGATGATGCAGTAATTACTATAATAGTGAAAAATTAAAATAAGTGATATTATAAATACCCAAAAAAATATAATATGAACCTTTTAATGAATTAAACTAATTTTATAGGATAATATGATATATTAGGATTGATTTAATTGACTTTTTTCGAAGTAATCAATCTTTTATGAGTTTCACAAAAATCAACTATTGAATAGTGTCAAAATTGACATAAAAGAGTTCTTAAAACAAATATTATATTATTAATTGATATTAAATTCCTAAAAATCTAAGGTTCGGCCAAGAGACTTATATCATGATAGTTTCATCATTAATGGACCACTTGGGGGTCGCTTGGATGTATATAGTAAGTTTATTAACCATATTATATAAAAATACAAAGAGACATTGTAAAAGTGAAACTAATTAACTTAGAGTTAATACTTAAAGATAAGGTTAATATAAGTACCCAAACCTGTCTAAATTCTATTGGTTGAGTGGTTTTAGACCTATCCCCACCTTAAACTTTGAATAATCAACTTTGGAGCCATTAGAAACTGAATATGAATTTATTATAAATTAATATTTCTAGCTTTTCCAAAGGTGCCCCTCACCCCTCTTATAAAAGGGCACTCCTCCTTCTCATTTCTTCACACCTTCAAAGACTTTTGGTTCGGCCAAACTCTGCCCAAATACTCTCCCAACATCCCTCACTACAACCTAGAGGCCTTAGTTTGATCAGAAAGCCAACCTAAGGATCCCTTTTGATCAAATCAAAAGGAAGAACCCGAAGAAGAGGTAATGATTTCACCACCCTTTTCCAAGTTCCTTTCTTCTTCCACTTCCTCTTTCTTTGTTCTTACCATTCTAAAATAATAACTCCAGTATCTTACATATACTGTGATGTTATTATAAATATGGTACAACCATATTCAGTATTCTATCCACCCTTTGAATAACATGTCACCATGCGTGCGTACGTACGGCTTACCGTCTCCACGTCGTGGTGTAATTGTTATTCAATATATTATTATTTGGATGGGTATAATAATGATGTGTAACTCATGTAAATAATAAATATAACATGTTAATGATTCTGTATATATGATATACCATCCATTTATATATTATTTTAATATCAAAAGAATGATATTGTCGCTCGTGCGTACGTACGGACTACCGTCTCCACGAACGCGATGAGATTCATTCTCCATCGTATCCATTCAAGTATAATTATCATTTTATGATTTAAAAATGATGTTTAAGGACTTGATATCATTATGGATATGAATAATATACAACCTATCCTTTACAAACATGTCTTACGTAACAAAACATATAAAAAAAAACAAGTAAGTTAACTCCCGAAACGACGATAATTCTAAGATATTATTAACAAATCAATGTTAAAAGATCATATATGATATCATATTATTATATATGATTCTTGTATAATTTAATAACAACTATTTCACCATTATACAGGAGGTTAACCTACCCCAACCAAGGAAAAGTACAAGGTAAGGGTTATTTCACAATCTCTTCATTATCCGAGGTTGTTTATTTGTAATAATCTACTGGGATCTCTTTATCATCCACATCCATGTTTCTTCAAAATGTATTTCAAAACATTTTTATTATTTACAAGAATATGGGTTAAAGTCATTTATACCCTTGTTTGACTTTTTATAAGAGGTTTATAAAGGAATATTTCCGTCGTTTTCAAAACAAGGTCATTTTTAACCTTTTCGACAGAATTAAGGTAAGAACGTTTTTTTTAAACTTATACGGCGGGTGCGGCTAATTTCCACCGTTATAAAATATTCAAAACTTCCCTTACAAGCTTATAAGAATATTTTCAAAGAAAATGTGTTATTTTATATGGATCTTAAATGATTTCAAAATAAAAAGAGATATTTCTTTAAAAAGAATTTTGATTTCATCTATGTCAACATCCTTTGATGGATTTTACGCTTATTTGAATTTGATCTATTGTGATACAAAACTTCTATATTGTATTGAAGGTTTTGTGATATGTTTGACTGTGGATGTGATATTTTTATACCATTCATAGTTTATGGTGAAATTATTGACATTTCATATGCTAGTTTTAATACGAATGTTTATGTTATGTTTAAACCTTTTCATATGGGAATGCATTGGACTTAGTAAGTGACGGGTGGAGCCCGCTATAGCTCCTCGATGCATCGGTAGGTCTCATGAGACAAACTAGTGTCTTGGCACAAGGCCTTGACAAAATCTTATTTGTAGTCTTGGCACGAGGCCTTGGCTATGTGGTTATGATAGTCTGGCATTATGCATTCCAACATTATGAAAGTGGTTATTGAGTTTTGCATGTGATTATTCGATTAGTAGAATATCCATGTGAATAAGTAAATGGCGTTATTTCATTTTATTTATGCCATACCATGTTGAAAGTTCATATTTAAAAGGCTTTTGTTTTAGTTATACATTGCCTTAAATGTTTATTCTTATTTACGAAAGTTTCCGCTATATTGTTATCCTTACTGGGCATTTGAGCTCACCCCTTTTCTATGTTTTATTTTTCCCAGGATGTGAAGAAGTAAGTTATGAATGACCTGCAGGGATTTTATGAGGGGTTAATAGTGTGGATTGTGGAAACATTATGTTGTTGTATTAGTTTTTCATTTTATGATGTAATGTAAAACTTATGAATATATCTAGTGTTTCCAAGGCTACTAAACCAATCGGTCTTTCGAGATTTGATCTTTCTTGTGATCATGCCAATGTTATGTAATAATGCACCGACTCTGGGTAACTGGGGTCGGGGCGTTACAGTTGGTATCAGAGGAATTTTAGTACAAACCTTGGAAGCTAGATTTAGATAAACTCTGATTAGAGCACGTAGACCTAAGATGAACTTTGAGGATTAGTGTAGAAGAACTTCCTAGAATTTTGGTATTGTAGAGATTTTGTGAGTTTTCCGAGCAATACATCCCTGTCTGGATACGAGTAGGTAGAGGCGGCTCTGGCACAGATGTACCTAGGGGTAAAACCCAAAAACACCGCTTTGAGCTAGACTCGAACGGGAACTGGTGCACGACAACGGGCCTTGCTGCACTCTTGGTTACGACACTCCCGGGGGATATGCTTAGGATAATTCTCATTTTCTTTACAAACCATTATGAAGGGTTTATGAGTATATACTTCCTCAAAGAAAACATTTTTATGATTATGGATTATATCCATAAATAGTTCAATTTATGTTAAGTGTTTATGACTCATAAACTAATCTAGTTTATGCCATTGTTTAGAAATGGCGCCCAGTAGAAGGAATGATAACTCCAGAAATGCACATGATTCAAAGAGAAGGAAGGATCATATCTCTCATGGTCTTAAGCTAGAATTTATAAGAGAAATAGTCTCCCATGTATTATCATCATATGAAGAAATAATATCATGTGTTGATAAGATAAGTAAAGAGTTTACTGAGTCCTATGGCTTTGAAGGGAAGCAAGAGAAGAAAAGGATGGAAGAGAGAAAGATGGATAAAGGGAAGAGGGAAAAGAAGAATTTTCCCATATGTGGTAACTGTGGAAAGAAACACCCTGGAACTTGCCTGAAAGGAATGGGAGTTTGTTATAAGTGTGGAGGAAAAGGGCACAAAGTACGTGACTGCAAGGGTAAGAAAATGGTTTCAAATGTACAATGCTTCATTTGCAAGGAGTTTGAACACTACGCGAACCTATGTCCCAGTCAACAGACTATGCCGCAAATGATGTTATTGGATAATAATCATGTTATGATACTACCACAGATGAAGAGGAATGATTAGAGTTCTTATGTTGATTAGGTCAATTGAGTGTTGTATCAACAATGTACTTGTTACAATAATCATGGAGTATATAAGGATTGTACTGCAGTACTATTTCATTAAGGACTTGAGATTGTGTGGAACAAAGAAAAGTGACTCAATAGCAGGATAAATTTTTGGAAAATATATGGTTGAGAGAATGATAAATCATAATATAGTTCTGATACTGAGGTAGTGATTTTGGAATAATATGTGATTGTTTTGGATAAATTATATTGGATATTCTTGACTACCCTGGAACTGATTAATGATTTGTATATTCCATCATTGTTGGGGTTTAAAACATTTTTGGATTAATGAAGTATATCCAACTTTCTATATGGAATAAGGGAGCATGAATGTAATCAATAAGGAATATGGTAATTCAGGATGTTTCGGTGTATTAAAAGAATACATGATGAAGGTATTCATATGCTATTACGGGGTAAAAAGGTTCTACATTATGTTTACCTTACTTATAAATGTTGGACTGTGAGTATGGATAGAAGTATTTTGGATAGTTCTAGTTTGGATTATTTTGGATTGCCATAAAAGGACAACCCGGAGGTCGGGCGGCAACCCGTCGCGTCCGGCAAGGCTGCGAGACTTGAACCCGCAACCGAAGGGTGACAAGGGTGTATCACCTACCACTGGCCCACGAGATGTCCTAGATTAAATAATGTAGTTTTTATTAAAAGATCTTGTAGATGAATTATAAATTCGTTTATTTTGGAACCCTATACGAATAGTGTAAATAGAATTTTTTTTTACATTCTATTATCTTTTAGAGTGAAAGATGAGTTTGTGGTAGAAATTTATTAATGGATAAAACTCTAATTATAAAGTATGTATATCTCCTTATGATCTTAGCCAATCTCATAAATAAATTCCTCAATATTAAGAAAAGCAACTTAGAACAAAAATGTTTTCCTAGATGGTACCTTAAATCATCACTAATTTATGGCTTTTGGATTGTTGGCCTTTTCATAGCCATGTTCTCTACCACTCTCCACCAGATAATTGATGGTTAGATTTTTCTTCCATATCCATATTTTCTTACATGGAACCCTAGTATGTGTTATTTTCGGTAATCTTCATACTTTCGACTCTTTATTTTAAATAGAGGCCTCGTTAATTCATTTTTCGATGTGGGATTTCAAATAAGATATTTTGAAACGTCAAAAATGTGTTATCCCAATACCCTATATTTTGTTGAACCGATGGTACTTCAAATCATCATAGATTGATGAGTTTAAGGACCTCAATTATACACTTGTTTGTGATTCATGACCTCAATCACTACCTATAAATATTTACGTTTTTCCTCCGATTATATGTCTCTAATTGCCACCAATGTTCTCCTAATCAAGATCATAATTTGGTGGTGACCCTTTCATTTCTCTTTTCCTCATATTAAGACTAAATTTTAGTAACCCAATTTCCGATGTGGGTTTTCCCACAAATATATTATCTATTTTCAACCTTTTATTTTCGAAGAACAATTTCAAATTGCGAGGACGCAATTTATTGAAGGAGGGGAGAATGTAACACCCCAAGATTTCATAGTGTGTTATTTCTTCAAAATAATTCAATAACTTGCACTACACGCAACACCGAGTTCAATTGCACCATGACTTACCAAAAAAAAAGCCATTAAAAGAGGTCATGAATAGCATTAACTACATTTTTAACTTTATATAATCCTTATAATTTTAGAATCCATATTATGAGTTTCTTAGTCATAATGCAAGAACAGATTCATTTTCAGTATTGCACTTTTATCAACTTTTGATAGTGAAACCTTTTTAAATACAATATTTTAAGCTTTTTGACTAAATGGAGACATCAAAAAAATTTAGAATGAAACATCCCAAGCTTCCACAGTACGCTTTCCTTTGAATAAAACAGTAGCGTGTGTTGTACGCAACGTCGAGTTTTAACACACACCACAACCGATCAAACTAGCCGTTATGAATAGTAATACCTAAATTTTGAAATTATATATATTTTATATTTTGAAATGGACTTCATTTTTGGATTCGGAATATCGAATTTAGCCTAAGGTGAAATTTTGGTACTTTTCGGATAACTTTCATATTTTGATGAATAGTGAAAATTACTAAATTTTAATTAAAAACAACTTTTTTAATCAAAATAATTAATAGTGATAAATTATGAATTTGAGTAGTTTTAAAGTATATTTATAATATATTTTTACAATTTAATATAATGTTGGTCATTAGACATAATTTTACAATTAAACCGAACATAAACAAGTGTCAATCTTTTGATAGTTATTATCTCTTAAAAACACGCTTTTTGTTTTGACAGCGGGAATTAATTTTAAATTAATTTCTGCCACTTCTGTATTTTGAATTTATAAAAATGGATTCCATATTTGGAATCAGGATGTTCAAATTGTGTAAATAGGTAACTTTTATTTTTAGACATTTTGAATAATTACTGCGGTAAATATTTTATTTACCATGGTTAAGGGTAAATCCGGTAAATAAGGGTTAAAAAAATAATATTATAATAATACTAAATTACCCTAAAACGTGTTTTAAACCTATTGGTTGATACATGGTCGACCATGGTCATCTTTGGGTCGATTTTGGGACCCCATGGATCCACTTGTAAGTGATAATGACACTTTATTTTAATTAAGTCAAAATGAATACAAAAATGACACAAGCATATATCTTTTAGCAAAACAATTGTTACATAGGGTTATATAAGTTGGTTTTTAGATTATAAATATTCATTAGAAATATAAAAAGATTTCCTACATAATGATATTTTATTTATAATTTTTAGACATTAAATAATTTATTTTATTTATGACACAATGATGATGCAGTAATTACTATAATAGTGAAAAATTAAAATAATTGATATTATAAATACCCAAAAAAATATAATATGAAACTTTTAATGAATTAAACTAATTTTATAGGATAATATGATATATTAGGATTGATTTAATTGACTTTTTTCGAAGTAATCAATCTGTTATGAGTTTCACAAAAATCAACTATTGAATAGTGTCAAAATTGACATAAAAGAGTTCTTAAAACAAATATTATATTATTAATTGATATTAAATTCCTAAAAATCTAGGGTTCGGCCAAGAGACTTATATCATGATAGTTTCATCATTAAGGGACCACTTGGGGGTCGCTTGGATGTATATAGTAAGTTTATTAACCATATTATATAAAAATACAAAGAGACATTGTAAAAGTGAAACTAATTAACTTAGAGTTAATACTTAAAGATAAGGTTAATATAAGTACCCAAACCTGTCTAAATTCTATTGGTTGAGTGGTTTTCGACCTATACCCACCTTAACCTTTGAATAATCAACTTTGGAGCCATTAGAAACCGAATATGAATTTATTATAAATTAATATTTCTAGCTTTTCCAAAGGTGCCCCTCACCACTCTTATAAAAGGGCACTCCTCCTTCTCATTTCTTCACACCTTCAAAGCCTTTTGGTTCGGCCAAACTCTGCCCAAATACTCTCCCAACATCCCTCACTACAACCTAGAGGCCTTAGTTTTATCAGAAAGCCAACCTAAGGATCCCTTTTGATCAAATCAAAAGGAAGAACCCGAAGAAGAGGTAATGATTTCACCACCCTTTTCCAAGTTCCTTTCTTCTTCCACTTCCTCTTTCTTTGTTCTTACCATTCTAAAATAATAACTTCAGTATCTTACATATACTGTGATGTTATTATAAATATGGTACAACCATATTCAGTATTCTATCCACCCTTTGAATAACATGTCACCATACGTGCGTACGTACGGCTTACCGTCTCCACGTCGTGGTGTAATTGTTATTCAATATATTATTATTTGGATGGGTATAATAATGATGTGTAACTAATGTAAATAATAAATATAACATGTTAATGATTCTGTATATATGATATACCATCCATTTATATATTATTTTAATATCAAAAGAATGATATTGTCGCTCGTGCGTACGTACGGACTACCGTCTCCACGAACGCGATGAGATTCATTCTCCATCGTATCCATTCAAGTATAATTATCATTTGATGATTTAAAAATGATGTTTAAGGACTTGATATCATTCTGGATATGAATAATATACAACCTATCCTTTACAAACATGTCTTACGTAACAAAACATATAAAAGAAAACAAGTAAGTTAACTCCCGAAACGACGATAATTCTAAGATATTATTAACAAATCAATGTTAAAAGATCATATATGATATCATATTATTATATATGATTCTTTTATAATTTAATAACAACTATTTCACCATTATACAGGAGGTTAACCTACCCCAACCAAGGAAAAGTACAAGGTAAGGGTTATTTCACAATCTCTTCATTATCCGAGGTTGTTTATTTGTAATAATCTACTGGGATCTCTTTATCATCCACATCCATGTTTCTTCAAAATGTATTTCAAAACATTTTTATTATTTACAAGAATATGGGTTAAAGTCATTTATACCCTTTTTTGACTTTTTATAAGAGGTTTATAAAGGAATATTTCCGTCGTTTTCAAAACAAGGTCATTTTTAACCTTTTCGACAGAATTAAGGTAAGAACGTTTTTTTTAAACTTATACGGCGGGTGCGGCTAATTTCCACTGTTATAAAATCTTCAAAACTTCCCTTACAAGCTTATAAGAATATTTTCAAAGAAAATGTGTTATTTTATATGGATCTTAAATGATTTCAAAATAAAAAGAGATATTTCTTTAAAAAGAATTTTGATTTCATCTATGTCAACATCCTTTGATGGATTTTACGCTTATTTGAATTTGATCTATTATGATACAAAACTTCTATATTGTATTGAAGGTTTTGTGATATGTTTGACTGTGGATGTGATATTTTTATACCATTCATAGTTTATGGTGAAATTATTGACATTTCGTATGCTAGTTTTAATACGAATGTTTATGTTATGTTTAAACCTTTTCATATGGGAATGCATTGGACTTAGTAAGTGACGGGTGGAGCCCGCTATAGCTCCTCGATGCATCGGTAGGTCTCATGAGACAAAATAGTGTCTTGGAACAAGGCCTTGACAAAATCTTATTTGTAGTCTTGGCACGAGGCCTTGGCTATGTGGTTATGATAGTCTGGCATTATGCATTCCAACATTATGAAAGTGGTTATTGATTTTTGCATGTGATTATTCGATTAGTAGAATATCCATGTGAATAAGTAAATGGTATTATTTCATTTTATTTATTTCATACCATGTTGAAATTTCATATTTAAAAGGATTTTGTTTTAGTTATACATTGCCTTAAATGTTTATTCTTATTTACGAAAGTTTCCGCTATATTGTTATCCTTACTGGGCATTTGAGCTCACCCCTTTTCTATGTTTTATTTTTCCCAGGATGTGAAGAAGTAAGTTATGAATGACCTGCAGGGATTTTATGAGGGGTTAATAGTGTGGATTGTGGAAACATTATGTTGTTGTAGTAGTTTTTCATTTTATGATGTAATGTAAAACTTATGAATATATCTAGTGTTTCCAAGGCTACTAAACCAATCGGTCTTTCGAGATTTGATCTTTCTTGTGATCATGCCAATGTTATGTAATAATGCACCGACTCTGGGTAACTGGGGTCGGGGCGTTACAAAGTCTGCATGATTCACTCCCTAATCATCCAAAAACAAAATTGCAATATGGGATGTTATCCCACCCATCCCATGATTCTCTGGTCCATATCAACTCGCATGGACATCCCATTCACCCTTGTTAGTAAACACTACACCCTCTGGTGATGTGAAATTCACCCTCCAGTGATAGTAGTCAATGTAATCTTGATAATCTACTAACCAGTATATCCTGAGAATGGCGTAAAACCCTATTATCTTGAGGAAATAAAGATCCTAGATGAAGTGAAACCCACTAAACTCAATGGGGAACTCCCTACACTGGCTCACATCATCTACTCTAATTCCCAACGGTGTGTCTAGCATCAAAATGCACTCATAATACCACACAAAAAGACCAAGGATTTTCACCATAGGTGAAGATATGAAACTATGATATGCACCTATATCAAAAAGATAAGATGCAATAGTAAAGGCTACTAATATCATACCTATCACTATAGAAGGTTCGACACCCTGTTCCTCATGGATTGAATGTAAAAAATAGATCTGACCCATACCATGGACCTATGGCACAACCTCACTACCCGGAGTAGGTATAATCTGATGTCTATGTGTAACTGGTGTCTGAATACCTCTACCACGACCACTACTACCTCAACCTGATCGGCCTATACTGCTCCAGTTACCTACCAGACATAAAAATGAGGAACCTGCTCTTAAACATGATGTCAAATATGACCCTCTACCGCTCATAGCTAGAGGGGAGTTCTTTAAAAATAGCCTCATGTGGACCATCTTGTTGCAAGCTCGACACTCAACTAGTTCACAGTCGCACTAATTCTTCAAGTGGCATCGCCTGCCACACTGGTGAAAAAACACCAAGATACCAGCACTAATAGCCTGAATAGAACTCATATCACCAGAATCCTCAAAAAATGGCACTTCTTGGATGAATTTGTAGATCCTATAGGTCAAGAAATAGCACTACCCTGCTCTACGCCACAAGATTCCCTCAGGTTCTGCTCTGTAATCAGTGCCTGATTCACAATCTCAAAGATAGAAGTCAATCTAAACACATTGAACTAATATTTAATAGCATGTTAGAGACCTTCCTTGAAGTGTCTCACTCTAGACTGCTAATCAGCAAGGTACATCAGCACAAAACACTAAAAATTTATAAATCATGTTGATTACTCCATAACTGTTATCATGCCCTACTCCAAATGCATGAACTTACTAGCCTACTCTACCTAGAGAGTCTCGAGGTAAAATTAGTCATAGAAGAGAGACTAGAAATCAGTCCAACCTATATCTCACATCTCATCAACTAAGTTTATAACATCCCACCAGTTCTTTACTTCACCACATATCATATAAGTGGTGATCTTGACCCTCCTCTTAGGAAACATCTCAAAATGCTCAAAGATAGATGAGTGGTCTCAAGAAATAGCTCAGAAACCTATGTACTTCCATCCCCCAAACATGTGGAAGGATGTTTCTACTAGAACATCCATTCCAGCTCAACCATAGTCATGGAAGGATATGGTGCTCCCTGAAAAGTATTCATATCATGAAATAACCCTCAAGGAACTGTTCCTCAACACCTGTGTCCAGAACAGTCTTTGGTGCCACAACTGGCACCAAAGGAGGATCAACTGGTAGACCATCTCCCACCACCACTAAAGTATGGTTGTCGTCTCCCTTGTGGTGTACCACTGGAGGTCTCCAAGATGGAAGGTATCTACAATTCCAAACACACACCGCATAAAATAACAACATCAAAGTCCACAACTCAAAATCATAGGATGGGTCAAAACCCTCCTAAAACTAAACCATAACCCATAGTCTGCTCCTAAATATAGGATGGTATAAAGAACACCCACAAAAAACTACAAACACTACCTCTTTCGCACTCAAAAGTCAGGTCTAGGTCAAGTATCTATTTTAACATTCATTCGTTCAATGATTCAACCAATGGTCCACCAAGTTCCAATGCTTGAGGGGCCATAACACCTCATGAACCAAAATTTGATGCCCATATAATCCATACACCTCATAATCACTTTAAAATTTTACTTTTAAAATTGAATCATTTTCCAATTAATAAGGGCACATATACCTTATGAATTAAAAGATGATGTCACTCCTATATCCTATGCACAAGGTCTATCACAATAGTAGGCACAGGTATCATAGCACCTATCACAACAGCATGCGTTAGATAATTCATCCTAAATGTCATGGAATAATGGAAGACATGTTATTTTTAACAAGTTCCTATATGATGTATGAGATGGAATACCGTCATCTCATCGAGTTCCAATGGAAATAGAATCCAATCATATCAATAGTAATAGTATAAATCATGTGCATCCCTCAACGGTGAAATCAAATCAACTGTAATGGTTAAAAATAGAAATAGAAATTTTATTTAGGAGAATTTAGATTTTCCCTATACATGGGTTAGCTACACCCAAGCACATCACATTACCAAATTCCACTTCCTTCTTATCCCTGTCTATTATCTCCAAACAGTAAATCAAACCAGAAAAGAAACCCCTCTAATACCACTCTGTAACATCCCAAACCTAATTTCCACTCAACAGTGCCCCAATCCCTGTTGGATACATGGCCTCAAGCACATATCCCCAAATTCTAGAGGTTGTCAACTAGCAATGAGGTCCTAATTGATTCATTGGGGAGACTCTTCCCTCATTATGAGAGTATATCACAGTGGAAGTCAAACACATTAAATAGAAAAATTATATAAATAATAAGAATAATGGATGGTAAAACAAGACAGGAAAATTTAACAAATACAAAAATGTCACATACTCAATGATGCAGATGATACATCTATCTATAAAATAGCTAGAATAGGTTAATGGAAATATAATACAATACAAATATAAAAAAATACAAAAATAACAAAACCCTCTTGTAGCATCGCAAGAATCAACTAGTCTTATGCTCCCCTTCTCCAAATAAATGATCAACAACCAGTGTTAGGGTGCTTTCCCTTGTTATCACCTACAACCATATAATCTATTTGGGTCCCCAAGGAGGCCCAAATAGGTTGTGAGATAACATCACAGTAGGTAACCAACCAAAGATCTATACAATTCTAAGTAGAATGATAGAATATGGTAAACAAGTGTAAGTAAGAAGTAATGTAAGTTTTAATTCCCATGTCAAATGTCTATTGAAATAATTAAAACCAAATAGCCTCCCAAGGCTCCCTAAAACAAGTTTTAGCTCCTAATAAGAAAGATATAAGTAAGAAAAATGGTCTCACCATACAACCATCCATATCATGTCCACACAGACTTCCATAAAAAGAATCCATATCAAAAACCCATAGCCTTGTCGTACAACCATAGTCATATATCCCACGGTCGTGTTGTATAATGAAGTGTGGACCACAAAGGGCCAGATACAGTGTAAAAGACCAAGGCATCCTCGTTGAGTCCCAGGATCATATCAATGTAAACTTAGTATCGTCACTGGTTGGAGTCCTAGGAGCATGTGTACCAATATTTCCTATGTGATTCCAAGCAATCCGGATCCAAGGGGTAGAAAATCTCAAGGCATCCCATGGCATCAAGACCCAAGGTGCATACTTTACAAGGTGTCCATTAATGCATTCCAAATCCATGGAGAGCCATCTGTGGAATCTATAAAATCATTCATACATTTCATACCAAAATATCACATAACTATACCCACTCAAGTATTTTATTTCCATTTAATCAAGACACATGGGTATACCCACCCATTTACCACAAATAGCCATTTAACACTTCACATGAGTATACCCACCAATTAATCACAATTAATAACAAAATATATTAAGTAATCTAAAAACAATCAATGAGTATACCCACTCATTTAACAAAATCCATTAAATCTGTCTAATCAAGTTAAGCATGGCATATTTCTGATGACATAAGGCAAGGAGGAAGAACATATTCTAAGCACATAATTAAACCTCATTTAAGTACAACTAAGCTTCCTTAAACTAGGAAAACTCAAGAACACACCCCTTGGGTAGTTCATCAATAGTAAAAACCAAATCAATGGCATGAAGAACCCCATGGGTGGCCTCCGATTGGGGAAACAACCACCAAATCATCTCAAAGAACCTAAGGGTATCCCTAACAGGTCCTACTTCATCTATTTCAGTTTAACATTTCAAAACTGGGTTAGCACTTAAAATTCTTGTGGGTGACCAAAAGGATGATAGCTCTATAAAGTGTAAAAATCCAAAAGAAAATTATATACCACCCACCTTAGCTCAATAGTGGAGTGCTCATCTAGTATCAAGTCACTATTTAACTCAATTTAGGATAAATCTCAATAATGAACAAAGAATAAAAAATTAGGGCATATGAGCTTAAACCCAAACAGTTCAGTTGTTGTTCCAAAGATTCAATAATAGCTAAAAAGGAATCGATCACTCACTGATGCAGTTCCAACATGACTGGAGCTGAAATAAATAGATTTCAGATAGGCGGTATATCTAAAAAACTAGAAAATAAGGTTTTTAGGCTTCAAAGAGAGAAGGAGAGGGTTTTGTGTGATATAATAGAGGCCTCTTCCTTTTTTAAAAAAACTTGGGAAATTACATGACATTTAATTGACTTTCACATCGTGTAATGCTCAGTTTTCACTTCTCGAGGAAAAACCATTACATGCCATGAAAGGTCATTCACAAACCATTACATGTCATTTAATCAAATTACACATCTTTTAATCATATTACACAGCATGTAATCCCATTACACGTCGTGTAATTTTCCTGCAGCCAGTACACAACCTTCATGCCCATTCTTTCCCAAAAACAACTCAATCAACCCACAGCCCGACTTAGGATCTAAGAAAAAAAGGGAAGTAAAAAATCATTTAACCAGAATATTAAAATATCTTTACTCTAAGAAAAACCTAGGATCTTATAGTTAGTGATAATTGTGTCCTTATCTCTTAGGTTAACCCCCTTTTTAACCCTTTTTACCCTTTACTGTGGTGACAAAATTTTACCATGGTAACTTATTTATATGAACAAAAATTAAGATGAAGTTATTAAATAATATTTATTTTTATTATTTCAAATATGGAATATATTTTAAAATATTAAATTTCTATAGGTGGTAAAAATAAATTTTAATATAAGTACGCAAAACGCAATGAAAACAGTTTTTTTTAATGTATTTTTAGGCATAAAAATGATTTAAATCTAAAATAATATATATAATTTATAATCATGAAACTTAATGGATTATGAATAAAAAATTATTTTTATGTGACTTTAAAACCAATTCAAAACCTAATGTAACCTTTTTAATTACTTAATTAAAGAAAATGATCAAAAATAGTTCTTTTATTAGAATAAAATACCACTTTTTTTCCAAAGTGTTAAACATAGATTTATAAATAAAAAATAATAATTTTAAATAGTTTATTTCACTCCATTAAATAAATATTTTTTAATGAAAAGTTTTTATAAACTTTTAATTCATTATTATATCATGATAATATCTTAAAATTAACAGTATTTATAAAACTATTTTTTCACTATTCAACTGAAAATAAACCTTTTTAGAAAAATCCCAAAAATTAATCCTAAGATAATTTTTATATTATAAATCCAAAAAATAATTTAAGGTTTTAAAATTAAAATCCAAAAATTTAGGAAATTAACTTTCAAATTAAAACATAAAATATACGAAAAAAAATTGTTTTTATAGGAAAATTACTTTTTTAAAATATTAACCATTCTTATTTTTACTTATAATAAATTATTAATTAAAGAAGAATAAATATGTTATTAATATTAATAATATATATTATCATCATTTAATATTTTTTATTTTCTTAAAATAAAAATGCATAGTTCCAAAAAAGGAAAAATTTAAGAAAATACATTTTTAAGCCTAAAATGATCTTATTGGTTATTTAGATACAATAGTTGACTTTTATCAATGAATTGGTATTAAAAATGATCTTTATTTTTATTTATACATGGATTTTAAAATTTGGTTGCTTATATTTATATCTACCAGTTCAACTTCTACATTATAATGGTCACATTTAAAATATATAAATTTATATTAATAAAATGTATCATGGTTAATTTTAGTTTAGTGTTTCATATGGAAAAATATATTCAACATACTATTTAAATAAATTAAAATATATAATAAAATATTGAGACATTTCATTCTACCCCCTTAAATAATTTGCATCCTCATAATTTTAATTTCTCTCTCTGGTGACAGTATTCTTAATATAGACATAACTTGTGATATAATTTATAATAACATATCAATATTACTAACTTGGGTAAGACTAGGAAACTAATATAATTATTCTATATTAAGATCTATATAATAGAAATGATCTTGATAATGAGTCCATAGTTTTCCATATACTGATTGAAGATCATTTGTTGGTTTAATATAACAAAATGTGACTACCTTATTCTTGAAAATGATATGGGATCTTTGAAAATAAAGATAATAAATGACCAAAATCACATAAAATTCCTTTAAATGAATAATTATAATATTTGAAAAAATATCATTTTGAAAAAAAAAATTAGGATACAATAATAATAAAACTAGAAGTTTAATCTGATAACTCAATACCAAATCATTGGGGTGGCGATTTGATATTCTTAGAAACTACCAATATTTAATAGAGTAGATAGAACTAGAATATAATAAGACATCCTCAAATATGAACTATAGAAAAAGCATACTTTAATTATCATGATCTATTTTAATAGTAGTCATTGTATAGGTTTTTTCTTATTCTTTTGGTCTTATAGATTACTATTGTCGATTATCCTAATTATCCCTTGGGTTAGGGTATTGATTTTCATAATTCCAAAAATATTTTCATTTTAATCATTAAATTAATGGGGATAATTAGTTGGAACCTTTATATTATCCATTGTATTGACCAAACTATTTATCTCTCTTCTAAAATCACAAGCTTGATGGACAATTCTTCCACGCTTAAATATTTTCTTATTCCTTTGAGACATTCCCTTGGATTATTATTAATAAATTATTGACATGTGTGAAGTTAAATATTATTTCATCTATGGTCAATTTTACTTAAAATTATACAAAAATCAATCCTTATCTTTTTTGGTGATTCTGGTATTTTTATAAAGTTCAGGTTATTAATCACAACTCATGATAGTTGGGTGTGAATAACCATAAGATCTTAAACACCAACTTCCATACCATTTGGTTTCGCATTGGAAAAATCACCACATTTTATGTTGCATCCATTGTTAACTCATTGTATCCTTTCTCCATCCATTACTTTACTAGAGTAAATTTTAGGTATGATAAAATTAATAATTCAATAAAATGAAACTATAAATATAGAATAAGTAACTCATAAATGATGTGCATAACCAAACTTATGAATCTCTAAGTTTTAATCTATGTTGTTCATGGTCAATTAATATTAACTAAATATATATAAATCCATCATAATGGTCTATAAATAGTATCTAAATCACCAAATCATATCCCTAGGAGTTTAAAACTATGTGTGCAGTTAGGACCAATTTGTAACATCTCGACCTGGGATCCACTTAACTCGTGTCCCAAACCAGTGGGTCACATGGAATCAAGTGCACCACCCCATACACCAGAGGCTTGTGACTAGTAGAAAAGGTATAAAGGTGGTATAGTGGAGAGACTATACCCTCTTATTAGAGCGGCACAAAGGATAACAGCATTAAACATACAACTATGTAAGTACATAATAAAAAGATATAATAATTAAACAATAGAAGAATAGATAATTGAAAAGTTGAATAACAACCAAAATCCACTATGAAGTGTCATATACATGGATGTATGTCATGATAAGATACAAAAGGGGAGTAAGGGAAAGGTTGATGCCAAAATTCTAAATAAAAGGTGAAAAAATAACAAAAACTACTCCACTAGTATCTCAAGACTATGCATGGTCCACTTATCCTAAGATCCAATTGTAGGTAAATCATATCAAAGAACAGTAGAAGAGTGCTTTCCATTATCAGTACTTATATACAAAAAATCTTTTTAGGTACCAAAGTCATCCTGAGTAGGGTGTGAGATAAAATCTCAGTAGGACACCACCAACAATGTCTAGATGTAATACAAATCATGCTCATAACTAAAAAGTGTGTAGGTATAAATGAAATAATAGAAAATTGTTGAAATAAATAATCGGCCTACTCAGGTTTCTAGAGGACACCTGGAGGCTCTACCTACTTCGACTCATGGCTAGTAGGAATGTACGCTCTATAACTATATATATAGTAATAATATATATATATAGTATAATTATATATTTCATACACCTATATGAACCAAGTACGTGCGAATGTAAGTGTCCATATACCTAGAATACTAAATATTGTATGTACTGAGGTGTAACTCAGTTATTCATAACCAATCCGAATGAGCCTATAAGTTCAAGAAATAGGGTACATTCCCTATATATCATATTATTGGGAGAATTCATACTCATCACTCGATATGGTGAGTGTGCCATCATGTCAACACTTGAATAAGGGATGTGGCACGTCAAGCTTAATGTCCAACTAGTGTCAGTGGTGTGATACATCATGGTCAACACTGGATATAAGGGACTGTGATACTGTCATGCTCAATATAACCCTTACCATCGAATCATGTCCCATAATAAGGCATAATAATTTTATAATATATGACATTATGAACTACCTATCATGTTTCTAAATAGTCAAGTCCAATTCCAATAAGACATTACAAATTCATATAAGCATTCAATAGAAAATGCAAAAACCAGCATGGCATTTCCACTTCATTTCATTTCAAACATTTAGTTCATTTAAGGTAAGGAAACCCTCATGTAAAAACCATTCCATATGACCCACTTGATTAAATTAAGGAGGTTCAGGCCATTATGAACAATCCCTTCAATCTAATTCATTATATTCAATTAAAATTCATGTTGATTCAAATTATAAGGATTATAGAGGAATTTATAAGGTACCAATATTTATGGGGAAACTACCTACATGGAAAATTCCAATTATAAGAAAAACCAAGCACTTAAGAGGTTCTTGGGTTCAGTTAACATCTATAAAATAAAGGGATAAACATGTTATAACCATTCCAAACACTTGGGAGGTGCTCCAGCTAATTAACCAACTAACTCAAGGGAGAAATTCAAGGTTACACACCCAAGGGGTATCTATAAGTGATTTCAACATCCTATAAACTACTAAATAATAATAAAAGTGCATGTATCAAGGTGAGATTATCAATTTTATATGAAGAACTCGATTAAAAGGGAACATTAGGTAAAATTTGGTGTGTGGCATAATGGAAAAGCTACAAAACTCATGAGGAAAATGATGATACAACCAAACTTAGGTATATTTATGACTCCTCATCTGATGGAGGCTTCATATTTGAAGTAGGTTGGAATAAATTGATGAAACAGTCTAAAGCCCTAAAAATAGGGGAAAAGATCTTTCACCTAAATAGATCAATGGATTTAGAGATAAACATAGATAGTAAGGGAGATGATTTTAGATCTTACTGAGATGGATTTGATGCTTCCTATGGTTCTCTAATTGGATGAAGGACAAAAAAGTTATTCCAAATCCTTGATTGATAGGTTTGGGAAGCTATGGGGGAAGAAAATCAAGAACATCCATTGGAAAAGGGAGGGAGGAAAATAAAAATCTTTAAAAGTTAAATAAGGGGGAAAAGGGTAATTTCACCTCAAAATATAAGTTTACATGGTTAAGGTTCATGGTTTACCAAACTGTGTGAAAAAATGTTCTCAATCCACTGCTTAAGTATTTCCCTTGCATGGTTAAGGGGTGGTGTTTCTCTAACCATGCACAAACCGTGTGAAAACCCACTGTCAAATGTCTTCATTTTTCTACATATTTGTGTGCCTAGATTTTCACAATTTTAGAAAAAAAATTTGTATCCTACTACACCTCTATTTTGTCTCACGTGATTTGAAGAAACTATTTGGTTTGGGTGGCATGGTTTCTACTAAACATGTGGCCCTCTTATTTTTCCCATTTCTAGAAATTTGAGCTCTGAACGATCCTCGAATTCTCCTGAGAACTTCCTTAGTCTGTAGTGCACATTTAACAAGATTAAACCAAATATTTAGATTGAAAAACAAATGATACATATATTCTTAAAAATATGGGCCTTTATAACCTATCCTCCTTAAAGCATATCATCCTTGAGTTAGCCTTCTGAGTGTAAAGAGGTTTCATCAGAAGAGTTCCAACCACTGAGCTCATATATCAACTTCCCATTTTGAGGTCTCATCTTATACTCAACTATGCTTCCATAGAACCCATACCAATGAAAATGACCTACCTTGGAGTATCTTCATGCTCTAATCAACAATACGAACTAGATACTCCTTGAAGTAAGCATAAACATCCAATTCAACCTCATCCAGTTGAAAGAGATGTGATAGGTCTGGATGATATTGACAAAGCTAATATACATAAAATACATCATGCATTAACCGATATCTTTGAGAAAGTTCAAACTGTTAAACTTATAGGATCGAAATAATGATGTAGATGCTCAACATACAAGAGGGGGGTGAATTGTACACTTTAAAAAATCACTTAGACAAGGAAAGATCTAAGTTTAACAAAGTTAAACTAAGAAAATTCACAACACATCTATCCAATTGAAATATTGGGACAAAGTATGAAGTTACAAACTTCTAGTTTTATACACTTTCTTAAATTTGGAAAGTGATTCTGAAAAACTGGTTCTAGAAATATGGATCCGGAAAATAAAACTTAACCAAATTTTAAAATATGAGATTATACCTTAAAGCATATATAATCTAACTAAATAAGAGTACAAGTTTAAGGAAGTATAAGATAGTTATACTTTCTTAAACATACAAAATGCATCAGAAAAGATAAACTTGTAACAAAAACAAGTAACAAGATATAAATCTTTTAACCCAAAGAGAAGGGTATCCAACAACCTTGGATAAAGGTCCCTTGATTTATACTTTCAAGAAAGTCTATCTTACCCACACCCAGGTAAGCCCTCGATACGAAGATCGGAGTCTCTGTCTTGCTATCCCCGCAAGCCCTCAACTTCAAGGTAGTTGGAACCTCTGTCTTCCTCAGCAAGGAAGCCCTCGAACTTCAAGGTAGTCGGAACCTCCATCTTCTTATCCTCGGAAGCCCTCAAATGTAATCACCAACATTCAGAGTCACATGAAGCAATCTAAATGAGTAGTTCAGTACACACAAGGCATGAAAAGCTTCTCTCTCTAGAAATCACCTTAACAGCGTGTGGCCTCTAGAGTGATCAACTTCTTGTTGAGCTCTTTCAAATGAGATCCTATTTATAGGTTCGGTAGCAACGGTCATCTCCCTCATCCAATGGTCATATTTTCCTTAAATTTCGGAGGGACCTGTACACGTTTCACTAAACCAACAGTTAGTTAAAAACTGAATGGATGACATAGTTTTATAACAAAACATGTGTAATTGAAAGCACGGCATCGTTTTATAACAAACTTAACAAATCGGAGTGTAAGTAAAAAGTTCGGAGTCTAACCAAAAATTATATTCGAAGTCTATATTACAAGGATATTTGGATTATCTTTATCAGAAGAATTCGGAGTCAAACTTCATAAAAGTTTGTATCCATAATTCGTAATCAGAATTCACAACCTGAATTTGTAATGAGAATTCATCCTATAATTCGTAATGAGAATTCATCACAAAATTCGTAATGAGAATTCATCATCAGAATTCATAATGAGAATTCATCATAGAATTCATAATGAGAATTTTTCATCAGAATTCGTAATGATAATTCGTCATTAGAATTTGTAATGAGAATTCATCACAGAATTCATAATGAGAATTCATCACAGAATTTTTAATGAGAATTCCTTATAGAATTCGTAATGAGAATTCATCACAGAATTCGTAATGAGAATTCATCACAGAATTCGTAATGAGAATTCATCACAGAATTCGTAATGAGAATTCATCACAGAATTCGTAATGAGAATTCATCACAGAATTCGTAATGAGAATTCATCACAGAATTCGTAATGAGAATTCATCACAGAATTCGTAATGGGAACTCATCACAGAATTCGTAATGAGAATTCATCACAGAATTTGTAATGAGAATTCATCATCAGAATTTGTAATGAGAATTATTCATAGAATTTGTAATGAGTATTCTGCATTAGAATTTATAATGAGAATTCTACATTAGAATTTGTAATGAGAATTCATTACAGAATTCGGAATGAGAATTCGGATCCTGAAACAGAATTCTTCATATCTAAGTATTATACAATTCTGAGAATATAGATATGAATCTGATTTTTATACTTGAGAAAAATATTGATATGAACAATGAAAACAAGATAGAGCTAAATTTCCTAAAGGAAGGAAATTTTCCTTAGAGAAGTAAAACAGGGGTTAAAACAAATTTTCTTAAAGATAAGGTGTTTGTGATTTTCAAAACAAGAAGGAATGGGAAAGCCATAAGTAAAGCCTTATTGACTCAATAATCTCCCCCTTTTTGGAAAGCACAAACATCCTTATGAAAAATAATATAAGGACTTAGAATAAATTTATAGACTTTTAAATTAAATCTTATCTCCCTTTGTTTATGGATGATAGTGAATACCACTAACTCCCCCTTAGGCTTTGGAACTCTAAGGATTGTATTCTGGATTTCTGGAATGGGATTTTCATTATCATAAGAATTAAAAACTTCGTAATGAGAAAATCCCCCTTAGATAAGACCCCCCTTACTTAGGGATAGTTCTTCTTTACGTATAAATTTTTCTTCTCCCATTTATATTCTTCCTTCTCCCCCTTTTGAGTAATTCTTTTTCCTTCTCCCCCTTTGTGATTTTCAAAAAGAATTGAGGGAATGGAAAAGATAATAAAGTACCTGAAATATTAGTACATGAAACCAACCAAAATACAAGTAACCAAAATTTCATTACTATTGGAAAGAACTAGTACAAGGAAAACAGTACAACAAAACATCGTAGTGGTCTATTTTGTTTCTTTTTCCTTGGGAATAAGCATTTTGACAATTGTCTTCAACTTCTTCATTTCTTTGTGGTCCTCCTCCATTTTATTCTCTAAAGCAATGATTCTTACATCTTGAGCCTCCATTTCCACTGCCTAAGATTTAAGAGTTTCATATTGCTTTAAAACCTTTTCTTCCAACTGAATCCGAAGAACTTTTTCCTCCCGGCAGTATTGGACAAGAGAACTTATCTTCCCATTCAGATCTTTGACCTCCTGCATCCGAACATCCTACTCAAGAGTTAACTTCTTTTCAAAATAATTTGTAAGATCCTTGATTTTAGAGTCTTTGGAATCAAAAGAATCTATAACATCTACTTGGAATTGATCAAAGTCTCCCATGTCTTGAATAACTTTCTTAGACCACTTGGTAATCTTCTTGCAAGAAAATCTATGAGCATCATAATTGATAAGAAAGTTTTTATGATCAACCTCAAGCTTAGCACACCTATCCATCACCATGGATACATAGTCCAATTTTTTATTTATGTTATGCTGAAGAATCTTGCATCTGGATTCTATTTTTGGAAAAATCGGAATGATGTTCACCGGATTCTTTAGGGACTGTTCAACAAAGTCATGTCCAAAGACAGATGACTCTGAATCTGATATTCTGGTTGGAGATGGCTCTTCCTCTGACTATATCAGATTCCTTGTGGATGATCCTCCAGCTTCTTTCCTTCTTATAATATCTTTCATAGGAGTGTCAACAACAACTTGCTTACCCTTATCAACTTTCAGAACGGACTTGGGAAAGATCGGATTGGCCTTAAGGAGGACAGAGCTTCAAGACGCCAAAGCTTGATATCTGATGTGGGACAACCCTCGGGGGTCCCCTTTATATAGGCGTTACGATGAAGTTTCATCTTCCATGGTAGATCAAATGATTGAGATTCATTGAGATTTGATCTGACGGTTGAGAAACAAGCCGTAAGGAAAAGTTGACTCCGATCTTTTGAGGTTTTAAGAAAAACAATCGGATTTAAGAAAACTAGAGCCCGAGAAATTTTAAAACACATAAGAAAATACCAGCAAGTAAAATATGACTACAAAAACTTAAGTAAGGAAATCATACCTTTCGGATTAGCTTAGGAAGATTGTTTGTAATAGGTGACATTCTTCTTGATGAAAATTTGACTACGAAAATCTTACTATGAAAAACATGAGTATGAAAAACAAGAGTACAAAAATTTTCATTACATAAAAAAAATCTCAGTACGAAAATTTCATTAGGAAAATTCTCAGTATGAAAATTTCATTACAAAAATTCTCAGTATGAAAATTTCATTGCAAAAGTTCCAATACGAAAATTTCATTACGAAAGTTCCAGTACGAAAATTTCTTTATGAAAGTTCCAGCACGAAAATTTCATTATGAAAGTACCAGTATGAAAATTTCATTACGAAAGTTCCAGTATAAAAATTTCATTACGAAAGTTTTGAAAAGCTCATTAAAAAAATTTTAAAAAAGCTCATTACGAAAAAAATTTAAAAGGTCATTACGAAAAAAATTTAAAAAGTCATTACGAAAAATTTTGAAAAGTTCATTACGAAAAATTTTGAAAAAGTAACAAAAAAATGTACTCCCCCTATGAAAAAGAGTTTATTACTGTAAGGAGATTGTTTCAACAAGAAGTTAATGAAGAATAATTACCTTGCGGTTATCATTCCTAACTTCTGTTTAATGTATTCAAATCTATCAAAAGGTTAATATTTTGTGAATATATCAGCAAGTTGATCTTGTGTTCCGATAAACTGAAGAATGATATCTCCTTTTACAAAAAAAACATTTGAAATCAATGTTTTTCCAAGAAGAACAATGTTACCTATACTAATAATTTCTCCCTGAGCATTATCCTCGAAAGTTAATTTTTCTCCTTTCGTCTTGATAATATTTTCAAAATAGTTTTTTTTACCAGTCAAATGCCAGGAACATCCACTATCCATGTACCATGTATTGTTGTTAGGACTTCCTTTATTTTATTGAAAATAAGAAAATAATTAGACTTTCGGAATCCAAACTTGTTTGGTTCCGAGATTTTCAGATAACAAAATTTTGGGCACCCACGTCATTTTAGAAAAATAATCCTTATGAAAACCTAAAGATTGGGTTTTGTTTAAAGAACAATTCTTTGCCCAGTGACCACCACATTGACACTTGGTACAAAATGGGGTACTTTTAGGAACAAAATAATTGTTACTAAAAGTTGGTTTTTCATGGGTATAACCAAATCTGGATTTGTTTCTTAAAGGTCATATTTGTGAATACATCTTTTCAAAATTTTCTTTACCTAAGGTAAAGTTAGAAAAACACTTCTTTAAGGAAAATATTTTGGACTTGAGTTTTATAACCAAGTTTTTATATTAAAAATCATTAGATTTGGAACTAGAGCTAGGCTCGAAAACACTTTTCTTAGAAATAACTTTTTCTATATCTTTAGAAAGTTTATTCTTCTTAGAATTTACTTCCTCAAGACTTTTTGAAATACTTATAAAATCATCATTTTTCTTATCAAGATATTTAGAAAGATCTGATATTTCCTTAGTAAGAATAGTATTCCTAGAATTTTCCTTATCAATATTTTTCATGAGTTTTGAGTTCTCAATCTCAAGAAGTTAGGCAAACCTAGAAACTTCTTCATAGGTAGGTAAAGTATTTTCTTAATCAGAAGAAGATTCTTCATCCGAAGAGTAATAATATTTACTATCATTGGCATTTAAAGAAACGTTGGTCAATGATTCAGCATTGTATACCTTATCCATAAAGAAATAATTATCAATAGGTAATTTGGCTATAAGACCAAGATTATTCTGTCCAGAAGATTCATAATTCGAAAATTCATATGAAGAGTCACCACCACTGGCACCCCAAGTATCATTAGCTTTCATAACTTTCTTAGATTTAGCTTTATAATACTTCTTCCTATTCCTTTCATAATGCCTATCTTTTCTTTATTTTCTTTTGAGCATAGGGAAATTAGGTCTTATGTGTCCAGATCTCTTGCATTCATAGAATGTGACTTCTGAATCTTTATTATCTTTCCTTTCCTTCTTCTTATACTTGGATTGGAAATTTCTTTGTCTAGCTATCCTGTTCATCCTTCGAGCAAGATTTGCTAACTCATTCTCTGAGACTTCACTCTCACTAGATTCGGATTGGATAACAACCTTATTAGATTTGGATCTAGTTACTCTCTCAGGAGTCTTAGCTTTCATGTGATTTGATTTTGTAGTAAAAGCCACAGTACCATTCCCATTCTTCTTTTTTATGTTTTCATCATCTCTCTTCATCCTTGTTTCATGTTGGAGAAGAGTTCCAAAAAGTTCATCTAAGGAAATTTGAGTAACCTTCCTATTCTCATCAATAGTAGTTCTTTTTGATTCACACTCATTGGGCATAATATCAATGATATTGTCAACAAGAGCTTCATCATCCGGACATTTATCTCCCATAGATTGTAAGCTATTCACGATAGTCATAAACCTTTGTTGAACCTTACAAATGGGTTCTCCATAAGGAAAGTTAAAACCATGATACTCAGCTCTAAGCATAGCTCTTCTAGTCTCAATCACTTTGGATGTACCAAAATGTGTAACTTTGAGTTTCTTCCATATACAGTTAGCTGCTTCACAAGAAGATATTTGGCTATATATATTCCTAGTAATTGAACATAGTAAAGTATTGTGTACCTTATAGTTTAATTGATAATCATGCTTCTCTTGGTTGGTGAAAGTACTAACTTCCTTATCAGAAATTTGATAACCTCCAGTAAGCATAGCAAAATTTTCTACTCCAGTATTGATAACGAATGTCTTCATTCAATCTCTCCAATACTCATAATAATTACCATCAAAAATTGGTGGTCTTGTAGGATTTAGGTTGTCGATGGAACCAACATTGATTCATTCCATCTTAAAAATCTTTCTACAAAAAAACTTGTTAATAAAAAAAGTTCGGATTCAAGGAGAATATTCCTAAGCAAGGAAAATATAGAACAATGAAAAACTGAGAAAGAAAAACTTATATGTGAGTATAAGTATTTCAGATACCTCCTCTGATACAAATTGTAGGATCGAAATAATGATGTAGTTGCTCAATATACAAGAGGGGTGAATTGTACACTTTAAAAAAATCCCTTAGACAAGGAAAGATCTAATTTTAACAAAGTTAAACTAAGAAAATTCACAACACATCTAACCAATTGAAATATTGGGACAAAGTATGAAGTTACAAACTTCTAGTTCTATACACTTTCTTAAATCTGGAAAGTGATTCCGAAAAACCGGTTCCGGAAATATGGATCCGGAAAATGAAACTTAAACAAAGTTTACAATATGAGATTCTACCTTAAAGCATATAGAATCTAACTGAATCAGAGTACAAGTGTAAGGAAGTATAAGATATTTATACTTTATTAAACATACAAAATTCATCAGAAAAGATAAACTTGTAGCAAAAACAAGTAACAAGATATAAATATTTTAACCCAAAGATAAAGGTATCCAACAACCTTGGATAAAGGTCCCTTGATTTATACTTTCAAGAAAGTATGTCTTACCCACACCCAGGTAAGCCCTTGATACGAAGATCGGAGTCTCTGTCTTGCTATCCCCACAAGCCCTCAACTTCAAGGTATTTGGAACCTCTATCTTTCTCAGCAAGGAAGCCCTCGAACTTCAAGGTAGTCGGAACCTCTGTCTTCCTATCCCCGGAAGCCCTTGAATGTAATCACCAATATTCTAAGTTGAACAAAGAAATCTGAACGAGCAGTTCAGTATGCACAAGGCATGAAAAGATTCTCTCTCTAGAAATCACCCTAACAGTGTGTGGTCTCTTGAGTGATCAAATTCTTGTTGAGCTCTTTCAAATGAGCTCCTATTTATAGGCTCGGTAGCAACAGTCGGCTCCCTCCTCCAACGGTCATATTTTCCTTAAATTTCGGAGGGACCTGTACACGTGTCACTAAACCAATGGTTAGTTAAAAATAGAATGGACGACATCGTTTTATAATAAAACATGTGTAATTGAAAGCACGACATCGTTTTATAACAAACTTAACAAATCGGAGTGTAAGTAAAGAGTTCGGAGTTTAACCAAAAATTATATTTAGAGTCTATATTACAAGGATATTTGTATTTTGTTTATCAGAAGAATTCGGAGTTGAACTTCATAAAAGTTTGTATCCATAATTCGTAATGAGAATTCATCATCAGAATTAATAATGAGAATTCATCATAGAATTCGTAATGAGAATTCATCATAGAATTCGTAATGAGAATTCTTCATCAGAATTAGTAATGAGAATTCATCATAGAATTCGTAATGAGAATTCATCATAGAATTCGTAATGAGAATTCATCACAGAATTCGTAATGAGAATTCATCACAGAATTCATAATGAGAATTCATCACAGAATTCATAATGAGAATTCATCACAGAATTCGTAATGAGAATTCATCACTGAATTCGTAATGAGAATTCATCACAGAATTCGTAATGAGAATTCATCACAGAATTCATAATGAGAATTCATCACAGAATTCTTAATGAGAATTCATCACAGAATTCGTAATGAGAATTCTTCATTAGAATTAGTAATGATAATTCATCATAAAATTCGTACTGATTATTCTACATTAGAATTTTTGATGAGAATTCATTACAGAATTCGGAATGAGAATTCAGATCCTGAAACAGAATTCTTCATATCTAATTATTATATGATTCCGAGAATATAGATATGAATCCGATTTTTATACTTGAGAAAAATATTGATATGAACAATGAAAACAAGATATAGGTAAATTTCCTAAAGGAAGGAAATTTTCCTTAGAGAAGTAAAATAGGGGTAAAAACAAATTTTCTTAAAGATAAGGTGTTTGTGATTTTCAAAACAAGAAGGAATGGAAAAGTCATAAGGAAAGCTTTATTGACTCAACAAAACCACTAGTCTGATCCATTTCATAACCTTGAATGGTCTAATGAACCTCGGTGAGATCTTACCCTACCTATGAATACATTTATATCCCAACCTAGGTGAGACTCACAATAAAACCTAGTCTTTAGCCTTGAACTCGACTGGTCATCAGTGTCTGTTGGCATACGATTATTATCTATACTGAGCTTTCATCATGCAATTCCTGATCAAATAGACCTTCTATATAGTCTCCTATATGAGACATGGTCCAAGAATAGCTACTTCCCCTATCTCTTACGAACAAAAAGGTGAGAGGCAAGGCATATCAAATAAGGATTCATAAGGATCCATCTCGATGGTAGATTGAAAGCTATTATTATAAGAGAACTCAACGAGGAGAATGTGTTTCTCCTAGGAACCCCCAATTTAAGAACTCATGCACGAATCATGTCCTCTAACACCTAAATCATACGCTCCATGTTTCCATTGGTTGGATGGTGATAGTTTGTGCTCATAAGAACCTATGTATCCAATACCTTATGAAACCCCTACCAGAACTGTGATGTAAAGTAAGAATCCCGGTCAGAAATGATAGAATGAGGAGAACCATGGAGACATAGAACCTTTATAATGTACAGCCTTCCTAGATCATTCACTGTTAAGGTCTATCACATATTTTACAAGTTTGAAACCTTTATCAAATGATAAATTACAACCCACACTATATTTGTTCCATGAGGTGATCTGGTTAAACCAACCACAAATTCCATCAAAACATTGTCCCATTTCCACTGAGGAATAGAAAATGACTGAAAAATACCTTCCAGATATTGATATTCCTCCTTCACCTTCTAATAGGTGGATCACCAAGTGATGAATTATTTAATCTCTCATTTCAAACTAGTCCACCAATACCAGTGTCATAGATCTTGATACATTTTGGTGACACTGGGATGAACAATCCATACTATGGCATGGAATTCCTACATCATCTTTTCCATGATGTCTAATATGAACCATAAATTCCCATGGAATAGTAAAGTATCATCCTCATCTATATTACAACCTGAATATGTATCGTCATAGAGACACTTTCCCTTAGTATAATCCCTTTGGGTTCAATATAAATATCTTATTCTTACTCATTCCAAAGGCTGAGAGGATAGTCTGACCATGGTCCTGATGAACCTAAATGTGAATCTCTAAGAATAAATCCATGAGATTCCATTCAACACTGGATTATTGAACTACCTATGTCTGAGTCTTATGGATCATAGCATCAGCCACAATTTTCCTTTACCAGGTGAGTAGGTAGGCTCAAAATCAAATGATTGTAGGTATTCAACCCACCTATGTTGTCTAAGGTTTAGATCTCACTGAGTAAAGTTGTACTTGATGCTTCTGTGATTAATGAATACCAAAAACACTCTCCAAGTAGATAGTGTATCCAATAGTGTAGAGTGTGAACAACTGCAGCTAGCTCAAGTTCGTGTGTTAGTTAATTCTACTCGTGAAACCTCAACTGATGAGACTCGTATGCGATGACTCGCTCATCCTGCATCAGAATAGCTCCAAGACCGATACCTAATGCATCATAGTAGACTTTATAACTCCTGAATGGATTTCGAAGAATCAATATCGATGATGAATTAAATCTTTCCTTAAACTTTTGAAAGGATTCTTTAAAAACTGCTGACCATACAGATTTCACACCCTTCTTTTTTAAGACCGTAAGAGGTGCAGTAAGCCATGATATATCCTAGATGAAACATCTGTAATATAATTCTATCCCTGATAAACTCTTAATTTTAAATAAATTATTATACTACTTCCAATACACCACAGCTATCACTTTCTATGGTTCTACTGAAACTCTTGAATCCGATATAATGTGACCCAAGAAGTGAACTTTGTTGATCCAAAATTGTCATTTACTAAGCATAGTACAGAGATGGTTCTCTCTCAATGTATTTATAATGGTCTTAATATGGGTTTCATGTTTGTGTATAGAGTGTGAATACACAAAGATATCATCAACAAATACTACCATAAATGAATCTAGATACCGATGGAAAACCCAAGTCATAAGATCCATAAAGACTATAGGTGAATTTGTGAGTCCAAACAGAATGACCAGGTACTTGTATAGAACATACCTACTTCTAAAAGTTGTGTGAGGTGTGTCCAAAGTCCTTACATGAACCTGGTGATATCCCAACCTTAGATCTATCTTTGAAAACACTTTCACTCCTTGGAGCTGATCAAAGAGGTCATCTATTCTAGGAAGTGGATACTGATTCTTTATCATGAGCTAGTTCAATCAATGGTAATCCGTACAAATCCTGAGGGTATTGTCTACCTTCTTAGAAAAAATGATTGGTTAACCCTAAGGAGAAGTGGTGGGGAATATGAATCTTATATCCTCTATATCCTCGAACTTTTTCTTGAGCTCCATAATCTCCATAGGTGTCATCCTATAAGCTGGAATGTTCACTAGTGCTTCTCCCATAACAAGATCGATAGAGAATTATACCTCTATAAATTGTGGTAGAAAGGATAAATTATCAAGAAATATATCCCTAAAATTCTCTAATATAGAAGGTAAAATAGTGGATTATAACCCCTAGTCATCCAGGAAAAAACTGGAGATCTGATCAGTCACATTACCCAGCCTATGCTACTCGAGTCCTGCTTATGTTTCAATGACATCACATTCTCCCTTATGCATGTTCCTAATTCCCTTTGGTGATGTAAACATCACCCTAAGATTATATAATTCAATATGTGCTCGATGGGGAACTAATAATTACATCCTAATGATTATGTAAAATTCCTTTATGTTAAGGATGTAAAGATTCCATATAAAGAGGTATACTCCTATATCAAGGGTGAAATACTTACAATGGAGAACTCCCTCTAGTTGAATACCTAATGGGGTATCTAGAATCATAATTCCATATAAGTGTTTGACATCGAGGCTTAGACTTCTCATAACAGTCTCAGATATGAATGAGTGATATGATCCTATATCAAATAAAATAGACAGTAAAGTGGAGGCTACTAGAATAGTACCTAATATAGTATAAGTTTCGGTGCTTTTCTCCTCCAGTATAGGTTAGACTATATGTAACTGACTTGTATCATGGACCTAAGTCACTACCTAACTTCCTTGAGAAATTTTGCTCTATTGGCACTGATAATCATGATTCTTACTACCTCTACCTCAACCACCACTATGGCCTAATTGGTTGGTGGTATTCTAGTTGCTAGCCTATCGTAATCATGTTGGCCCCACTCCTAATCATGGAGGATGAGTAGATCCCCACTTTCTAGGAAATTATGTAAAATTCCTTCAGAAGCTCTGAATATGTCCCATGCTTCCATATCCTCTACATTCTATAAGATATCATAATTATTATGTCTTCATGTGTCTCGTCTTCCCACATAGGTGAAAAATCAGAACACTATCATCACATAGAGATTAGTTGTTACTGCCTCTATGAGTAGCCTCAAAATGTATCTTTATCCTAGAATAAGGAGTACTTATAGATCTAGGTGATGAAATTCCTAAACTTGAACCTTCAACTTCCCTCAGGTTTTTCTCTGTGGTAAGGGATTGGTTGAAAATTTCAGAAATTGTGGTCAACCTAAATACAATGACCTATGATCAAATGGTGTATACCATCCAATCCTCAAATTGACTAGTGGTCATAAGTTCATCACCTGCTAGAGTAAAAGAAAACTATTGTATCTCTGTAAAGTGAGTAGAGTATTCAATAAATGACATACTTTCCTACTATAGGTTCATGAATTATCTAGCTCTGTCATCCCTTAGATTCTGAGAAAATAAATATTCATAAAGGATCATCTGGAAATCTTCCCAGACTATATCATGATGTCGATCTACCAAGTTGATAACATCCCACCACTGCTTGGTAGAATTGTATTGCATGTATACCTCAAGTTTGACTCTTCGTTCTGGAGGCATCTCTAGATGCTCAAATGTGGAAATAATAGCTTTGATCCATGACTCAGTTGCGTGGTCCATCATACCCTAAAAAGGTGGGAGGATAATTCTTCTATAATTCTTGAGTCAAATTATCCATACTTAGGGTAGGTCTGACCACATTTTTCATATTCTACAACATATGAAAAAATCCCTCTTAGAACTGGGCATGAGTTCCCCAATTAGTAACAAGTAGAGGTTCCACAGGTGGCACTACAAGAGGAATCAATGGTGGATCAAGACCCATCACCTTAGGTGCATGGTCTTCACCAACTTTAGGGTGTTCGATTGGGGGACGTTGTGTCATCATGATACTACAATGCCAAATTAATGCCTCAGAATAAATCATACCAGTTGAAAAGATTCTAGATAGAAACTAGGATAGGTACATAGCCTTCCTATAGAAACGATCACACCTATCTAGCTGATCAAAAATAAAGGTCTAAGTGGTAGAAAGAGACCATAATATGACATCAGAATATAAGAGACACCAATATACCCACTAAAAAGTCCAGTTTTAGGTATGTGTCTCAATTTCACATGTATAGGATAACTAATTTCACTTTAGAAGTCATATTAATTTTAGATTTTTTCTCCTTAAAATATTTAAATCACTTAAAATGGTTGAATTGGGTAGATTAAAATTTCTAATCCATAATGTTATATACTCTTTATGAACCAAAAAATAGCATCCACTTAACCCACACCATAACACATTTCATCCCATGCGACCAATGGTCCATGGCTCAATGTTCCAAAATTGACTGCTTAAGGTGTCTACTTTAAAATATTTAGGAAAATGTTTTTAGGATAAGGTAGGCAATTTAAGTGTCAATTATATTTTCTAATCACTGTAATAATTTTAAGCACAATTCAATACATAATCAAGGCACCATCAATATGCAACGGGAAAATGGATGCTAAAATTAAAAATGGCATGTAAAAATGCATGGCATACTAGTCTTATCATTCTTATAATGATACATGTAATTCAATGCCTTCATTTTATTGATTCTAGGTAAAATAATCATCATTTAATTAATAACAATATCAATAATAGTAGAAAACAAGTGTGTCACCCAACGGTGAAGTCATATCAACTATAAATGGAATAATCAATAATAACAATTTCTCATCCTAGGTAATTTGGGTTTCCCCTATACATGGGTTATCTATCTCTAGGCACAGGGTTAATTCCAAATCCCATTAACTCCTAGTCTCCTATATAATAACCAAATAGTAATTAAAATGAAAAATTTACCTCTGATAATACTTTGTAATATCCCAACCTGGGATCAACTTAACTCGTATCCCAAGATGATGTGTCACATGGCATTAAGCATGCCTCCACGTGTGCTAGAGGCTATTGACTAGAAGTGAGGGTGTAAAGGTGGTATGGTGTGAAAACTATACCCTCTTATTAGAGTGTTATATTGGATAATAACATTAAACATAAAATGGACGAATCATATAATAAACAGACATAATAATTAAGCAGTGGAAGAATAGATAACTGAACAACTAAATAACAGCCAAAATTCACTAGGTAGTGTCATATATAGGGATTCATTTCATGGTGAGATACAAAAGGTGAATAGGGAACATGTTGGTATAAACATGCTAAAAAGGGTAAAAAAAGAAGAAAAAAACTGCTCTGCTTCCACCATGAGCATATGCTCGGTCCTATGCTCCTAAGATCCAACTATGGGTAAATCATATCAAAGACTAGTAGCAATGTGATTTCCCTTATCAGGACCTGCAAACAAATAATATTCTTGGGAACCAAAGGCATCCTGAGTATGGTGTGATATAAAATCTCAATAGGTCACCACCAAAGGTTTCTATAAGTAATAAAATTCATTATCTTAACTAAACAGTGTAAAGGTATAAATGAAATAATAGACAAGTACTGAAATAAATAACTGGTTTGATCAGGTTCTTAGATGACACATGGCGGCTCTACCAACTTCCACTCATGGCCATGAGTATTTTTTACTCATTCACTATATATATAGTAATAATAATAATAATAATAATAATAATATATATATATAGTATAGTTATATATTGCATCCACCTATATGAACCAATTATGTGCAGACGTAAGTAAACATATACTTGGAATACTAACTGTTGGTTAGACAGGGGTATAATTCAGTCATTCATAACCGGTCCGAATGAGCCTATAAGCTTAAGAAATAGGTAACATTCCCTATATCTCATAATTAGTGGGAGACTTCATGCTCATCACTTAAGATGGTTAGTGTTTCATCATGCCAACACTCGAACAAAGGACATGGAACATCAACCCCAACTTCCAACCAGTGCCAGTGGTGTGAGACATCATGCTCAACATCTGATGTAAGAGATCATGATACCTTCATGCTCAATAGAACCATTACCATCGAATCACAGCCCCTAACAAGTCATAATCATTTTATAATATAATAAATTATTAATTACCTCTCATGTATCTAAATAGTCAAGTCTCATTCCAGTAATAGATTACAAATTCATATAATAATTCAATAGAATATGAAACAATAGGTGTGGCCTTTCTGATTCATTTCATTTTAACTATTTAGTTCATATTATGTAAGGAAACCATCATGTGAAAACCATTACATACAACCCACTTGATTTAATTAAGGCGGGGAAATACATCATGAATAATCCCTTTAATATAATTCATTTCATTCAATTAAAAAATACATGTAAATTCAATTTATATGTTTCATGGAGGCATTTAGAAGGTTCCAATATTGATGGGGGTGATTACCTACATGTTTAATTCACATTATAAGACAAAACAAGCACTTAGTATGTTATTGGGATCAGTTAACATCTATATAATAGAGGGAGAAAAACATTCTAACCCACACCGAACACTCAAGAGGTTCTCTAGATAATAAACAATTAACTCAAGAGGGAAATTCAACATGGCACACACAAGGGGCGTCCATAAGTGAGGTCAACGTACTATAAACTACTAAATAATAATAAAAGGGTGTTTATCAAGGTGTGATTATCAATTTGATATGAAGAATAGAATTAAAAGGGGATGCTCAGCAAAAGTCAGTGTGCAACATAATAGAAAAGATATGAAACACTAAAACTCATGGGGAAAATAATGATACCACCTACATTAGTGTTATTGATGACTCTCTGTCTGATGATGGCCTTAGATTTTAAGTAGGTTGGAAGAAATAAATTAAATAGCCAAAAATCCTAAAAATAGGGAAAATATATTGTACCTAAATATCCTAATGGATTTATAGATAAACTTAGATAGTAAAGGAGGGGATTTTAGATCTTATCGAGAAAGACTTATGCTTATGATGGTGATTTAATTAGATAATGGATGGAGAAGTTATTCCAAATCCTTGATTGAGATGTTTGGGAATCTATGGGAGAAGAAAACCAAGAACGTCTACTAGCTAAGGGAAAGGAGAAAAAGAAAAAGTGTTAAAAGTTAAATTAGTAGAGAAATTTTAATTTCACATCAAAATGAAAGGGAGTACAGTTAAGATGCATGGTTTACCAAACTGTGTGAAAACCATACTCAAGACACTGCCTAAATATTTTCCCTGCATGGTTAAGGCACACAGTTTCCCTAACTATACATAGACTTTGTGAAAACCAACTATCAAATGTCTATAATTTTTATCATGGTCATGTTCCTAGAGTCTCATAGTTTCAGACAAACCATGTGGCTCCTACTACACCTCTATTTCACCCCACATGGTTAGAAGAAACCATGTCTTCTACGCTGCATGAATTCTACTAATCATTTGGCCCCATTATTATGCCAATTTATAGAACACTAGGATTCAAATGATCCCCAAACGCTCTCGGGACCTTCCTTAAGTATTAGTTCATGTTTACCAATATTAAATCAAATATTTATACTGAAAAACAAACGATTCACTCCTTCATGAACATATGGGTCATTACACACCTTATGTAAATAGATTTAAGATATAGTTAATACCCAAACATAATTTTTCTATGTTGTTACTCCTAGGTGAATCTATATCATAGCCAACTTCCACTTTTCTGTATCTATATAGGGATTTTTCTTCCAAGAAACCAAGAACTCAATACTTCACCCAAAAAAATTAGAATATTTTATATATTTATACTTATACCTAGGGTTCTCACTGAAGTTTTATAATATTATTCCCTAAAAATATCTATACCCTTCTCTAATACCAACTGAGAAACCCCAGATCTACACTCACAAATCTGGTGCTAAAATAAATCCTTTTATTTGTTTCTTCAGTACCAAGTGAGATGGCCTAAGATTAACTTTACTATTTTTCACATTAATTCAATAATTTGAACATTATATCTCACAAATATTCACATAATCCCATAACCTAAAGGTTTAGTATATTTAGAGATAAACTACATAAAATATTATTTTATAATACATAGGAACATTTCTACATATCAAACCATACTAGATCAGTTTATACATATCAAAGGTTATATTTATCTCTATAACCTAGGGAATATAAAACATAATAAATTGGTGATATAAAATGATCATTAAAAGAAAAATTTATCAACATTTCATCAAGGGTTATGTCATAATCATATGAGAAACATGATCAGGGGAGAAATATCTTGTTAAAAATATCATGGATTTGTGATAGTTGTCCACAAGTCAAGATAAAAGGACATGTAATCTCATATGAATAAACATATACCATGGAATAATATTTCATTAATAAAATATAATAATAACGGGATATAGAAAAAAATAGTAATATCATAGAGAAATGTGGCATAAGAGTAAGTATAGTAAAATCATAACAATGTGAACAAATCTCAATGTGATTATGTCCATGCATATGGTTGTGAACAAATATAAATAGAAATAATGTCCACACATAGGGTTGTGAAAAAAGCTAAAAATTAATCATGTCTATGAAAAAATTTTAATAAAAAGTCTAAACATAAATCATGTCCATGTAAAAATTTGAGAATAAATATAAACATCAATCATTTCCTTGAAATATTTTGTGAAAAAATCGAAACAGCAATCATTTCTTTGAAATACATATTTATCTTGTGACTTATAACACTTTAAATAATGAATTATAGATCTTTAATAAAACCAACCCATACCATACATACATATTTTTCCATTAGATATCAAAAATTCATCATACCATGAAACCCCACAGAAATAAAAATGGGTTTCTTAACATTTCTAAATAGTATCCCATAAAATAAATTCTAGAATTAGGTTGGTTGATACCAAAAAATGAATCTCCCAAAATTATTTTTTAACATGTGTATTTAAAGGGTGATTCATAAAACATAACTCTGTACTAGATGTATATTTTTTATATAAAGTGTAAAATTTAATTAAAACCACGAAAAATATATTTTAGAAAATATTTCTTAACATTTTCATAATGAGGTGAAGTTATGAGCTATTTTAAAGAATTATTTCCAAGAATGAAACCTTAAAACCTTTTTATTTAAAACAAAATTTTAAAATAAATCCCAAAACAATATCCTTGAAAGGAAATAATGGTTAATAAACAAATGTGGAGTGGATAATAAAATATACGATTGTGAAAGGAAAACCATTCAGAAATTTTAAAATAACTTTATTGAAACCCACATATTTTAAAGAGTAATAAAATCTTACTTTTGAAAAGAAGTAAAGAGAATTATTATAATAAAAAAGAAATAATATATATTTTTATTTCAAAATAATAAAGGAGAACATTTAATAGAATAAGAATATGGACATGGAAGAAAAATATTTGCTAAATATGATGGGAATTATTCTTAACAAAACAATTTTATAAAGAAATAAATTCAGAAAGAAGAATAATTTGGTGTGAAAATGTAAATTCATCATAAATAAGGATTAAATTAAATATAAAATATTCATATGCTATAATCAATAAAACTTATAATAATTTATTTTAAGAATAAATATTACAACTGAACAAAAGAAAATTGATTTTATAAATTACATTACAATATTAGTATCTCTTGAATAGAAATCCCATAAAAGATAGAACTTGATATGGATTTTTTAAATCCATTTAATTGAATAAAATTTTTATAAAACTTTATATGGAAATATTTACACCACACAATATAAAGCAAGTAGTGATTATGGTTTATGTCTCATATAATGAAAAGTGAGAGAGAACCCCTTACAGATTTGGTAAGTTTTGAATCAAATCCATTTGAAAGATAAATATTGAAATATAAATTTAATTTCCATAAATAAAATATAATAATTATAAAATATTAAAAATATTAATTACATACACCATATAAAAAAATTTGTGCCTAATACAAAACAAGTCTTAAGAAATTAAAATTGGGATAAAGAACCCTTACCTTAACACTCAGCTTCCACAAAATAGATTTAACATTATTTATAATAATAGTAACAATATTAATAAGTAATTAAAGAAACTTATTTATAAATATTCACTTTTATATTCTTCCACTATATTTATTTACTAAACATTTATTATTTAGTTAATATTTATTTTCATCATCAGATGTTAGTAATTTAGATTATTTCATGTATGTTTTATAATAGTGATGTAACACTTTATTAATTGATAAAAATTTAATAATTAAAATTTTATTAAAGGTTCTATAATATAATTTCCCTAATTATTTATAAATTTACAATTCATTTCATGAGATTTTTAGTTATGATTCATGAAGATGAAATCAGTGATGAGCTTATTTTGGATAATTTACTGATATCAATTGATTACTTTATAATATTGTTAATTTTTATATAATCATTTAAAAATAATATTATATTAATAATTACTATAATATAAATTTATCAAATATAATTTTATAATCATCCATGTAAGTATATGATAAAAAACAAAACATGTCATCCATGGAGGCGGTTGTCTATATGTACGCACCGACAACATTTTCATTTTTCAATGTATGGAAGAGAAGGTAGTTAAATAATTATTTATATTTATAGGGTCATAATTATGTCATATATATCCTATTTAACCATTAAATTAATATTTTATAACCATCTATGTGATGTAGTGATGAAAAATGAAATGCATCACTTCATGGAGGAGGTATTCTGCACGTACGCATGAGCAATGTTTTGATTTTCCATTGGATGGATGGAAAGTATAAAATGGTTGATACATAAATATAATGAAATTTATATATAAAAATAATACTTATTTAATTATATTATTATTGTTATATAATATTTATAGGGGCTTTAAGAAGAAAGAATCTTAAAAAAAATCAATTAAGACTGTTTCCTCTTCCATGGATATCCTCCTTTGGATTACTCCTTAATCCTTCTTAGTTTGGTATTTTGGTGATACCATGAACTCTAGGACTTGGGGATGAGATTTGGGAAGTTATTTGGGTTAATATTTATTAAGATAATGTGAAAAAAAGTGTGTGAAAAAGTGAGTAGAGGAGGTTCCCTTTTATATGTGAGGGGGGTGGCACTATTGTACATACCCTTAAATTTAAAATATTAATCAGTCATTTTCATGGGAAATTAGAACAAAAACATAAAATTATGGAATATAAGGTGATTTAGGGTCAAAAACTACTCAATAAATAAAATTGATACATGTTTTAGTGATAATTGTGGCCATATCTCTTAGGTTAACACCCTTTTTAACCCATTTTACCCTTTACTATGGGGACAAACTTTTACTATGGTAACTTATTTCTATGACTAAAAATTAAGTTGAACTTGTTAAATAATATTTATTATTATAATTTCAAATATTTAATAGAATTTACAATATTCAATTTATATGGTTGTTAAAAATTAATTTTAATATAAGTATATGAAACGAAAAAAATGGTTTTTTTTAACTTTCTTTTTAAGAATAAAAATGATTTTACATCAAAATAAAGTATATAATTAATTTTAATTAAAATTAATATTTTATTAATATAAAAATAGAGATATTATGATTTAAAACTAATTCAAATCAAGATGTAACCTTGTAATTATTAAGTTAAAAAGGATAAAAAAATAGTTCTTTTATTATAATAAAATACCACTTATGTTCCAAAGTGTTAAAAATTAATTTTTCAAAGAAAAATAAATTTTTAAATAATTTATTTCACTCATTTTAATTCATATTTTTTCAATAAAAAGGTTTTATAAACTTTTAAGTCATTCTAATATCAGGATAATGTCTTAAAAGTGACGATATTTGTAAAATCTATATTTTTCACTATTCACCTAAAAATCAACCTTTTAGAAAAATACCAAAAATTCACCCTAAGATAATTTTGATAATATAAATTCAAAAAATAATTTATTTTTTAAAAATTAAAATCTTAAAATTTATGAATTTAACTTTTAAAGGGGAACATAAAATATACTAAAACAGTTTTTATAGGAAAATGAATATTTTAGAAATATTAACATTTTTATTTTTACTTCCTATCAATTACAAATTAAAGTGGTGTTAAAATATTGTTAAAATCAATAATATATTTTATCATCATTTAACTATAATATTTTTAATTTTTTTTAAATTGAAAATTCATAGCACCTTAAAAGGAAATTTTTAGGAAAATACATTTTTAAGTATAAAAAGATATTATTAGTTATATAGCTACACTGATTGAATTTTATTAATGTATTGGTATGAAAAATGACATTTATTTTTCTTTCTACATGGATTTTAAAATGAGTTTACTTATATTTATACCCTCTAATTCAATAGTTACATTATAATGGTAACATTTAATGCTTATAATTTTATCTTAATAAAATAAATCACCATTCATTGAAATTTGGTAATTCATGTGGAATAAGATATTAAACATAGTATTTAACTAAACTAAAATATATACTAAAATCCTGGTTTTTTATATTGTACCCTTCTTAAATAATTTTTTTCCTCTAAATTTTAATTTCTCTTACTAGTGACGTACTCTTAATATAGTCATGACTCAAGATATAATTTCTAATGAGATATCAATTCCACTAACTTGGGTAAGACTAAAAATATCATCTCTTGATTGGGTATTAGTACCCATATACTAGAAGTAATATTGATAAATATTTTGTTGTTATCCTTTTACTAATAGATGGTAATTGGTTGGTTTAGGATATGAAATGTGAATTCCTTATTCTGGTAATTGATATGGGATCTATGTAAATAGAAATCATCAATGCCAACAATCGCATCAAATTCCTCAAAAGGAAGAATGGTAATATTTTCACAAATCACTTTCCCAAAAAATTCAATTTGGGATACAATAATCATACAACTAAAAAATTTCTCTGATAAATCAATATTAAATCATTAAGGGTGTTGATTTAATACTCTTAGAAAAACTTCTAGATGTAATGGAGTGGGTAGAACTAGAATCCAATAAGACATCCTCAAATATGTACTAGAGAATAATTGTAACTTAATTATCATGATTTATTTTAGTTTTGTTCGTTTAATAGGTACTTCCTTGTCCTCTTAGTATTGTAGGTTGTTGATGTCTATTAGACTTGTTATCCCTTAGGTTAGGGCATCAATTTGTATATTTCCCAAACTCCATGAATTTTAATCATTGAAGTTTGGGTGGAGCAATAGTTGGGACATTTATATCTTACATTGTATTTATCAACCTCTTCATCACTCTTTTAAAACCATGACCTCTATGGACAATCCTTCCAAACTTGAAACATTTTATTATTCCTTTAATTCATTCCATTAGGTGTTTCTTACCACATTTATGACACATAGAAAGTTTAATCTTATTTCCTCCGTGGTCAATTTCACTTAAACTTATATTAAACTTTATAATTCTCTTTTTTAGTGAGTCTAGGAGTTTGTTAAGGTTTAGGTTATTAATCATAACTCATGATAACTAAGTAATAATAACCATAATATCTACCACACCAAATTCCATCCCATTTTTTTACTCATTGAGATAATCACCTCATTTTCCATCGCATCCATTATAAACTCAATTTATCCTTTCTTAATCCATTACTTTAACAATTGAAATTTTAGGTTTGATAAAATTAATAAATTCATAAAAAAACAATAAAAATAGAATAAGTAACTTATAAATGGAATACATAACCTAGCTTATGAATCTATAAGTTTCAATATTGGTTATCCATGGTTATTTCATATTAGATTCTCTAACCTAAATATATATATAAATCCATTATAATGGTTTGAAAATGGTATGTGAATCACCAAAGAATATCCACTAGGAGTTTCAAACTATTTTTGGAGTTTAACCACGTTTTGTGCACCAAGTGAAGATTAAGTTAATACTCAACTAGGAATTTTTAGGGTTATTACCCCTAGATGAATCAATGTCAAAGCCTGTATGCACTTTTTTTATCCATACATGGGTTTTATTACTAATAAACCACACACTCAATACTTTACCCAAAAGTTTAGGATATTTCATATATTTAGACTTATACCTAGGTTTCTCACTAAAATTTTCTAATCATAATCCCTAAAAATAACAAAACCCTACTCCAATACCAAATGAGACACCTTGGACCTACACTCCCAGATATGGTGCTAAAATAAAAAACTTTATTTCTTTCTCTGATACTAAGTGAGATAACCCAAGATAAAATTTCATATATTTCAAATTAATTCAATAATTTTAATAGTACAGCTCATAAATATTTGAATAATCCTAGAAACCATATTTTTAGTTCCTTTAAATATTATCTATACAAAAATATTATTTTACAATACTTTTGAACATTTCTCTATAATCACATCATACTAGATTCCCTTCTAGACATCTCCTAGGTTATACTCATCTTCATAACCTGAGGAATAAAAAAAATGGTTGGGCTAAAATTATCAATGAGGGAAAAACATATCAATACATCATCAAGGTTTATATCATAATTATCTAAGAAAAATGATAATGAGAGAAATATATTATCAAAAATATCATAGATTCATGAGGGTTGTCTAAAATTCAAGATTGAAGGACTTGTAATCTCAAATTATAGAACATATACCATATCATAAGATTGTAGAAAAAAATACAATAATCATTGTCCATGAAACAAAACATATTTATATTACATTGAAATGTGGGATAAGATTAATTATAGTAAAATCATAACATTGTTAAAAAAGATCAATGAAATCATGTCCACGCATATTTTTGTGAAAAAAACTAAACATCAATCATGTTTGTACCCAAGGTTGTCAAAAAATATTAATACAAATCATGTCCATGTATAAAGTTGTAAACAAATCTAAACAAAAATCATGCCCACGCACACATTTTTGAACAAATCTAATCAATAATCATGTCCATGTAAAAAAGTTTTGAACAAATCTAAATAGTGTTTATGTCCACACACTACATCTTTATCTCATGCAGTATACCACTTTAACCAATGCATTAGAAGGATTGAATTTACCTAAACCATATCATTCATACATATGTGTTCTATAAGATATAAAACATTTATCATACCATGAAAACCCATGGAAAAAATGGGTTTTGTAACATTTCCAAATGGTATCATGTAAAATGATTATAGAATTAGGTCTATTGATACCAAAAACTAAATCACCCAAAAGAAGTTTTTTAAAAGGAAATTTGGAGGTTGATTCATGAAACATAAATCCATTTTATATAGATAATTTGGAGATAAATTAGAATGTGGAATTCAATCCATGAAAAATATATTTTAGAAAACATTTTCATAAAGAGGTGAAGTTATGAAACAATTTCAAGAATTATTTCTAAGAAGGTAACATTAAAACCTTTTTTTTTAACACGAATTTAAAATAAATCCCAAAAATGGAAACTTTAAGATAAATAATGGCTAATCTAAGAAATTTTTAGTGGAAGATAAAATATATTACTGTGAAAGGAAAACATTTTAAATATTTTAAATTACCTTTATTGAAACCCATGTTGTATAAAAGTGTATTAATGATTCATTTTGAAAATTGGTAAAGATAATTATGAGGATTAGAAGAAATAATATATATTTTTATTTAAAATTAATAAAGGAAGAAATTTATGGGAAAAATAATATGGAAAAGGAATAAAAAGAGTTGCAAAAGAGGATGGGAATTATTCTTAACATCACATGTTTACGAAGAAATAAATTCATCAAGAAAAATAATTTGGTGTGAAAATGTAAATTTCAAAAAAGAAGGAGTAAATTAAATATATCATAGTAATATTATATAATCAATAAATCTTATGAGAATTGATTTCAAGAGTAAATATTACAACTTAATAAAACGGAATTGAAAGTATGATGAAAACATACACAGGTTCTTATGATAAAAACATACATATGTTAGTAGATAAACTATACAATATAAAATAAGTGGTGAATATTTCATATATCTAAAAGAAAGAAAAATGAGATAAGAAACCCTTACAAGTTTAGTAACTTTTGAATCACAACCATTTGAAAGAGAAAAATTGAAATAGAAATTTAATTACCATGAATAAAATATAATCATGAAAAAATATTCCACATAGGTATTAAATTAACCATATAATAAAAAATATATTCATAATATAAAACATGTCACAAATAATTTAAATTGAGACAAAGAAACCCTTACCTTAACTCTTGACTCCCATAAAAGTGATTTAACCTCTTGTATAATAAACAATACTATCTTAATAAATAATTTCATAACCATATTCATATTTATTACCATTTATATTCTTCTATTATAATTATTTACTATACATGTATTAGTTTTTTTAATGTTTACTTTCATCATTAGATGTTAGTAGTTTCGATTGTTTCAAGAATGTTTTGTAATGGTGATGTCAAAACCTATTATTTGATAAAAATTTATTATTATAAGATTATTAAATTTAATTTAATATAATTTATAGAATTATCTATAAAGCTTCATTATAATTCCAAGATATTTTTAGTTAGGATTCATGAAGATGAAATCGATGATGATCTTGTTTTGAGTAATTTACATATATCAATAGATTACTTTATAATATTGTTAATTTTTGTTTCATACTTTAAGAACCATAATAATTCAATATAATAATCATTAATATCATATAAATTAATAAAATTTATTTTTATACTCATACATGTAAGGTGATGATGAAAAATAAAACACATCATTAAAGGCGGCGGTAGTTCGCACGTACGCATGTGCAACGTTTTCATTTTTCAATGGGTGAAAGAGAAGGAAGGTAAATAATGATTTATATTTATAGAATAATAATTATTTAATATATATATATATATATATATTATTTATTCATTAAATAAATATCTATAACCATCTATGTTATAGGGTGATGAAAAATTAAATACATCACTTCATGGTGGTGGTGGTCCACACATATGCACGAGAAATGTTTTCATTTTCCATTGGATGGATAGAAAGTAGAAAATAGCTTCTTAATAAACATAATGAAATTTAAGTATACTAATTTTACTAATTTAATTATATTATGATTTTTATATAACATTTTAAGGATGTGTAAGATGAAAGAAACTTATAATAATTCGGTAAAGACCTTTACCTCATCCTTGGATTTCTTCCTTCGGATTATACCTTAAACCTTATTAGTTTGATCTTCTGGTGATATTGAGGCCACTAAGACATTTGGAGGATAGTTTAAAAGTTATTTTGATTGATATTGGTCAAGACAGGGTGATATAATTTTAGGAATAATTTTTGATAGGAGTTTCTCTTTTATAATTGAGGGGAGTGTCACTCTTGTAATTACCCTTAATTTTAAAATAATATAAAGTCATTTTCATGGTAAGGTGGCACTAAAACATAAAATTTTTAAATATAATTTTATTTAGCATCAAAATACACTCAGATAATCAAATTTTACATGTTTTAGTGATAATTTTGGCGTTATGACCATATATCTTAAGTTAACCCCCTTTTTAACTATTTTTATCGTTTACTGTGGAAAGAAACTTTTACTATGCTAACTTATTTCTATGCTCAAAAAAAATTTGACCTTATTAAATAATGTTAATTTTTATGATTCCAAATATGTAATATATTTTATAAGATCTAATTTATATAGATAGTAAAAAATAATTTTAATATTAGTACGCAAAACGCAATGAAAACCTGTTTTTTTTTTTGAAAATGTCTTTTTAGTCATAAAAATGATTTCAGGCCAAAAATTAAGTATAGAATTGATTCTCATGAAATTTATGGATTTATTAATAAAAAATTAGATTTTTTTATTTTAAACCCAACTCAAAAAGTAATTTAAACTTTTAATTACTTAATTAATGAAAAGGATCAAAAATAGTTTTTTATTAGAATAAAATACCACTTATATTATAAAGTGTTAAACATAGATTTATAAATCCATAATAATATTTTTAAATACTTTATTTCACACCATTTAATAAATATTTTTTTATTCAAAAGTTTTAATAAACTTTTTATTCATTCTTATATTAGGGGTAATTTCTTTAAAGTGACGGTATTTGTTAAAACTGTATTTTTTACTATTCACTTAAAAATAAATATTTTTAGAAAAATATAAAAATAATCCTAATTTCATTTTTATATGATTAATTTAAAATTTAATTTAATTATTTAAAACTCAAATCTTAAAATTTAGGAATTTAACGTTTAATTGGAAACATAAAATATAATAAAAACTGTTTTTATAAGAAAATTATTTTTTTCAAATATTAATTATTCTTATTCATACTTCTTGTCAATTACTAATTAAAATAGTTTCGATATATTTTTTATATAAATTATATATTTTATCATCATTTAACCATAATATTTTTAGTTTCTTAAAATAATAAAACATAGTGCCTAAAAATGTAATATTTAGGAAAATACATTTTTATGAATAAAATGATCTTGTTAGTTATTTAGATACACTAATTGAATTTTATAAATGCATTGGTACTAAAAATTAATATTATTTATCTTTATATATAGATTTTAAAATGTAGTTACTTCTATTTATACTCATTAATTCAATGTCTACATTATAACGGTACATTTAATACTTATAATTTTTTTAATAAAATGTATTGTGGTTTGTTTTAGTTCAGTGTTTTGTGTGGTGAAAGTTATTAAACATAATAATTAACTAAATTAAAATATATACTAAAATATCATATTGTTACATTATATGATTGGTTTCCTTGTCAAGCATTAAATCCAATTCCAACTCTCCCTTACAATTCTTATAAGGATGAAACCATAAAAATTATCTAAGAATCACCACTTTCTTTTATCAAACACATATTGACTACTTTTCCTCACCACAAAAATTGAACAAATTAATAAAAACTAAAATTCATTTTTGGGAAAATTAAAATCAACAATCCCCACATGACTAATCCTGTAGCCACAGATAGTCAGCCCTAACTTTTCTAGAACAAGAATAAGCCTCCATAATAGTGAACAATCTGACATAAAGTCCCTTTACCCAAAGTTATTTTACTCAAGGGAAATTTCCATTTAATCTCCATTCTAACACCTAATATTAATAAAATATAATTAACTCTTCAATTCAAGATCATAACTTGATACAATATAAAGTCAAAGTAGAATAAAACTAAGTCCATTTTCATACATAACATGTAACTCCTTAGATTCATGTATGATAATATATAGAATTAGTTTAAACACCTTTAAACTAAATTATATTTAAAAATACATAATATAACAATTTTATCTATGAATAAAAACAAAGGAATAAACTAAATAAATGAATAATTCATATATTAAATATGAGATATGCTATTTATGAACAATTCATAAATAAATAATTATAAACAATTTATAATTAAACCATGTATTATAGACATTCTGTAACTAGAAAATATAAACACCTTATATTTATACTAATATTAACTCTTTCACATTGTTTATTATATGAATGTTTTTATTAAATACGATATTATATGAAATATAAACATTTTATGTTTCCATTCTATTATGTAAAAAATTTACATATTCTAAATATCACATATTTATAATATTTAAAATTCGATCATATCAATTATCAAAACTTATTTAGACATGGTATAAATAATTTCTCAAATAATGCACTTAATTTGAAAATTTTATATTAATTAATTATAAAAAATTATTAATTTTAATATAAATTTCTTTATATTGTGCATTATTCTATAATTTATAAACCCTTTATAAATTAATCTTATAATTTCTATACAATACATTTATATTGAAATTATAAGTCATGTTATATAACTTGAAAAGGAATTTTAATATTAATAATTAAAATTATTTATATTTATTTATAAATGTTTCATAAAAATTTAATTAATTAATTATAAACAATTTATAAAGAATTAATTTAAAAACACCATTATAAATTAAATAATTATCCCAAAATACATTTCCCTATAATTTCTAAATGTAACAAATTGGCTCAGTTTACCATATAAACCAGCACTCGACTCAATATGTCACTGGCATGAAGGGTGTTCTCGATCTCCATGAGTTGGAAACTAGTTTCCACACATCAAAGGAACACATATGAGAATGATTTTAGCCTTAAATCGGAGTTAAATAATAATTGTGATTTTATTATAAAATTCATCATAAATCGTCGGTACATCGTACGTCGATGCCAAATCAGATATGTAGAAATAGTAGGAAAATATAATAATTTTAAAAAAAAAATTGATCCCCCTAATAACCATGAATAAAAGTAGTAAATTCATACTCAGTTAGAGTAGAAAAGTAAATTAAATAAAGGACACCAAATAGCTAACCTCTAAATCCCTAATTCAACCAATTCTTCAAGAGTAGTTAGAAGTGGGAATAAGAACTTGAAACTAAAATGTAATATAGGCATGAGAAGAAAAATACATATTAGACAACTACCCACATTTCCACATGCCCAACTTTTAATCATAAATCTATTTTTATATTGTTTTAAATATAACTGGAAAAAAATTCAATTACAATTCCTTTAAAAACCAATATAAAAACCAAATCCATTTTATAAACTTTCTTTTATGTTTCTTAAATGAAAATAATCTCTTTTAAAACATTCCACCAGCCTAAGATTCTTTAAAACCAAAACACCCATTTTGAAATCCACTATAAAAACCCAACACTAGAGTCTTTGATTTAAATAAATATTTCCAAACACCATTTAAAACTATTTAAAAATGAAACAACCCAAAAAACAATGTCAAACATGCACAAATTAGGCACTATAAGTCCAAGGATAGACAATATAAAGATACACATATAAAGGGTTCTATAACAATAAAACCAATGGAAAGATAAAATCAAGCACAAGATAGGCACGCCCTATATAAACCACCAGTCAAGCAGTAATAGTATCATGGGATTTACCTTGGGACCTAACATGAGATGCATCTAATTTTTTCAATTTCCCACTAACTAACTATTGGTATATGTTGATTCCAAACTTATACAAGCCATTTGACTAGACCACATTATCATCATCACAAATGGAACCCCCACCTTACCCTAATTCCTATCACATTTTTAGGGGCACTAGAATCGTGAGAAACAACTAGTGTAACATAAGCGTAGATATCCCACTTATTACATGGGTCCCCATGACCAAATAAAAGTATAGGTGAGTGGATAAAAAATACAATATTAACACAAAAGGAATAAGTAATAACTTTCCCTCGCCTTTTTCACCCACTCATAGAATAAACCTGATACATATTATACATCCATCAAATGAATATATTACATTCCCACAAAATGGAGAAAAAAGCATATCATAATGATAAATAACCCACTCAAGTGATAACAAACACAAAATAATAATCAAGAGGGTCTCACAAGAATTAAATAACACACTTTATAAAGTTACAACCATGACTTTTCCATAAACAATAGCTTATAATGTTGATCCATTTTTATCATTTCATAAAAATCCACTCTGAAAATCCTTTAGAAATCCACTAAAACCAAACACACCATTTAAATTTTAAATAAATTCTTTAAAATCATGGGTTTTCCTCTCTTATATCCAAAACAAGGCTTAGGGATTTCTATTTCCATCAAACACATTTTAAAAATCCATTATGGAATTTTCAAAAGGGCTATAACAGCACAACCATTTCAGTAAAACGTTTTAAACTTGTCAAATAACCCCCTTTTTAAATCATTTTGAGGTCAACAAATAATTATAAACAAATATCTCTTTAAAACATAGTTTTCACCCCTTTGAAAACCAAATTGGACTAAAATCCAACACACATTATTTAACCCGCTTCAAAAATCCTCACATTTTATTCAAGGTAGGTCTTGAAACATTTTATAAATACTAGGAATTTACAAGTTTCACTTGAAATGAAAGGTAAAATATTTTAGAATTTACTTTGAAAATTGAACACCATTTAAAATCTCATAGTCTACTCATGAAGGAAATCTAGGAAACTTAACAAACACATGGTATGCATGGTTTATTGAAACAAATTTAAAACCAACCTTAATATTGGAAACCTTTCACTTTCTATGAAAATAATGGAAAAACACAATTTATCTCTTATAAATCCAACAAACACATAAAATACCATAATTATATATTTTAAACAAGAATTTATAACCCAAGACAACCATAGTTATAAAATTAAAAGTTATATCATGGGGAAAACCTACCAAAAATCAATGGTGGATGGTCCACATCTATGAATATGGGTTGAAAAAGACTTGAATAAGGGATGAAACCCCCTAAAATAAATAAACCCATAGAAAACGAGTTAATCTGATACCCCTGGTGTTTGGATAAAACAAAATGAAATAAGGGGGAGAATAAATCAGGGGTAAAGGAAGAAAGAAATGAAAATGAGTTCCTACCTCAGATTCACAGTCCCAAATCATAAATAATGCACCAAGAATCCTAAATAATAAAGGGAGATTATAATAAATGGTGGAACATGATAGGAGAGGGGACTCAGACTGGGTCTCTTAATAAAGGGAGGTTGAAGGGGAAAAATAATCCCTAAAATAAAATAATGGAATAATTGGAAATTATGTATCTTTTATTTCATGGGAAACCCGCATGGTTAACATGTACAGTTTTCTAAATCATGTGGTGCATGTGCGGCATACATTGGAAACCCCTAGAACGCCTCACATGATTTCCCCTAGGATCTTGCATGACTGGACTAATTGTGTGTTAGTTATGCCAAATGAAACTACCAAGAGAGAGACCCAAATGTATGGTTGTCTCATAGTTACTCCTAATCATGTGAAACCTGTGAGACACCTAAACACCTTCCAAAAATTTTAAATTTCAGGCTAGGAATTACTGAAACTTAATATAACTGAAAATATGATAAATTAATATAAAATAAACTACATAGTGGCATAACAGGTGTCAAAAATTATAATGACCCTATACTTTTACACATATTATTACATTATTTTATGCATAATTAGCCATAAAATAAAAACCAAGTGTCATAAAGTCTAGTGTCTTTAGAATATTAGATACATAATTAGAAATCATTAAACCAAAATAAGAACATATTTTATTTAATCTTCATAATGATATACTAACATTATTTGAACCATTATATCTACATAGAATAACCTATGGAATACATGAACAAAGGGATGATCTAAAAATCCTAGTAAGGGAATGAACATAAGAATAAAACATAGCACATGGGTTGGAATTCATAACACGATGACATAAAAAGGTATAGAAAATGAATAAATATAAGGAAGCATAACATATAGAACATGGGATTATGTAATAATGGAATCATAGAAATGTTTCAGAAACATAAAACATGATATAATAATGATTCAAGGCTCATTACATATGGAGGACCATGAGTCAAGGCTAACCACCAAGACCGTTGCACATAGAGCACGAGTTAAAGCTAACCGCCAAAAGGGAATATCATAATGGTGTCCATGAAAGAATGGATTTAAATAATACATAAAAATTAATAAGGTAAAATAGGCATATATCATGTTAATTTAATTCAAAATGAAGTGAAAACATGTAAAAATAGTTTTTAATAAACCTTAGAAATAAAACAATTTAGTGCAATTTAAGGAAATAATTTCAAGATTCTCTAAAACAGAAAATGAATAATTGTTTGTATAAAACCATAAATGAACCGAGAAATTTTTTTTATATTAAAATTATTGATTTTAGAAAAATAATTTTGGATTAAAATATATTATGGAGTGTACATGAAAATGGGTAAGAAATTAAGAAGTTTCCATTAATTGGGCTTTCTTATCAGGAAGAATTGAGAAGGGAAAATTTTTAAAACATGTATATCCCTAAAAAATAAGGATGAAATGATATTTATACATGATTTTGGAACATATAAACAAAATTTATAATAAATATATAAAAAAAATAATAGTTAATTTAGTTTAAAAATATAGAATGTGTAACATAAAGGAAAAATGGAGGTTCAGAAAGAATCGCTTACCTTACGTACGAAAGTGTTCTTCATTGGAACTTAATATTCTAGATAATCAAATTAAATACATTAATTAATTAATTAATTAATTTTTCTACATGTATTTCATTTATTATAATTTTATTAAGTTCATTTATGGCCTTCTTGATGAGTTATAAGATACAATTTCATCATTTGGGGGTGTTTGTTTCCTTGGTCTTCATGATCGGTTCATTTTTATACGTGTATGAAAGATCATGTAGAATGGAAATAGTTATCTAGAATTGAAATTATATGTTATTAATGAACTTATATTTTTTTTTTATATATCATTTTTTTATATTTTATGAGGATGAATCATTAGATAACACATTAATGATAATCACTTAGATTAATTTTGCGGTTTCTTGATCATCACTAACTAGTTTTATTCTATTATTTAAAATTATGTATATATACTGGTTATAGAACATTAAATAAGTTGTAATAAATATTTTAATATATTTTTTAACCATAAAAATTGTTTTATAACCATCCTTGAATGCGGTAAATGAAACTGAAATCTCATCATTCTTGAATGTGATAAATTAACACATCACAGACGATGTTTTCATTTTAGAAAAAAGGGGGAGGGGAAAGAAATGATGATGTATTATTCCATTGACATAATAAAATTCTAGTATATATAAGATAATATAGTTACCATTAAACTTGGATAAGGGGAGTTGAGGATAAAATAATAAATGAAAATAAATTTGAAAGAAATTAAATGAAAAGGAAAGAGGTTTTTACCTCTTGAATAATTCTCCTTAAGAACCACCTTGGGGAACCTGAGTTTGGTCTTTTATTAAGAACAAAGGATTTTGTACATGGGGGAGATATTTTTGAAGAGTTTTGGGTAAAATTTAGACAATCTTAAAGGCTTGAGATGTGTGATTAAAATAGGTGGTGAGGGGAGGTATTTATAGTGGAGGAGAGGGGTATTTTTTATTGTTTTATTCATTAGTTTATTATTTTGGATCAAGAATATGAATAGGGTGGATTATTATGACTAAATAAAATAAATAATACATGTGATTTTTAACCAATGTCCACTTACATAATCCATGACCGAAGCATGACTCAAAAATGCATTTATTTACCTTATACCTTAAATTACTGTATTTCACTGTTCACCAAAAATTCAATTATTTTAGAAAAATATCAAAGATTAAACCTAAATTTTTTTTCATGATTAGAATTAAAAAATTTCCTCCATTTTATAAAAATAATTTTCTATATATTATAAATTTAATTTTTAATTAAAATCATCATTTACTCAAAAAATACCAATTTTAAAATTATAACTGATTTTATAATACTTTGAAAAATTAATTATGGTTTCATAAAATTATTTTATAATAATAATACAAAAAATATCAATTTATGAATCTATTTTAAGAAAATAAATTTTATTTTAAATCATTATATTAATTATAAAATTGTAAATAAACATTTATGTTTATAAAAATACAAACACTTAATTTATCATTTTCAAAACATTTATTTACTTATACTATGATATATTTATATCATATTTTAATTTATAAGATGGATAATTTTTATTTATACTTTCATATGTGAGGTTAATATTCTATTAGACATGTTACTATTCTTAAGAGTCACATTTCTATTCCATAGGTCATGTTACTATTCTATTGGTTTGGGTTTCTTAATTTCTATAAATATTTTTTATTTCATTAATTATTTATTTATAAAGTTTTTATTGTGTGATATATTTGATTTTATGTTATTTATACTATATAACATAATTATAAGAAGGAAAATTTCATTGATAAAATTTTGGGTCGGTATATTCTTCCCCCCTTATGAAATTCCATCCTCGAAATTTCATTTTACAAACTATGGGGAAAATAAGTGAGGGTACTTCTCCTTCGCTTCATCTAGTTCCCATGTTTCCTCTTCATACTTATGTTTCCTCTAAAGTACTTTGACCAGGTGTGTGGTCTTATTTCATATAACTTTATCTCTACAATCCAAGATCGTCGCTGGATGTTCCTTGTAAGATATATTATTCTCCAACTATACCACCTTGGAATTCAGAAAATGTGTGGTATCTAGTATGTACTTCCTCAAGATGGATACGTGGAATACATTGTGTACTTAAGACATGGTTGGTGGAAGTGTTAGTCGATAGGCCACAGCTCCAACACGATCAAGAATTTCAAAGGGGATAATGTACCTAGGACTTAGCTTTCCATTATTCCCAAATCTCATGATCCTCTTCCATGGACATATGTAAAGGAAAACTATGTCTTCATCCTTAAACTCCATGTATCATTGATAATTGTCTACATAACTCTTCTGTCAACTTTGGAATGCATGGATATGATGCTGAATGGTTTTCACCTTTTCTACCATTACTTCGACCATTTTAGGTCTTGGCAGCTTACAATCACTGACTCCATCATAGCATGCTAGTGTTCTGCATCTTTTCCCATAAAGGGATTAATATGGAGTCATTTGAATGCTCGAGTGGAAACTATTGTTGTAGAATAACTAGACCAAAGGAATATGTTGGTCCCATCCTCCGTTGAAGTCCATAGAACATGATCTCAACATATATTCTAGTGTCTGAATATTCTTCTCATATTGGCCATCATTTTGAGGATGATAGGTCATACTAAAGGTCATCTTAGTGTTTAGATCATGTTAGAAACATTTCTAGAACTTTGAGTTGAATTTCATATCTCGATCAGACACAATCAATAGTGATACTCCATGCATCCTTAATACTTCTCTAATGTATATTTTTTCAAATTGATTAATGGATAAGTCCTCTTGAATTATGATAAATTGAGATGTATTTGTAAGATGATCCACAACAACCCATATAGCATTGTTTCATATGGATGTCTTCGAAAGTCTAATGAAAAAGTCCATGGTGATGTTTTCCCATTTCCATGTTGGTATGGGTAATGGTTTCATCATCCCTTTATACTTTTTCCTTACAACCTTAACTTTATGACATACTAGGAACTTGGATGTATAGTCAGTGATCTTCTTCTTCATATTATCCTACCAATATCTTTCTCATATATCTTGATACATCTTTGTGCTCCCTGGGTGAATAGAGAAGGTTGAGTTATGTGTGTCATTCAGAAGATCTTTTTTCACCTCTGGATTGGATGGTACACATTATCGTGACCCAAATCTCATGAATCCTTACTCATCCATTTCAAATGTTGAGGATTTCCCATTTTTGATAGCTTCCACCTTTTTTAAACTTCTACATAATTTCTTTGAGCATCCTTTATTTTCTCCATGAGGGGTTGTTGAGTAATCATTTAATAAAGGATTGATTATTTTCCTTCTATAATGACTCCTATGTCTGTCCTTTGAATTTCTAAGAAGATTGGATCCTTTTCAATTCTCATTATTGATAAAGATGTAGGATCTTTTCTACTTAGAACATCCGCCACCTTATTTGCTTTACTAGGATGGTAGTGGATTGAGCTGTCATAATACATGATGATATCTAACCATCTTCACTGGTGAATATTTTGATCCTTCTTTATGAATATATATTTGAAGGTCTTATGATCAATATATATCTCACACTTATCCCCATAGAGATAATTTCTTCTGATTTTCACTGCAAATATCACAGCCACCAACTCCAGATCATGTGTGGGATAGTTTTTCTCATGAATTTTCAACTACCTTGAGGTTTAAGCTATCACTTTATCATTTTTCATCATTAAAAAGTCTAATCCCCTCTTTTAATCATCTTTATACACCACAAATAGTTCCCACTTGTTGGTAGTGTGAGCACTGGTGCAGTGATGAGCCTCTTTTTCAACTCTTTAAAGTAGTATTCACATTCACTAGTCCATAAAAACTTTTCTCCCTTTCTAGTCAGCTTGGTTAGTGGGTTTTACAATCTTGATAATTTCTTCAAAAATCACTAGTAATACCCAACTAAACCAAGTAAACTATAGATATTTATTATAGATGTTGGCTTGGGACACTCTTTGATTTCCTTTATCTTGGAAGGTTCCACAACTATCCCTTTTCTGGTGATTTCATACCCCAATAATGATACTTTATCCATCTAGAACTCATATTTATTGTACTTTTCATATAGTTTATCCCTTCGCAGAGTCTTTATCACATTATTAAAATGCTCCTCATGTTTCTCCTTTCTCTTGAAGTATATCATAATATCATCAATAATGACTACTACAAATTTTTTGAGCTAATATGTAAATAATTTATTCATTAAATCCATGAAAATTGATGGAGAATTAGTGATTTTGAAGTTCGTCACTATGAACTCATAGTGTCCATACCTTATTTAAAATAAAGTCGTTGGAATATCTTCTTTCTTCACCTTTAGCTGGCAATATCCTGACCGAAGGTCCACCTTAGATAAATACTTGGAACCATATAGTTGATTGAACAAGTCATATATCTATGGTATGGGATAATTTTTCTTTATCATGATTTTATTGAGATCATTATAATAAATATAGAGGCACATTGATCCATCCTTATTCTTAATAAAGAGGACTGGTACACCCCATGGTGAAGCACTCAAGCATATAAAAACCTTGTCGAGATTCTCCTGTAACTGCTTATTCAGTTTTTTCAGCTCAATGGTGGCCATTATATAATGTGTCTTTAATATATGAAAAGATCCAGGAATAATTTCAATTGAGAACTCAATCTCTCAATCAGGAGGAATACTAGGAAACTCTTCAGGGAACACATCAGTGCGGTCCCTCACAATGGACATGTATCCAAGCATTATTATCTCCTTTATCTCAATAATTTGAGCTATATATTCTTGATCATAAGGAAATAATATCCACAATTGAGATGATGTTTTTGATGGAGATTAATCTTCCTCATTACAGTTGTATAGAATTGGTGGATGCCTCGAGATGTGAAGAGTGATCTCCCTTTCTCTACTGTCGATGTTTTCTTTGTATAAATATAGTCAATCCATGACCAATATATCATCAAACTCCACTAAAGGAAGTAAAAAAAGATTTTCTGGGAGGTTCAGTCTATAAACATTAATTAAGGATGAGTTATATACTTTGGATGTAATAATTTTCCCATTTTCTTTTCTCACAGATAACTCAACCTCCATATTTTGAGGTGTTGTTTGAATAGTTCTATTAAACTTGAAAGATATAAAAGACTGTGTAGAATTAGAATCAAATAGAACATTCATTATTCTTGAATGAATAACCAGAATACCTATCACCACATCATTGATAGGCTCCACATCAATAGTATTGATAGTATATTCCCTTTCTTTCTGCCTTGGGAGTTGTTTTTGTTGATTACCTCCAACGAACCTTGTCTTAGGGAAATGGTTCGCATAATTCCCATATTTCTTATAGTTGAAACACTGCACTACAAGATGAGTTTTGATTTGAACCTTACATTCTTCTTCCACATTAGTGGGATTATTCATATCCCTTTGGCAGTTATTATCCAGATGCCCCATTATTCAACATTTTAAGCATTTTCCGATTCCCTTTAGATAGTTCCTAGGATGCTTCTTTCCACAATTATAACACATGGGAAATTGGGTTTTCTTCCCATCATGGTATTTATCTGTTGATCAACCCATATTAAACTCCATTTCCACTTTTTATATCCAATACCATGAGACCACTGAGAGTCTTTAAACTCCATTCCAACCTTGAAGTCACAACAAACAATCTCTTCAAATCTATCAAAGTCTCAAATCTCCAATGATTTTCATATACTATTCTTTATTCTGCTAAAGAAGCGATCCACCTTGCATTCAATTTTCATGAAAAATCTGAAGGCATATCATGAAAGTCTTGTGAAGTTTCCTTCATACTCCTCGATACACTCATCTTCCTTTTACTTTAAATTGAGGAACTCCCTCTACATCTTAAGATGAAGTGTTTGGGTAAAATATTAATTGAAAAATATTTTCTTAAAATATTCCTATTACATGGAATCAATTTTCTCCTTGGAATTCATGTTCTTGATTAGTGTCCACCATTGATCAGCTTCCCCGTAAAAATGATAGACTAATTGCATAACTTTCTCTTTTTCTAAGCACTGGAGGGAAGATAATATCTTTTCAATAGAGTTAATCCATTTTTCTGTGAGGATGGGATCGGAAGATCCCCTAAACATGTGAGTCATTTTTATCATAAATGATTTTAATTCAATTTTTTATTTCTTAAGAGGAGGTAATTCTATGAGATTCAAGATATTATTCATAACTTGATCTCATTTATCAAGTACTATCATGAATTTTTGAGTTCTCATTTCCATCATATTTGTAATTTCATTAATTAAATCATCACATTTCCTACCACATTGATTTTTAGCATGGGTTTTTCTATTTCCAGCCATGAATTAAGAAAAATATAGTAAAATTAAGGGGGATTGAATACTTGGATAATAAGAATGTAAAAAAGGAAACTTTGGACATATAAGGATAGACTTGTAAATGAAAATTATATCCTAACTTGTGATTCTATAATTTTTAATTTATTTTATCCATGGTGATATAATTATCCCTAGGGTTCTTACTAAAGTGCTTTGGTCATAATCTCCAAAAATAACTAGATTATCCTCTAATACCAATTATAATGACCCTATCCTTTTACACATATTATTTAATGATTTTAAGTATAATTATCCTTTAAATAGAAACCAAGTATCAGAAATTATAGTGTATTTGGAATATTAGATTCATAATTAGAAAGAATGAAACCAAAATAAAAACATATTTTATTTAATATTTATAATGAGCTCCTAATATCCTTGAGACCTTAAATCTACATAGGATAACTTAGGGAATACATAAACAAAGGGATGTTATAAAAATCCTAGTAAGGAAATAAACATAAGAATAAATCATGGCATATGGGTTAGAAGGCATAACAGGATGACATAAAAAGACATGGAACATGAATAAACATATGGAAGCATAATATATAGAACATGGGATAATGTAGTAATGGAATCATAGGAATTTGGAAACAATATAAAACATGACATAATAATGATTCAGTAATCATTTCATATGTATAAGTACAAGTCAAGGCTAACCACCAAGACTGTTGCACATGGAGCACAAGTCAAGGCTAACCACCGAGACCGTTGCACATGACGCATCAGGAGATTAAAGATTATCCAATGCATTGGAGATATATTTGGGTTAACCCATTATAAAATTTTAATGAATATTTGTTCCATATAAATAATAATATATAAGGAATCAAACATAAACATAAGGGTTACCTATGGAAAGAATTGGTTATCATAATCATGTTAAAAGGAATATAAAAAGGGAATATCATAATGGTTTCCATGAAGAAATGGATTTAAATAATAAATGGAAATTAATAAGGTAAAATAGGAATATATCATGTTAAGTTATTTCAAATTGAAGTGAAAACATGTAAAAATAGTGTTTAAGAAACTTTATAAATAAAAAAATAGTGCGATTTAAGGGAAAATTTTCAAGATTCTCTAAAACAGAAAAGGAAAAATTGTTTGTATAAAATGAGAAATAAACTGAGATAGTTTTTTCATATTAAAATTAGTGATTTTATAAAAAATAATGGTGTCTTAAAATATATTATGGAGTGCATTTAAAAATGGGTAAGAAATCGGGATGTTTCCTTTAATCGGGCTTGCTTATCAATAAGAATTGAGAAGAGAACCTCTTTAAAACATGTATATACCTGAAAAAGAAGGATGAAATAATTTGGATACATGATTTTGGAACATATAAATAGAATTTAGAATAATTATATAAAAATAAATAAGAGATAAATTAGGGTAAAAAGTGAGAAAGCGTAACCTAGAGGAAAAAATGGAGGATCAGAAAGAATCTCTTACCTTATGTCTGAAAGTGTTTTGTACTTAAAATTAATATCCTAGATAATAAAATTAAATTAATTAATTAATTAATTAAAAAAATCTACATGTATTTGATTTATTATAATTTTATTAATTTCATTTATGTCATTCTTGATGAGTTATAAGATACAATTTCATTATTCGGGAGTGTTCGTTTCCTTGGTTTTCATGAACAGTTCATTTGTATTCGTGTAAGAAAGATCATGTAGAATGAGAATAGTTGTCCAAAATTGAAATTATATGTTATTAATTAACTTTCATCAGTTTATTTTGTCTTATACATAATTTTTTTATATGGTATGAGGATGAATCATTAGATAAAATGTTAATGATAATTGTTTAGATAATTTGGAGGTTTCTCAATCATCACAAACTAATTTTGTTCTATTATTTAATATTATGTATATACACTAGTTTGAGAACACTAAATAAGCTTTAATAAATATATTATAATATTTTTTAACCATAAAAATGGTTTTATGATCAGCCTTGAATATGGTAGAGTAAAATGAAAACTCGTTGTCCTTGAATGCGATAAATTAACACATCATGGATGATGTTTTCATTTTTTAAAAAAATAGAGGGGAAAGAAATGATGATGGATTATTAAATTAACATAATAAAATTAAAATTTATTTGAGATACTATATTTACCAGCCACTTCTATAAGGTTATGTGAGGATATAATAAGAAAAGAAAATAAATTGGAAAGAAATTAAAAGAAAATGAAAGAGGTTTTTACCTCTTGAATTCTTCTCCTTTAGAACATTCTTGAGGCACTTCAGTTTGGTATTTTATTGATAAAAAGGCTCCAAGAAATTGGGGACATATTTGGTAAGATTTTTGGTAGAATTTGGACAAGATTCAAGTCTTTATAGGTGTGAGGAAAATGGGTGGGGAGGGGCGTATTTATAATGGAGGAGAGGGGTATTTTTTAATTATTTTATTCATTAGTTTATTATTTTTTCTCAATACTATGAATAGTGTGTATTGTTATGACTAAATAAAGTAACTAATACATGAGAGTTAGAACTAATGTCCACTTACATCATCCAAGATTCAAAAATACATTTATTTACCTTATACCGTAAATTATCGTATTTCACTATTCACAAAAAATTCAACTATTTTAGAAAAATCCCAAAAAATATCCCTAACCATTTTTTGACCTATAGAATTAAAAAATGGACTTTATTTTATGAAAATAATTTTTAATTAAAATTATCATTTACTAGAAAAATACCTATTTTAAAATTATAAATGATGTTAAAACACTTTGAAAAATTAATTAAGGTCTCATGAAATTATGTTATAATAATAAGAAAAAAATATCAATTTATGAATATATTTTATGAAAAATAAATTTTCTTTTAAATCATAATATTAATTATAAAATTGTAAATAAACATTTATGTTTTATAAAAATACCAACACTTAATTTATCATTTTAAAAACATTTATTTACTTATATTGTGATATAATTATATCATTTTTTCATTTATAAAATGGATAAATTTTATTTATACTTTCATAATTTAGTTTACTATTTTATTGGTCGGGTTACTATTCTTAAGGGTCACATTTCTATTCCATAGTTCATGTTACTATTCCATTAGTTTAGGTTCCTTAATTTCTATAAATACTTATTATTTTATTCATTATTAATTTTTAAAGTTTTTATTGTGTTCTATATGTTATTTTATGTGATTTATACTATATAAGATAATTATAATAAGGGAATTTTTATTGATAAAATTTTGGGTCATTGTGAAAAATATCCCCACAATGCCATTTTCTGCCCCTAGAAAGTATCAGGTCAAAGTAGAGGAGAATAGAAATTTAATTTTAAAGTGAAACTTCAAGTTAAAAGATATTTACTTGAACAATCAAACAAATCCGGAAACAACATTTAACATCCTCATACAAGATCCACTTTATAACCAATCAAAGGCTCTAAGAAAACAAATACCTCGTATAAGTCTCCCCACCATTTAGAACTATTCTAAAACAGTGGAACAATCGACAACCAATTTTCCATAAAATGAGAGGGTGTCACCCAAAAAACACTCCTGAAATATCCAAGGGAATCACACAATATCATATGGTCATAGCCAGCCATAAAAAAGATCTAATCCATATAGAGAGTAACAAACTATAAATCATACCAAAAGAGAACAAGTTCGGATCACCAAACCCATGGCATCCCAAATCCAAAAAGCACAATAACTGAGAACAATGCCTTATTAAGAAACAACATGGTTCCAACCTTGGGGTCATGAATTTCATATAAGGTAAAATTAGGTCCAAGTTCATATAACACCATCCCATGTTGATCATGATAGAAAAACTCAACCCGACAACATCTACATCCTAACCAAAAATACATTATGCCTCTAGTTACCCATACATGTACCCTAGGTTTCCTCATGTCCAAACCAATAAGAAAAAAATTCCCCATGATCTACACCATGTAAATAAATTAATACCATCAAGTGATGAGTCGTGAACATCCCTAAAACAATCAACACTCATAAAAATAAACCAAGGAGACACCCAAAGAAAACATAAGGCACAGATTTCCTCAAGCCAAATCCTCTCCAACTCACTAAGAATAAGTCAAAAATATATTTTCATCCAAAATATACACAACCAAGCATCCAAAGGATACATAAAATTATGACAACCACATCAAACTTGAATGTCTCCAAAAAAAACTAACCATCATCAGTCTAACTACCCAACCAAGGATCACATGTCTAAAACACTTGACCTATATGATTCCCAAGATCACCACTAGAGAACACCACCTTTGATAAATCTAAGACACTCCACTAAGAGAATAATACAACACATTCTACATCTTTTAGATCCTAGGCCATCTTAAAATTAGAAAGAGGAAAACTCATAAAGAAAAACACTCTAATTTTACACTATAACTTTCTAGGAGTCTTATGAAAAAAATATGAGACATCAACCCTTACACATACAAGTCCCTAAAATCACATAAATTTTTCCCAAAATCAAACAAGTGAAAATAAAATCAGATAATTTAGAAAAATGAGAACAAATATTTCAAAACTATGGGTCCCTTAGCAAGGATTCCCAAAAACACATTTTGAAAACCAAGGAACCATTAAGAATCAGACCTTATTTCACTAAAATAAAAAAATAAACCATTTTATAATTTCAAACCTAAGCCCAACAAGTCTTAGTTAATTCAAAAAATTCTCAAAATTTATTTCAAACAAACACCACTCAGTTATAAAACCAAAGCACTCTCTTGAATTTCATGATTAATGTAAGAAATTATAATTTGAAATAATTTCAAATAATTTACCCCTTTTCAAAAACACACCAACGTTAAAACCCAAATAATACACGAAATTGATTTTTTGAAAATCTTAGACTTCCCTTAAAATAAGAACCCCACCTTTCAAAATTTCTATTTGAGGGAAAACATTTCACCCATTTAAACCTTTAAAATCATTATGTGCACTTGATTAAAAAAACCAATCACATTTAAAAAATTACAAATGGAATCCATTTTCATTTAAATGCACCCTTAACCAATTTATAACCCAAATATCTTATATATTTCATAATGAAATCAACCATTTCAAAATATTTCATAAAACCAAATCTAATTTTATAAACAATATCTAAAGTATTATTTCAAACTAAAAAAATTTTCTTATGGAATACACTTTTCGCACACACAAATATAATTTCATGTCACACATAAAACCACAAAAAAAAGTCATATCACAGGACTCAACCAAATTACAGTCTAATAATGCCAACATATCACAAGACCCACCTTGAAACCTTTCACATTTACCTAACACACTAGGAAATTCAAGCATCATGGGGTATAAATAGTGGAACCAACCAAGATGAGGAATTGTTTTCATCTTGCATAAATGTTTGATAGTCTTGTTCCGATCATTTAATGGTCCCTAAAGTACCAAATAAAACCCCAATACAACTCAAGTTATGTCAATGAGGATCAAAACACAACTAACATAAGCATAAAATCATAATCTAATAAATACATTAAATGGAAATCAATAAATAAAGAAAAATCTTGACTAACCATGGAAACTAGAGGCTCATGGTAAGAAATATCTCAATAAACTCTTCTCGCACCTACCACCCATATCCTAACATATTTATCTCTAAACTACCAACTCCCCAAATAATAATAGGGCTACTAAAAACCCTTGTCTCCCACTACAAAACCTAGGTTCTCATACTATTTGTAACAAACCATCCCAGGATTCCATCTGAACTGGCACCCAACCGGGTTTTCAATTAGACCAAAGGTCTTTCCTAATCCATAAGTGTTGGTAACTAGTGTCTGAGAATAAATAGAACACACTTAGGAATGATTTTAACCTTAAATTGGAGTTAAATCATAATGGGACTTTTACTAAAAAAGATGGCATGACTCATCCATATGTCGGACATCCACACCAAATCAGATATGAAAAAATGATAGGATGATATAATAATTAAATTAATTTCAATTAATTTAAATACATCCAATAACTATAACTAAAATCAGTAAATGCCTACTTAGTTGGATAAATAGAGTAAAAAAAATAAAGCAGAACAAATAACTAACCTTCAAATCTCCAAACAAACCAATACTCTAAGAGTGGTCAGAAGGTGAACCAAGAATTGGAAACTGAAATATAATATAAAACTGAGCATAAATTTACTCAATAGGCCACCACCCACCTTTTCACATGCCCAACTTTTAATCATAAATCTATTTTTATCTAGTTTTAAATATAAATATAAAATGGGTTTTTCAAACACAAGTTCATTAAAAACCAATATCAAAATCAAATCCACTTTATAAACATTCCTTTAATTTTTCTTAAATGAAAAAAAAATCACTTTAAAAAAGTTCCATTAGACTAATACCTATCATGACCCATACCAAAGGGGCCCATGTCGTGACTCCCCGAACCTACCTCTAATAGGCCAAGGGCTAGAAACTAGCGTTGAGTAGGCATGTCACTGACATGGGATGCCTTAGCCTAAGTACCAGTACACACATGCACATCTCCAAGCCTATAAAAATGATGAAATGTAAAAACAACTAAATAACCATGCATGAATACATATAAATCCCACAACCAGAGTATGATAGGAAGTAAAGGAAAGTAAACAGGGCCAAATACAATCCCACCACAAGAGTCTGAACACAAGTCCAACCTAAAAGTAAACATTGGAGACTGATTTTGAAAAGTTATAGGAATGCAACTCGGTCTGTTTGGTCTCACTAAGCACCATCTGGTCCTAGTCCTTCAAGGACTATGTCAAAAGGTCGATTGTATGCACAATACATGACATGTACAGGAAAATACCGTGCATGGGTGAGTATAACAATACTCAGTAGGACACCCTGAAACCATAAAGAATACAAAAAAGGAAAATATATTTAGTTCTATACAGGTATATTTATACATCACATATAACAAGAATATCTAGATATACTCAAAAAAAATACATATAGTCTAATAGTAGGTCACAACTGTAGTATACCTTCCTAGGATTCCAACTCGAATATTCTATAAAGAACTCACCTAGGAGAACACACTCCTGAGTCTAATAGCACTGATGACATCCATCCTAGAGGTGCTACTCATTGGATCTCATCATGAGAAATTACACACTGATAGTATGAAGAGAATACAATACACATATGAGGATCACTTCTAAGACCATGGTGTGATACCAACAACTCAATATATATTAACCTACTAAGTATAGGATCAGAACCTGCGTAGTGTTGGTCACAAAGATACGAAGAACTCAACCTTGGTAACAAAGTTGAATAGAGGATCTCACTATGGGCCTCACAGAGAAATTCCAAAAACTCTATCCAAGTATTCATTCTAAATGGATTGTTGTCCTAGGAGTAGGAGATGATACTATACTAACCCTCAGGGAAAGGATAAGTGGAACACACCCTAAAAAAATTATCTAAGATATAGATTAAAAGCTATCTAAGATATATGTAACAAATTACATGGCATGTAGTAGGGGTCACACGTCGTGTCCCTTGACCACTGGTTCTTCCTGTGTAAAAGGCATGTGTCTCTTCCCAGTGTCTGTATAAAATTATGAAGCATGTAGGTTGATCATGTGGTCTACCAATATTCTAGTACATAGCTCTCTCTCATGTACATGTTCTTGTGTACCAGTACATGGATTAGACCGTGTATCCGGTCTAGGCCATGTTTGTATATGGGAGTACACGGCATGCTCCAACCCATGTACTCAACCCCGTGTCTATGTACCTTTGAGGTACACACCAAGTCTCTGAGGAGGGGTCACATTCCATGTGATGGGGCCACACACTGTTTGATCCTTAAATCCTACTTAAAACCCTAGCCACCACATAAGGGGCTCCACAAACCATATAATCCAAAATTACATGTTGTGTTGTCCATGATTTTCCAGAATCATAGGTTCTTACTCCACATGCCTTCTCCGCTACTCCAGCCTTCGATCTGGCCATGCCTTTACAGATAACTCAAGAAATCACCTCATCTAAGTCTTTCCATCGACGATCACCAAGTTCCATCCATCAAATCTTCTTAAAAAATGGATCTAATCATTGTTCTTCATTGTGTGCTGAAGAACACAAAATTGGGTATCCACCATCATCCAATTAATCTCCACTTCCATCATCACACCATCATCATGTCATTATTATCCTAGATCTACAATATCATATCATTATTAAAAGAAATGGTTGAGCAATAATTGATTGATTGGGATATTTCAAACTTTAGTCCAAATGAAGAATGTCCACAATGAACACAGAATTGAGGGAGAAAATCACAAGAAAAGAAGATAAGAAATAACCTCGATCAATGTTTTCATAGATATCAATATGTTTTCAGGAGAATAATAATGAATAAATCATCAAATCAAAGTAATTATCCCAACATCACTCTAAAACAAACCCATATCGTAAATATGCACGATCCATGGATCAATCCGTTAGTCTATTGATCTGTGTTTGTCGTATGATTCAATAATGGGGAAAATAACCAAATAAAACAATTGTACTACCTCTATTCAGATTGATCACTGAAGAAGAACAATTCAGCATCACATTCATTGGAGATATCCTTCGATCTTGTCCCACACCAGTCATCGATCTTTGATTTGGTCATCATCCTCCAATGGAATGTCCTCTAACGGCTCCAATGGCTCTCATCAATTCACAGGGTTATATAGCAAACCCTGTGAATTTTTCATAAGCTCATATTTAAAGAGGCATATTAGGTATCTTCATCGCTACATCAAAAAAATAAATATAATAATTAAATTAAATTGTTTTATTCATTCTATTCCCTTGATGGATTTTCAGAAAATGACACGTGTTGATTAAGTTTAAGTCATTCCTAAGGTAAACCTTGTATTCTAAACTCAACGGTGCCCTCGAATTTCTGATTTAGGCACCCATTTATAATTTATTCCATTTTTTTAGGAAAATTTCATATGTTTTCTATTTAATATATTTAAAACATTTAAAACATTTATTCTGGGCACAACAGGCCTCAGAATAGCATGCTGCCTCAGTGACTGATCTCGAAAACAATTCATACAATATCCAAAAAATAATACATGGAAAATACAATACATTACACAAAGACAATTTAAAACCAAAACACCCATTTTGAAATCCAATTTAAAAAACCCAATACAAGAGTCTTTAATTCAAAAAAATGATTTTAAAACACCTTTGAAAACTATTTAAAAAAAACAACCCAAACACATGGGTAAAACATACAAAAAATAGGCACCCTCAGTACAAGGATAGAAAATATAAAGATAAGAAGATAAAGGGTGTCATGACAATATAAGAAAGGGGAAGATAAAATTGACCACAAGATAGGAATCCCCTATGTGAATCACCAAACAAGAAATAAGAGTGTCATTATTTCTACCCTAGGACTTAACATAAGATACATCTAATTTTTTAAATTTCCCATGGACCAAATTTTATCATATACTGAGTCCAAACATCCACAACCCATCCAACTAGCCCACACCATCTTCATTTAAAATGAAACCCCTTCATTTTCAAGCTAACTAACATGGCTAGAGGGACACTAGCATCTTTTGAACCAACTAGTGTAACATAAGTGTATATCTTTCACTTAGTAATCAAGTTCCAATTTCCAAAGAAAAGTAGAGGTGAGTGGACAAACAAGACAATATTAACACCCAAAGCATAAGCAATAACTCTATTTCACCTTTATCACACTCACATATAATATCCTTGATATATATTTTACATCTATCAAATAAATAAAGAAAATTCCCTCATAAGGGAGAAACAAGAATCTCATAATGATAAGTAACCCACTAAAAGGGTAATTAACACCAATGGGAAATCAATAGGGTCTCACAAGAATTTATCAACATGTTTTATAATGTGAAAATTATGCCTTTACCATAAAATATGGCTCGTAATGTCGATCCTTTATCCTTCCTTCACAAAAACATCACTTTAAATATCCTTTATAAATTCATTAAAATTACACACCCCCATTTAAATTTCAAATCCACCTTTTAAAATCATGGTTTTCCTCTTTAATATCCAAAAAAAGGCCAAATTCCATCTATTTCGATCAAATACCTTTTAAAATCCATTATGACATTTTCACAAGAGTCATAGAGACACAAAAATTTCAAGAAAACATTTGAAACATTTCAAAGAACCCCTTTTAAATCATTTTTAGGTCAACACCTCAATATAATCAAATCTCTCCTTAAAACATAGTTTTAAACCCTTTGAAATCCAAACAAGATAAAAATCCAACACATTCCATTTAAAAATATTCAAAAAGCCTCACATTTTATTCAAGGGAGAGCTTAAAATATCTTATCAACCCTTTTTATTTTCAAGTGTCACTTGAAATTCCAAGTAAAACCTTTGATAAATTACTTTGAAAACTGAAAACCCTTTAAAATCTCAAAATACACTCTTAAATTCCATCCATTAAATTTATCAAACACATGGTATGCATATTTTATTAAAAAAAATTGAAACAAACCCTTAATATGGTAAAACCCTCCAATTTCTGTGAAAACAATGAGGAAACATGAATTCTCTCTTATAAATTAAATAAAGACATGAAATTACATCATTAGAAAATTTAAACAAGAATTTAGAACCCAAGACAAAAATACTCCTAAAATTAAAAGTTAGATAATTGGGAAAACCTACTTCAAATCAATGGAAAATGGTCCAAATATTTGAATCTGGGTTGAACAAGACTCGAAGAAGGGATCACACACCCTAAATAAAAGAAACCCATGAAAATAGGGTTAATCTGACACCCTTTGGTTTCAGCTAAACCAAAACATGGAAGGGGGAATTAGGAAGATAATAATATGGAAAGTAAAATTATTTTCTACCTTGGATTCATCATCTCAAATCATAAATAAAACACTAAAAACTATCAATAATTAAGGGAGATCGAAGGTGGGGTGGCCTATGCAAGGAGGGGGCTCGGCCTGTGGTCACATGGTAAAGGGAGGGGGAGAAAGGGGGAAAATAATCCCTAAAATAAAATAAGGGGAAAATATAAATTTAAAAAAAATTATTTACTAGGTAACTTTCATGGCTTAACAAACTGTGTGGTACCCATACAGCCCACACTGGAAACCCCCTAAATACCTCACATGATTTCCCCTAGGACCACACGGCTTGACTACCCATGTGTTAACTATTCCAAATGGAACTACCAAGAGACAGACCTAGACATGTGGTTTTTTCATGGTTACTTCTAACCATACGCAACCCATGCGGCACACAAAAACCTTTTAAAAATTTTAAATTCCAATTCAGAAATTACTAAAACTTAAAATAACTAAAAATAAAATAAATTAATACAAAATAAAATCCATAGTATCACAGTGGGTTTCATAATAAACAATATATAAACACTATAATTCAATTCATAATTTAAAATAAGAAAAATAAATTATTATTTTATATTGCATGTTATGATATATCTAAATCATATGATATTATTGACAAGGTCATGAAACTTAAACCATTTAATCACTATCAGTCTTTTTTTATGACTGGTAATGTATATCACTGCCTATGATACCCTGTGTATTATGATATCGGTATGTGTTAGCTATTTATTCTTATGATAAGCGGTTAGTGTAAGGTTTACCCTTCAGTGTTTGGTATTTCATACCCAATGAAAAACATCAATATTGTCTTTATGGTATGATGTCCTATTTTTGTATTTGTAGAATAACACTATCGTTAGATACGACACCCAACATATCATACTCTACAATACACCAAAAACTAAATAATTACATTATGTTGTGGCCTATGATATCAAAATATCATGCGTTGTGACCCCAATGCATATTACAATATCGCATAATTCAATGTCAGGCATCCAAATTTTATTTGATGATATGGATTATGGTATCCACTTTACTTAAGGAAAAACTTTATTGTAACCTATGGAATACAATAATACATGAATTAATATTTCCTATTTCTTCATTTTCATCAGGATTTTTGGAATTAGAGATCATTTCATGGATTTGATACCACTGTTGGGTTTCTTAGGGTTGATTAACACTTAATCTTAGCATCAGAAGTGATTAAAAACCAATAATCCCAAGATCGTCATGCATAAAATGCAAAAACCATATTGTATATAAAATGAGGAAACTAACATATATATCTTACACTGATGATTTTTTGAAACTTCTTTGAATCATATGGGATTGATAAAGGTTACAAGAGGCTTCCAAAATACATCTCTCCTCTTTAGTGTTTTTATGGGTTGGCATGAACCACTCGATGCTTGAGCAGAACCCTCTCACTAGACACAATAAGCTAATGCCTCATGAGGTTGAGGGTGGACGAGGAAGAGAGCTTAGAACATGGATATAATCAGCTAGGAATAATCATCTACCATCCCATGGAAGTAACCCCTTTATAAAGGCCTCGAGGATACTCCTTAAATGTCATTTATTTTCTCATGTGTTAAAACTCATGAGTAAATGAATTTGACTAATTAAGAATTCATCAAATGAATGAAATGATCCTCTCTGTCTTTCATTTAATGAAACGTATTTAATAATTATATCTTATTATTGGAAGATATTTGAATATTATCATATAATTTTCAGCTGCCCAAACAAGTTATAGCCTTTCCAAATAAATCATAGTACAAGATTCATTGTAAATATAGGGGACTATTATCACTACAATATGTTATACGATATGTCAAATCACGGCATATGATATGATTTAATCATACCCTATTATTGGTTCAAGGTAGTGGAATGTTTTCTTATAACTTGAATTATGATATACCCATATCATTTTATACGATATAGTTTAGAAGAATCATATGCATGTAGGTTTTAAGGTAGATATCCTTTTGTTCATGTGTGAAAGTCCCCATGAATCAATTAACTCTTTAACCTTTACTCTCATACCACTAAAGGGTTTCATAGGGGTGAATATCAGCCAAAACACGATGGGAAACAACTTTAAAACCCATAAATCATAGTATCTATCTATACATTTAGAATTAATAATAAAATTAAGAATGAATGGAATACCTTGTATCTATCGATCTGGATCGTCCACATGATTTTGATGTAGATCACTAAGAACTAGTCGTAAGACTCCATCCTTCTAGGGTATCCACAAGTTGCTCGAATATCTCGATGCTTGGGAAGGATCTCCCTTCTTATCATGGCTTGTTGGAAACTTGTTTAAAGAAATAGAGATAAAAAATAATCTCATTTTGAGGAGTTTTAATAAAGTTTCACATCTAAAAAAATTCATGACAATCAAACCGAGTTATATAGGCATCACAAAATCTATGGTTCGACCATATATTTATGAGATATTTATCAAAAATGTTATTTAATGTTTCAAATTCTTAAAAGGTTCATCTTTAATCTCCATTAATTTATTTAATGTTTAAAAAACTATATTTAATGCTCAAAATTCATAAATTCATCATCATATGGTGGAAAACTGAGTATGATAATCATTGAAGATGAATTGGATTGAGTCTTCCATAACGTGCATGGGAATACACAACACCACGACATAGTGACACTCACCACGTCATGTTATATCCTCGCACAAACTACAGAGTGGTATAAACAACTACGTTATGGTCTATCCTTTAGTTCATATTTCTATAAAGTTGTATCAATTTTGTTATTATATTTATTTTTAATATTATATTATTATTTATCACATTTTTCTATTAATTATAATCTTTTGTTATTATAATATAATCATTTAAATAATATTAAATTACTTGCACTTCTATTATAAAAGAAAACACTTTTAATTTTTATTTCATTATATCCCTCTACTTTATTATTCTTAAATTTAATATATTTCTTATATATGAAATATTATATATTTTTTTCATTAAAATAGTGTGTAGTCCAATTTTAAAAAGATGGCGATTAATGAATTCTATATAAACCTACAGAATAGAAGTGATATGTCCCATTAGGTGTATTTCTAAATAAAATTTAAGAAAGAACCAATTATATTTTTAATTGTTTTTCGAAAAATCAAGCCTGACTATCCTTATTCATTTTCTCTTGGGACCAGGTGGTTAAATTAAAAAAAATTGATTTAGAACAATTATATCTAGTTTAAACCTTCATCCTAACTCAAAAAACCCACCAACTCACGACCCAATCACCAAACCCATTTAACCTAGGGGTTTGCACGGTCGATTAAAATTAGTTTAGGACACTGTTTTTATTCAACTGATTAAAAAAAATTACCTTCAGTGAAAATCAAAGTCGGCCAATAATTAGTTCAGAACCAACATAAACAGAACTGGTTAGTTGATATTGATTAAAACTAGTTTATATTAGTTAAGGAAACTTGAGAAAAAAAATTACATAATATGAAAATGATTTATAAAATAGGGTAAACCCCTAAATTTTCATAATCAAGGGTTCTAAGATAATGTGAAGATCATGATAAAATAAATAATATAGAGAGAATATATGTGGAAAAAAATGACTTATTCAATATTAAAATGATGGAAATAGTTTGATAAAAAACCAAATAATCAACACGGGAAAGATTTAAAAGTGTTCTAATAGTGTGAAGGGAAACTTTCAATGTGGTTTAATGAGTTGTATTCCCTTAATCAATACATATTTCCATCATGTACTACCACAGATCTGGGAAAGGGATGCACTGACTTTTATCAGTGCCAAGAAGAAAGCGCTAATAAAAACTTCACATTTATCAGTGCTAGCAAAAAGCACTGATAAAGTTATACCCTTTATTAGTGCTTCCCCTCCCCCCATACGTGGCTGGGTGGTAGGGGGAGGGGTTTGGGGTGTTGGTTGTAGCGTCGAGTCCCCGGGTCGTTTATTTGTGGATTTTCATTGTAGCGTGTGTGATTCGTCATTTGGCAGTTGTAACCCAACCGTTATTAGTGCTTTTTTTAACGTTGATAAAGATTATCTCTACTAGTACTAAGAATAGCACTGATAAAGGTTTTTAATAAAAAAAAATATTATTGATATATATATATATATATAACTATTATATTTAAATTCAAAAATAATGTTTATTTATATAAATTAATTAAAAAACCCATGTTTATAAATAATATAAATATGATATATTAATATATATTTTTTAATAATTCAAATACATACATACATATATATATATATTTAAAAAAGTATTTATTAGATTATAAATATATATATATATATTTAAATAATTATAAAATTATAATAATTTTTTAAAATAATAAATATATTTATTATATTTATAATTATAGATAAACAATTTTTAAATATATTTATTTATAATTATAAATATAAATATATTTTTTAAAATATATATATATATGTCTAATGAATTTGGTCAATATATATATATATATATATCATGAGATAATGAAGATATTCATGGATATGGTTATCGTTATTTATGTTTATATATTGATGCATGAGTATAATTGACGTTATATGATCATAAGTTTATTTTTGAACGTGATTGTGAGTTGTTATGTTCCAAATGTTAAGATTACTATATATTATTATGATGTATGCATGCATATGTTATGTATTCATCATTACGAATATGTTCATTTATACATTAACAGTCGTATGATTCATTTATGTTATAGCCATGAACTTATTATGTTCTCATTAATACTTATAAAATTACAATAAATATATTTATTATATTTATAAATATAAAATTTTAATTATATATAAATACTTTTTAAATATAATTATAACTAAATATATATTTTTATTATTTATTTAAATAATTATAAAATTACAATAAATACATTTTTTATAAATGTACAAATATATTTATAATTATATACAAATATTTATAAATATATATATTTATACTTAAACTTATAAATATATATATATTTTTAAATAACTATAAAATTATAATAAATATATTTATTATATTCATAATTTTATAAATATATATAATTATATAAATATATTTATAAATATATAAAAATGTGTATAATTATAATTACATATAAATATTCATATATTTAAATAATTAAAAAAATTTGATAAATATATTAATTATATATATTTATAAATTTATAAATATAATAAAAAATTATTATAATTTTATATTTATTTATAATTATAACTATAAATAAATATAATTTTATAACTATAAATAAATAAATATTTATAATTATTTAATTAAATATGTATTTATTTATAGTTATAATTATATATATATATATATATAATTTTATAAAATTATAAATATAAGAAATATAGTTATTATAATTTTATAATTATTTAAATAAATATATATTTATTTATAATTATAACTATAAATAGATATATATTTATAATTATTTAATTAAATAAATATTTATCTAAATTTATAATTATAAATAAATATATAATGTTTTAAATAATTATAAAATTATAATAAATATATTTATTATATTTATAATTATTTAAATAAATATATATTGATTTAAATAATTATAAAATGATAATAAATATATATATTATATTTATAATTTTATAAATATATATAACTAATATATTTATTATATATATGTATAAATATAATAAATATATTTATTATAATTTTATAATTATTTAAATAAATATATATATATATATATTTATAATTACAAATATAAATAAATATTTATTTATTTATAATTAATGCTTTAGACCATTATCAGTGCTAAAAAAGCACTGATAATATTATTCTTTATTAACGCTATAATTTTAGTGCTGATAAAGACTCATTTTATCATCGCTTTATATTTTAGCACTGATAAAACTGCCCTTTATTAGTGTTTTTTGAAAAGCACGGATAAAAGTCTTTCCTGATTGTAACGACCCAAAATTTTGAATAAATATTTTTTCCTAATTTTGTGTGTTATTTTATTTTTTTTATACTCAACAAAACTGTTTCATTGGATAACATGAGTATAATTAAAATGAGACTGTTGGGTTTTGACTGTTATATGACCATTGGTCAATATGACCGCTGGAAACTAAAAATTCCGATATTTGTCTCTAAATACAAGTGATCTTGGTTAATTAATATAGAAAGAATATTTTATGGCCTCACCCAGTAGTCTTGGACCAATCGAAGCTCATCTAACAGAACATGGGAAGGAGGTAGCACCAATGGGCTTTGCTCTGGACCAAACCCAAGTTGAACTTCATCGTATGAAGCTAGAACAGAATCGTATTCATGAGAACTTCAAACTGAAAGAAATTACTACTCGTGCGATGTTGGCCGAGCCTCCCTCGGATTCTCTCACCTTAGCACACCTAACACTTAGGTCCTATGCTGGTGTGATAAAGAGCTATGTAAGGAGACCGTAACTACCTTGTATAATCCTTTGTTTTAAATAAAAATTTTGATTTCTTCTTATGATGAAGTTTATGAATTTTCAAATGTCCGAATAAATATATTATGCATATTTTCGGTGAATTTTAGAGAAAGGATATTTTTAAAAAAATGTTTATGTAAACCTTAAATAATTAAAAATGTGTAATGATTTTCAAAAAATAGTCTTCTACACTTATGTTCAGTACGAAATTTATAGTCTAATAAGATCAACTTAATTTTTGATGAATAGTAAATTATGAATAGTTATTTTATGCTTAGGATTAGTAATGTGACCAAATGGATTAGTAATCTCACTTAAATAAAGCATTAATATAATCTAGGCACCTTGATTAAGTAATGTGATTCAATAAAATGGTTAAATAACGGTTTCATAAATTATTAGTCAAGTATTAGTTTTTTTGGGTGAATAGTGTTTTTTTAATTAAAAATTTAATTAAAAATATTTAGAAAATTATTTTTATAAAATAGATTTCATTTTTGAACTCAGAGCATCGATATTATGTTAAGGTAATTTTTAGGGATTTTTCTGAAAAAATTGAATTTTTGGTGAATAGTGTATTTTTTTAAAAATTAAATTAAAAATATTTAGAAAATTATTTTTATAAAATGGAGTTCATTTTTTAAATCAGAGCATCGATATTTGGTTAAGATGAAATTTTGGGATTTTTCTGAGAAAGTTGAATTTTCGATGAATAGTGAAAATACAGTTTTTAAGTTACGGGTGTTTAATCACATCATTAAATGATGTATTAAGTATGTAATCAATATGATCGACTTATTAATAGTAATATAAGGTATGATGTGTCCCAAGTGGCCAATACCATGGGCAAATACTAAGGGAAATCCCATGGTTTTTCCAAAACCACTAATGAGGTGTCCCTTGGCCATTAATGCCTTGTCCCCTCACTTTCCCTATAAATACCAAGTCATCCTCTCATCCATTCGACTCCCAACTCTCCCCCAATGAAGATCTGGTCTCATTATCTCCCAAGGAGTCCTTCCAAGGTGCCCCCAAGCCCTCAAGGTCCCAACCTTTGAGTTTTAAGAGTTGCGTTTTAAGGTAAGGGATCCTACCTCCCTCTTTCTTTTCAAGTAATCTCTTTTATGTCATTTATTTTATGCTCCATGCTCTTATGTTGGAGGATTTTATTTTATATTCATACTACTATATTTTTCATGTTCATATGATGAGATACCCCCTCTTTCTCTCATCATTTCATTTTAAGAATGTTAAAGTGGCGTTGTTAGGCTGCCGAATTTTTAAGGGATTCTTTCACCCTTCTCAAGTTCTATTTTCATGCCAAGTCTTTCAAGTTCCTTTTTATTATGTTGGGGTATGTTCTATATATCTATCATACTGATCTTTTATGTTCATATTATGAGAGACCCTATTTAATCTCGTCAATTCATTTTTTGAAGTTTAAGTGACGCCGTTAGGCTGCTGAATTTTCATAAGAGAAATCTTATTTTTGTCTTCCTTTCATGTTCTTCATTTCATATGGTATATCTTTCAAATTTCATTAACATGTTCATATATCCTTCATATTATGTCCCTATACTGTTTTATGGGTCATTTATGAATGTTTGACCCATGTCCCCTCTCTTTTCAATGTTTTCTAAAACCCCGAAACATAGTCGTTATGCTGTAGAATTTCCGTCTCAAAATGTCTCTCTCTCTTGTTCTAAAGTTATTTTATTTTATTAAGTGAATACTCAAAGCTCTCTCTTTTATAGGGGTATTCACATATATACCAAACTGTTTTATTTTAAATTTTGGGATTTACATACATGAGACCCACCTTCCATTTCTGTGGGTTTTAAAGTGACACAAAGATCATGTCTTTAAAGCAGTTTTTAAAACGTTATGATTATGAAATGAAACCCATTCCTTTTATGCTATATGGGTTTTTTATGAAATAATTGATGATTATATATGTGGATCACATGGTAATAAAGACATGTCAATGGTGCACCCTGATATCTCTCCAATGCATTGGGTAAAGACTTAATCTCTAGAGATGACTATTTTTAACGATGCTTTGGTGAATAACCTTGGTAATTTTTAATGACACCTTGGGGATGGACCTTGGTGAAACAGAAATGATTTTCAATATTAAATGTTGTAGACACATATTAAAGTTATTAAATACGTTATTTTTATTATGATATGCCTCATGATTTCTTTCGCATTCCTTAAAGTTCTTTTTCATGACATTGTTGATGTATCTCAAGTTCGCATGTTAAATGTTTCCCCTTGTTTCCCTTACTGGGCCTTCTGCTCACCCTTTCTTTTTATGTATGTCCCCAGGTTATGAGATGCAGTAATGAACCTAGGATGAACATATGAAGAAGACTTTCAAGTGTTTAAGAAGGATGTTATATGTTTTCATGTTTTAAGTTCCTGGTTTCCAAGACACTAAACCTTAAAGATCCTCAGTTTTGTAAAATGTAATGAAAAGTTATGTTATAAAAAGATGGGATTCTATAGTTGGTATCAAATGATGGTTTAGTTATTTGTGGAAATTAGGATATGAAAACTTTAGGAATAACCCTATAGAAAAGTTTAAATATAGGAAACCTTCCTGGTATTTTGGTGAGTATTGAGTAAGGGGTTGCCAAGAAAATACATCATTGTCTGGATACGAGCAGATAGAGGTGGCTCTGGCACAGATGTACATAGGGGTAAAACCCAAAAACACCTCTTTGAGCTAGACTCGAACGGGAACTGGTACATGACAACGGGCCTTGCTGCACTCTTGGTTACGAAACTCCTGGGGGATATGCTTTGGTAAATTCATAAGCTTAGTATGAACCATTATTAAAGGAACAAAGATAAAATAAAATAAAGATTCACATAAGAATATACTATCATGGATAACCTAGATTGGGACCTAGGGGATTATAAGTTAGGGTATACTTTTCTTCTACATGTTTATCCTTCTATTCTTTAAGTTTCCTTTTAATGATTATTGGCTAAGTATTTAAGCCCCTAATTGTACTTTCTTTCCTTAGTTAATGGCAGTAAATGGAATAACATGTCCCAACAACCAATGTGATAGGAAATGTGATGATTGCCGTATTAATATGACAGAGATGATTAGGGGATTAAAAGATGATTATTATTTTGGAAGACATTAACTATTTTGGGAACCCTATTTGATCGAGGTAAATAGATTACTACGGTATTTTCTTTGAGGAGTAAAGGTTGAATTATATTTTTAAGAATCGATGAATTTAAGGTAAACTTATGGTATTATAGGTTACTTATGGAAATGATTGACCTATCTTGGGGAAAATATGTTTAGGTTAGTTACTTTTGTTATAAGATGTTAGGAGTGGTTGATGTTGTTTGGAAATGAACAATAAAGTTTATCTTGGAAGACTATGTTATCAAGTCCTTCTTGTATTTGGGTTTCAATCTTAGTTTGGGTTATTTTGAGGAATTTTAAGGAAAGTTATTTACGGAATGGTCTATGATGAACTCTGGGTAGTACCGTGGAACTTTGAATATTTAAAAGTATTTTCCCTTCTTATGGGATTCTTTCTTTTTGAAGAGTTGTTTTATCTTACCCTTTCTTTTTTTGGGATAAATTTTTAAAGATAGATAGTTTTTCTTTTGTGGAATACGTGATTCTCTAGAAGATTATTCTTGTGCTTTTGATGAGACCAAGTGTTTTTGAATGCTCATTGTTTGGAGAAAAGATTAGTTTTGCTAGAAACTTATTAAAGGATTAAACTCTACTTGAAGGTAGGTATATTTCCCTATGTTTTTATTCTATGTAGTAAATGAATTCCTCAAAACTATGAAAAGGAACATAAAACAAAAAACGTTGTATGTTAACGTTTCCTACTAGGAAATCAAATACCGTTTAACCCATCATAAGTTTGTGATTTTCTTGTTGTTAACTTTCTTCTAATCATGTTTTCTATCACTCTCCCTTAGAACGTGACCCTTTGTTTTTTCCTCCATGTCCATGTTTTCCTACATAGAATCCTAGTATGGGTTAACTCGGGTGACCTTTTTACTTCCCTTTATTTCTTTTAAAGTAATAGTTTTACTGGATCATTTTATGGTGTGGGACTTTCAATGAAATTTCAAAACCCAATTTTTAAAAATTGTGAGGACACAATTTCTTAAGGGGGGAAGATTGTAACGACCCGAAATTTTGAATAAATCTTATTTCCTAATTTTGTGTGTTATTTTTTTTATACTCAACAAAACTGTTTCATTGGATAAAATGAGTATAATTAAAATGAGACTGTTGGGTTTTGAATGTTATATGACCATTGGTTAATATGACCGCTGGAAACTAAAAATTCAGATATTTGTCTCTAAATACAAGTGATCTTGGTTAATTAATATAGAAAGAAGATTTGATGGCCTCACCCAGTAGTCTTGGACCGATCGAAGCCCATCTAACAGAACTTGGGAAGGAGGTAGCACCAATGGGCTTTACTCTGGACTAAACCCAATACAAACTTCATCGTATGAAGCTAGAACGGAATCGTCTTCACGAGAAGTTCAAACTGATAGAAATTACTACTCATGCGATGTTGGCCGATCCTCCCTCGGATTCTCTCACCTTAGCACACCTTACACTTAGGTCTTATGCTGGTGTGATAAGGGGCTATGTAAGGAGACCGTAACTGCCTTGTGTAATCCTTTGTTTTAAATAAATTTTTTTATTTCTTCTTATGATGAAGTTTATGAATTTTCAAATGTCCGGATAAATATAGTATGCATATTTTTGGTGAATTTTAGAGAAAGGATATTTTAAAAAAAATGTTTATGTAAACCTTAAATAATTAAAAATGTGTAATGATTTTCAAAAAATAGTCTTCTACAATTATGTTCAGTACAAAATTTAGAGTCTAATAAGATCAACTTAATTTTTAATGAATAGTAAATTATGAATAGTGATTTTATGCTTAGGATTAGTAATGTGACCAAATGGATTATTAATCTCACTTAAATAAAGAATTAATATAATCTAGGCACCTTGATTAAGTAATGTGATTTAATAAAATGGTTAAATAATGGTTTCATAAATTATTAGTCAAGTATTAGTTTTTTCGGGTGAATAGTGTTTTTTAATTAAAAATTTAATTAAAAATATTTAGAAAATTATTTTTATAAAATAGATTTTATTTTTGAACTCAAAGCATCAATATTATGTTAAGGTAATTTTTGGGGATTTTTCTGAAAAAAATGAATTTTCGGTGAATAGTGTATTTATTTAAAAATTAAATTAAAAATATTTAGAAAATTATTTTTTTAAAATGGAGTTCATTTTTGAAATCATAGCATCGATATTTGGTTAAGATAAAATTTTGGGGTTTTTCTGAGAAAGTTGAATTTTTAATGAATAGTGAAAATATAGTTTTTAAGTTACGGGTGTTTAATGACATCATTAAATGATGTATTGAGTATTTAATCAATATTCTCGACTTATGAATAGTAATATAAGGTATGAGGTGTCCCAGGTGGCCAATACCATGGGCAAATACCATGGGTAAGCCCATGGTTTTGCCAAAACCACTAATGAGGTGTCCCTTGGCCATTAATACCTTATCCCCTCACTTTCCCTATAAATACCAAGCCATCCTCTCATCCATTCGACTCCCAAATCTCCCCCAATGAAGCTCTGGTCTCATTAACTCCCAAGGAGTCCTTCCAAGGTGCCCCCAAGCCCTCAAGGTCCCAACCTTTGTGTTTTAAGAGTTACATTTTAAGGTAAGGGATCCAACCTCCCTCTTTCTTTTCAAGTAATCTCTTTTATGTCATTTATTTTATTCTCCATGATCTTATGTTGGAGGATGTTATTTTATATTCATCCTGCTGTCTTTTACTGTCTTTTTCATTTTCATATGATGAGAGACCCCCTCTTTCTCTCATCATTTAATTTTAAGAATGTTAAAGTGGCGTCGTTAGGCTGCCGAATTTTTAAGGGATTCTTTCACCCCTCTCAAGTTCTATTTTCATGTCAAGTATTTCAAGTTCCTTTTTATTTTGTTAGGGTATGATCTCTAAATATATCATACTGATATTTTATGTTCATATGATTAGAGACCCTATTTTATCTCTTCAATTCAGTATTTTGAAGTTTTAAGTGGCGCCGTTAGGCTGCCGAATTTTTAAGGGATTCGTTCACCTTTCTCATTTTTTCAAAGTTCTACTTTCATGTAAAGTATTTAAAGTTCATTTTTATTATTTTGGGGTATGATATCTATATCTATCATACTTATATTTTATATTCATATGATGAGAGACCCTATTTGATCTCGTCAATTCATTTTTTGAATTTTAAGTGACGTCGTTAGGCTGCCAAATTTTCATAAGAGAAATCTTATTTTTGTCTTCCTTTCATGTTCTTCATTTCATATGGTATATATTTCAAATTTCATTACCATGTTCATATATCCTTCATATTCTGTCCCTCTACTATTTTATTAGTCATTTATGAATGTTTTACCCATGTCCCCTCTCTTTTCAATGTTTTCTAAAACCCCGAAACATAGTCGTTATGCTGCAGAATTTCCGTCTCAAAATGTCTCTCTCTCTAGTTCTAAAGTTCTTTTATTTTATTAAGTGAATACTCAAATCTCTCTATTCTATAGGGGTATTCACATATATACCAAAATTTTCTATTTTAAATTCTGGGATTTACATACATGATACTCACCTTCCTTTTCTGTGGGTTTTAAAGTGACACAAAGATCATGTCTTTAAAGCAGTTTTTAAAACGTTATGATTATGAAATGAAACCCATTCCTTTTATACTATATGGATTGTTTATTAAATTATTGATGATGATATATGTGGATCACATGATAATAAAGACATTTCAAGGGTGCGCCCTGATATCGCTCCAATGCATTGGGTAAAGACTTAATCTCTAGAGATGACTATTTTTAACGACGCCATGGTGAATAACCTTGGTAATTTTTAATGACACCTTGGGGATGGACCTTGGTGAAACAGAAATGATTGTCAATATTAAATTTTGTAGCCACATCTTCAAGTTATGAAATAAATTATTTTTATTATGATATGCCTCGTGATTTCTTTCTCATGCCTTAAAGTTCTTTTTCATGACATTGTTGATGTATCTCAAGTTCGCATGTTAAATGTTTCCCCTTGTTTCCCTTACTGGGACTTCTGCTCACCCTTTCTTTTGATGTATGTCCCCAGGTTATGAGATGCAGTAATGAACCTAGGATAAACATATGGAGAATCCTTTCAAGTGTTTAATAAGGATGTTATATGTTTTCATGTTTTAAGTTCCTGGTTTCCAAGACACTAAACCTTAAAGATCCTCGGTTTTGTAAAATGTAATGAAAAGTTATGTTATAAAAAGGCGGGATGCTATACTAATGTTATAAAAATAACCCAAAAAGAATATCCTTCTCTCGTGACTTCAATATTTTGTAGAACCTCGCCTTTTCCATTGTCGAACCTCACCTCTATCGTCGTCAAACCCCACCTATGTTGTCGTCCTCGTTGTTGTCGCTGCCAATCACTGCATCTAATGCCTCCAAACCCTGCCACTAATGTTAAACCCCCTCCAATCTAAGGTATCCTCCCCATTCCCTTTATTTATCTCTCACCCACACCCTCATCCTCAACACTCCCTCACACACTCTCACCCTCATCCTCGCATGTTGACGCACCCTACAGCATTTCCCCATGCTTACAGCCCTTAGCCACTCAAAACAAAACGACCTACACACACCACTGTAGGGTTTTTATTTTCTTCTATTCATCACCCTCTCATGAATAGAATGATAGGATGATTTTATTTATTATATGGAAAGTGTGATGAATTGTAATTGGATGTGGTAAAGTATTTATAATTTTAATTTCAATTTTTATTGGTTTCTTACCCTTGTTCATTGATTGTGACCCCTTCCTTATTTACTTTTGCATGACCATTGTAATTGTGGGAAAGAGATAGAGATTTATTATCTTTATTTATATTAAGCATGGACATTATCCTTAGTTTGAGATAGATATTTTTAGTGTGAGTAATAGGGTGTAGACTTACACCATGGCCATTGGATTGGTTTAAATCTATGTTTAAATGTGGTTTTGGGTCACCAATTTTCTTAAAACCCTAGAGTTTTAACCATTAGAAACATGAAGTTTTGAGGATAGAGAGTAATTATTAAGACCAAGGTAATTATACCTGATTTTAATAACATAATGTTCTCTAACAATTATTTTATGTTTTTCTAAATCATGAACTTTCTGGATTTATAACTTCCAACACCCTTTTTATATTTCTTCCAACGCCATCACTATTCCTAACTCTTCCCAATTGAAGTAGATTTAGTTTCATTCATCATAGTTTAGTGTCTTAAATATTAAATTAGAGTGTTCTACCTTGTCCTTGTGGTTTTAACCTCATGAATAATATTTCCTATACTACAAAGTTGTTTTAGGTTATGTTTCTGATGCATTATAAATTCTAAATTGGTTTGAATGTAAGAAGTAATGACGCCCTATGACCTGACCACATGTAGAACACTATAATTTCCTCTTAAATCTCTTGGCATGAACACTTCCTTCATACTCTACCACAGATTAGTGCTTCCTGACATCATCACCTATTCCTTGGCCTCCCTTATATATATATGTTATGAATATCACAGCCCACACACCTGAACTCCAAGCTCGCAACAAGCTTAACCCCCATGGTATTTGGGTTTGTTAAAGAGATAGAGGTGATAATGATAATTCATTGGAATTTTTGGGGAAGTGTTCTTATAATAGTTTATGTTTCTATGATTTGGTAATGTATTATAGATTCCTATAGAAAATCATTTAAATTTGTTAATTTTGTTAGTCATTTTTTTAAGGCTTAGTCAGTGTAGGGGGAATTGTGAGATAGGGTACCCTATATTAGTTACAATAAAAAATTAAAATACTTATTATCTTTTCTAATATGTAAGGATGGTTTTGATTTAGGTAAATGCTCAGTTTTTTATTTGGGTGGGTCCTTAGTTACTTTTGGTATGTGTCCATCTTTGGACAAAGATACTTTCAATATGGTTATAATAGTCAAATTTATATTAATCCAAAGGTTTTAACACACCATAATTATATAATTTTAGGTATTATTAATGTCTTAAATAATATTCAATATCAAATTAAATCAATTAACCCACAATGGGTTAATTTCAATAAATATGTGGTTTCCCAAACTATGTATTTAACTATTGGGGTTATTTCTTGATTATTGATTATTTTAGCCAATTAAGAATCTAAATCATGTATTTTGGGAAAATTTATAATTATTACTTCTTTCAATTATAATTATTTTATAATTGTTTTTTTAATGAATACTTTCATTACATAAAAATATGGACAAATAAATGTATTTTAAATTAAAATATAAAGTGAATTTTGGAAAATATAACTGTTTTTAAAATGAATATGGAAGGTAAAATTAGAAAGTTTTAAGGTGGATTTAATGATTTATTTTTAAATTATTATGGAAATATGTGTTTGATTTAATAGAGTTATAAGGAATTCATGGTTTTCATGTTTTTTATTTTATAAAAATAAAATCACATGGATAGTATAAGACTCGATATTTCACTATAATAAAAATTTCATTGTAATTGATGTTTTATAATACATGTTATTTTATTTCATTATTGTAATGAGAAACAAAACTAAAAAATTAATTTAATAAACTGACTCAGGTCAACTTTCCATGTCACTCGAGTCGATTTTTCACAAGGCCTGAAGTATGTTCACGATCTCGATAGGCTGAAAACAAGAACTAAGGGAATCAAACACTACTAATAGTGTGACATAAGTTTCATGTGGACACTAATAAAGGAATTCCTTGGACTAATGAGAGATGATTTATATGAGGAAACCTTAAGGGTGACATAAGTGAAACCATTACCATGTAATCCAAAAATAGATTTCCTATGATAATCCCTAAGATGAGAACATGTGGTAAAATTCGTAATAAATTTGGTAACCCTAGTTGAATATGGATATATAACTTTGGTTGGGAAAGTTCCAACCTATTGAATTGAATATTTATATTTTAAGTAGGGAAAGTTCCAAGGGGTTTTTGAAAAATAGCTTTGTATCCTAAGGATTTTCATAAAAATTAACTTCCGTGTGATTTTTAATAAAGTACACCCATTTAAAATTCTTAGTTTATATCCCAAAATTTCAAAAAAAAATCCCTATATTTTTTCAAAACCATCAAATTCAAATTTAACTTTCTAAAAGAGTTAGAGAAGTATTTATAAATATTTAAAATTACACTTTAAAACCCCTTCTTAAATTTTAAATTTTCGTTTACACGCAACATTTTAAATCTAGTCACTTTTTTCATATGAAAAAACATTTACTCACATCGTTGTATTAAATCCATTGGGTCTCATGTAATGACCCTGGTTTTTTCAAAGGTATGGATTGTTGTTTTAAAAAATATAATAATTTATTTTTTTATTTCTGAAACCATTATTATATTCAATATTCGTATTTCTATTATGAAAAGGGTTTTCAAATAATATAGATTTTATTTTTTATATATTTCAGTTATTATATTAAATAAATATATTTATAAATTTCCTTCAATAAATTTTTGTTTTTTATCATGTGGGATAATAAACCATTTTTTAATCATTCAATTTTCTTTTAAGAAATTCATGAGATCCGTATTCAATCGAACATATTTTGTGTATTTATTTTGTTATATATTAATATTACCAAATAAAATAGGATGTATATGAATAAATAATGTGTGTATGCCAATCATATAATAAAAGAGTATGAAAATGGAGTGAAATAATTAATCAATCTTATAAAAGATCGTGCTTATGACCCTTTTCAAATCCTTTTTCCATGTTTACACTATTTTTATTCTAGACTAATTAATCCATAAGATTTGGAACAACATTTGATCTATCATGGAATAGATCTAAGTTAAAAAATTTGGAATAAACAAAGGGAAAAGGAAAATGTAGCTAGTTGATGGGATAGCACTGCATTTTATGAATCATCTGATATAATTGCATGTGCGGACAATGTACAAGACTATATCGAGGATGTGATTACAGATGTGAATGATGATGAAGATTGTATTGAGAAAATGATAAGGATAGTTGAATATGAACTTTGTGATTTCCCAAAATTGTTTGAGAAGTTAAAGAGTTGTGAAAAGATGTCATTGTATGTTGGTTGCACTAAATATACAGCATCGTCAATAGTACTAAAACTATATAATTTGAAATAAGGAAACATATGGATTGATTCCAGTTCTACTAAACTAATTTCTCTCTTGAATGATTTATCCCATAAGATAATGAGCTCCTTAGCCGAACATATGATTTCAAATGATACTACGCTCTATGAGTATGATCGCTTAAATAATACACACCTACTCGAATGAATGTATACTATTTTTCAAGTACCAAAAATCACTTAAAGAATGACCAAAGTGTGGTGATTCTCGATACAAGAAAGATGGATCTGGTCATACAAAAGTTGTATGGCAATTTCCAATCATTCCAAGGTTTAGGTGGCTATATGGAAGTGATTAGACTATAGAGAAATTGGCATGGCATATAGATGCAAGAAATAAAGATGGGAAACTACCTCACCTAGCATACTCTCCTCGGTGGAAATTAATTGGTTATGAGTATCCTGAATTTGGAAATGATCTGAGAAACCTTAATCTTATATTATCTACATATGGAGTGAATCATTTTGGTTTTCAAAGTAGTACTCACAGTACATGGTTGGTTATTTTAGTAAATTATAAATTTCCACCATGTGTTGGGACCAAGATGATGATTAAGGTGATGAAGGTCTCAAGTGTTTCATTTTGTTTTCAATGTGTTTTTTGAATAAAGGAAATCACTTCACTTTGTTTTGTTTTGTGGAAACAATTGTTTTGGGTTTGTTTTGAAAAGAATCAGACCCATGTTAATTATGAAAATTATTTTTTGGTTTGTATTTCATATAAATCATGAGTTTATGTGAGAACTTGTGATTCAAGCTTGACAGAAGAAAGGGGGAGTGAAAGAGATGCTTCCAATAGAAAAAGAATTGTATTCAAATTGTTTTTCAAAACAATTAGAAAAGAAAGAAGTGGTGCCTATTGTTTTTCAAAACAATCAGAAAAGAAAGTAGTGGTGCCTATTGTTTTTCAAAACAATCAGAAAAGAAATCATTGATGCCTTTTTTTTAAACAATCATAAAACAATCGTATCCAGATTGTATCATTTTTTTTCAAAACAATCATATCCAGATTGTGTCGATTGTCTTTAAAAACAATTGGATACTAAGTGGAAGTAAAAAATAGATGTCAATTGAATATGTAATGCCAATTTAAAAGGGCGATGCTAATAGGAAAGGTGATGCTGATGGAAGATGAGACACTGATTTTTTTTCAAAACAATCATATTCGGGTATAAGAAAAGGAATGAGATGGTGTTAATTGAGAATGAATCATATTCATATTGGTTTGTATCATATCTAGGAAGATCATCCTTATCAGATTGTATTGTATCATATCTAGGAAGATCTTTTTCTTTAGATTGTATTTGATCATGTACAACAATCATAACTAGGATGATCGTATCCAGAATGATTGTATCCAGAATTATCATAATAAGAATTATCATATCCAGCATGATCGTAACTAGAATGATCATAATCAGAATGATTGTATCTTTCATGATTGTAACTAGAATGATAGTATCCATAATGATCGTAATCATAATGATCGTATCCAACATGATCATATCCATAATGATCATAACCAGAATGATAATAACCAGTAATCATAACTAGCAATCATATCCATAATGATTGTATTCAGGATAATAGTATCCATACCATTTGTATTCAGAAAAGATCATGCTTGGGTTGAGATGAAAAGAAAGAAGCAGGAATGAATGGAAAATTACAATACTTTCCCACTTAATTCAGACTATTATAAAGCTGATCCTCAATGATTTTAAAGTCATAAATTTAGTCATGATACAAGCACATTTTGGTGAATGAAGTGTGTTTTATCATGTGGGTAAAGAGAAAATAAAAGTGGATATTGACGAATGAATTTTCAAAGGGGGAGACTTTAATTTCAAAAGAGTGATTGTATCTCAAGTGGAGAAGTGTATTTCTTCAAACACATTCAATTGGTATGGTATCAATCATTGTTTTGAAGAAATTAGTATGAGAGAATATGTTTCAGATCCATGTATTTCTAATAAATTGTAATTGTATTGACATTTGAAATGGGATTCTGTAAAAGAAGAGATGAAGATTGTAGAAGATTCTAGAAGAATCGAGAAGCATTAATGAAGTCATAATTGCTCTAATATTTGAGGAGAAATTCATATTTGGGTGAATTTAAGTGAGCGGGAAAGTGTTTTGGGATTCCCACCTAAACATGGTTTGGGTCACCTATAAAATTCATGAAGTACATTGTACTTGTGTGACTTATAGAAAAGAGAGAAGCTCTGGGTTTCTAGAGATAATAAGAGATCAATTTCGTTCGGATTTAAAATTGTTTTGGGTGGTGCTGATTCATTCATATTCTATTTGGAATGAAAATTTTAATTGGGAATTGAAGTGGTTCTAATTAAACTCCACTGTTTTCTATATGAAAATTGGATTGGGATCTTTGTATTGAAAAAATCAGACTGGGAGATTTGGTTTGAAAGAATCATAATGGGAGATTTGTATTTAAAAAAATCATACTGAGATCTTTGTATTGAAAGAATCAGATTAGGAGCTTTGTATTGAAATAATCGTATTGGGGGCTTTTTTATGAAAGAATATTACTCAGAGGAATCAAACTCAGTGTTTCATAAAAAATTCCAGGTAGTTCTTACCTTTATTCTGGGTAAGGAATTGATGAATTGTATTTCAATTTGAATACATTTGTTGAATTGAAAAGAAATGCAGGTAACATGAGTTGTTACAAAACAGTTGTATTACTCTATTGTTCTAAGAGGGTGCACATGCACTAGTGGGATTGTTTCATAGTGATACATGAGTGTAAGGTTATATCTTACTCGTTGTAATCCAAGAATTATTTTCTTAGGGGATTGTATGGTATTGGATAATTTCCAAACCATACCAAGGATGTAGATATTCTTATTGAATAGTGAACCTTATAAATCTTTGTGTTCCTTTGGATGTTTTTTGAGATTTTTTTCAGTAGGTAATTTAAATATCTAATAGGGGGAAAAGTTTGTTTCAATTGAAAAGAAACATAAAATAAAAGGAGTATCACTGATTCACCCCCTCCCCCTCTCAGTGATACATTACTCTGACTGAGCACTTTCAATTGTTATCAGAGGAAATATTTCCTTCGTTATTCTTTGCTGATGGAGAACGTGAACTATATGAACAGTAAATTTATTCTGGTTTTTGATAGAAATAACAATAATATCTAGAAAGATAGAATGTTTTTTATCTTATATCTATCAATTATGATGTTCTTGAAGCTACAACAGTTAGGTTTCCTCCCATTGATGATAGTACTCCTCTTACACCGGTTGATAAGAAGTTTCTTGAGAATGATGGAAGGGATAAGAATGCTATATTATCATCACTTTCTAAAATTGAGTTCTTGAGAGTGAAATGTGTTTCTGCGGCTAAAGGTATGTGGGATAAATTGAAAAACATATGCGAAGGAAATACAAAATTGAAGAAGGAAAAGTTACAAATATGGAAATTGAAGTATGAATATTTGAAGATGGGTGGGCATGAATCTTTTAGAGAATTATTTACCAAGGTGAATGAAATTGTGAGTATTATTAGATGTCTTGGTGAAAAGCTGAAGGATTCTACAGTTGTTGAAAAGATATTGAGAATCCTACCTGAAAAATTCGATACAAAATTTTCTTCATTGGAAGACAGAGATCCTGAAACATTATCTCTTGATGATTTAAATAGCACTATTATCACCTATGAAATGAGAAGATAGAATTCTATGAAGATCAAAACAAATGTTGATAGAGAAATGTCTTTCAAGTCTATGAAGAAAGAAAAGTCAAAGAAGATTGTTATTAAATATGAATCTAGAGATTTTAACTCTGAAAATGAGTTATGTAAATACCTCAATGAAATTGTATCCTTGTTTTCTAACAATGTGAAAATAGGTACAGGGAAATACAAAGGGAAACATCCCTCAAAATGTTTTGAATATGGAGGTGTTGGACACTTTTCAACTAATTTTCCTCGAAGAAATAAATAATATGATAGTGATATTGAAGAAATAAATATAAGGAGATCGTGGAAGAAAAGGAGAGACAAAGGAAAAGAAAATAAATTCTTAAAATCAAAAAGAAGAAGTTTCTTATCCAAATATGATGAAGAATAAGAGAGTGATGTTGAATCTAAAAAAATACATTGAGTATGGTAATGAAAATACTTTCATTTCAATAGTTAATGATGAAGAATTCAGAAGTAGTAGTTCTGAAGAAGAAGAAACTCAGCTTGAAATGCATCTAAAAGAAGAGTTGAAAGAATGTCTGAGAAAGATCAGAAGGCTTGAAAATCAAAACTAAAAGATGTAAGATAAATTCTAAAGAAACCAAGAATGTTTTTCTGGTGAGAAATAAAATATGATTAAATGTATTTATGATTTTAAGAAATATCTTAAAGAAGAAAATAATCGTAATAATCATTTAGAGGTGAAGATGAAATTAAAAGAAGAAGAGTTGGAACTTGTCCAACAAAAACACTCTGAAGCTGAAAAGAAAAGTCTATGTTTCCAAAACTATATCACTAAAGTTGGTGAATGTTCTTGAAATGAGAAACTTGATAAGTTTAAACAAAAGATACATTCAAAGGGTGATAAGAATAATGGAATTTTTTTTGAAATTAAGAAAGCTGGGAATGTTATGTATGTGGACAAGACCAACAAGGTTGGGAATGTTTTGAAAAAATTTGAATCTGGAAATTTTTCCAATACTTCTAGTTCCGATAATTCAAAAAAGAAGAGAAGAAATCTTATTGATAATAGAAAGGTTGGTGAATTGGAAAATAAAGAGAAGAAGGTGGCTGAGAAACACATTCACAATTTTAATCAGTATGGAGGTTTTAGAGGCAAATACTCTTTCTATGGGTATTGCTGGTATTGTGGGGAATTTTAATCAGTATGTGTTGGTTATGAAAGTAAGAGATTGAGGGGGAGTCAATCTCCTCAAAAAAAGACTAATGAGAAGGATGTCTTGAAAAAATATGAAAAGAATGAAGAGAAGATTTAAAATAGGTTCCAACCCTTGGAAACTATTTGTCAAATATGTGAACAACCTGGACACCTTGAAAAAGTATGACTTGTTTTTATACCGGCTTAGGAAAATATTCTCAATTCTCAAAATCTTATGGTGAAGAATGAAAAGAATGTTGAAAAAATACATGTTGTTGAAATTGTATTAAAATTCATGTAAGGAGAATGACCCTGGATACTTGATAGTGGGTGTTCATCTCACATGACAGGAGACTTGAAATTTTTGAAGGATGTGAAAGATTTTAAAGAAGGCACAGTGACATTTGGAAATGATGAATCATTGAAAATCAAAGGTGTTGGGTCAGCCATCATTGGAAAAGAAAAGATGAAATATAAGAAATTATTGTATGATTATGGGATGAAACACAATCTACTAAGTGTTTTAAAATTGTGTGATGAGTGTAACAAATTTATCTTCAAGAAATATATATTTTTTGTAAAGAGTGAAGAAGATAGAAATATTTTTACAAGATTTCAATGTATGAAAGGAAACTTGTTTCAGGTTGGTAATTCACAAAACTCTTGTTATATAAGTATGGTGGAAAAGAATTAGTTATGACATAAAATTCTTGGTCATATTTTTCATAGAAACATGAGAAAGTTATCTAAAAAAGACAGTGTTTGATACATTCCTGATTTTACAAGAAGTAGAGACTGGTGTTGCACTATTTTCCAGAAAGGAAAGATTACAAATGTTGTGCATAAGAAAGTTGATATTTGTTCAAAAAAAACCCTGGAACTGATCCATTCTAATATGTGTGGGATAATGAGAAAACAATCAACACATGGATATAAGTACTTCATTACTTTCAGTGATGATTTTACTCACATTACTTGTGTTATATACATGAAACACAAATCGGATGCTTTGAAAATGTTTAAAAGTTTCAGAAGAAAAGCTGAGAAAAAATGTGAATATTTTGTGAAGAAGTTCATAACTGATAATGATGGTGAATACAAAAGTGAAGAGTTTAAAAACTATCTTAAGAATCATGGAATTCCTCATAAGTATATCACTCCATACACTCCCCCAACAAAAATGGGGTTGCTGAAAGAAAGAATATAAGCCTAGTGGAAATGGGAAGAACCATATTACTTGAGCATGGTCTTTATTATTACTTTTGGAGGTAAGACATGAATACTACTATTTATATTGAGAACCGTTGTTTCTACAAGGCTCAATTAGGTATGAATACCAATGGATTGTTTTATGCAAAAACTCTAAGTTTTAAGAGCTTTATAGTTTTTTGGAGTCCTTGTATTATAAATAATAAAGGTGGAAACTATGGTAAGTTTGATAAAAAAAGGTGAGGATGGAATCTTTCTTGGATACTCTCCAGAAGGAAGAGGATACAGATGCTATAACAAAGAAACAAAAATAATTTTTGATTCAGTTGATGTGAAATTGATTGAAGTATCTGATAAAGAGAAACATGTTCAAGCAAACAATGAAGTTGAGAGAGTTGAAGAAAACAATTCTGATAAGGATACAAACAAGTGTATTCCTTATAAATAAGAAGAATTGGACTCATCTATTTCAAGTGATGAAGACAATCAAAATTATTATCCAAGGCTAAGGAAACATGTGGAAGTATGGAATATAATTTGTGATCAACAAAAGAAGGTTCAAACAATAAGAACAACCAATTCCATTACACATACTTCTTTGTATTCAAAAGTGGTACTGAATGATGTAAAAGAAGATTTTAAGCATTTGGAATGGGTTAAAGCCATGAATGAAGAATTTGATCAGATTGAAAAGAATAATACATGGGAACTAATACCCAATCATTAAAAAAACATCATTAGAATAAAATGGGTTTTCCAGAACAAGATGAATAAAGAAGGTGAGTTTATATGAAACAAATAAAGATTGGTGTGCAAAGGGTACTCACAGATTGAGGGTATTTATTTTGATGAAACCTTTGCTCCTGTGGTAAGACTTGAAACAATCAGAAACTTTCTTGTTATTACTGCACAACGAGGCTACAAGATCTTTGAAATTGATGTTAAATCTGCATTCCTAAATGGTGATCTTGAAGAAGAGGTTTATATTAAACAACCTTGTGGTTTTGTTATTGGAAAATATGAAGGTTATGTGTGTAGATTGAAAAGGTCATTGTATGGCCTAAAACAAGCTCCAAGGGCATGGATTTCCAAATTGGATACATGTTTAAGAAAGATGAATTTTAACAAAGGAAGAGTGGATAGAAATATTTACATCAAAGAAAGTCGAGAGTATTCCCTCATTGTAGTTGTTTATGTTGATGATATTATCTTTGCTGGGAATGATGAATGAATCTTTGAAATATTTTCTAAAGAAATGAAGAATGTATTTGAAATGTCCATGCTAGGAGAAATGAAATACTTTCTTGGATTACAAATCCATAAAAATAAAGAATACATTTTCCTCTCCCAAGAAAATTATGCAAAAGAACTTCTCAAGAGGTTTGGCATGGAAAATTCAAAACCTATTTCCACACCTATTTCAGTGGGAACAAAACTGAGTAAAGACGGGGATGGAAAAGAAGTGGATCAGAAAGAGTATCGAAAGCTGATTGGAATTCTATTGTATTTGACTGCCTCAAGATCCATCATTGTTTATATTGTTGCCTTATGTGCAATATTTCAGATTGCTCTAAGAGAATCACATCTTATTATAGGAAAAATAATTACCAGATACATTTAAGGCACAATAAAATTCAGAATCAGGTATTGTAGCTTAGATAGTATTGATTTATTTGGGTATTCTGATGCAGATTGGGTAGAAAATGTTGATGATAGAAGATCTACATCTGGTGGTGTATTATTTTTGGGAAAGAACTGTTTTAGTTGGCATTCGATGAAAAAAAACTTGTTAACTCTCAGTACGGTTAAATCTGAGTATGTTGCTGCAACTCAAGCTGCTACTCAACTTATGTGGATGAAAACGCAATTGGAAGACTTACTTGTTGAAGTGAAGTTACCCTTGCTCTTGGGTTGTGACAATCAAAGTACAATAAATATCACCAAGAATCCATTGCAACATTCTCATTCAAAACATATTGATATCAAATATCATTTCATCAAATATCATGTGGAGAAGAGTTAATTGAAGCTGGAGTATGTTCTAACATCAGAACAAGTTGCTGATATCTTCACAAAACCTTTATCGAAGGAATCATTCTCAAAAATGATTTTGAACATGGGTGTCCAACCTATTTCTCTTCAAGGATGAGGTATGTGTATTTTTCCTTTATCTCATCTTACCTTTGGATTATTTTTTCAAGGGGGGAAATTGTTTTTTTTCATAAATCTATTGCAAAAAATAGAGAGTTGTGGGTAAGCTATAAATTCAGTATTGTTTAGTGTGTGAATTGTTCTAACTGTTTATTGGAGTGGTTGTAGTAAAATAAATTGAATTTTTTTCTAGGAAGAATGATGAAAATAAAGAGGTGGTCATGATCACTATTTTGGATATCATGGTTTTTCTATTAATTATTCTTGTTTCCTGCAATGAGTTAGCTCATGTAGGCTTGGAATTGTTGATATGTAATCCATTTCTTGAGTTTAAAAAGTATAGTGATTTATGAAACTTGGTTGAAAACAAAATTAAAAGGGGGAGATTGTTGGGACCAAGATTATGATCAATGTGATGAAGGTTTCAAGTGTTGTCTTTTGTTGTCAAGGTATTCTTTGAAGAAAGGAAATCACTTCACTTTGTTTTAGGGAAACAATATAGCGACCCAACCTTTTCTTACATTACTATTACATCATTTTAAAGATAAACAACATAATAGTATTACACATGGAGGATACATAGGTTTAGTGTCTTGGGCAAATTAGGACTACACATAACAAGTACAACATCAAAAAAAAAAATCATTTAATCTCTTCTTGTATAGCTTCTTAGTAGCACTTGTCCCCTCCTTAGTACATGTAGCCACCTGAGGATATACATCAAAAGGGGTGAGCTAAAAGCCCAGTAAGAGGATAGATAAGGACAATATAGCATGGGGTGAGCATAATCATAACATAGGAAAGAGATCTTGAACATGAGAGGGGCATAAACAATAAACTTGAAATGTGGCAAAGCATAAAAATGTAACATCATGTCTTAGTGGTTAACTACCACACATAATTGTGAACAAAGCTAGCATCATGTTCACGCATAATTTTACATTTACTCATGAGATTCATCACTTTACCCAATGCATTGGAGCGCTATATAATTCCGGGCGCACCCGTCACATTTAAACATTCATATTGCGCTATATAATTCCGGGCGCACCCGTCACATCATAACATTATCATTATCATGCTTGCCACATAGAACACATATCAAACATGTACATAAATAACCCATGGAAAGGAATGGGTTTCATCTCATAATAACACATTCATAAGCTTTGGGTTCCCAAAAGGAAGAGGGAACAACATACTTGATATAAGAGCCATCATCCTTGAGTGAGAGGCAAAATGTGAGATCTTGAAAGAAGAGTTCTTTTGGAAAACATTTTTATGGACATAAAAACCAGTGACAAACATGTATATCCCAGAAAAGTAAAGGAAATGATGAACAAAAGACCTTTGAGGAGTAACCATATCAAAAATGGAGTGAAAGAGAGAGAACCCGAAGGAAGAAAATTGGGTTCGAGATTTCCCCTTACCTTGTACTCGAATGCCTCCTTCTCTTTAATGTCCTGTATAATAACATTATATTCATTAATTAGAAATTCCAGAACCTTTTATACATTAATAGGGTTCATTCTGGTTTTATTATTTCATATTAAGTTCCTTTGGATGACTTATAGAGTTTAAAAACATTGTTCGGGGATGTTCGTTTTTATGGTTTTCTTGAGCGGTCCACTTGTATTCTTAATTTTATGTTTGGGTAGATTATCGTTAAACATCCAGAACTGATATTACATGTAATTAACGATATTACATAAGCTTGGATGATTTTAGAATGAGTTATATTAGATTCATGTGGCCGAATTATTAGATAATAATTAAATGAAAATTATTTGGGTTAATTTGAGCGGTTTTTGGATCACAACGAACTCATTTTAACATTTCACTTAGTAATATGGCCATATGTTATTTCCAGAACTTAAAATAGAACATAATACATATAACATATTCTGGTTCAACCATAAAAAATGGTTTCATGACCAGATTGAAGATATAAATGGAAGAAGAGAGCATGTTGTTTTTGAAGGTGATAAATTATCACCACATGAACAACGTTCTCTTTAATAAAATAAAAGGAAGAGGGAAAGGGTGTGGGGTGATATAATATACCATTAGAATCATAATATTACAGTATAAGTATAGTACTGGAGTTACAAAACAATTTGGATTAAGATAGGTAGGGAGAGATCAAGAGAGGAACTTGAACTTGAAAAGAAATTAAAGGAGAAGAGGGAGAGAAATCACCTTTTGGATCCTCCTCTTGAGAACCTCCTTAAGGGCCTAAGCTTGGTCTTTTGATGAGACCAGAAGCTCTTGGACGTGGGGGAGAGGCTAGGGAAGATGATTGGGCATAGATTAGACAATGCTTGAAACTTGAGAGGTGTGGTTTGGCAAGAGGAGGGGGAGGCCTTATTTATACATGAGGTGGGAGGTGTTTTTGGAATAAATTATTAAATAAAATAATATATCATAAGTTAGACTTGTAATAGTAGTTTTTTGACATCCTAAATCATATATTAATATAATAAAATTCGTTTTAGGGTTTAAATCTTCTTTATAAGTCGAATTCATTAATTTATTAAAAAGGAAAGTGAAAGGAAGAGAAAAAGTCACTTTAAGAAATCACTTTTTGACTTTAAGCTTTGGAAAGTTCTTTTTAGGTTTGACAATTGGATCTATTGTATTTCAAGGAACAATTTATGAAATTTAATTTGTTTTGGCCGAAACTAAAGTTCTAGAATGTTTATGTCATCATTACATCATTAATGATGCAATTTAGTGTACACCGATTATGCGAAAAACTGTATTTTTTACTATTCACCCGAAAATTGAAGTATTTCAGAATAAACCCAAAAATTTACCCCTACCATTTTTCGACGTGTAGAATCCAAAAATGATGTCCAATTTAAAAAAAAATAATTTTATAAATATTATTAATTTAATATTTAATTAAAATCATAATTTACTTAAAAAAACAGTTTTTAAAATTAAAACTGATTTTGTAGTTCTTTTAAAAATTACTAAGGGTCTTATAATATTATCTAAAAACTATTAGACATTGATTCAATAGTTTATGAATATATTTCAGGAAAATAAATATCCTTTTAAATTAATTAATTAATTATAATTAATTATTTATGACTTATAAAATACCAAAAACGTTTACTAAGGTCAAATTGTCACTTTCTATGATGTCTAAATTTTATTTTAATATTCATAGGTAATTTTACTCTTAGTTACTATTCATAAGGGTCATATTACTATAGGTTACTATTCACCAAAAATTGTTTTTGTTTCATTGGACTCCAAAAACCATCTTGAACACAACCGTGAATGTTGGATTTTTAAAATTCCAAACATAGGGGTGACAAAATTATGTTTAAAGGTCACTTATCACTTAGTAGTTCATTATTTTGTGTTTTTATAAAAGGAGGGAATTTTCTATTGAAAAACTTTGGGTCGTTACAAACAATTTTTTTGGATTTGTTTTGAAAAGAATCAGACCCATGTTAATTGTAACGATGATTTTCTGGTTCTTATTTCATATAAATCGTGAGTTGATGTGATAAATTGTGATGTAAACTTGATAGAAGAAAGGGGGAGTGAAAGAGATTCTTCCAATTGAACAAGAATTGTATTCAGATTGTTATTCAAAACAATTATAATAGAAATTAGTGGTGCCTATTGTTTTTTAAAATAATCAAAAAATAAAGCAGTGGTTCATATTGTTTTTCAAAACAACCAGAAAAGAAAGCAGTGGTGCCTATTGTTTTTCAAAACAATCAGAAAATAATGTGGTGGTGCCTATTGTTTTTCAAAACAATCAGAAAACAATCCTATCCAGATTGTATCATTTGTCTTTCAAAACAATCTTATCCAAATTGTGTCAATTGTATTTCAAAACAATTGGATACCAAGTGGAAGTGAAAAGTGATGTCAATTGAATAGGTAATGCCAATTGAAAAGGGTGATGTCGATGGGAAAGGTGATGTCGATGGAAGATGAGACACTGATTTTTTTTCAAAATAATAGTATTCAAGTAGAAGAAAAGGAATGATATGGTGTTGATTGAGAATTAATCATATTCAGATTGTTTTGTATCATATCTGGGCAGATCATCCTTATTAGATTGTATTGTATCGTATCTGAGCAGATATTTGTCTCTAGATTGTATTTGATCATGTCCAGCAATCGTAACCAGGATGATTGTATCTAGAATGATCGTAATCAGAATGATCATAATCATAATGATTGTATCCAGCATGATCATAACCAGAATGATCATATCCAGAACTATCATAATCATAATGATCATATCCAGCATGATCGTAACTAGAATGATCGTATCCAGAACGATCATAATCAGAATGATCGTATCTAGCATGATCGTATCCAGAATGATCATAACTAGCAATCATAACCAGCAATCGTATCCTGAATGATTGTATTTAGGATAATAGTATCCAGACCATTTGTATTCATAAAATATCATACTTGGGTTGAGATGAAAATAAAGAATCAGGAATAAATGTAAAGTTACAATAATTTCCAATTGAATTCATACGATGCTAAAGTTGATCCTCAATGATTTCAAATTCATGAAGGTAGTCATGATACAAGCACATGTTGGTGAATAAAGTGTGTTTTCTCATGTGGGTAAATAGAAAATAAAAGATAAGGAGACTAATGAATGAATTGTCAAAGGGTGAGCCTTTCATTTCAAAAGAGTAATTTTATCTCAAGTGGAGAAGTGTATTTCTTCAAACACATTCAATTGGTATGGTATCAAGCATTGTTTTGAAGAAATCAGTATGAGAGAATCGGTTTCAAACCCATGTATTGCTCATCAATTGTAATTGTATTGACATTTGAAATGAGAGTCTAGAAAAGAAGACATGAAGATTGTAGAAGATTTGAGAAGAATTTAGAATCATTGACGAAGTCATAATTGCTCCAAGATTTCATGAGAAATTCATATTTGGGTGAATTTAAGTGAGTGGGAAAGTGTTTTGGGATTCCCGCCTAAACATGTTTTGGGTCACCTATAAAAGGCATGAAGTACATTGTACTTGTGTGACTTGTAGAAGATAGAGAAGATCTGGGTTTCTAAAGATAAGAAGAGATCAATTTTGTTCGTATTGATAATTGTTTTGTGTGGTGTTGATTCATTCATATTCTATTTGGCATGACAATTGTATTCAAGAATTGAAGTGGTGCCGATTCAACTCTATTTTTTTCTATATGAAAATTGGATTGGGAGATTTTTATTGAAAAAATCAGAGTGGGAGATTTGTTTTTAAAGAATTTTAATAGGAGCTTTGTATTGAAAAAAATCATACTCAGAGCTTTGTATTGAAATAATCGGACTGGGATCTTTTTATTGAAAGAATTGGACTGGGACCTTTGTTTTGAAAGAATTGTACTTGGAGGAATCAGAATCAGTGTTTCATAAAAAATTACAGGTATTTCTTACCTTCTTCTGGGTAAAGAAATGATGGATTTTATTACAATTTGAATACATTTTTTGAATTGAAAAGAAGCGCAAGTAACATGAGTTGTTACAAAAAAAATTGTATTACTCTATTGTGTTAAGAGGGTGCACATGCACTAGTGGGATTATTTCATAGTTCTATATGAGTGTAAGGGTATATACTACTCTTTTTAATCCAAGGATTGTTTTCTTAGTGGATTGTATGGTATTGGATCATTTTAAAACCATACCAAGGACATAGCTATTCTTATTGAATATTGAACCTTGTAAATCTTTGTATTCCTTTGGATGTGTTTTGATTTTTTTTTCAGCGGTGAATTGAAATCTCTAACAAGAGGTGAAGTTTGTTTCAATTGAAAAGAAACATAAAATAAAAATATTATCACTAATTCACACCCTCCCCCTCTTGGTGATACATTATTCTGACTGGCCACTTTCACCATGGTTATGCATAAAATGAAAATACATCATGTTATATATGATTATATCATGACTAAAACAATCAAGTAATGATATTGATATTTATTTTTCTCCATTGATCAAGGATTTCAAATTATAATGGGATTCAAGTGTTACATTGTATGATACTTACAGAAATGAATATTTCACATTGAAAACCATGTTATACGGGATGATAAATGACTTTCCTTATTATGAAATTTTTTCATGATATAGCATTAAAGGAACTCAATGGTGTCCCATTTTCGAACAATTTACATGGTCAATTAGGTTGAAATATTCATTAAATATTGTGTTTCTAGGACATCATAGATTTATACTCTAATTTCATAAGCACCAATATTGGATGACATCATTATATGGAAGTTCAAAACAGCGTACAACACCATCTCCACTAATAGGCGATCAACTATTTGAGAAAGTAAAATATGTGGACACTTCTTTTGATTAAAATTTTTTTTAAACATTATGAAAATCATTTGTAAAGAGATTAGTATTTTTAATTACCATACTAGAATTTTCTGTACGTCAGACATTTTTTTGATATTATGCATGTTGAAAATAATATATGTGATAGTGTAATTGACCCATTTCTAAATACACTCAAAAAAATAAAGGATGAAATTAAGGCTAGGTTGGACATGGTTGACATTGGAATACGAGAAGAGTTGGTTCTAGTGATGGGTGAAAACAAATTTTCTTCCTCCAGCTGCTTACACTCTTTCCAGGAAGGAGAGATATTAGTTTTGAAACTTCTTTAATGACATAAAGATTACATATGGTTATTCATCGAATATAAAGAATATTTTTTTAATGAAATATTTAAAGTTAAAGGGTCTAAAATTACATGACTTCTATGTTTTGATGCAAGATCTAAATCTTGTATCTTTACATGGCATTTTTTCTAAGAATGTCCATCATACATTAACCAAGATCTATTTCTTTTTAAAAGCTATATGCAGCAAAGTTATAGACTTGGAAAAACTTCTACTATGGGAAGAGAAATTGTTATCATATTATGTGAATTGGAAATGTTCTTCCCACCAGCATTCTTTGATATCATGGTTCACTTAATGGTTCAATTTGTGAGAGAGATTTAATTATGTGGTCATGTACACTATAGATGGATGTTCCCCTATTGAACGATATATGATGATTTTGAAATGGTATGTCAACATATTGAAGTCGGTTAGAGGGATTTATTATGGAGTGATATATTTTTGAGGAATCCGTTGAATTCTATACCGATTAACTTTCTATTGTGGAAGCTTTGGTCTACCAAAATCTCATCACACTGAACGGTTTGTGGGTGAAGGAATTTTTGGAAGAGATGTTTTCATAATAAATATTATAGATCGAGAGTAGGCCCACATTTGTGTTTTGAATAATAGTTTAGAGGTTTCCCTGTATGTTGAAACCCATAAATAAATTCTTAGGAATCTGAATCCATCAAGGGTTGAAATATGTATATCAAATACACATAATCCATAGTTTATAGGATTGTTTTAGGACTATATTTTTAAGGAGTCGGGTGAAATTTCAAATTTAATTTCAGAATGACTTCGATGGATATCCATAGGAACAAGTGTGTATGTATTAACTTATAATGGTTATGTAATTATTGGTTATATGTTCTATACAAATGAACATGATGAAGACAGTACCATGAAAAATAGTGGAGTTACACTTGTGGCTGAAGTGATTCATGTTTCTGGTACTAAGGATAGAAATATAATTTATGTGAATATCTCATACATTGGAATCATCAAACAAATATGAGAGTTGGATTATAAAACATTCCAAGTGTCAATTTTTCAATGCAAGTGGGTTGATAATAGGAGTGATGTTAAAATATATGAATTGGGATTCATGAAAGTGGATTTCAGTAAGGAAGGGTAAAAATACAAATCATTTATAATGGAATCATAGGTAGTACAAGTATTTTATGTTTCAGATCCCACAAACCAAAAGTGGTCAATTATTCTGTTATCGACCAAAACCACTGAAGTGTCAAATGAAAATTCAACTGAGGATGACCCTTTCATTGGGACTTCGCAATCATTTCATAGTAGTATGAATGTAGGCAGGGTTTTTTATTTCATAGGATATCATAATGGAGGGATTTGGATACTCTATAGAGGGTTCAAATCCCTTCAGCCTTTAAAAAAAGAGAGTGTTCAATAATTAGGTTATATTATTTTTTTAATATACATTGTGTTACCTCATGTTATTCTTTGTTCGTTTCTGCATTTATATAATCTAAATTAAATTTTAAACCACTTTTATAGATAATGACTACTGCATGTGCTAGTGCTCTCAATCATGAGAAACAATAGCTCTCTCAAGCTAATGATCCTCCCGGTGTAGAGTAACAACGACCTTATACACATGATGATGCTACCGCTCCAGAGGAACAATAGGTTTCTCAACCTTTTGCTGCTCCTAGTATAGAGGTACAACAACCTTATGTACATAAAGGTTCTACCACTCTATAGGAACAATATATTAGAGATATTTAATTTTTGTAAATGGTGGGCGATGGAGGATCGGTGATATAGAAAAAACAGGAGTGTCACAGTTTGATGGTGTTAGCAAAAATCATTAAGGTGAAAAGTAAAGGCATCAAATTTGAGGTTGGATGGAATGCATGGGGCCATCATGTTAACCCCAAAAGGCCATGATCAGTAGTTACATTGTACTCGTCACTTGGTAATGTGTTCCAATTGATGTAGATTCATGGCACCATGTTGTGTCCACACTTAAGAAACTGATGTGGGAAGATATTACGGTAACATTATGATATCATTTCTTTATTTTACTAAAAAATAAAATAATAAAACATTAAATTGATCTTCATCATCCCTTTTAGAGTGTATTTATAGTATATAACTCCCACAATAAATATGAATTAATTCTTTTTGGAAGGATTCACAAATACTTTCACACAATTCTAATGAGATTTCATCTTAAAGATGTTGAAGGGAAAATAAAGCTACACCCACTGCTTATGTATGCACTCCTGGTAACCTAGGAAGCATGGGATGCATTTACCAGTTGTTATGTGGATGTGTCTTTTTAGGTACATTGTGGTTGGTAATACATTATTTAAAAATATGTGTATTCATCACTTTGATTGAGAATTTTTTATTTATGAAACAGAAACTGAGTGCTAAAAATAAAAAATAGGTAGAAAAACTATCGCACCCCTACCATAAATCAAGAATGGGGTGTGCTTCACTTGAAAAAAAATGGTATGTATTTTAAATATACTTTAATATTTTTATGTGACATAAAACAACAGCAGAATTATCTTCCTTTATTTATATGCAGATTGATGAATCTAAATCCAAATCCACTTCCATCCTATATTATGTGCTATGGAAGGAGGAACGTGTAAATAATTATGGGATACTAATAAATGAAAACACACAAAAAGTTTGGGAAACATGTGCAAATATGACATAATAAAAAAATATTTAAATCACTATTACATAAAAATGATTACTTATTTTCCTATATTTTTTATCCAACATAGTCACAGGAATCATCAAAACTAGTATCAAATGAACACCTACTATCAGTGGCCTTAAATTAGCTAGAACAATATGGTCACATCATAGGTGTAGGTTTTGGGGTGACACCCCCAAACATATTTTGAAAAAAGAAACAAGAGGATGATAAAAATAAAGAAATAGAAGAGATGAAACCAAGAGTAGCTGCCCTTAAAGAATAATTTCATTGGCATGATGATTTGTTAGCAACTGTTATGGTGGGAATCAAAGAGAAAAACAACTCAATAACAACCATTGCATGAAGATCATGCCCCCCCCCACTAACTTTAAGGTGATCCATTCCCCTGAAAGTGCTATCTTAGTCGATGTAATCAATATTATAATAATTATTTCTTTCAAATGTGAATCAAACAGACACTGATACTTTTCATGTACTGATATTCTACATGGTGAAAATGAATGTGATTTATATCTATCATCATCCACTCATCGCCTTGTTGTGAGGATTGTGGTGTTCAATACTAAGATGACATACTACACAACAGACCACTTCCAATAGGTCATATGAGAGTGGCGATTATCATAGCTCATGATTTGAGGACTGAGCTACCTATTCCACTTGATGAAGAAGTTATTCATGACGTTGACCAAGCCGTTGAAACATTCATCGAATGGCTGTCATATCTTTTAATAACACATTTTGATAAGGATGTATTCATTTACAATTTTTTTTTCATTATAAATCTTTAAAAATTAATAAAAAGGGTTTGAACTGATGAATTTTATTACAGATAGAAAAATGGAAGGCATGAAATGAAAGGTCACCTCAAATCCATCTAATGGATCAACCAACTGATTGAAAATATCTTCCAAAAGAACATTTAACTCGCTAGTTCAATATCCACATTTACTAACATTGAAGGTTCATGAGGATAAAAAGTTACAAAATGGTATTAGTCATGTAGTTTATTTTGAAGAAAAAATGTATGGAGAGGTGGGTACTGACTACATTTCTTTTGAGAATGTAAATGAAATCCTCAACTATGAATGGCTAGGTGCCTCAGTTGTAAATGTATACATGAGGTGTGTTTTCATGATTTAATTTTCCAAAATATGATATACTAAGTTAATTATGACTAAATACATTTCATATTTTTTGCAAGCATATATATCAATACCAATTGATGGGATTTCCCCATGAAAATAATTTTGGACTCGTTATTCCTCACGGCACCTCTACAGAACAAAAAAATAGAATAGAAAAAAATGGATGAAATAGTGGTAGACCTGGAAAAATCATTTGAAAGAAAACTTGGGGATGATATAATCTTATTAATACCAATTATGTAGGGGTAAAACTCTAAAATTTAATCATATCAAATATATTTTCATTTATTTCATTACTTATTCCTTTTTGTGTTTTTAGGAAACATTGGATGCTCATTGTGGTTAATTTGGATACTCCAAAGATTTATTTCCTGGATTCAATGCATGGATACCCAACAAACTGACCACACGTGATGGTGTTTGTCAATTTGTAATACACTACATCCAATGTTTTAGAACTAAAATTCAAGTTATATAAATTATATTATGTTTTAATGATTATTATTTTATGATAGGGTGGTGTATAGATATCGTGAAAATCATGGCATGAGAAAAAGGAATTAAGAATAAGGAGCTTGACAAGTTCTACAATTGGAAAATTTTTAGGGAATATATAATAATATTTCACTATCAAAACAAATTACTTATTTTTTTCAATATTTATGCAGTGTCTGAAACAAAAAAATGGAAAAGATTTTGGTTATTGTGTTTGTAAATTTATGAGAGAGATCATATTCCATAAACAAACTAGTATCCCCAAAGAGGCATTTTCAAAGATAATTATTATTTGATTTAAAATATTTATCAATACTTTGTGTATTTATATTTTTCTAGTACTACTATGACTATAGAAAATAATCATATTCACAAGACAATATAGATTTTCTTAGAAATGAATGGGGAGCATACCTGATCATAGAATGTACATAAATAACATAAAGATGTAACTTCCATAGAAGTAATGAATTGTTTCATATTTATTTTTAATTTATTTCTTTTTAGTATTACTCAGATAAGAATTATTTTCTTATATGGGTGGATTCCTTTATTCGAGTTAGGGTGGTTTGTTTGAATCTACTCATGCTCGTGATATATTGGACTTTAAGGTTGTAACTGAGATAATGACAATAAGGAAATGGGTCAATAATGTATACAACTATCATGAAAAGTTGAATTCCTACTACTTATTTAATTAATTTTTTTATCATTTTATCTACTATTTGTAAGTTATTTTTATGTGATTTTTATCTAATACTTATTTAGTTGTTTTCAAAGATCTTTTGGGAAGTTATATTTTACTTTAAACTACCTACAACAAGCTACAGAAGAGTTAACATGTTCATTCCTGCCAATGTTACCACAATTACCATTACTTTTCTTTATCGAACTACTAACATAGCATATTGTGTTTATGTTTTTATCCAAAAAACCTTTATCATTATTGAAAACCAGAAGAGTGTTAGAATATCTTGTGACCATTGTGGTGACTTCTCATGATATAATGGGCAGATGATCTTCCTCTAATATTCTGGTTTTCAACAACGAGAAAGGTTTTTCAGCAAAGAAAATTGACTCAATATCAATTTTGGAATTTCAATAAAGAAATAAAATGATAATTGTAACATTGTTAGTTAGGATTATTTTTTGAGACTTTGGGACGTGTAAGAATCAATGGCACCTCAATCCAACACACGACGTGACTGGTATGACTCTAGGTGAATCTTTTTATTTAAAATTGACCTAAATTTTAGTAAAATAGACAATTGACATACTCAAATCCAAAAAACTACATTTAGGTTTCTTTTATACTTTATTAAAATGATCCATAACTAATTTAGAATGTGTGGGAATCGGTCATATCTCAATCTGAATCACGGTATGACCATTATGACTCAAAGTGTCCTTTATCAGTTTAAAATTGACATTTTAGTTCAAAACATGTCACTCAATAAAAATGGAGAAAATTCACTCAGATTGTATTAATATTTTTTGAGATTGATTCATAAATCATTTCTGACGTGTAGAAATATATCTCATGTCAAACTGATATATGATATGACCCATATGATTTAAAGTGAATGTTTTCAGTTTAAAATGAAATTTTAGTAAAAAAGACAAGTGGCATACTAAAAACCAATAAAATTCATTAATATTGTTTTTATACTTTATGAAAATGATCCATGATTCATTTGGGATGTGTAAAAATCACCTACACCTCAATCAGACTCACGGTGTGACCGGTATGACTCCAAGTGCTTATTTTTATTTAAAATTAAAATCAATTTTAGTAAAAAGGACAACTGACCTACTCAAAATCAAGAAAAAACATTTATATTGCTTTTATACTTTAGGAAAACAATCCATAAGTCATTTGTGAAATTTGGGAATCAAACTCATCTCAATATGACACACGGTGTGACTGATATGACTCCAAGTGCATATTTTTATTTAAAATTAGCATCAATTTTAGTAAAAAGAACAAATGTCCTACTAAAAACTGAGAAAATACATTCAAAATGTTTTTATACTTTAGGTAAATGATCCATAAGTCAATTTAGACATGTAGAAATCTGCCTCACCTCAATCTAATGCACAATGTGACAGATATAACTCTAAGTGCGTCTTTTTATTTAAAATTGATATCAATTTTAGTAAAAAGGACAATTGACCTACTCAAAACTAAGGAAATTCATTTATATTGTTTTTATACTTTAGTAAAATGATCCATGAGTCATTTTTGATGTGTAGGAATCAACTACACCTCAATCCGACGCACAGTGTGACCAATATGACTTCAAGTGTGTCTTTTTATTTCAAATTGACATTAATTTTAGCAAATGGAACAAGTGACATAATGAAAACCAAGAAATTTCATTTGTATTGTTTTTATAATTTAGGAAAATGATCCATGATTAATTTGGGACATGTAATAATCATCCTCACCTCAATCTAACGCATGGTGTGACCGGTATGACTCCAAGTGTGTCTTTTTTATTTAAAATTAACAAAAATTTTAGTAAAAAGAACAACTGGCCTACTCAAAAATAGGAAAATGAATTTGGACTATTTTGATACTTTATAAAAGTGATCCGTAATTCATTTGATATGTGTATGAATCATCTATACCTCTATCCAATGCACGGTGTGACTGATATGACTACACGTGTGTCTTTTTATTTTAAATTGACATTAATTTTAGAAAATAGAACAAGTGACATATTGAAAACAAAGAAAACACATTCATATTGTTTTGATACTTCAGTAAAATGATTCATGAGTCATTTAGGGAATTTTTTAATAGGTATCACCTCATTCCAATGTACGGTGTGACCGATATGACTCTAAGTTCGTGTTTTTATTTAAAATTAACATCAATTTTAGTAAAAAGGAAAACTGACCTATTAAAAATCAAGAAAACACATTAATATCATTTTATAATTTAGGTAAATGATTTATAAGTTAATTGATACATGTAGGAATCATCCTCACCTCAATCTGATTCATGGTGTGACTGGTATGACTCCAAGTGCGTCTTTTTATTTAAAATTGAGATCAATTTTAGTAAAAAGGACAACTGGCCTATTCTAAACCAAAAAAATGAATTAGAATTGTTTTTATAATTTATAAAATTGATTTATAAGTCATTTTTTATATGTAGGAATAAATTTAACCTCAATCTGACACACAGTGTGACAGATATCACTCCAAGTGTGTCTTTTTTTAAATTGACATTAATTTTAGAAAACGGAACAAGTGATGTACTAAAAAATTAGTAAATTCATTAATATTGTTTTTATACTTCATAAAAATTATCCATGAGTCATTTGGGATGATTAGGAATCAGTTGAACCTCAGGTGTGACCGGTATGACTCCACGTGCGTCTTTTTTATTTAAAATTGACATCATTTTTAGTAAAAAGGATAACTGGCCTACTAAAAACCAATAAAATGAATTTAAATTGTTTTAATACTTTATTGAAATGATACATAATTTATTTGAGATGTGTATGAATCATAAAAACCTCAATTCGATGCACAGTTTAACCGATATGACTCCAAGTGTGTCTTTTTATTTTAAAATGACATAAATTTTAGTAAAAGGAATAAGTGATGTACTGAAAACTAAGCAAACACACTTGGATTCTTTTTATACTTTATTAAAATGATCCATGAGTCATTTGGGATGTGTAGGAATAAACTGCACCTCAATCTAATGCATGTGTGACCTATATGACTCTAAGTGCGTCTTTTTATTTAAAATTGACATCAATTTTAGTAAAAAGGACAATCGGTCTACTCAAAACTAAGAAAACGCATTCATATTGTTTTGATACTTTATTTATAAAATCCATAAATCATTAAAGATGTTTAGGAATCATCCACACATCAATCATAATAATGGTGTGACCGGTATGACTCTAACTGTGTATTTTTATTTAAAATTGACATCAATTTTTGTAAAAAGGAAAACTGGCCTACATAAAACTGAGAAAACGCATTCGGATTGTTTTGATACTTTAGTAAAAATATCCATATATCATTTTTGGTGTGTAGGAATAAACTATAACTCAATCCAATGCATGGTGAGACTAGTATGACTCCAAGTGCATCTTTTTATTTTAAATTGACATCAATTTTAGTAAAAATGATAACTGACCTACTCAAAACCGAGAAAATACATTATGGTTGTTTTTATAATTTAGGGAAACAATCCATAAGTCATTTGAGATGTTTAAGAATTAGCATCACTTCAATCTGACACATGTTGTGACTGTTATGACTCCAAGTGTGTCTTTTTATTTAAAATTGATATCAATTTTAGTAAAAAGGAAAACTAACCTACTCAAAAATGAGAAAATACATTCAGATTGTTTTGATACATTAGAGAAATGATCATAAGTCATTTTTAATTTTTATGAATCATCTGCACCTCAATACGATGCATGGTGTGACTGACGTGATTCCAAGTGTGTCTTTTTATTTTAAATTGACCTTAATTTTAGAAAAAGGAACATGTGACATACTGAAAACCAAGAAAACACATTTTTATTGTTTTTATACTTCATAAAAATGATCTATGAGTCTTTTGGGACATGTAGGAATAGGTCTCACCTCAATACGATGTATGGTGTGACTGATATGACTCCAATTTCATCTTTTTATTTAAAATTGACGTCAATTTTAGTAAAAATGACAATTTACCTACTCAAAACCAAGAAAATGCATTCATATTTTTTTGATACATTAGATAAATTATCCATAAGTCATTTGATATGTGTAGGAATCGAACGCACCTCAATTTGACACACGGTGTGACCGGTATGACTCCAAGTGTGTCTTTTTATTTAAAATTGATAACAATTTTAGTAAAAAAGACAACTGACCTACTTAAAACTAAGAAAATGCATTCATATTGTTTTTATACTTTAGGAAAAAGATTCATAAGTCATTTGTAACATATAGGAATCAACCTCACATCAATTTGATGCACGGTGTGACCAATATGACTCCTAAATTGACATTTTAATTCAAAGCATGTGTCACTCACTAAAACCTAAGAAAATGTGCTCTGATTGTATTGATAATTTTAGACAGAAATTCATAAGTCATTTGTGACATGTAAGAAGCAATCTCATATCAAAATGACACATAATGTGACCAGTATAACTCAAAGTGTGTGTTTCCAGTTTGAATTGACATTTTAGTAAAAAACACAAGTGGCATACTGATAACTAAGAAAACACATTCAAATTGTTTTAATACTTTGGTAAAATGATCCATAAGTAATTTGTGACATATAGGAATCATCCTCAACTCAATCCCACGCACATTGTGACCGGTATCACTCCAAATTTGACTTTATTTAAAATTGAAATTAATTTCATTAAAAAGAACAATTGACATTCACAAAACCAAGAAAATGATTTTGAATTGTTTTGATTCTTAAGGATAATTATCCATACCTCATTTGTGATGTGTTGGAACAAATGCACCTCAATTCAACACATGGTTTGACTTATATAACTCTAAGTGTGTCCTTTTATTTAAATTTGAAATTTTTTAATGTATTATTTCATATTAATGTTTAATTTATTTATTTATAATATTATTAATATAAATTTTTTTTCTTATATAGGTGGATTATTTTTCTCGGGTTGAGGTGATTTTTTCGGCAATAGATAGCATGGGTAGACCTTTTTGAGAGGGGATCACGGGTTCCAAAGACGATGAAATATTAATGTTTTTAAATGTTTTGGGATAGTAATTGTAAATGTAATTATACAAAACATTGTTTAAAATGTATATAGTAGTGCTTTTTTGTCCTCATGATGTAAAATTTATTTCAATTAAATTATATATTTTTTTCATAGGTTACAGGTTGGGGTTTCTGTAGTGTGTTGTTATACAAACAGCACACTACAGCATGTGGGGCTTTATCAGCGCTTTTTTTAGCACCGAAAAAGGGGACCCACTTTATCGGCACTGAGGTTAATGATATTTTTTTAGTGTTGTTAAAATAATTTTTGCACGTTATTAAAGGTCATATCTATAGTAGTGGTGTTTCATTACATTGAAAAATAAATAATAAATTTTGTTGTATTCAACTTTGATTATGAAGTATTAATCATCAATTCCACTTTTATGATAATTTATATATTTATTTAATTGTTTAGTTTTGATTAATAATGGTTAAGGTTACCAAAACCAAAAAAAACTGAAAAATATAAATATACAATATTCATCAACTGACTTGAATTGATTAGCTAATTTAAACTAACTTGTTTTTGTTTAAGGTGGTTTAATTTGGTTAGTTTAAATCAGTTAATTTAATCCTGGAAATCCCTAGTTCACCTAGAACATAGTTTTTTTAAACCATTGACTATAATTATTTTATATGTAGATCATATAACTCTTCCAATATTGTATTGTGTATACAAATCAACAATAATGATTCTATACACAAATTGATGGATAGTTTATAAGGTGTATTTTATACAATATATCTATATTTTGTACCAAGATATATTGCTAAAATTAGAGGATGATATAGTTTATAATGTGATTAGTATCTTCATTGTCTTGTTATATATATATATATATATATATTAAATATATATTTTATACAATCTATCTATATTTTTCAATGAAAGTGGGTTGATAATAGGAGTGATGTTAAAATATATGAATTGGGATTCATGAAAGTGGAATTCAGTAAGGAAGGGTACAAAGACAAATCATTTATAATAGAATCACAGGAAGTGAAAGTATTTTATGTTTCAGATACCATAAACTGAAAGTGGTCAATTGTTCTATTATTGACCAAAACCACTGAAGTGTCAAATGAAAATTCAACTGAGTATAACCCTTTCATTGGGAGGTCGCAATCATTTTATAGTAGTCCCAATATAGAAATAGTTTTGTATGTCATAGGAGATCACAATGAAGGGATTTTTATACTCTATAGAGGGGTCAAATCCCTTCATCCTTTAAAAAAAAGAGTTTAATAATTAGATTATATTCATGTTTGTAATATATATTGTGTTACCTCATGTTATTCTCTATTCGTTTATGCATTTATATAATCTAAATTAAATGTTAAATCACTTTTATAAATGATGAATTATGCATGTGATGGTTCTCTCAATAATGAGGAACAATAGGTCTCTCAAGCTACTGATGGTCCCAGTACAGAGGAACAATGACCTTCTACACATGTCGATGCTGCCACTCCAGAGGAACAACAGGTTTATCAACCTTTTGTTGCTCCCAGTGTAGAGGTACAATGACCTTATACACGTGACGATGCTACTAATCCATAAAAAACATATTGGAAATGTTTAATCCAACGAAATGGTGGGTGATGAAATACTGGTGACACAGAAAAAAAAAGAGTGTCACAGTTTGATGGTGTTAGCAAAAATCATTAAGGTAAAAAGTAAAGGCATCAAATTTGAGGTTGGATGGAATGTGTGGGGCCAGCATATTAGCCCCAACAAGGCCATGATCAGTTGTTACATTAGACTTATCACTCAGTAATGTGCACTGATTGATGTAGATTCATGTCACCATGTTGTGCCCACGCTTAAGAAACTGATGTGGGAATATATTACGGTAACATTATGATATAATTTCTTTATTTTACTAAAAAATAAAATAATGAGACATTTAATTTCTCTTCATCATCCCTTGTAGAGTGAATTTATATTAGATCACTCCCACAATAAATATGTATTAATTCTTGTTGAAGGATTCATATATACTTTCACACAATTATAATGTAATTTCATCTTAAATATATTGAAGAGAAAATAAACCCACACCCACTGCTTATGTATGCACTCCTAGTAACCTAAGAAGTATAGGATTAATTTACCAGCTATTGTGCAGATGTGTCTTTTCAGGTACATTGTGGTTGGTAATACATTATTTGAAAATATGTGTATTCGTCACTTTGATTGAGAATTTTTTATTTATGAAATAGAAACTAAGTTCTAAAAATAAGGAACACGTAGAAAAACCAGCACACCCCTACCATAAATCAAGAATGGGGTGTGATTTTACTTGAAAAAAATGGTATGTATTTTAAATCTACCATGATACTTTTATGTGACATGAAATAACAGCATAATTGTGTTCCTCTATTTATATACAGATTGATAAATCTAAATCCAAAGCCACTTATACCCTATGTTATGTGCTATAGAAGGAGGCACATGTAAATAATGATGGGATACTAATAAATGAAAACACACAAAAAGTGTGGGAAATATGTGTAAGTATGACATAATAAAAAAATTCTTTAAATCACTATTACATAAAAATGATTACTTATTTTCCTATATTTTTTATCCAACATAGTCATAGGAATCATCAACACCTATGTCGAATTAACACCTACTATCAGTGGACTTAAAGAAGCCAAAACAATATGGTCTCGTTAGAGCTGTAGGTTTTTGGGTGACACCCCAAATATATTTTGAGAAAAGAAACAAGAAGAGGATAAGGATAAAGAAATAAAAGAGATCAAATCAAGAGTAGCTTCCATTGAAGAATAATTTCATTGGAAGACTGAGTTGTTAGCAACTGTTATGGGGGGAATCAAATAGAAAAAAACAACTTAATAACAACCATTTCATGGAGATCCTACCCCACTCCCACCAGCTTTAAGGTGAGGTATTCCCCTCAAAGAGCTATCTTAGTCATGCTAATCAATATTCTAATAATTATTTCTGTGAAATATGAATCAGAAAAACACTGATACCTTTCCTGTACTGATATTCTACATGGTTAAAATGACTGTGATTTATATCTAACAGAATCCACTCATTTCCTTGTTGTGAGGGTTGTGGTGTTCAATATCCAAGATGACATACTACACAATAGACCACTTCCAACAGGTCATGTGAGAGTGGAAATTATCATAGCGCATGAGCCAAACACCAAGCTACCTATTACACTTGATGAAGAAGATATTCATAAGGTTGACCAATCTATTGAAACATTCATCACATGGCTGTCATATCTTGTAAAAACACATTTCGATAAAAAGGTGTTCATTTCCAATTTATTTTTCATGCTAAATATTTAAAAATTAATGAAAAAAGGTCTTAAATGATGAATGTTATTACAGACATACAAATTAAAGGGAGTTAAATGAAAGGTCAGCTCAAAACCATCTAAAGGATCAACCAACTGATTGAAAAGATCTTCCAAAAATCACCTTTACCCCACCCATTCAATATATGCATTTACTAACATTTAAGGTTCATACAGATACAAAGTTACAAAATGATATTAGTCATGTATTTTATTTTAAAGAAAAAATGTACAGAGAGGAAGGTACTAACTACATTTATTTTGAGAATGTAAATGAAATCCTCAACTATGAATGGCTAGTATTATCAGTTGTAAATGTATACATGATGTGTGTTTTCATGATTTAATTTTAAAAAATATAATATACTATGTTAATTATGTCTAAATACATTTCATATTTTTTTTCTTGTGTATATATCAATACCAGTTGATGGGATTTACCCATGAAAATAAATTTCGACTAGTTAGTCCTCACGCCACCCCTATAGAAAAAATAGAATAAAAAATGGATGAAATAGTGGTAGACCTTTCTAAATTGTTTGAAAGAAAACTTGGGGATGACAAAATCTTCTTAATAACAACGATGTAGGGATAAAACTCTAAAATTTAATCATATCAGATATATTTTCATTTCTTTCATTATTTATTCCATTTTGTGTATTTAGGAAACATCAGATACTCATTGTGGTTAATTTGGATACTCCAAAGCTTTATTTCCTAGATTCAATGCATGGATACCCAACAAACCGACCACACGTGATGGTGTTTGTCAATTTTTAATACACTATATACAATGTTTTAGAACTAAACTTCAAGTTATATAATTTATATTATGTTTTAATGGGGATTATTTTATGATAGGGTGGTGTACAAATATCGTGAAAATCATGGCATGAGAACAGGCATTAAGCACAAGGAGCCTAAAAAGTTATACAATTGGAAAAGTATCAGGGTATATATAATAATATTTCACTATACAAACAAATATCAAAACAAATTACTTATTTTTTTCAATGTTTCTGTAGTTTATAAAATAAAAAAATGAAAAAATTGTGGTTATTATGTTTGTAAATTTATGAGAGAGATAATATTACATCAACAAACTAGCATCCCCAAAGAGGTATTTTCAAAGATAATTATTATTTAATTTAAAATATTCATTAATCCTTTGTGTATTTATATTTTTCTAGTACTACTATAACTGTCAAAAATACTCATATTCACAAGATGATATAGATTTTCTTAGAAACGATCAGGGAGCATGTAACACCCCAAGAATTTACAAATAGATTTATTATAGAATGCATAGATCACTAAGTCTCTACAAACATCACTTTTTTATAACCTATCCAAGTAAACATAATTTTTTCACTTCTATAATTTGAATTTTGAAAATCTGACATACACGGTTGTGTTTAGGATGATATTTAGAGTCTTATAGAGTTAACTTAATTTTCGGTGAATAGTAACCTACCCTTATGAATAGTAACTTACACTTATGAATAGTAATAGGACTCTTGTGAATGGTATACATACCCATGAATGTATAAATAAATTTAGGCACCTTTAAAATAAAGATGAATATTTTAAGTGTTTATATTTTTTGATTAAATAATGATTTTAATTAAATATTTAATTAATAATATTTAGAAAAATATTTTTGAAAATTTGACTTCATTTTTGGATTTTTCACATCAAAAAATGGTTAGGGTGAATTTATGGTATTTTTCTGAAATACTTGAATTTTTTATGAATAGTGAAATACCATAATTTACAAAATAAGCTAAATACACGAATTATAGAGTCATATATGATGTTATGATAATATAATCACAATTGATTCATATTCACATGATAAAATTACTATTCTTGGTCACAGAAGACTCACTATTCCTTGTCTTGTGGAGAAATAATAAATTAATGAATATAATATAAAGAAATCCCCCTCTCCCCTCCACTATATAAACAGCCCCTCACCCCCTCTTCCTCCCACACCACTCAAGCTTCAATACTTGCCTAAATTCTACTCAAATAGCTCCCAAACCTCCTCCCCCGCATCTAAGACCTTATGGTCTCACCAAAAGGCCAAAAACAAAAGCCTTAAGGAGTTTCTCAAGAAGGAGTACTCAAGAGGTGAACCTCTCTTCCTTTTTCTTTCAATTCCTTTTACAAGTTCCATTATTTTGTTCTCTATTCTCACCTCACCTCATCCAAATTACATGATAATTCTAGTACCATACATGTTCTGGATTTTCATTATGCTAATGTAATATTTCATCATAATCTCTCTTTTCCCTTCCTTTTATACTATAAATGTAAACACCATCCGAGATGTGTTAATTTATCACACTCAAGGAAGACGGGTTTTCAATTTGCATTACTATATTAATGACTGGTCATGAAACCTTTTCAATGGTTGAACCAGATCATTATATATGTATTTTATCTTTCTTAATGTTTTGGAATCCTTACACACTCATAATACGGAATAATAATACAAAACAAGTTCATTGTGAACAAAACCACCAAGCCAAATCCAAGTGTTTATCATTAACTTATCAAATGAGTCATCCTCATGGTATATAACCAGAATCATTATAAGATAATTTATATCTCTTTAATTTCACTAATAATATATATTAACAATTTTATATGTTTAACCACATTTCAAATGAACTTCACTTCATGAATTCAAGTAAACTGATCATGAAAACCAAGGAAGAAAATGCTTCCAAAACAACAAAATTGAATCTCTTAAACCCATCAAAAAGGAAATTAATGAACCTAATAAGGTTATACCATATCAATTAAATTTTTATGAGGTTCTGGAAATATTAATTAATGAAGATAAATTTTATTATTTAGGTCGTTAAGAACAATCAATAACACCTTCGAGCATAAGGTAAGGGATTTCTTAACTCAATTTTCATTCTTTGAGTTAAATTTCTATTTCATTGGTTACATTTTTTCAATAATATGTGTGAATGGTCTCTTATTGTTTTATACTATATATCCACTTATATTTAGTGTATTTTTATTTGTCATGCATAAATATTTCATTAATATACCCCCACTCTAATGATACAATCTTTGTAAGGGATTGCTTAACTCAATTTTCATTATTTGAGTTAAACGTCTATTTCATTGGTTACATTTTTTAAAGAATATGTGTGAATGACCTATGATTTTTTATACTATATATCCACTTATATTTTTTGGATTTTTTTTCATCGCACATAAATATTTCATTAATATACCCCCACTCTAATGATACAATCTTTGTAAGGGATTGCTTAACTCAATTTTCATTCTTTGAGTTAAACGTCTATTTCATTGGTTACATTTTTCCAAGAATATGTGTGAATGAAATATGATTGTTTTATATTGTATATCCACTTATATCTTGTGGGTTTTTATTTTTCACACATAAATATTTCATTAATATACCCCCACTCTAATGATAAAATCTTTGTAAGGGATCCTCTCTCACACTTTTGTTCAAGAATATCCCCTATGTTGTGCTCTTTTATTATGAATACCTAATGATGGGGTATGTTTTTGAACCTCACCCATATTACCCTTATGATATATAAATAATTTTATACCCTCTTTACCTCTCATTAATCCCTCGCAAGAACACTCGTTACCATGCCGAAATGTTTTAAGGGGTTTTCTCATCTCACTTTCAATTTTGTGGGATTTCCATTGTTCGCCTCTTATTTCTTATATGTGGTATAAGTGTACTATCATTTGATGTATATTATCGTGATTATATTTATATTCATGGTATTTTGTGATCCATTTGTTGGTTATTAACTTTTTTTCATACAACTCAATTTATTACAATGTGGTAACGAGCTTTGTCTCAATTTTCACTTCGTCGTGACTTGCTTAGTATTGTGCACCTAATCTTTCTTATGTGGTGTAAATATTGTCCATTAAAGATAAATTTTCAATTGAAATTATATTCCATTTAAATTTCCATATTCTCATATCATGGATATGACTATTGTCTAAGTCGTATACCACTTTACATACGATATTTATTTTGAATGTTGTTTTGACTGTGGAAATATTGATAAATCTGTATCCTCTATTCTATACGGATAATGTAAAGGCATATTGATCTTGTGTTGAATCTATGTATAAAGAATTATTTGGACATAAAGTGGCAGTTGGGTCCCGCTACAGCCCCTCGATGCATTGGTATGTCTCATGAGACAAATCAGTTGGCGACAAACCCTTTGAGTTTGTTTCCAAAAAATCAGACGGGTTTCTACCCACAAAACTAAACTGTTTTTATCGTATTATGGTATCATGTTCCAGATACATGACATCCAATTAATAATCATACTATTTATTCATTATCAGTTATTACTCTCCATGAGGTTTTCACTATGACAAAATCTATGGATGCAATTTCATTCTCAGTTTATTAATGGTGTAAGTTTTTCATTTATTCACCATGCCATATTGATTATGTAAAATTGTTTATTATTCACTTATTATTGAATTCATGCTTCCGCTATTTGTAACCCTTACTAAGTGTTTGAGATAACCCCTTTAATTTTTTACCTTCAACAAGTGATGAAGAGGAGATCATTTATTGAGTTCAAGTGGTTTCAGTTTTTAGTTTTTGTTATGTATTGTATTTTGTTACAATTCCCAGTGTAATTTGAGTTACATATATGTATCTAGCTTCTTCAAGACTACTAAACTAATTGTTCCTTCAGGATTTCATTCCTTCTAACCATGTCAATGTACTTGGTAATTCATTGGCCCTGGTCTAGAGGGGTCAGGGCGTTACAGTTGGTATCAAATGAAGTTTTGTAGAAAACTTGGAAACTGGAGTAGGAAATGTATAGTAAGGAACAAAGCCCTAAGGTAGTATTTGAGGATAAACACACAAGAACGTCCTGTTATTTTGGTAAGGAATAGATTATGTGAATCTTTATAGAAAATACATCCCTATCTAGATACGATCAAGTAGAGGTGGCTCTGGCACAAATGTACCTAATAGTGAAAGCTCTGACAAGAAGTTTCGGGTTTGACCCGAGGTATCCCGGTACATGACAACGGGCCTTGCTGCACTCTTGGTTATGACACTCTCGGGGGATATGCTTAGGATAATTCATATTTTCCTTACAAGCCATTATAAAGGATTTAAATGTAAATTATTCCTCAAAGAAACCATTTTTCTGATTATGGGATTATCCATGCGTAGGATCACAATTTATGCTAAGTATTTTGTTCAGTTAATATTATACATTATGATTCATATCCTAATCTAGTGTGTCCCTTTATTTAGAAATGGAATCTAATGGATGAATGGGAATCAATACTCGTAGGCAAATTTAGGGATTGTGAGTTTTCGTTAAACATATAGTTAGTCTTTATGTTTATTCTTTAAGTTAAATCCTTGTTTTATAACTTTTCAAATCAAGGAAAGTCAGTTACAAATGGAATGAGGAGGATCTCAAATGACATTTCTATCCCTTTCTGATGAATTTCTTGCAATAATTATTGCAAAGTCATTTCCCGACAATTCTGAAACATTTTTTAACATACAACTCACTTGAAAGCAATTTTTTGAGATATCAAACACCACCACTATACCTCGATACCATCATGTATCATGGGTTGTATTTAATCAAATCATATTTTCTCAATATTCTCATATTTTTAAGAAAGGTAAATATTATCAAGGCATTTTTAAATATTTTACCTTATCACAAGATTTTAAATCATATTATGATTTTGAAAAAGGTGCTGAAGAAGGAGACCCTTGTGCAACTTATTTATATTTTCTTTTGAAATATAATCTTTCAGCACATACTTATGGAATTTTAAAAGGACCATTTATTGAAAGTTTCAACTCAAATTCGATCTTACTGTTTTATAAAAATCAAGTTTCATCAAATGTTTTGAAATTATATGTCATACATAATTATTTTCCAAAACTATTTTTTTGTGAACACCCATATGACCCAAGTTGTACAAGGTGTATCTGGATGAAGGAAGCAAATGATTTTGAGGGATCTATAAATCATTGTTTCAATGAATGGACCTTCTATTTACGTGATCAAGATGATGATGAAACCAGATGGACACCATGATCAAGGTACCATCACTTTTTAATAAGTAAATAAAATTTTGAGGATGAAATTTCCGAAGGTGGGAATAATGTAACACCCCAATAATTTACAAATAGAATTATTATAGAATTAATAGATCATTAAGTCTATAAAAACATCATTTTTTTATAACCTAGCCAAGTAAATATAATTTTTCCACTTCTATCATTTGAATTTTGAAAGTCTGACATACACGGTTGTGTTCAGGATGATATTTAGAGTCTAATAGAATTAACTTAATTTTAAGTGAATAGTAACCTACCCTTATGAATAGTAACATGACCTTATGAATAGTAACTTACCCTTATGAATAGTAATAGGACTCTTATGAATGGTATCCACACTCATGAATGTATAAATAAATTTAGGCACCTTTAAAATAAAAATGAATATTTTAAGTGTTATATTTTTCGATTAAAAAATGATTTTAATTAAATATTTAACTAATCATATTTATAAAATTATTTTTGAAAAATTGACTTCATTTTTGGATTATACATGTCAAAAAATGGTTAGGGTGAATTTTTGGTATTTTTCTGAAATACTTGAATTTTTTATGAATAATGAAATACCATAATTTACAAAATAAGCTAAATACACTAATTATAGAGTCATGTATGATATTCTGTTGATGTAAGCCCAATTTATTTAGATTCACATGATAAAATTACTATTCTTGGTCATGGAATACTCTCTATTCCTAGTCTAGTGGATAAATAATAAATTAATGAATATAATATAGATAAATCCCCTCTTCCCTCAACTATATAAACCACCCCTCACTCCCCTCTTCCCCCCACACCACTCAAGCTTCAAGCCTTGCCTAAATTCTACTCAAATATCTCCATAACCTCCTATCCCGTGTCCAAGACCTACTGGTCTCACCAAAAGTCCAAAAACAAAGGCCTTAAGGAGTTTCTCAAGGAGTACTCAAGAGGTGAACCTCTCTTCCTTTTTCTTTCAATTCCTTTTACAAGTTCCATTATTTTGTTCTCTCTTCTCACCTCACATCATCCAAATGCCATGATAATTACAATAACATATATGTACTGTATTTTTATTATGCTAATGGAATATTTCATCATAATCTCTCTTTTCCCTTCCTTTTATACTATAAATTCAAACATCATTCGAGATTGTTAATTTATCACACTCAAGGAAGACGAGTTTTCAATTTGCATTACTATATTCAGGACGGGTCATGAAACCTTTTCAATGGTTGAACCAGATCATAATATATGTATTTTATCTTTCTTAATGTTCTGTAATCCTTACACACTCATAATACGGAATAATAATACAAAACAAGTTCATTGTGCACAAAACCACCAAGCCAAATCCAAGTGTTTATCATTAACTTATCGAATGAGTCATCCTCATGGTATATAACCATAATCATTATAAGATAATTTATATCTCTTTAATGTCACTAATAATATATATTAACAATTCTGGATGTTTAACCACATTTCAAATGAACTTCACTTCATGAATTCGAGTAAACGGATCATGAAAACCAAGGAAGAAAATGCTTCCAAAACAACAAAATTGAATCTTTTAAACCCATAAAAAAGGAAATTAATGAACCTAATAATATTACACCATATCAATTAAATTTTTATTAGGTTCTGTAAATATTAATTAATTAATCTAAATTTTATTATTCAGGTCGTTAAGAACAATCAAGAACACCTTCGAGCATAAGGTAAGGGATTGCTTAACTCAGTTTTCATTCTTTGAGTTAAACGTCTATTTCATTGGTTAGATTTTTTTCAGAATATGTGTTAATGACCTATAATTGTTTTATACTATATATCCACTTATATTTTTTGGATTTTTATTTTTCACACATAAATATTTCATTAATATACCCCCACTCTAATGATACAATCTTTGTAAGGGATTGCTTAACTCAATTTTCATTCTTTGAGTTAAACGTCTATTTCATTGGTTACATTTTTCCAAGAATATGTGTGAATGACCTTTGATTGTTTTATAATGTATATACACTTATATTTTTTGGATTTTTATTTTTCACACATAAATATTTCATTAATATACCCCCACTCTAATGATACAATCTTTGTAAGGGATTGCTTAACTCAATTTTCATTCTTTGAGTTAAACGTCTATTTCATTGGTTACATTTTTACAAGAATATGTGTGAATAACCTCTGATTGTTTTATACTTTATATCCACTTATATATTCTGGATTTTTATTTTTCATACATAAATATTTCATTAATATACCCCCGCTCTAATGATACAATCTTTGTAAGGGATCCTCTCTCTCACTTTTGTTCAAGAATCTCCCCTATGTTGTGCTCTTTTATTTTTAATACCTAATGATAGGGTATGTTTTATAACCTCACCCATAATTCCCTTATGATATATAAATAATGGGATACCCCCTTTACCTCTCATTAAACCCTCTCTAGAACACTCGTTACCATGCCGAAATGTTGTAAGGGGTTTTCTTATCTCACTTTCAATTCTGTGGGATTTCCATTGTTCGCCTATTATTTCTTATATGTGGTATAGGTGTACTATAATTTGATATATATTATCATGATTATATTTATATTCATGTTATTTTTTGATCCATTTGTTGGTTATTAAGTTTTGGTCATACAACTCAATTGATTACAACATGGTAACGAGCTTTGTCTCAATTTTCACTTCGTTGTGACTTGCTTAGTATTGTGCACCTACTCTTTCTTATGTGGTGTACCTACTGCCCATTTGAGATAAATTTTTGATTGAAATAATATTCCATTTAAATTTCCATATTATCATATCATGGATATGACTATTGTCTAAGTTTTATACCACTTTACATACGGTATTTATTTTGAATGTTGTTTTGACTATGGAAATATTGATGAATCTGTATCCTCTATTCTATATAGATAATGTAAAGGCATATTGATCTTGTGTTGAATCTATGTATAAATAATGATTTGGAAATTTGGTGGCGTGTGGGGCCCTCTAAATCCCCTCGGTGCATCGGTAGGTCTCATGAGACAAATCAGTTGGCGACAAACCCTTTGAGTTTGTTTCCAAAAAATCAGATGAGTATCTACCCACAGAACTAAACCATTTTTATGGTATTATGGTATCATGTGCCAAATACATGACATCCAATTAATAATCATTCTATTTATTCATTATCAGTTATTACTATCCATGAGGTTTTCACTATGACAAAATCTATGGATGCAATTTCATTCTTAGTTTATTAATGGCGTGAGTTTTTCATTTATTCATCATGACATATTGATTATATAAAATTGTTTATGATTAACTTATAATTGAATTCATTCTTATGCTATTTGTAACCCTTACTGAGCATTTGAGCTCACCCCTTTCATTATTTACCTTCAACAGGTGATGAAGAGGAGATCATTTATTGAGTTCATGTGGTTGCAGTTTTTATTTTTTGTTATGTATTGTATTTTGTTACATTTCCCAGTGTAATTTGAGTTACATATATGTATCTAGTTTCTTCAAGACTACTAAAATGATCGTTCCTTTGGGATTTCATTCCTTCTAATTATGCCAATGTACTTAGTAATGCACCGGCTCCGTTCTAAAGGGGTCGGGGCATTACAGAGCATACCTTATCGTATAATGTACACAAATAAAATGAAGATGTGACTTCCATAGAAGTAATGAATTGTTTCATATTTATGTTTAATTTATTTCTTTTTAGTATTACTCACATAAGAATTATTTTCTTATACAGTTGGATTCCTTTGTTCGAGTTAGGGTGGTTTTTTTGAAGCTACTCATGCTCGTGATAGATTGGACTTTGAGATTATAATTGAGATAATGAAAACAAGGAAATGGGTCAAGAATGTATAAAATTATTATAAAAAGGTTAATTACTACTACTTATTTAATTAATTTTGTCAGCATTTTATCTATTATTTGTAAGTTGTTTTCCTATAATTTTTATCTAATACTTATTTAGTTGTTTTCAAAGATCTTTTGGGAAGTTATATTTTGTTTTCAACTACCCACAACAATCTACAGAAGAGATAACATGTTCCTTCTTGCCAATGTTACCATGATTACCATTTATTTTCTTTATCAACCTACCAAAACTGCATATCGAGTTTATGTTTTTATCAAAAAAAACCTTTCTCATTATTGAAAAACAGAAGAGTATAGGAAGCTCTTGTTCCCATTATGGTGACTTCTCTTGATATAATGGGAAGAAGAGCTTCCTATAATCTTCTAGTTTTCAAAAACAATAAAGGTTTTCAGCTAACAATATTGACTTAATATGAAATGTTGGAAGTTCTAAAAGTAAAGAAAATGGTAATTGAAACATTTTTAGTTTGGATTATTTTTTGAGACTTTGGGATGTTTAGGAATCGGCGGCACCTCAATCCAACACACAGCGTGACTGGTACGACTCCAAGTGCATCTTTTTATTTAAAATTGACATGAATTTTAGTAAAATAGACAATTGAAATACTCAAAATCAAAAACAAAATGCATTCATGTTGCTTTTATACTTTAATAAATTGATCCATAAGTAATTTAGGATGTGTAGAAATCATTCGTACCTCAATCTGACTCACAGTATGACCAGTATGACTCAAAGTGTTTGTTATCAGTTTAAAAACAAATTTTAGTTCAAAACATGTCACTTAATGAAAACTGAGAAAATGAACTCATATTGTTTTGATAATTTTTTACATTGATTCATAAATCATTTTTTACATGTATGAATCTATCTCATGTCAAACTGATACATGATGTGACTGATATGAGTTAAAGTGCGTGTTTTCAGTTTAAAATAATATTTTATTAAAAAAGACATGTGACATACTGAAAACCAAGAAAATACATTAAGATTTTTTTTATACTTTAGTAAAATGATCCATGATTCATTTGGGATGTGTAATAATCACATGCACCTCAATCCAATGCATGGTGTGACCGGATGACTCCAAGTGCATCTTTTTATTTAAAATTAACATCAATTTTAGTAAAAAGGACAACTGACCTACTCAAAAACAAGAAAAAACGTTAGGATTGTTTTGATACTTTATGAAAACAATCCATAAGTCATTTATGACATTTAGGAATCAACCTCACCTCAATCTGACACACGGTGTGACCGATATGACTCCAAGTGCGTCTTTTTATTTAAAATTGGAGTCAATTTTAGTAAAAAGGACAACTGACCTACTCAAAACCAAGAAAATTAATTCGGAATGTTTTGATACTTTAGGTAAACAATCTATAAGTCAATTGAGATGTGTAGGAATCAACCTCGCCTCAATCTGATGCACAGTATGATCGGTATAACTCCAAGTACGTCTTTTTTATTTAAAATTGATATCAATTTTAGTAAAAAGGAAAACTGACCTACTAAAAACTAAAAAATACATTTGTATTGTTTTTATACTTTAATAAAATGATCCATAAGTCATTTTTGATGTGTATTAATCAACCACACCTCAATCCGACGCACAGTGTGACCGATATGACTACAAGTGTGTCTTTTTATTTTAAATTGACATTAATTTTAGAAAAAGGAACAAGTGACGTACTAAAAACCAATAAATTTCATTTTTATTATTTTGATACTTTATGAAAACAATCCATGAGTCATTTGGGACATGTAGAAATCATCAACACCTCAATCTGACGCATGGTGTGACTGGTATGACTCCAAGTGTGTCTTTTTTATTTAAAATTAACATCAATTTTAGTAAAAAGGACAACTGACCTACTCAAAACTACGAAAATTCATTCATATTGTTTTGATACTTTAGAAAAGATATCCATAAGTCATTTGATATGTTTATGAATCATTTACACCTCAATACAACACACGGTGTGACCGATATGACCGCAAGTGTGTCTTTTTATTTTAAATTGACATTAATTTTAGAAAATGGAACAAGTGACATATTGAAAACCAATAAAACATGTTCATACTATTTTTATATTTTAGGAAACTGATCCATAGTCATTTGGGGCATTTTAGAATAGGTCTCACCTCATTCTGATGCAAAGTGCGACCAATACGACTCTAAGTGTGCCTTTTTATTTAAAATTGACATCAATTTAAGTAAAAAAGGACAACCAACCTACTTAAAATTGAGAAAACACATTAGGATTGTTTTTATACTTTAGATAAATGGTCCATAAGCTAATTGAGATGTATAGGAATCGTCCTCATCTCAATCTGACACATAGTGTGACCAGTATGACTCCAAATGTGTCTTTTTATTTAAAATTGACATCAATTTTAGTAAAAAGGACACCTAACCTATTCAAAACCAAGAAAATGCATTCGTATTGTTTTGATACTTTAGGAAAATGATCCATAAGTCATTTTTTATGTTTTGGAATAAATTTTACCTCAATTTGACACACAGTGTGACCGATATCACTCCAAGTGTGTCTTTTTTAAATTGACATTAATTTTAGAAAATGGGACAAGTGATGTACTGAAAACTAAGAAAACACATTCAGATTGTTTTGATACTTTAGGAAAACTATACATGAGTCATTTTGGATAAGTAGGAATCATTTTCATCTCATTCTGGTGCATAGTGGGACCGATATGACTCCAAGTGAATCTTTTTTATTTAAAATTAGCATCAATTTTAGTAAAACGGACAACTGATGTCACAAACCAGCCCGGGTCAACCCTGAACCGGGGCACCTGAACTGGTTCGCAACATGTCCCGAGGGGCGTTCCCGATCCCCACGGGATGGAAACTAGTGTAGATCATAAAAATCTAACCATTGGAAATGATTTGGCCCATGAACAAAAGGTAACCAAATAAATAAAGACTGACGATAAAGATAAACCTAGTAGCAGAAAGAAAAAAATAAATTGTACACACCTCCTTGCAACCTTCTAGGTCACCACCTAACTCAAAACCAAGCCTACTCCAACATTGATCAGCTGAACCAGGAACTTGAACAAGAAAATGAACCTGCAACTAGAAAGATATAATAGGCGTGAGCACCGAGATGCTCAGTAGGGATGCCAAGAATAAACCACTGAATCCAAAAGTTATTTTTTCTGAATCAGTCCATAAACACAAGTTTTAAATACAAGTATGAAAGTAGGTTTTTCACATTTAAAAACAAGAAACATGTTTTTCCCATATAAATAAAACCCAACACATGCTACATACCATTTCCAAAACCATTTGACATTTTATAAACAATACCAAGATAGAATGACCAAGGTTATGCTAAAATAAAATAGGTGAATGGTGAAAGCTAGAAATAAACTAACAGGTGTAGCTGAAAGTAGACAAGCAATGTAAATAATTAATTGACCATGGGTGATCCTAAACATCCCTATAAGAACCCTGAATGTACTCAGTTCAGAACCACCTGTCGGCGTATGGTGAATCTCCTAAGTCTATAACCAACTGGTCTCCCTCATGGAAAAAGAAACTAGGGGAACTCCCCATCTCGCCTCTACACCTATCAGTGGGTACCAACCCATCTAATCGAGTCTGATAAGCAACCATCACTTGATTAACTAAAAGACGCCCAGTAACCCATGGTGGTTATAATAATAATATTGTGTAAGTAGGAAGCCCTCGCACGTGTGACTCACCATACCATCTCATCATCGTACTTGCCTACCCCAAACATAGATGCTTCCTATGAATTCACCCATAAAGGGTTACCCTAGACAGGAGTGCCCCATATACATGTTCAGTCATTTCACATTAAACAAAGTGTCAACTAGGACGTCACGTCATGTCTATATCAAAACCATTTTCTAAAAACTTTTAAAAACTCTAACCAGGCACACACATTCCAAACAAAAACTATTCTAAAAGTTAACACAACTTCACCCATGAGTTGGAATATCCAAATGGGCCTTTAAATCCAAAGTCTCCAAAATAATTACCCAAACATCACCTTTGAATTGAAAGTGCCAAACGGGCCTTTGAGTCGACATGTCTAAATACATTTACCCAAAACAACTTACCAATACCGCTTTTAAATTTATAAATCCAAACGGTCCCTTAAGAAAACATTCACCAAAACCCACACCAAGAGCCAAATGGGAATTGTTCTTTCCAAACATACTCCAAAATAGTCCTATAAAATTACTTCATAACAAACCAAAAAATTTATAAAAAAGTTAATAAATAAACTAAACAATTTATAAATAATTTTTTAAATAGACCAAATAATTTAGTTTAAACCCCCAATCCCATTTTTAAGAACAACAACATTTAAAATAAACATCCTAGGTATCTTAACTTGGAAAATTCACACAATCCCCTAGAAAAACTTATTTTTATAAAATTCTAACAAAACAAAAACACTAATCACATCAAAACATAAATATAATAGAGGTGCAATTAACCTTTAAGAAGCAATTGAAAACATGAAAGTGCCAATGAATCATTTCGGAAAAGGAAAGATTGGAAACACCTACCTCAAAGAGGAACCGGGTCATGTCGAACACTTTGGAACTTGAAGAAAAAGGCGGTGACCACTCGTAACCGGCCCACACTTGCATTCACATACCTATACATATATACATATATCCATAATCCAATGCATGTATTCCCCGCGCCATGAGGGAATACATACATGGAGGACATATATATATATATATATATATATATACATACCTTAAGTATATACATGTGCGCCCTCTGTCGTTGATGAAAAATTTATTATAACAACAAAAGATACCCAAAATTAAGGTGGAAAAGACCAACGCACAACCAAAAAGTACCAGGGACTCACATAAACCAAATGCACAAATCATAAAACACAACCAAATGCTACCAAAAGGATTTATATCCAAAACACACCCCGTTTCACATGAGCATGATTTAAAAACTAATTCTAAAAAATTTCACTAATAAGAATATATTACGCAAGAATAGTTGTAGGCATAATTAAGGTGTGAAACATAATATAAGATTTAATTAATAAAACCCAAGCATTAAATGGATTAAAAAATGAGATTAAGGGAATGGAAACACGTACCACAACCCGTGTGAATGCAATAAAGATTCAATGGAAGGATGAACCAAGCTTTGCAGTCTCTTTGCACACCCAAAGGGGAGCTGCGCGTCGAAGAATAGGTGATCGGGCTAGTTGCGTGAAATCAAGGAGTCTGTGAAGGAGGTGCGTCGTATAAGGGAGGACTGCCAGAGGAAATGAGGCTATAGGTGAGATGATGCTAGTGAGAAAAGTGGTTGTCAGAGGAACCATACATGCCAAGGAGGAGGTCGGTTGGAGTAGGGGTTTGCGTCGAAGGTGTTGGGTCGCGGCCGGGAAACACAGCGCACTGGGAGGGGGAGATGGTCGTGTTCCGAAAGGCCGGCCGGCCAAAGGAGGTTTCGGCATAGAGGGTGGCTGGAAAATGGGGTGCTGGTGTGGAGCTTCTCGAACGGGAGGGGGAGGGTCACCGGTGCTGGAGGAGAGGGAGAGGGTCAGAGCGGGTTGGCGCGGCTAATCGGGGCAGCGGATCATCGTGCAAGAGGAAGGGGGTCAGGTCAGTGGCGTTGACTCTGGCTGGGGTCCAGTGCGTCGCACCAAGGAAACCAGGGGGAAAAGGGGGGTCCCAGTGCACTCTGCGTAGGAAGCGGGGAAGGGGGGGTGACGCCCCCATAGGGTTAGCTACATTTTTTTAACTTAATTATGCTATTAATAAAATAATAATAATAATAATAACATTAATAAAAATAATAATAATAATAATAATAGAAATGTGCATTCCATTTTAAAACATGATAATATTAATAACAATTTAATAACAGTTATACTAATAAAAAATTTAGTAATAATTATATTATTAACTTTTAATAATATTATTATTATCTATATAATAATAATATTTTTATTATGTTTTAAATATTTTCCTCTTTTTATTCTCATAAAAATGTTATTATTTTAAGAAATGAGCGACCGCAAGGGCACCCGGGCCAACCGCACAGTTACCGCCAACCATGCGGTGCCCGTGCACCGGTCCAAAACCCATCAATATTATTAAAATTCAAAATTTTCAAATCGAGACCCCAAACCAAACATTGACCAAACGATGCGAGACCGTGAGAAGAATGAAATAAAACAATTAAAAAATGTCTGAGGTTGGGGTGTGACAACTCTCTCTACCACAGACACTTTATACCCCCAGAAAGTCCCCAAGCCAATAGTTGACACACTTGAGTCCATTCCCAGACAAAACCAACGGAAATCGTGAGACTTGGGGTGACAATTCCCAACACACGTCACACCTGACCAATTCAAGAAAACCCACTGCCCAAAATTGTGGGGAGAACACAGGAGGGTTCTCCCCACCATAAGAATTCACTAACATGGAAACCTTGAAATCCAAACACACTACCCCCAGGGGGCCAATGCAGGAACTCCTAAACCGAACTCATCCAATTTATCCACATGGACCGAACAACAAACCAAAGACTTAAACATAAAGCTTCCTATGAAACGACCCAACAACCTGAGGATGAGAAATTAACTCAAACATCTCCCACACTGACTGAATAAAATTCTCACCGCAACCGGAGACTAGGGAATTCCTAGCCCGAACTCAACCCACTTATTCAATGCTAATAGAAAAAATCCATCACTAGAATTAAAACCATTGTGGGGAAAACCCACACACCGAGACACTGGGACAGAGGAACCCCCTTACAAAACATAAACACACTGGAGGAAAACCCACGGAGAGGCATCCGGACTAAGAAACGACCCAGAAACACCACCCATTAATTCCTTGGAACCAAACATCACCCTAATGAACACAAATGAGACCAAACTCAAAATCAGAATGGGTCTATTTATTCAGGGCCTAACACCCTTCAAGAAATCCAAACGATTTAGAAACCACACTAAGAGAAAATAAGGCCGCTTGAACTGCAGTATAACGAGCTCATCACGCCACCACAACACGGACGATCTTACAACGATGATAAAAATAGAACAAATAAACTTTGGATATTTCATCCCAAGGCTGAAAACAAGATCCAGATCGAGGTTTCACGCACCCTTGGCAACTCCTGACTGTGCGCGAGCTTCACCTCAAGACCTGTGGTTGGGGCCCTAATGGCTAAAGCATATCCTGCCTCATAGTCAAACATTTTCATCCTCTGGTCCCTAACTCCTTCTTCCACTCGATTATTCAAACAACCACAATCATGGTACGTTTTCAAAGGGATGCAACATGATGGCTTAGAATGCCCGGACTGTCCATACTGGTGGCGCATAAGAGAGCGGTCCAACAAACTGGGAGCTGGTACCGATGAAGATAGCTTCTTGGAGGCAGGTTCCTCCGGCATGCACTCCTTGCCCGATAAGGAACCTTTATGAGAGCCGACCACCACCAACTACACCCTAAACTTAAATGATGGTGGGATATCCCATCTTTACTAGTCAAGAACTGGACCCTCAAATAAACCTGAGATGGTATGAACCTTAACACCCTTGGGAGTCCCCCGCAACCCAAAGACATAGTCTATCTCCCTGTACCACTCAACTACCTCTAACGGAATTCGATTACCTCGATAAATAGGAAACACATGAAAAGAACTGGGAATTTATCATAGCTCATTAATAACTTTTGGAGACTTTCTGAGCGGCGTATTCAGAACAACACAAAAAACACAATCAAAACCTGCATCAAGCCAAAACTCAATCAAAGAAACAACGCAAGCCAAGGGAAAGAGGCCCATAATCCAAACATATACAAACAAAAGCAATAATTACTTTTCCAAAAACCGCCATTTCTTTTAAATTTTAAAACTCACCTATGGAACCTTATGAATCACCACATGTGTGTTCATCCATTTTCGCTTACATCATTTGCGGACAAGTTCCCCCGCACACTCTCTGTATATACCCACGCACATGTGACCCTCCATAAATATTTCCAAGGTCCAAGCATCTATTTTACTTATCAAATCCAAACACATACCAAAATTTACAAATCGAAACACGTCCTATTTAAAAATTACTTTACCAATTTCAAAACCATTTGAGGAAAGAACTCTCATTACAAAACCATTTTTATTTTGAAAATCTATTTTCATTTCAAAATCCTGCTTCACTTTCAACAAACACTCACATCAGCTGAAATCAAAACAAAACAAAACCAACGATAAACCATCAAAATGAGGAACTAGTGCTCGTGCCTAACCCGACGACATGGTGGTGAGCCATGCCCCAAGTAAGTCGTGACACTAAGAGGACCTTGAACCGGGCACTTGGACTACACAAGGGTCACCACCCCATGTTTGGCCACAACATAACCTGGTTCACCTCCATTATCATCCCTCAATCCAAAAAAAACAAGACAAAAGACTCAAATTTCCAGACTACCCCTGGTAACTCAAGGATCTGTATGAGTAAGAGTTCGCGACACTCTTCCCGTACCTACCTCCCAAGTCCTGACAGTCCTAATCTCTGTATACCAGACACCCCAAATATCAAGGGCCTCCTCTGATACCATTTTGTCACAAACCAGTCCGGGTCAACCCTGAACCGAGCACCTGAACCGGTCTGCAACATGTCCCAAGGGGCGTTCCTGATCCCTACAATCCCCACAGGATGACAACTAGTGTTGGGCATCAAAATATAACCATTGGGAATGATTTCTCCCATTAAAAAAAGGTAACCAAATAAATAAAGACTGGTGATAAAGATAAAACTAGCTGCAGAAATAAAAAATTGTACATACTACCTTGTAACCTTCTCGGTCACCACCCAACTCAGAACCAAGCCTGCTCCAACATTGAGCAGCTGAACTAGGAACCTGAATAAGAAACTGAACCTACAATTGGAAAGATATAATAGGCGTGAGCACCGAGATGCTCAGTAGGGATGCCAAGAATAAACCACTGAATCCAAAATTTCTCTTTTCTGAAGCATTCCATAAACACAAGTTTGAAATACAAGTATGAAAGTAGGTTTTTCATATTTTAAAATAAGCAACATGTTTTTCCCATATAAAGAAAACCCAACACATACTACTTACCATTTCCAAAACCATTTGACATTTTATAAACAAAACCAAGATAGAAAGACCAAGGCTGTGCTAAAATAAAACAGGTGAACGGTGCAAGCTGGAAATAAACTAACAGGTGTAGCTGAAAGTAGACAAGTAATGTAAATAATTAAGTAACCATGGGTGATCCTAAAAATCCCTAGAAGACCCCTGGACATACTCGGTTTGGAACCACCTACCGGCGTACGGTGAAGCTCCTAAGTCTATAACCAACTGGTCGCCCTCGCGGAAAAAGAGACCAACGGAACTCCCCATCTGGCCTCTATACCTACCAATGGGTACAAACCCATCTAATCAGGGTTGATAAACAACCATCACTTGATCAACTAAAAGACACCTAGGAACCCATGGTGGTTATAATAATAATATTGTTTAATTAGGAGGCCCTAGCACACGTGACTTACCTTACCATGTCGTCACTGCACTTGCCTACCCCAAACACAGACGCTTCTTATACATTCACCCATAAAGGGTTACCCTAGACAGGAGTGCCCCATATACATATTCAGTCATTTCACATTAAATAAAGTGTCAACCGGGCCGCATGTCATGTCCATATCAAAACTATTTTCTAAAAACATTTAAGAACTATGACCAGGCACACACAATTTCCAAACACAAACCATTCTAAAAGTTAACAAAACTTCACCCATGAACTGGAAGAGCCAAACGGACCTTTAAGTCTAAAGTCTCTAAAAGCATTACCCAAATGTCACCTTTGAATTGAAAGTGTCAAATGGGCCTTTGAGTCGACATGACTAAATACATTTACCCAAAACATCTTACCAATACCACTTTTAAATGTATAAAGCCAAATGGGCCCTTAAGTAAACATTCGCCAAAACCCACACCAAGATCCAAATGGGAATTGTTCTTTCAAAACTTACTCCAAAATAGTTTTATAAAAGTACTTCAGAACAAACCAAACAATTTATAAACAAGTTTATAAACATACTAAAAAATTTATAAATAATTTTGTAAATAGACCAAACAATTTAGTGAAACCCCCAATCCCACTTTAAAGAACAACATTTAAAATAAACATCCTAGGTATCTTAACATGGGAAATTCACACAATCCCCTAGCAAAACTTATTTTTAGTAAATTCTAACAAAACAAAAAACCTAATCGCATCAAACCGTAAATATAATAGAGATGCAATCAACCTTTAAGAAGCAATTGAAAACATGAAAGTGTCGATGAATCATTTCAGAAAGGAAAGATTGGAAACACCTACCTCAAAGAGGTATCAGGTCATGCCGAACACTTTTGCACTTGACGAAAAAGGTAGCGACCACTTGTAATCGCCCCGCACTCGCATGCACATACCTATACATATATACATATATCCATAATCTAATGCATGTATTCCCCGCACCATGATGGAATACATACATGGAGGACATATATATATTATACATATACATACCTTAAGTATATGTGTGCGCGCCCTCTGCCGCTAACCAAAAATTCACTATAACAATAAAAGATACTCAAAATTAAGGCGGCAAAGACCAACGCACGACCAAAAAGTACTAGGGACTCACATAAACCATATGCACAAGTCATAAAACACAACCAAATGATACCAAAAGGATTTATGTCCAAAACACACCCTATTTCACATGAGCATGATTTAAAAACTAATTCTAACAAATTTCAACAACAAGAATATATTACCCAAGACTAGTCGTAGGCATAATTAAGGTGTGAAACATAATCTAAATTTAATTAAGAAAACCCAAGCATTAAATGGATTAAAAAATGGGAGAAAAGGAATGGAAACACGTACCACAACCCGTGTAAATGCAACGACGCTTTAGCATAAGGATGAACCAAGCTTTGCGGTCCCTTTGCACACCCGAAGAGGATCTGCACGTCGAAGAAGAGGCAACCGGACTGGTCGCACGTAATCAAGGAGTCCACGAAGGAGGTGCACCGCGTAAGGGAGGACTGCCAGAGGAAATGCGGCTACCGGTGAGGCGCTGCCAGTGAGAGAAGTGGTTGTTGGAGGAACCACGCACGCCAAGGAGGAGGCCGGCTGGAGCATGGGTTTGAGTTGAAGATGTCGGGTTGCAGCTGGGAAGCACTGCGTGCCGGGAGGGGGAGCTGGCCACGCGTCGGAAGGTTGGTCGGGCGGAGGAGGTGTCGGCACGGAGGGCGGCTGGAAAACGGGGTGTCGACACGGAGCTGCTCGAACGGGAGGGGGAGGGTCACCGCCATCGGAAGAGAGGGAGAGGGCCGGAGCGGGTTTGCGCGGCCAGGCGGGGTGGCAGAGCGTCGTGCGAGAGGAAGGGGGTCGAATCGGTGGCGCCGGCTCTAGCTGGGGTCCGGTGCACCATGTCGAGGAAACCAGGGGGAATAGGGGGGGTCGGGGTGCGCTCAACGCAGGAAGCAAGGAAGAGAGGGGGTGACACCCCCTTAGGGTTAGCTACATTTTTTTAACTTAATTATGCTATTAATAATAATAATAATAATAATAACATTAATAATAATAATAATAATAATAATAAATAATAATGATGGTAGTAATAATAATAATAATAATAATAATAATAGAATTGTGCATTCCATTTTAAAACATGATAATATTAATAACAATTATACTAATAACAATTTTAGTAATAATTATATTATCAACAACTTTTAATAATAAAAATAATATTATTAGATAATAATATTATTGCTGTTATGTTTTAAATATTTTCCTCTTTTTATTCTCATAATTTTTTTTATTATTTTAAGAAATGGGCGACCGCAAGGGCATCTGGGCTGACCGCACGGTTACCGCCAACCATGCAGTGCCCGCGCATCGGTCCAAAACCCATCAATATTATTAAACTTCAAAATTTTCAAATCGAGACCTCAAACCAAACATTGACCAAACGATTCAAGACCGTGAGAAGAATGAAATAAAATAATAAAAAAACGTCTGAGGTCGGGGTGTGACAACTGACCTACTCAAAACTGAGAAAATGCATTTGGATTGTGTTGATACTTTATGAAAATGATCCATAAGTCATTTGAGATGTGTATGAATCATATTAATCTCAATCCGATGCACAGTTTGACCAATATGACTTCAAGCGTGTCTTTTTATTTTAAATTGACATTAATTTTAGTAAAGGGAATAAGTGATGTACTGAAAACCGAGAAAACAAACTCATATTGTTTTGATACTTTAGGACATTGATCCACGAGTCATTTGAGATGTGTTGGAATCAACCGCACCTCAATCCGACACACAATGTGATCTATATGACTCTAAGTGTGTCTTTTTATTTAAAATTGACATCAATTTTAGTAAAAAGGATAACTGACTTACTCAAAACTAAGCAAACACATTCAGATTGTTTTGATACATTAGAAAAAGAATCCAAAAATCATTCGAGATGTTTAGGAATCAGTCGCGCCTTAATCTGATGAACAGTGTGACCGGTATGACTCCAATTGCATTTTTTTTATTTAAAATTGACATCAATTTTAGAAAAAAAGAAAGCTGACCTACACAAAACTGAGCAAATGCATTCGGATTGTTTTGATACTTTAGGAAAAATATCCATATATCATTTTTATGTGTAGGAATCAACCACACCTCAATCTAATCCACGATGTAACCGATATGACTCCAAGTGCATCTTTTTATTTTAAATTGGCATTAATTTTAGTAAAAAGGACAACCGACCTACTCAAAACCGAGAAAACACATTATGATTGTTTTTATAATTCAGGGAAACAATCTATAAGTCATTTGAGATGTGTATGAATCGGCATCACCTCAATCTGACGCACGTTGTGACCGTTATGACTCCAAGTGTGTTTTTTATTTAAAATTGATATCAATTTTAGTAAAAAAGAACAACTGACCTACTCAAAACCAAGCAAATGCATTCAAATGGTTTTGATACATTAGAAAAACGATCCATAAGTCATTTTTAATTTTTAGGAATCATCGATACCTCAATCTGATGCACGATGTGATCGATATGACTCTAAGTGTATCTTTTTATTTTAAATTGATATTAATTTTAGCAAAAGGAACAAGTGATGTACTGAAAACCGAGAAAACACATTCGTATTGTTTTGATACTTCAGAAAAACGATCCATGAGTCATTGGGGACGTGTAGGAATAGGTCGCACCTCAATCAGATGCACGGTGTGACCGATATGACTCAAAGTGCGTCTTTTTATTTAAAATTGACGACTAACCTACTCAAAACCGAGAAAACACATTCGGATTTTTTTTTATGCTTTTAGATAAATGATCCATAAGTCATTTGAGATATGTAGGAATCGGTCGCACCTCAATCTGAGATACGATGTGACCGGTATGACTCCAAGTGCATCTTTTTATTTAAAATTAACATCAATTTTAGTAAAATGGACAATTAACCTACTCAAAACCAAGCAAATGCATTTAGATTGTTTTGATACTTTAGGAAAACGATTCATAAGTCATTTGTAATGTGTAGGAATCAACCTCAGCTCAATTCGATGCACGGTGTGACCAATATGACTCCAAAATTGACATTTTAATTCAAAGCGTGTGTCACTCACTGAAACCCCGGAAATGTGCTCTGATTGTCTTGATAATTTTAGACATCAATTTATAAGTCATTTGTGACATGTAAGATGCAATCTAACATCAAACCGACACATGATGTGACCAATATAACTCAAAGTGTGTATTTCCAGTTTGAAATGACATTTTAGTAAAAAACACAAGTGACATACTGAAAACCGAGCAAACACAATCAAATTGTTTTAATACTTTAGGACAACGATCCATAAGTAATTTGTGACATATAATAATCAACATCACTTCAATCTCACGCACGATGTGATCGGTATAACTCCAAATCTGCCTTTATTTAAAATTGACATAATTTAATTAAAAAGAACAATTGACATACTCAAAAATCAATCAAACACTTTTGAATTGTTTTGATACTCAAGGATAATGATCCATACCTCATTTGTGATTGATGGAATCAATCGCATCTCAATACAACGTACGGTGTGACCGGTATAACTCCAAGTGTGTCTTTTTATTTAAAGTTGACATTTTTTAATGTATTCATTCATATTAATGTTTAATTTATTTATTTACAGTATTATTAATATGAGATTTGTTTTCTTATATGGGTGGATTCTTTTGCCCGAGTTGAGGTGATTTGTTCGGCAACAGATACCATGTGCGGATCTTTTTGAGAGGGGATCACGGGTGCCAAAGACGATCAAATATTAATGTTTTTAAATGTTTATGGATAGCAATTGTAAATGTATTTATACAAAATATTGTTTAAAATGTATATAACATTGTTTTTTTGTATTCGTAATGTAAAATTTATTTCAATTAAATTATATATTTTGTGCATAGGTTACAGGTTGGGGTTGTTGCAGTGTGTTGTTATACAAACATCACACTGTAACACTGTAGCAGATGGGGCTTTATCAGCGTTTTTTTGAGCGCTGACAAAGCGGACCCACTTTATCAGCGTTGTGGTTAACGAAATTTTTTTAACACTGTTGAAAACATTTTTGCACGTTAAAGGGGGTGTATAGTAGTGTTGTTTCATTACATTGAAAATTCAATAATAAATTTTGTTTTATTCAACTTTGATCATGAAGTATTAATCATCAACTCCACTTTCTATGATAATTTATATATTTATTTAATTGTTTAGTTTTGATTAATAACGATTAAGGTTACCGATACGAAACCAAACTGAAAAACAGAACTATACAATATTCATCAACCGACTTGAATCGCTTAACTAATTTAAACTGAATTTTATTGGTTTAAGGTGGTTCAATTTGATTAGTTTAAATCAGTTAATTTAATCCAGCATTCACCCTCAACGTAGTTGTTTACAACATTGATTATAATTATTTTATATGCACATCATATAACTCTTCCACTATTGTATTGTGTATACAAATCAACAAGAATGATCCTATACACAAATTGATGAATAGTTTGTAAGGTGTATTTTATACAATCTATCTATATTTTGTACCAAGATAGGTTGCTAAAAGTAGAGGATGATATGCTTTATAATGTGATCACCATCTTCATTGTCATATTAAATATATATATATTTTTAAAAAACAACTAGTTCACATCCACCCCCCAAAAAATATATAGCATTTTATATTGAAATATTAAATAACATCAAATCCCATTAATACAATATATATGACACTCCCATTGAAACGGAACCGTCGTGTGGAGCCACCTGAAAGAAACCGCTGGACCCATTGCCAGTGGCAGCTAGCTTTGAACACCGTCGCAGTCGCCGCCAAGGAAGGAGATCCGAGCGCCGGCGAGGGTAACTCCTCCGATCGCCGCCGAAACGCCGCCGTCCTTCAGCTTCAGCCTACCAGCTTCCGCCGCCGCCGCATGCTCCGTCTCACCCTTCACCATCCAAATCCTCTGCAATGGACTTAAGAATTTAATCACATCTATACGCAATGATCCGAGGCTACTGAGAAATCAAGGGGTAAAATCTGGCCCAGTTATACGACGAACGAAAAATTCAGGGGAAATCAATCAATCAATCATCGAGGTACCTTGTCGCCATGAGCGTGGATCTGGGGAAGACGACTAAGGTTTTGGAATTGGATTTTGGTACAGACATGGTGATGGGCGGCGATGATGAGAACGCCGATGGAGGTGGCGGCGACGCCGAAGGAGCAGAGGGCCCCGATCCCGGTGAAGCCCCACCCCCACCACCGCGCTTTCCCCGGTTTCCCCCAACCGATGGCCGCTTCTTTCTCGCCGTTCACGTCCGAAACCTCTGCTGCCATCTCTGCTGCCATCTCGGCGGCGGAGCAGCTGCGGTTCTCCCGATCATCGCCGTCGGCATCCGCGGCGGCGGTTTCGAAAGCCGCGGCGGCGTCGATCTGGTGAAGGACGAACCTGGGGGAGGAGAATTTGGGGGATTCCAAATCCAATTTCATGTCGACAAATTCGGTTTCCTTGGAGATCCTGTTGAAGGAAACCTGGTGCGGGAGGGCGTCTCCGTCGTCGCCGGCGGCGGCCTCCACGGAATTCCAAGCGTTCGTATCCCCGTTCTGTTCCTGGAGGAACGGCGCGGTCGGGATTACGCCGGGAATCAGCCGATCTCCGCCGCCGCCTCCGACGTCGGGAGGTGGAATCGGGGGAGGGATGGAGGGGGGACAGATGAAGTAATTCATGTCGAGGAAGACTTTTGGGGTCAAACCAGGAACGGCGGCGGGCGGCGAGGAGGCGGTGGGAGAAACAGTAGAAACAACAAGAACGCCATCATCGCCGTCGTCGCCGTCGTCGCCGTCCAGGTGGTGATCCAGAAATCGGGGGCTGTACTGGCGGCGGCCGTGCGCGGGGAGGAGGAATTCCCAATCATTCAGATCGAGCTCCTGATTCGCAGCCATGGCTGGGGAGAACGAATCTAGAAGGCTACAGAGAGCGGCAGGCGATTTGAGAATTTGATCGAACAGTTTAAGATGGCGAAAGCCAATTAAGTGTTTTTTTTTTAAAAAAAAAAAACAAAGAGGAGAAAATGGGACCAAGGCCGTTATTAAAATGTCAAAAAGAGACCGAAGGGCCTGTATTATTCAACTTTGGTGGACCATCTCGGATTGCTTAGGATAATGGTTATCTTCTTAATTCAATAATTGATTAGTCAACTTCCATTTAAGTAATTTAAAAAAGTTGAAAAGTGATTGTAACTAAAGAATATAAAGAGATTGAAGAGAGAGTATCTAAAATCATACCGTCTTTTATTCCAAACTCATCTCATACTTCTCCCCAAAGGAGTAGTAATTCCCCCTTATATGGGCCTCTTGCACAACTTACCAATAAGCTAGCTAGCTCTTTCATTTTAAGACACGACATAAAGTAAAATTTTAGAACACATACTTCCAACAAAGCTATAATCTTTCACCGAACACCGCAATCATAAATGGCAAACAAAATAATTAACATGTTCAATTTGATCGAATCATCTATGCCGAATATGATGCGTGTCTAGATTAATGCATAAATTCCCTCCAAATAGTATAAATCATTGATCATCTCGTCGATTGAGACCTCATTTTCAAACGCCTTTATCTTTATCAATTTTTTAATGGCTATAATAGCATGAACCTTCCAACCCGTTACTTTATAAGTTTTGAAATGTGATACGTGCTTGGGGGATGTTGAGGACAAAAAGTGGAGTTGGAACTAGAAATCTGGTTGCAGGAAGTGGTTTACGACATGAATGAGGCATGACCATACGTGGAGGTTTGGTTCAAGGTGTGAAAGTGGTTCGCGACATGAAGAGTTCGAGCTGAGATTTCAATGGTTATGCTAGGGTGTTATTCACGACATGAAGGGTCTTCTTCATGTTGTGATTGGACGACATGATTTTCAGTGTATGTTTGACTCAAACCTTTCATGACATGAATGAGTGTTTTTCTAGAATTTGTATAACATTAGGAGATGACATGAATTCCTCTTTTCACTTTCTTTTCCCTCGAACCCTAGATGACATGGGGTGCCTATTTTGGAGCTCTCAAAGCCCCTTTTGTCCACCCTTATTTATGGTTTGTGAGATCGAGATCCCTCTGTCCGATGTGAGTTCTTCTTTCTCCCTCTTGTCTTTTCCTCTTGGTTTGACTTTGGTCCATCATTCTGGAGTACCTTGGCCGCGATTTGGGGGTTGTTTAATGGACTTGCTGTTACGGAAAAACTTAGAGCAACAAACGATTGACAATTCACATAAGAAGAGTAAAAAGGAAAAAAAGAACAAGAAGAAGATCGTGTCACACAAAGATTTACGCGGTTCAGGATATGATCCCCACATCTACAAAGAGACAGAAATATCACTATGTTTGGGAGAAAAATTACTGGGTGATTTCCAAGCATCACACACACATAAACTCTAGCTCAAATGAGTTCATAAAAAAGATGATGCAACTATGTCACCAACTGCATAGTAAGTCTACTACACTACAATGATCAGTGGCTGAATGTTCATGGGGCTATAATGCCCTGTCTTCAAAATCTGAGATGCTATAATAACCATGCCAAAGTTTGCACTGCTACGGTACCCTGTTGGTGTCGCCTGGTCAACTCTTTTATAGTGCGGTCAAAGTTTCTATAATGCCCAAAATTTAGGTCAAGACCCTTCGACCCTAGGCCCCTGTGCAGGGGTACATTGCCCCAACAACCCCTAACAACCTTATCGCGGAGGTCAAACCACAAGAGTTGTGGTCTGTGTCGCTAGTAGTCGACTCAACTTCATCCAAAGGGTCGAGCTACATAATTCCAACACTTGCATTCTGATATCTATGGGGATCATTTAATCTTAGGCTGTTGGTGTTCCCAAAGTGATTTCTACCCGACGATCATCCTATTTTTTTCTTAGATCTTTCACAGTGGTGATCAAAGCGTCAATTGTGGTGGGGGATTTCTAGACATCTCTTCTATCTTCTGGAATGATAGGATCAAATAAACTTGATGTGGTTTTCTTCCTTGCTATATCTATTCTTCCCCTTTTGCGACGATTGACGTTGCTCGGTGAGTGTTCTTGGTTTATTGGGATGGGAAATATTACTTGAAAACCCTTAATGGAAGAATGCAATAAGTTGTAGATGATAACTGGAAAGTAGTAATTGTTTGTGTATGCCTTATGTTTTCTATGCTATATGACGATCCTTATAAGTCAATGTATGATGTTGTGATATTTTGTTGCTATTGTTATTGATGAGCCTTTGCACCTTCATAATTGAATAACCGATCAAACTCGGTAATGTAAAAGAGGCCAGTTGAAATCTGGAAACTCGAGGTGTTGTAACTATTATTGATCGACTATTCTTGATGTGTTGTGATTTGTTGTGCCCCCTTGAATATTGGTGAACTAGTTGTGAATTTAATAATTAAAGAGAAATGATAAATGGGATTAAATGATAATATAATAATAGGTTGTTGATGAAGTGTTGATGAAACAGTTGATGTGCCATTGATGAATTGCAGATGAATTATTGATAATGAGGGAGAGTAATGATGGCTAGAATGAATTGTTGTTGAATGAGATAAATGGTAATTAGATTGATTGAATATGGTGAATGGTGAATGGATGAAACCCTGAAGTAAACGAGGTTTGAAAATAGGTAATCGATGGGGATAATAAAGAAGTGGTTTGGTGGAATGGGTTGGAAAGCAAGTTAGAATTGATTAAAATAGTTTTAAAGAAATGGTAAATGGATTGTGAGAACTAAATAAAATAAAGGAATGTGGAAGTTAAGGTGGATATGATGATGGGTTGGATATGAACTATATTTGGATGAAATGAATAGATTGTGGGATGTAATTAAATAAATCATCAAAATGGTGGATGAGTTTAACATAAAGGGGATATCAACACATCTATGAGATTAATGGGGCTATTGAATGATATTTTTTGCATAAATGAAATGATGTAAAACTATGAGGTTGTTGTTTATGTTGATTATCAATCTGAAATTTGGTTGTGTTATCGATGGGGGCCATTGTCTTGAAACATGTTGCTTGATAAATGATTGTTTCCATGTTGTTAATTATGGAGGTGGTGTGGTTGGTGGTACTATATGTACTAGAAAACCCTATGGGGTATTGGATATGGAAGACCGTACATGGCATTAAGTGGTACTTGATGTACTGCCAGGCCCTGTAAGGTATTGCATTTGGAAGACCCTACAAAGTATTGAGTGGTACTATATGTACTGGAAAACCCTATAGGGCATTGGATCCAACAGACCCTATGGGGTATTGAGTGGTACTATATGTATTGGTAGACCCTATGAGGTATTGTATCTGACATACCCTATGAAATATTAAGTGGTACTATATGTACTAGAATACCCTATGAGGTATTGGATCCAACATGCCCTACAAGGTATTGAGTGGTACTACATGTACTAGTAGACCCTATAGGGAATTGGATCTAGCAGGCCTTATGAAGTATTGAGTGGTACTTGATGTACTAATAGACCCGACAATGTATTTGTTCCAGTAGACCCTACGAGGCATATACATATGACATTAGTGCACCAATTGAACCTACTGAGTATTGAGTGGTACTTCATGTATTGGAAGACCATATGGGGTAATAATTGGTAAATGATGTATTGGTAAACCCTATGGGGTATTTTTATGATATTTGGTGCATCGACAGACCCTAAGGGATATTGATGAGATGAGATGTGACAACATATGACAACAGTTGGTGGAAATTACTAGAGGAGAAGGTGTAGTCGATGAAGATATCAGGTGGTGATATAAAGTTTGTGGTGGTATTTAATAGTTGCTGGAGATACATGGTGGGAGTCATGCATGGTTGGGGGAGGTCATGAGGTTGATATTCTATATGTTCATGATAACCTATGATGATAAGGATGATGCAAATATAATATCTATAGGTGGGGGATGTACGTGGAAGGAGGAGGGCACAAGGTTGATATTCTTTGGGTTTACATTACACCACCAACTTATGGTTGGAAAGTGAATATGTGAAAATGAAATTGTGGAAACTATTTGATTTATAGGTTTATTATTCCCCTCTAATATTTGTGGCCTGTGATTTATTACCATTCTTATTCTGTTTTCTACTGGTGATTATGTTTTGATTATTTTTCTTGGATGATTATCATTCATGTATTATCTTGCATATTTATTGCACACAGAAGTTGATTTTTCAAAAGGATGATCCTACTGACTACTCCCAACGTGCTCACCCCACTATAGTTTTTAAGTGTTTGTAGGATATATCACCGGATATGGAGCTACTATTCAAGTATCTTGGATAGAGTTGTTAGATGGCTTGGAGTTTAGAGTTCATCTTGCGTGTATTTTCTTGATGTTGTACATTTAACATGTTAGTATCATTTGGGTTATGAATATTTGTTTGGGAAATCCTTTATGTTAGGGAAATTATTTTCCAGTGTTTAGTTGATCTTATTTTTATCTCTTATCCTTAAATCTTTTATGAGGGTAATTCCTCCCATATGCGTGTTATTATACCCTTGGTGCTAGTCACCACCCCATGGCCTAGTAAAGGTGGGTATCGAGGGCCACTCTTTCTCTTCATTTCCAACCTAAGGGGGTACCAATGGTGGGGGGGGGGAGTTGTGACAATGAAAAACTTGATGTTTTCTCTAACAATAAAGATGAATTTTTTATGTCCTTACCATGCCTTCCACAACAAAGTTTTTTAGATATGTCATCTCTCCTTCCTAGATATATTGCTTTTTTGATAACGATTGGCACATTGTATCATGAAAAAAACACAGAATCTTTTCTTACTGATTTAGATTCGATCAGATAGATGCTCTATGCTATCTTGATTTGCTTATAATGGATCATGTTAAAAATTAAATCTATATAATCTTCATTGCTAAACTGTGATTCTTTAAATGCTTTATGAATAAGTCCTTTAGTCCAATGTCTTGGGTATAAGCTCTATGAAATCACCAATCCATATTCTAATTTGAAAGGCAAGATATGTGAAACCCACCATAGAAAACTTGTATATGAATTGTTTAGAACATTCTTCACCATATGTGGCACCCAATTAAAAGTGGAATTTATCTTCCTAAATCCCAAAAATTGAACTAATCCCATTTTTAAATATCTCTAAAACTCAATGAAATATTTTGGTTCTAAGGCCATATCTAGTATATGGAGTTTCAGAATCCCCATTCTTAACATCCTCTAAAACCTTTTCAGGGTTGGGAATTCTTTTGTTCTTGTTTCTTTGATATTTTTACCAGAAACTTGAACCTTAATCTATATTTATTCGGTGGTGATCATGATGATCATATATCAATATATATTTTTATAATCTTCCATAAGGTCTTCAAATTCCTTGAACCTGTCTAGAACATGGTTTAGAACTCTCCTAAATATCTAATCATCCTTTTATTTCTAGATAATATTATAAATACTTGTATATTTCTTCTAGATTTTTTTTTGAATTATTTAAAAATATTTCTAGATATATTTCATCAAATTTAGTTTTTTATCAAGCTCATATTCCATGCTTTCATGTTATTTTTGAAATTTCAATTGATTAAGTTCCTCTTGAAATTTTTACTGCTCAATTTCTTCATCTACCTGATTATCCCAACTTTTAGAAATGATTTTATCCTTTCCTTTAGAGAAACCTTATGTTTCTAGCTTCCAGTTCTTCTGATATTTCTTATTTCTCTAAATTTCTACACATTGAGTTTTGTAATGTCCTTTCTATCCACATACAAATAATTCAATATGGATTTAATATATAGACTCACCATCTAGAGATCTTTTTTCTATACTTCCTAGTTTTTCTTATTTTTTTTTCTAGAAGAACATGTGCTTTTTGATTTTTCAGCCTTACTGGATGATAATCCTTTATTATGATGAATATTATTTTATATAATTCCTTATATTTCTTGGATTAGATCATTAATTTCTTTGATAATTGGGTATGCAATCACAGAATGATTATCAATGCAAACTGGACATTGCCTAGATCTGCCACCTTCTTCCATTACTACTACAAGAGTCAATTTATCTTATTAGTGCATCAAAATTGATATCATAATTTTCAATTAATGTTTTATATATTAAATTTATATTATTGAAATTTATTACCCCATTTAAATAATTATTCCCGAGTAAACCTTTTCAATTTTATTTTCATAAAATTATTGATATAAGAACTATATGTTCTTATAGTGAAAGGATTTCCCAAGAAAATATCATTAACCCTAATTCCTTTAAGGACTGTGATAAATTCTCATTCATGGAAAAAATAATTCTCCCTATCCCATTGAAACATACACTCTAATATCTACCGATACTTTCATCATGACTCTTTATTATATTTAAGACATATCCCCATACTGAATTCAATGCATCCATTTCTAAGATAAGTTTATCTTCAATACTTTTTAGATGATCTAAATCTAGGAGGTTATTAGATTTATGCTTCAAGGTTATGATCACTTCAGAGTCTTCTTCTGTCCAATTCTAGGGTATCTCACTTAGAACCCTTTTCTATATTAGAGTTGATATCTTTGTAATATTTTTTATTTATGATATTGTATAACTTAATATGGAAATAAATAACTTATATCTACTTACAATATGAAAAATCATCAGTGAAAGTTTCTAGCTTTTCTTAAATATGTGGTTGAAACTTATCTTTAAATCCCCGAATCAACAACCCCAAGAATTTTATCTTTGGTTACATCTAAATGATCATTATTTCTGAGAGTTTCATCCCTTCTTTTCTAAACACTTCAGTTGCCAACTATAAGTGATCAATATAATATTATGTATTCTTACTTAATACGAGAAAATTATTAATATAGACTTCCATAAAATATGATAATACACTAAATTAATTTTTTATTCTCCTTTAGAATATTCTAGGGACATTCTTGAGTCCAAATGGAATAACTATCCATTTAAACATGCATACTGGAATTATAAATACTATCAATGGTATTGCTTCTTCTTTGATCTTAATATGCCAATATCCTTAATTGAGATCAAAATTAGAATATACCATTGGAATTTCATTCTTAATATTTCTCCTTAAATCCTCTTTATTATAATGATTATAGACATCATCCTTTATGACACTATTAAGATTAGACAATAAATAACTATTATAGTTGTACCATGTTGTTTCTCAGTAAGATTCATTACCATGAATGTTGTACTCTTATGGGGACTTTCACTATGCCAAATTAATCCAAGATTGATTAATTTAGGAATTTGATTCTGAAAATCCTTAATCATTCATTTTGGATAGGAAATACCTTAATTTTTATCACTATAGTAGGATCCTTAAGGGATATTGTAGCTTTTGGAATTGCCTTCTACCATAAGTTTAGAGGGTTGTTTGATCGATTCTATGATAAGTAATTTATTATATTGACCAATTACTATTCTTAATTTATTCTAAGAACTTTCAATCCAAATATTTCTTTTATTGGTTAATATTTCTATGGTATTCTCTATCCTCATCTAGATAGTCTTCCACTTGTATAATAGATGCTTTATTTTCTAGAAACATTATGGGTTCCCCAAAAAATAGTTGGAATCAAATAATTATTAAGGATAATTCATTCTAAAAATATCACCACTAGATGATATCTTATATGTAATTGATTTTCAATCAAGATTTCAGTAGAAAATTGAGGAATAAATAAAAGTAATCATTATAAAAATATTCTCCCATTTATTTTAAAATGAACATTATTTTCCACTTTTCGAATCAAAACTATTATATTGTTACCTATTTTAACTTACAACTCTATGAATTCCAAAGTTACTCCTAAGAACTATATTATTTCACAATAGAAAGTAAGTATTATATCCACTAGGGTAGTATATGTAGTTCCACCAATAACTATCGAAAACATGGCCTATGGCCACAGACCTATTTCCATGGTCGGACCTGACCATGGCTATAGGGGTTTCCTGTGATTGTGCGGTAAAAACAATTCTCATGGGAAGGTCTCAAGAAAGGACTATAGACATGTTTGGGTACTGAAAATGGACATAGTCACTCCTATATCCATGATCAATCCTTAAATATGGATATAGGTTGGTGGTTGAAGTCTTATAACCACAACCTTCTTTGACCATGGCTATATGCCTTTGAAAATGGGCCTATATCCACGGTCACAAAAGACCATGTGTAACACCCCCTATTTCTAGTATGTAACCCTTTATTTATTATTTTCAGGTATATAAAGTATAAGGGTGAATGTTGGGAGAGTTTGGAGAACTTTCAAGGAGTTTTTTGGGGCTAAAAGGGAATCACACGAGATGCGTACAATTTGTCTAAACTGTGCGGAAATCCTAGGAGAAACCGTACACTTTGGATGATGTTGGACAATAGATTCAAAACAATGTGCACATGTTTAGTGAGTACATTTTAGGAGGCCATGTGAGGTTCTTTCTAGACAGTATAAAATTCATGGTCAGCACACGGTTTGTCTAACCGTGTGAACTAACCATGCGCGGGGTCAAAGTGAGATCCTAAAAAAGTGGATCTCACATGTTTTTGACTATAACTACATAATTTTTGCTCATTTGTGGACATAAATCATTATTATTCTCTATTTAAGGTTGTAAAACCTCTCCCAAGAGAATTTGAATCGATCTGGAGCCTTCCTTTGGTGTTTAGAAGCCCGATTCTTACAATAAGTGTCTGTTCTTCACTGTTCTTGTCACATTTTATTAGATATAATTCTCCGCTCTTCTTGGATCCTTATATCTACACCCAATGTGGTTATATATAAGATTATGGATTAAAAATAAGTTTATATTTGTTCTTGATCAAGTTAGGGTAAGATATCTAAGGTGGTTTCATGGAATTCTTAATCGGTTTCGTGAGCATTCTTCGTATGTTTACCATTTTCATCAAAAAGCTCAAGGTATGTGGATTAAATATCAACTCCTATTAGTATAATTGATTGTAATACTTTCAAATTTATTACCTTGTGATGAAATGATGATTAATTGTATATTTTTTATTGTTAAAAACCTTATTGAATGTCGGTTTGTGGAAATATGGAAAATTGGTGTTCTTGAATAAAGTGCTTGATTCTTGATTTTAAAATGAAGATTTTAAAATGGTTTTTTTCTGGAATTATGGTAAATGGATTTGATTAAATGGGTTTCAATAAAATTAATGATTTTATTTAAATGGAATGGGTGTTTGTAATTGGTTTGTTTAATGGTTTTCAATAAAAGAACGATCTTATTAAAATGGGTTGAATTGGTTGAACACACTTAGTTTTTGGCATGGATTATAGTGTGTGTTCATATGAATTGGGGTGGATAAGGGTGTGAATAACCCCCATAAAATGGCTGGGATGGATATGGGTATGAAGTACCCCTTTCAAAGTGGTCTACTAAGTAACAACTTAGTGGAAGGATATCTCACAACTTGCGAGTATAGGGAGGTCCAGGTTGCATGCATGGTTGAAAGTGTGGTTAAGTGGAATGGTTATGAAAAAATGATAATGAGAAATGGTTTTAAAGACTTGTTGGTTGTTTTTATAGAAATGTGACTTTCTGGAAATCTGTTTGAAAATATCACTTGTTTACTCTTGGTCGTAAATGGTTTTTGGAACTTGTTTATATTTAGTTATAAACTATTTTTCAAAATTGTTTTATATAAAATATTTTATATAGTTGTTTCTAAAATTTCTATCCTAGTGGTGTGAGTAGGGAAGTCATTAGGGAAAACCTACTGAGTTTTATACTCACCCATAATTTGGCACTTTGGTGCTTTTTCAGATGCTATCTTCTGGGATACGGGAAAAGGTAAAGTATCACACATCTTTAGCACCACCTCAAGATACTTGGGATGTTTGGTGATTGGATAATGGATCTTTTAGATCATGTATTATTGTTGTTGTCTTGGATTTTATTAGTTTTCTTTATGCAGTTTACTTGGTGATTAGTTTGTCTTCCACTGTTGCACACTTTGGTTGGTTTTGATAAAAAATAAATTGTTGAGTTGTCTTTATTTATCAAGCATCATATGGTGGTTGTTTAGTTATGGTTGTTGATTTTTTGTTTTTATTATTAAAGGGAAAATTGTACCCCACTTTTATTGAAACCCCTTGACATTTATTTCCATCCTTTGGCATCTTGGGGATTCACTTAAGTCTAAGTAGCATCTCACTACCTTCAAGCCAATGAGAATAAGTGGGATGTTACACTATGGTAATATTATTTAATAATAATAATTAAACATATTTATAAATTATTATTATATATAAATAAATAAATATATTTATATTCTTATATTGATAAAATCAATTTGGTGGAGTGTTAGTGTATGCAGACTTACTCGCGAGAGACACGAGATTGAAATACGCTAGTCCTTTTGTTTAAAAAAAGATATAGCCACGACCATTGAGCATGGATATAGCTCGTCAACTCCACCTTATATCCATGGCCAACAACCTTAGATATAGACATGGAGGCTATTTCAATGGAAATAACCTATATGGTCATCTTGGCCATGGCCATAGCCCACAACCATGGTCAGGTGACCTATAGCCACGACCATTGACTGTGGCTATAGGTAAATTTCACAGTAGCTAATTCTTAGATTCACCAATGAATCACACTAATATATCTTTTAAATGATTAAAAAAGACCCCATATATCTTAAATGTGATTATTCATCCTCATAGATAGGTATTTAAAATTACCTTTATCTGATTATCCTTTTGAAAACTAGTGTTCAAGGTTCTTCTGCTAGAGTACCTTTATATATTCCTACCAAGATACTTGGATTCTCCAAGGGAATTTCAAGTATGTATAATTTTAGATATTCCATATTCAAATATAATATTCCTGATCTTGAGTCCTTTGAAATTAAATCATATTCTTCCTTGATTTTAGCGATAATAAGTATATTCCAAACTTGTTTGATCACATTTGAAAGAAGTTTATTTTGCCTTCAATCTTCCTCTAGATTCGGTGAAACCCATTCTCTTGGAAATTTTATCCTCTTAGGGTTTAACACTTATGGATTCATTATTTTAATTTATTTTCCTTCATTATGGAAAAGATGCGTAAACCTTTCCACCCCCTTCCTTAGAGCTGGTCTCCTATTATTACAAAACTTTACATAATGATGATTAATTACTCTGACATGTCTTTTGTTAGGTGGATAAGCCAACATCTTTTTTTATTTCCTCATGTTAATCTTTATTTTTAAATTACTTCTAATGATTCTATCCAAAATAACTACATGATAATCTTGGATTAATTTTACCCATGATTCTCCTACATGAAAATTTTCTCATGTTCCTCCTCATAATGCATTAAATAAATTTATTAAACTTCCATATACTAATGTAATTAAGATTAGTAGATTATTTACCTTTATGAAAATAGGATCTACATTGATCTTTATTATTCTATAATTCATATACTTTAAATTATTTCAAATATAATCACTAGCCTTTTTTGGATTTAGAAAAAGCATTGTAAATAATATTATATATGTTTTATAGAGTTAGGTTATCTCTTATACCTTAAATATTTTGTTCATTTACTGATATGATACCCAATAATTTTGGTAAATGTCAGACCTATAAACTCTAGGCATCTTATATTCTAAGAAATATATTCCTTCTAAATGGATTTTAGTTTCTAAAAAAATACACTAGATCACTTTCTATCTCCTCTAGACTTAATAGCTCTAGAGAGTCTTTTGGTGTACTAGCCTATGCTCAAACCATTTATATTTAAAGATGTATCAAAATTATATTGGTGTTCTTATAACAAACTAAACTGATTTAACCCATCACATCACCCGAGGTGGCTCGACACTAGGCCCGAAGGGTATTTCCGATCCCCATGGGGTGAAAACTAGTTCCTCGGAATCAAGGAAAACATCTTGGAAACAATTTCACCCTAAATCAGAGTTAATAAAACAATATATATTTCACTAAAAATATGGAATAAATCATTCATACATTGGATGTCCAAGTATAAAAAATAAAAAAAGATAATTATAAGAGGAACAAACAGGTCATATATAATAAAACAAATCATCTCAACTATAATAACATGCATAAAAAAATAAACAATCCATATAAGAAGAAACATAAAAGTTGGCCAAGTTGTACAATACATTAACATATCAAGAATAAAACAAACCAATAGCAATCCACAAGATCATCTCTATGCAACCCATGTTCGATCACCACATCCTAACTCACCCTCAACAACCCAATAGAATGATATCCAATCCATAATAGAACCTATAACCTTTATAAGACATATTAGCTATATACACACATAAACAAGTGTGTATATAGGGCGTGATATAACATGCCCAATAGGATTTCACTAAGGAGTCTATGCAATTCAATTAATTAAATAGTTCATTAATTCTAGTTTGAAAAATAATAAAAAATAAGGTCGTCCATTTAGACCATGATTTAAGTAAATATAACCACATTATTTTAATAAAAAAAATGAAGAAAATATTATTTATACCAATTTGAGGTTTCAAGGTGAACTAGGGCCTTTAGTTATATGTAAAAAAACAAAACTAGTTTTCCTCTTTCAATTATTCTTAAAAATATGAATCATAAATCAAACCATTTAATCTTTTCACTTGAAAACATTTTCCAAATCATCTTTGAAAACTATTTAATAAAACAAACCTAAATATAGAAAAATGGAATTCAATATAAATAGTTTCCACCATAGCATATGATAACAACAGTAAATGATGACAAGGCAAGGTGTTCCACTAGAAAAAAAGCATAAGGGGATGAAAAATGTATAAGAGGGGACACCCTACATGGAACCACCAACCATGGAATAAGTTTCATGGGCTACACCTTAGGTTATAATGCAATACAATCCTATAAAAACTATAATCATGGACCAAATTACATTCTAAGTTATATCCAAACAAATAAACATGCCACTTAACTTACCCACTATAAGAACCCATATCTTCTTTTCAGGTATGTTTTCTTTTTTCTGGTGTTTTTGAAGAAAAGTGGAGTTTCTGGAAATTTTTGAAGTACACACCGTGTACCCAGTTACCGTGGGTAGCCATGTGTTGGCTGTGTAACGGCCATGCACATGGATGTGCATGGTGACCTGGAGGCCACCTAAAGTAGGGATCGGTAAGGGCAAGTACACACTATGTACTTAAAAAGTACACACCGTGTACTTTTTTTTTCATTAAACGTACCGGGGTCACGTCTAACAGACAAAAACACATCCTTCTCGACCTAGTTCGTTCGAGAGCATCAGTACGACCATGATTCTTCCCCAAGCCCCCGATCGAGCATCCATTCTCTAAATCGACTCCCGTCGATTGCATTGGGATCGCCTTGGTAATATCTTCCTTCTTCTAGAGCTTTGTTTTCTGATTCCTCCTCTTTTAAGAGTTATCTTTGGTTGAATGTTTTAGATGTTTTTGTAGATCTACGGTGTTCTTGGGTGATTCAAGGCTTGAGGTTCACATATATCATTCTTATAACACTGAGGTAGGTGGTTTGTGACTTTCTGTAGAAAGTATTTGAGTTATATGTGCAAAATTGCCCAATACCCTTGAACGGGGTATTGCATGTTTACTATTTTAGCCCTGTTAATTGCCTGCTATGCTTGTATGCTTGAATAGAGGTTAATTAATTGTAAATAGGGTTATTTTATATGCTTTGGAAGTGTTTTCCCATGCATGTTTTGTTTCTGAACATTTGGTCCTATTTTTCTGGTAGGCTGCTGTTTGTTTCCCATGCCTAGTATTGTAGGATGGAGTGCTTTATCTGACATGCTGTTATCCTATAGACTATTAGACAAGTATTTCTTGAGGTTTACTTTGGCTGTATTGCATTTCTGTGCTCATTTGACTTACACAGGGCCGTGAGAACCTGGTGTATTAGACCATAGAGAGAATGGACGTAAGGGCTTCTCCAGAGTGATTGTTTTTACTGTTAGGATGCGAGAACATAGGGGGAATTGATCTAAGTGATTCCTTAGAGTGTCTATAGTTCCTTGACATGGGCCACATGGGGAATGAGATGTAATTGCTTCCCCAGATTTCCTTTTAGTTACTGATATGAGACTATAGAGAAAATTGACGGTGAGTGCTTCCTCAGAGAGTCTATACTTAAGATGAACCAGAGGGGTTAGACTGTGTGTACTTCCCAGAGGGTTGATTATGTTGTTTTAGTTGAACCAGAGGGGTTAGGATCTGAGTAATCCCATAGGGTTACCTGATTTGATTAGCTGCTTTCTTGATATATGAAATTGAATTCAATTGAACTATAGGAATGTTTGCTGTTGAGTACTTCCTTGTTTACTGATTCTCTTTACTTACTACCTACCATATATATTCACTGACTATTAGGCACAGATATTTTAGTGGTTTCCTACTAGGATTAGTCTCACACCCTATTTGGGTCATGCTTTTGGGCCCAAAAAGATTATATTACTGCAGGTATAGATAAGGGCAAGCACCCTTCTACTTCAGGTACTTGACTGCTGTGGAGCTAGAGAGCATGGGACCAAGCTGAGGCTTGCGATGCTGAGGAGTTTATCTGTTTTATTTTTTTCTTTGGTTTAGCACTATATTTCCACATTTTGATGTGTTTGGATTCTTTCCTAGACATATGTATCATGCATCATCATTTTTATATATGTGCTCCAGTTTATACTTTCAGTCTTCCGTTCTTTATTATTGTATGGTATTATTACTATTTTCGCTATTTTATATCTATTTTACTTCCGTTGTTTTACTCTTCCAATGAGGGAATATTTTCCCCACTATCACACCCAAGACCCTCACTTCTAGTCAGCAACCTCTAGTGTTCGGGGAAATGCTCTTGAGGCCATGTGACCAACCGGGTACGGGGCGCCTCTGGGTGGCTTCCGAAATCGGGACGTTACAAAGTGGTATCAGAGGATTCTTTTCTTCTTGACTTAATATTTGGAGCCTATAGATAGGGATAAGAAGGAATAGGTACTTGGTAATAAGTTCTGCCCGGGAGTAGCTAACCCGTGTACAGGGAAAAACCAATCTACCTCGTTTATTGTAATTTTTTTTATAGTTTTTCAATTTTACAGTTGATTTGATTTCACCATTGGGTGATTCACATGTTTTGTGTTGTTACCGTTGATGTTATTGAGGTTCTATTTCTATTGTAACCCGATGAGATGAGGGTATGACATCTCATGCATCATATAGGCACTTGTTGGAAATCACATGTCATGCATTCTTGCCATGCCATTTAGGGTGCATTAGCGATATTATGTTGTTGTGATAGATATTGTGTTAGATATTCATGCTTCTATGATAGATGCCTTGATAGAATACCTGCTATTTGATAGGGTATTTCTTTGTGTAAGGTTTTTTTTAATGAACACCAAAATTTGGTTCTTGAGGTGTTATGGGACCTCATGTACCAGAATTTGGTGGATCATTGCCTTGTTTTCCTTGTATATGACAGGTATAAGATACCAAGATTTGATTCGCAGGGATTATGGGCCCTCACAGATCAGAATTTGGCACTTTCAATGTTTGTTTCAATGTTTTTCTGGGTTTTGAAGTAGTTTTTGAGACTTACTGTCTGGAAAAACCTAGAATACACAGCATGTAATAATGAATACATGCCATGTGTCCTTATGTTTGGGAAGGAATTGTTTTTATTAAGTACATTCCATGTACTGTATGTACACTCCGTGTAGTCTCTAACTGTTTCACTGACTGTGTGGGAAGAGACACATATTTGGGAAATCCTTTGTAGGACACACTGTGTACTGGATGTACACGTCGTGTTGTAGAACCGTGAAACCAGACGTGTCACTAACAACATGGGTTAGTTGAGTCTTTTTTAATACATGTCGTGTCCATCTGGAACATGCCATGTAGTGTAACCTGAATATCCGGCTGTGTAACGAGCAACACGGGTTGGTTAAATCTTCTTGTACACGCCATGTCTGGAATAAACACACCATGTAGTTTTAGCCTTGTGTCCACCCGTGTAACTAACAACATGGGTAGTTGAAACCTAAGCAGTATACGCCGTGTTCAACTGAAGCATGCCATGTAGTGTGATCTGTGTATCCGGCCGTGTCACTAACAACACGGGTTAGTGAAGCTCTTATAGTACATGCCGTGTCTGGTATGAACACTTTGTGTAGTCTTATTCTATGAGAACCATGTGGCTTAGCCGTGTAAGAGAACTCAGGTAGGGGAATAGGATTCAAGTACACACCGTGTGTTAGGGAAACACGCCGTGTGTTTGGGGTGTTACACAACTAGTTTTGGCAGAAGTACATGCCCATGTGAAGGTTTAGGGGAACATGCCGTGTAGGCATTTTACACTCTGTGTATCCATTTTTTGAAAAACTTGAATGATTTCATTCCACTTATAGTTTTCAGTCCCTGATAATCTTGATCTAAGGTGTGTGCTTGACCTTGCAGAGTCATGCCACCGAGATGACCTTCAGTTGTTCGCCAGTTACAGGGAAATAATCAGACACCAGACATGGCTGATCAGGTACTAACAAAAGATCCTCCATTTGTGCCAGTCTTGGCACCGGCCGTCATTCTAGACATAGGTGCTGATGCAAAATTCCAAGAGGGTTTCATGAGGTTCATGCAAACCTTTCAAGGAGTACCGCATCCTGCCCCTTCTATGGCAGAGTTGACATGGGTCTTCTAGCAGTAGCATCCTCCCACATTCATAGGGGAAGGAGGACCTCAGGCTGCAGAGTCGTGGTTAGAGGCCATGCTATCTATCTTTGATCATCTGAAGACACCTCTGGATAGGAGGGTAAAGCTCGCTACGTACATGCTATGGGATTCCTCCAAGAGATGGTGGGATGTAATCTCATAAGAGGGACTCTAGAAAGTTATGGATTGGGATGAGTTCTAGCATGCCTTCTATGACTAATTCTATCTGGATACTTTGAGGGCCAATCGAGCCCGAGAGTTCATGAGTCTGGAGCAGGGTACTCTTTATGTTATGGAGTATTCTTCTCGCTTTACAGATCTACAACGCTTCATGCCTATTCTAGGAGGTGATGAGTTATTCCTGGCAAGGAAGTTTGAGGATGGTATCAAGCACAACATCCGATCTCAGGTGAAAATCTTCTGGTTGACTTCCATCATGTCTATAGTCAACCAGGAACTGATCACGGAGCAAAATTTGAGGGATTCTAGAGTTGTGAGCCAGTGCGGCTTGACATCTGGAGTTAGTATCCCTCCTACTGACAACAAGAAGCACCACAGGGAGCCTATGTGTAGTGATCCAAGGAGGTAATACACTTATTCTGGTAGCCAGGTGGTGTGCTACCAATATGGAAAGAGCAAGCATACGAGGCCACATTGCTCGAGAGACCCATTTGAGTGCCAATATTGTGGCAAGATGGGCCATCGTCAACATTTCTATTAGATCTTCTCACTAGCATCTGGTGACAGGGGTTCTATGACTTCTCATTCAGGAGTATCACCACTAGTTTCTCACCAGTCTGGGAACTGGAGTTCTTCCGACCATTTAGGCTGAGGCGTGGGTCATGGCCATGGTAGCTAGTCATTAGGCTTTCAGTGACAACACGGTGGATCAACTCAGAGTGTTCAGGCAGGGTCACAAGGCCATGGTACATGCCATACTTTTGTAGTGGAGCAGACCCAGCAGGAGTAGGATCCCAAACCCTCTACATTTTGAGGTACGATCCTAGTTGCCTCAGTTTTAGCTTCTGTTATTTTTGATACAATGTCTTCCCATAGATTTATATCTATTGCTATTGTGGAGATCCTTCGGCTCTATATCTTTTCTTCTGCCTATATCTTGATGCTAGACACTCCGTTGGGGACTAGAACGACTAGTGTACATTAGTTCAAGGAGTTCCCTCTAGAGGTTAGTGGGTGTCACTTCTCATGGGACCTCTATGTCCTAGAGATAACAGACTATGATTTCATTCTTAGAATGGACTAGTTAGTTTCCTTCCAGGCTGTTGTTTATTTCTATCATCGTAGGGTGATTTTCACATCACCAGAAGGAAAATCGTTTCTTTATAAGGGTGAATGGGATATCCAGGTGAGTAGAGAAGGACCCAAGCATTACGGGTTGGGAGGAGTTACAGACCAGTTTGCTAGTCTATATTTGGATGACCAGGGGACTTCACAGATGGACTTTCCTCCAGTGGTGGATCGTTTCAAGGATGTATTTATAGAGTAATTTTTAGTTTTACCTTTGAAGTTTGAAGTAGAATTATCTATTGAGCTTGTGACAAGAGCGACACCAGTGTCCATTCCTCCTTATAGGATGACTACACCAGAGTTGCAGAAGCTCAAGAAGTAGTAGGAGGAGTTACAGGAAAAGGGTTTCATCTGACCCAATACTTCTCCTTGGGGTTTTCCTGTCCTATTTGCAAAAAGGAATACGATACCCTCAAGATTTGTGTGGATTATCGGAAGTTAAACCAATTGACGGTCAAGAATCGATATCCCTTACTGAGGATTGATGATCTATTTGACATGCTTCAAGGAGACCGAGTGTTCTTGAAGATTGACTTGAGATCCAGTCACCATCAGTTGCACATTAGACCATCTGATATACCTCTTACAGCCTTCCAGATCATGTATGGTCTATACAAGTATGTGGTCATGCCGTTCGGTCTCACGAACATGCCTACAGTCTTTATGGAACTGATGAACTGAGTGTTCCATCCATACTTGGATTAATTTGTGGTAGTCTTCATGGATGATATCTCAGTATAATCTCACACTTGACATGAACATTCCACACATCTTGAGATCATTCTGAGTACACTGAGAGAGCATCATTTATATACTAAGATCTCGAAATGCCACTTTTGGATGGATCAGATTCACTTATTGGGCCATGTTATCCTAGAGACAGGAGTATCAGTATACCCAGAGAAAGTGAGAGCAGTAGTTTCCTGGGAGCATCTGAAGAATGTATTTGAGGTACAAAGTTTTCTAGGGATAGCTAGATACTACATAAATTTAATACATGACTTATCACGCTTATCAGCACCACTGGTAGGTCTGACTAAGAAGGGTACAAAGTTCTTATGGTCAGATTCTTGCGAGTCAGCCTTTTAGGAGCTGAAAGGGAGGTTTACTTCAGCACCGATACTAGTTTTTCCAGAGTCGGGAAAGAGCTAAACTGTGTACTATGATGCATCAGGTATCGGGATGGGAGTAGTGCTTATGCAGGGGGAAGGAGTCATTGCGTACGGGTCTCGACAGTTGAGGCCACATGAGAGGAATTACCCAACACACGATCTCAAGTTGGCTGTTGTTGTTCATGATTTATGCTGTTGGATACATTATCTTATGGGAGAGAATTTTTTGGTTTTCACTGACCACAAAAGTCTCAAGTACATCTTCACTTAGCATGACCTGAATTTGAGACAACGAAGGTGGGTTGAGTACCTTCAGTCCTTTGACTTTGAGCTTGCCTATACGCCTAGGAAAGGCAACACCGTGGCTGATGCACTGAGCAGGAGGACTTAGATATAGGCAGCTCAGGAGGCCAGTATTGAGTGGAATCTTATGGCTATGTTCTCTGAGATGCATTTGGAGGTGCATGATAGACAGGGGAAGAAAATTATTTCTTCTATAGCTGTTACCTCTACTCTTCTTGATCGAGTACGAATGAGGAAACTACCAGATTCAGAAGGCCTAGTCCTATGGGAAAGAGTGTTAGGAGATGATCCTATTCCTGGATGGACCATAGGTGAGGATGAAATCTTGTGTTTTCATGGGTGTGTATGGGTGTCGAAAGACATACGCAAGGAGCTAATGTGGGATTTTCATTCCTCATTTTGGGCAGTTCATCCTGGCGTCACCAAGATGTATTGTGATCTACACCATCAGTATTGGTGGTCAGGTATGAAGAGAGATGTTTCTGGTTTTTTCATGAGGTATTCCACCTGTCAATAGGTGAAGGTGGAGCATCAACGACAAGCAGGACTTTTGCAGCAGCTACCCATTCCCGAGTGGAAGTGGAATGATGTCACGATGGATTTCGTGATAGGATTTTCAAGGTCGCCTTGAGGGAATGATGCGGTATGAGTTGTCATTGGCAGACTCATGAAGGTTTCTCACTTCTTTCCGATCAAGGAGACCATTAGTGTTGATGAACTAGGAAGGTTGTACATCCAAGAGATTGTACATCTACATGGGGTTCTACACTCCATCATTTCAAACAGGGACACCCGTTTTACTTTTCAGGTTTGTAAGGGGCTTCAGAAGGCTTTGGGTACACAAGTACTTTTGAGTACAACTTACCTTCCCCAGACAGATGGCTAGTCCAAGCGTACGATTTAGGTGCTTGAGGACATTTTTCAAGCATGTATCCTAGATTTTAGAGGTTCTTGGGAGAAGCACTTACCTCTTGTGGAGTTTTCCTACAACAATAGTTTTCAAGAAAATATTCAGATGAAACCTTACGAGGCTTTGTATGGTAGGCCATGCCGATCACCTTTGTGTTGGCTGGAGGCAGGCGAGGCAGCTATTTTGGGACCTTGTCTTGTCCAGGAGACCATAGATCAGATATAGTTGATTTAGAAGAGGATGACTGCTACACAGTCACGACAAAAGTCTTATGCTGATCGATGGAGACAACCTCTAGAGTTTGAGGTTGGAGATCAGGTTTTCCTGCATGTCACACCAAGGTTGGGACACAGGAGGATTAAGAGACAGGGTAAGCTTTCACCATGGTACATCGGGCCATTTGAGGTGTTGGAGAGAGTTGGGACAGTTTCTTATTGGTTGCAGTTACCTCAGAAGTACCGGGCTATGCAAGACATCTTCCACGTTTCTCAGCTTCTACATTACTTCTCAGAACTATCTCATGTTTTTCAACCCGAGGAGGTTGAGTTAGAGGTGAACACCTCATTTGAGGATCATCCTATCCGGATTTTTGATTGAAGTAAAAAGGCTCTACATGGCTGGTCTATTCCTCTAGTATGAGTGCTATGGCAGCACATGCGAGTTCAGGTTGAGACTTAGGAGAGGGAGGCTGATGTACGATCGCAGTGGCCAGAGCTGTTCAAAGTTTCTTCTTCTACGCCACTTTGCTAGGGAAATTCAGGGAAGAATTTATTTAAGGGGGAAGTTTGTAAGAACTCAGATCTTCTTTTTAGGTATGTTTTCATTTTTCTGGTGTTTTTGAAGAAAAGAGGAGTTTATGGAAAATTTTGAAGTTCACGCCGTGTAATTTATGAGTACACACCGTGTACTCAGTTACCACGTGTAGCCATGTGCTGGATGTGTAACGACCATGCACACAGCCATGTGTGGTGACCCATAGGCCACCTAAAGTAGGGCTCAGTAAGGGAAAGTACACACCATGTACTTTTTTTTCATTAAACATATCGGGTTCGTTTCTAACAGACAAAAACACCTCCTTCTCGACCTAGTTCGTCCAAGAATGTCTGTACGACCATGATTCTTCCCTGATCCCCCGACCGAGAACCTGTTCTCTGAATCGACAACTGTCGATTGCATTGGGATCGCCTCGGTAAGCTCTTCCTTCTTCTATAGCTTCGTTTCCCGATTCCTCCTCTTTCAAGAGTTATCTTTGGTTAAACGTTTTAGATGTTTTTGTAGATCTACAGTGTTCTTGGATGATTCAGGGCTTGAGGTTCACATATATCATTCCTATAACACTGAGGTAGGTGGTTTGTTTCTTAATATAGAAAGTCTTTGAGTTATTTGTGCAAAATTGACCAATACCCTTGAACTGGGTATTAAGTGTTTACTATTTTAGCCCTGTTAATTGCCTGCTATGCTTGTATGCTTGAGTAAAGGTTAATTGATTGTGAATAGGGTTATTTGCTATGATTTAGAAGTGTTTTCCCATGCATGTTTTGTTTTTGACCATTTGGTCCTGTTTGGCATGTAGGTTGATGTTTGCTTCCTATGCCTAGTATTGTAGGATGGAGTACTTTATCTGACATGCTGTTATACTGTAGACTGTTATCCAAATAGTTCTTGAGGTTTAATATGTCCGTATTGCATTCTTGTTCACTTTTGACTTACACGGGGTCGTGAGAACTTGGTGTAGTAGACCATAGGGAGAATGGATGTAAAGGATTCTCCAGAGTGTCTGTTTTTATTGTTACGATGCAAGACCATAAGGGGAATTGATGTAAGTGATTCCTAAGAGTATCTGTAGTTCCTCGATATAGGACACAGGGGTAATGATGCGTAATTACTTCTCCAAAGAACCTTTTAGTTACCAATATGATACTATAGAGCGAATTGATGGTGAGTGCTTCCTTAGAGAGTCTATACTTAAGCTGAACCAAAGGGGTTAGACTGTGTGTACTTCCTAGAGGGTTGGTTGTATTGTTTTGGTTGAACCAGAGGGGTTAGGCTATGAGTAATCCCAGAGGGTTACCTGATTTGATTAGATGCTTTCTTGATATATGAAATTGAATGGAATTAAACTGTAGGAATGTTTGTTGTTGAGTACTTCCTTGTTTACTGCTTCTCTTTACTTATTGACTGCCATATATATTCACTGACTATTAGGCACAAATATTTTGGTGGTTTCCTACTGGTATTAGTCTCACATCCTATTTGGGTCATGATTTTGGGCCCAAACAGATTATATTGCTGCATGTATAGATAAGGGCAAGTGACATTCTAATTCAGGTACTTGACTGCTATGGAGCTGGAGAGCATGGGACCAAGTTGAGGCTTGTGATGCTGAGGAGTTTATCTGTTTTATTTTGTGATTTAGTTTAGAACTGTATTTCAGAATTGTGATGTGTTTGGATACTTTCCTAGATGTATGTATCATGCATCATCATTTTTATATATGTGCTCCAGTTTATACTTTTATTCTTCCACTGTTTATTATTGCATGGTATTATTACTATTTCTGCTATTGTATATCTGTTTTTCTTTTTCTATGTTACTCTTCCAATAAGGGCATAGTTTCCCCACTATCACACCCAAGGCCCTCACTGCTAGTCGGCATCCTCTGGCATTCGGGGAAATGCGCTTGAGGCCATGTAACCTACTGGGTACGGGGTGCCTCTGGTTGGATTCCAAAACCGGGACGTTACACCCACATAGGCCTCACCTAGGGTAACCCCTAGCCTGAGCAAACAAAACAACCAGGGGACAGTAGCTACTGTGTGATCTAACTAGTGTGTCATGAATAAATATATCCCAATTATATTCCTAGATTCCCATGACTAAATCAGCACAAATATTAGTAAAAAAATAATCTAATACCAACAAACAAAGTATAAGCAATAAATATCCCACACCTCCAACAACCTCTCACAGAACAACCCCTTTTCATATAATATAAGAATCATGTCATCATACACAACCCCTTAAGGGGAAAAAAAGAAAAATGGCCATTATTGAGGGTTTTATAAGCATAAATGAACTTATTTTTTTAAAGTTCTAAACATGCCTTTAAAATAAATATGACTCAAGGTGCCGAGCCATTTCTATTTCTTGACATCTCAATTCTTAAAACACCCTTTAGAAATCATTTAGTAAACAATACTTCTTTATTTTCAAAAAAAAAATTCTTCAAAACATAGTTCTTACTTTTAAAATAATGTCAAATCCCAATTTTTACATAATAAACCATCTTAAAAATCCTAATTGGTACTTTTCAAATTACTGGCATGCAAAAAAATTAAATTCCCAAAGTAAGACTTGAATTTCATAAAGAAAACCTTTTATTCCATGCCTTAATTTAATAGAAAATAATTTATGAATAAATATTGGATATCATAATTGAGAGAAATTTAATTTTTTTTATAAAACTCAAGAATCTCATGAATTAAAAAATAAAGGAATGGAATAGAAATATATACCTCATTCCATGTAAAAAAAAGTTGCAACAAATAACCTTCAATAGAGAAGGCCCAAATAAACAAGGAGGCACCCTCCAAAATCTCTAGACACATGAAATTAAAAATTAAAACTAACCTGAACCCTAAAATAATCCAAGAAAACCCCTTGGGTTCATGAGAGATGGAGGAAACAAGAGTGAATGGGTGTAGGGAAGGAGATAAGAGAATTATAATAGGGGAATAGGGGAATACCTTGAGGAATCCACTTGAAATGATTAAGAGGATGCAAAAAATAAAGAAGGAAGGGAGGGATAAATCTCCTCATGTGAACCCTAGATTAATCAAATGAAATGAGGGAGAGAGAGGGGATGAAACCCCTTAAACTAGGTAGGGTTATTTTAGTAAACTCATTGTTTTATAAAGTTTTACAGATCGCATATTTAGATTGCATGATTTGGTAAAATGTGTGCTAACCATGTGGTTGGAATTGGATAAGACCCAGAAACCCACATGGTTTGGATGCATGGTAGGGAAAATAATTTTACTACTGTGAAAATCACTATTGATAGGGAAATTAAGGTTATTCATGATTTTCTGTAGGGTTAGTAATAACTGTATGAATTTTTAATAGGATTTAACCTGAAACTAAAGAAAAAAGATAAAAATACATAAATGAATAAAATAATAAAGAAAATAAATACCTGGGGTGTTTCAATTCTCCCAACCATTCCACTTTATTCCCCAAGAAATTACTTGATCAAAATTAGAATGAAATGGAACACTAAGACCTCCACACCCTAAAACTCAAGTTAGGTGGGTTAGGGAATAAGGAAGAAGGGCAATACCAAGGATTTTCCACTAAATTGAGATCATTAGAACAATATAATCCACACCCTCAAGAAATTAAAAAATCACCAAGTGAAACCAAACTGTAACCACTTAACTCAAGGACCTAAGAGAATAGAGACCTATCATAGGTCTCCCCACCATTGACAATTAATATAAAAGGGTGAAGTGAAAGGGAAAAAATTCCTATGATAAAACTTCCACCAAAGATAATATATTTTATATAAAACACCTAGAAAAAGAGATCCTTACACTAACCACAAACAACCATTAAAAGAAACTGATCAAACCCAAAGAGAAACATAACCCAAAAGAGAATTCCAAACCATCCAAAAAATGATTCCATCAAAACCATTGATGAACCCACTGATACCTTTATAAGACAAAAAGAACAAGGAAAAACAATCATAACAAACCCCAATGAAGAGTTACATGGTTCAAACCTTATGTTAAAGGATATGAGAGATGGGTAACCTAGGACCTCACAACTATGACATTGATTCATGGAAAACCTAATAAAACCAAACCAACACTAGCCAATTCATGATATAAACTGGTGAATTACACATCATAGTCACCCAAAAAAAATACTCAAGGTTCTTCCCATGTACTTCTAAACATAATCAATCCCCAAGAAAAAATATTCCACAACCCATGAAAGAGAAAAACCATGAAAAAAATTAAAATTACACTAAACATGGACCAAAGAAGAACCCAAATAAAACATCCAACATTGATTAACTAATTTTTTTTAATAAAATTCAAAACCACAAAAGGAAGATGAAAAATAGACTAACATATCAAATTGAATAAAAACAAAGAATTCCTATGATAAAAAAACTTACAAAACTTTTAGAGATGACCTAAATGACTACAATGAAGGTAGGTCTTTAGAGCTTTCAAACAAGAGGGATTAGAGTGATCTAGAGCTCCACAATGAAAGCTAATAATAAGTATCTTATTCTTATGAGGATAATTATAATACCAATAAGACTGAAACTTTTCAAATTTCACTTCCATCATGGGATTATCCAGTTACTGCTCCATGCCCAACATGTTATTTTTATTCTAATCTGATGGAATCGAGGTGTCACTCATCATTGGTTTCCTAGATTGATCATCTTCCAACTTTATGGAAATTTTTATCACCTACATTGTAACAACCCAAATCCAGATCCACTCAATTGGTGCCCCATACCCGGTTCGCCACATGACCTCAAGCGCATTTCCCCAAACGCCAGAGGCTGCCGACTAGCAGCGAGGGCCTTAGTGAGTCATTGGAGAAACTATGCCCTCATTTGGTAAAGTATAAAAGGAAAAGGAAATAACAGTCAATAGCGGAAGGAGTAAACAACATACAATAACTAAAACTAAACAGCAGAAGAAATGAATATACAATAATGATGATAATGATGCAGCAGGTACAAGTATCTAAAGAAATAAGCAAACACAACAACGTGCTGAAATACAATTGAGAACAATGTACTAAATGTAAACAGCACCTCCAGCAGCATCTCAAGCCTAAGCTCGGTCCTGTTCTCTCCAGCTCCAACCATCAATAATGTACCTGAAGTAGAAGGGAAACAATCCCTATCCACACCTGCAACCATATAACCTATTTGGACCGAAAAGCAGGACCCAAACAGGGTGTGAGACTAATCCCAGTAGGCAACCACCACAAGATCTGTGCCCTACTATCATTGAGTAATATAGAAAAAGTAATAGAAATAAATGAAGCAGAGAAATAGAAATACAATAAAGTAAAAAATACTAAAAATATCCATTCAAATTAATTAATTAATTTAATTCAATCATTTAATTATCAACCAAGGAACTTAGCATTAGCTCTACATTTCCAAGGCATAGTAAGTAACACAACAGGTATCTCAGCAGATTACCTAAACAACAAGCAGTGCAAAACCCAAGCTTGTTCTTTGGCTTGGTGGACTCATCACAACCAACAAAAAAATATTCACACTGACTCTATGGGTGGATCATACTGGCATACCCCTCTAGTCAAGTAATCATACAAGGCACATACACTATGGGAAGCTCTCACCATTAATTCCCCTACGGTCTGGTAACGATAGTTATAGACTCTCTGAGGAAGAACTTACGTCCAATTCCCCCTATAGTCTCGATACATAACTAAGGAAACTCTAAGGAAGCACAAAGTCCAATTACCATAGGTCCTACAGACAATAATAATTTATAACAAACTCTCTAGGGAAGCCCTTAATCGTCAATTCCTTCTTTAGTCTACCGCACCAGGTTCACACAGCCCTAAGCAGTCTAGTCGTGCGTAATCGACTGTCATCAGCCCTAAGTAAGTTCAACAACTACTTGGCTAATAGATAAAATGCATAAAAATCATATAAACAGTAGGCCATACATGCAATCAATTATATCAAGGCAGGCAATCAATGCAACAAGGTCTGCCTCATAGGCAACCTAAGCCAAACAACAATAAACAACCAAAAAAAGGGAGAACACCCATAGGGTGATCCTCAAACATGATAAAAAGCAATAATTATTCATCTAATAGCCTCTAACACACAAGAAATATACGGAAGATAATAAAACAGGATCAAAACCCTAACCCAAGATACCCGAAACATGGGAATTCAGCACTTTTGCACAAAAACTCAAAGATGTTCAACATAGGGAAACAAACCACCTACCTAGATCCTAAGAGATCAATATACTTGAACCTCGACTTGTGAATCGGCCTAGAATGTAGTAGATCTGCAAAAACGTCTAAAACGTTCAACTTTAGATAACTCTCATAAGATAAAGAATCATGAAATGTGGCCAAATAAGAACCAAGAACCCACTACTGCAATTCTATTGCAACCAACGACATTAGATTCGGATAACCAGTGATGGATCGGTGGCTCAGAGAAGATCCGCGGACATACCCTCGCTCTTGGTCGAAGAAGCTGGAGAAGAAGATGTTTTTGGGGTTAAGAGGTGACCCTGGTCCATTTAACGAAAAAAAGAAAGTACATGAAATGTACTAAGATTTTCCGTACTTCACATTAATCGGCTTCTACATCACCCCTACATAGCCATGTGTGTGGCCATGACATGGCCAGCACACAGCCTTGAGCGACATCAAAGTGCACGACATGTACTCATAAAGTACACGACATGTACTTTGAAAATTTCCAGATTCTCCTCATTTTTCCCAAAAATGACCAGAAAGGAAAAACATACCTAAAGAGAAGGTTCGGGTTCTTACAAACTTCCCCCCTTAAATAAATTCATCCCCGGATTTCCCTAGTGCGGTGCAGAAGAAGAAACCCCGAACAACTCTGGCCACTGTGATCGCATATTGACCTCCCTCTCCCAAGTCTCGTCCTGTACACGACCGTGCTGCCATAGCACCCATACTAGAGGAACTGACCGGCCATGGAGTACCTTTGCACTACAATCAACAATCCTGATAGGATTCTATTTGAATGATGCATCCTACTCCAGCTCAACCTCCTCGGGTTGAAAAACATGAGACGAGTCTGAGAAATAGCGTCGAAGCTGAGAAACATGGAAGATGTCATGCATAGCCTAGTACCTCTGAGGTAACTGCAACCTATAAGAAACCAGCCCGACTCTCTTCAGAACCTCAAACGGCCCAACGTATCTTAGTGAAAGCTTGCCCTGTCTCTTGATCCTCTTGTGTTCCAACCTCGGGGTAACACATAGGAAAACCTGATCTCCAACCTTGAACTCCAAAGGTCGTCTCCGCTGATCAGCATAAGATTTCTGCCGAGATTGTGCAGTAGCCATCCTCTTCCGAATCAACTCCACTTGTTCTGTGGTCTCCTGAATAAGACGAGGTCCCAGCATAGCTGCCTCTCCTACCTCCAGCCAACACATGGGTGATCGGCATGGTCTACCGTACAAATCCTCATAAGGTTCCATCTGAATAGTTTCTTGAAAACTATTATTGTAGGAAAACTCCACTAGAGGTATATGTATCTCCCAAGAACCTCTAAAATTGAGGACGCATGCTCGTAGCATGTCCTCAAGCACTTGAATCGTGCACTCTGACTGGCCATCTGTCTGGGGATGGTAAGCTGTACTCAGAAGTACCTATGTACCCAAAGCCCTCTGTAGCCCTTGCCAGAAATGTAACGTAAAGTGGGAATCCCTATCTGAAATGATAGTACTCGGAACCCCATGAAAGCGTACAATCTCACAAATGTACAACCATCTAAGGTCATCAACACCGAAGGTCTCCTTAATTGGCAAGAAGTGAGCAACCTTCGTGAGCCTGTCAATGACAACCCATACCGCATCATTCCCTTGAGGCGATCTCGGTAACCTTTTCACGAAGTCTATCACGACATCATTCCACTTCCACTCGGGAATGGGTAGCTGCTATAAAATCCCTACTGGTCGTTGGTGCTCCGCCTTCACCTGATGATAGGTGGAACACCTCATGAAAAAACCAGCAACATCTCTCTTCATACCTGGCCACCAATACTGGCAGTGTAGATCACAATACATATTGGTGACACCAGGATGAACTTCCCAAATTGAGGAATGAAAGTCTCGCATCAGCTCCTCGCATATATCTACTGGCACCCATATGCGTCCCTGGAAACGCAAGATCTCACCCTCACCTACGGTCCATCTGGGAAGAGGGTCCTCTCTTGACAAGCTTTCTCATAGGACTAGGCCTTCAGAATCTGATAGATGTCTCATTCGAAATCAGTCAAGAAGGGTAGAGGTAACAGCTACAGAAGAAAGAAAAGTATGACCATGTCTATCATGCACCTCTAAATGCATTTCAAAGAACAGAGCCATAAGCTTCCACTCGCTGCTGGCCTCCTGAACTGGCTGTATCTGTGTCCTCCTGCTCAGTGCGTTTGCCACAGCGTTTCCTTTCCCAGGAATATAAGCAATCTCAAAATTGAAATACTGTAGGTACTCAACCCACCTCCGCTGTCTCAGATTCAAGTCACGTTGTGTGAAGATATACCTAAGGCTCTTATGGTCAGTATATACCACAAAATGCTCTTCTAGAAGATAATGTCTCTAACAACGCAAAGCATGAACGACTGTAGCCAACTCCAGGTCGTGCGTAGGATAGTTCATCTCATGCGACCTCAACTGCTGAGATCCATATGCAACAACACGATCCTCTTGCATAAGCACTGATCCAAGCCCGATGCTAGACGCATCACAGAAAACTGTATAACTCTTGCCCGGCTTCGGAAAAACTAGAATTGGTGATGAAGTCAGTCTCCCCTTCAGCTCCTAAAAGGCTGAATCACAAGCTTCTAACCAAACATACTTCACCACCTTCTTAGTAAAGCCCATAAATGGCACTGATAAGCGTGAGAATTCCTGTATAAACCACCTGTAGTAACCAACCAGCCCTAAGAAACTTTGTACCTCGAAGACATTCCTCGACTGCTCCCAGGTGACTACTGCTCTCACCTTCTATGGGTCTACCGACACTCTTGTCTCTGAGATGACATGACCTAGGAAGTGAATATCATCCATCCAAAAGTGGAATTTTGCGATCTTATCATATAACTGATGCTACCTCAGTGTACTCAAAACGATCTCAAGATGGGTAGCATGGTCATGTCGAGTATGAGAGTACACCAAGATATCGTCCATGAAAACCACCATGAAGGAATCCAAGTAAGGATGGAAAGATCTGTTCATCAGTTCCATGAAAAATGCTGGCACGTTCGTGAGACTGAACGGCATAATCAAATACTCATACAGACCATACGTGCTCCGGAAGGCTGTAAGAGGTATATGAGATGGCCTGACACGCAGCTGATGATATCCGGATCTCAAGTCGATATTAGAGAAAACTTTGGCTCTTAGAAGCTAATAAAAGAGATAATATATTCATGGCAATGGATATCGGTTCTTGACCATCAACTGGTTTAGATTCCGATAATCTACACAAAGCATAAGGGCGCCGTCTGCCTTCTTCGCAAACAGGACAGGCGAACCCCAAGGAGAAGTACTGGGTTGGATAAAACCCTTTGCCTGCAGCTCCTCCAACTGTTTATTGATCTCCTACAACTTAGTTGTAGCCATCCTATAAGGAGGAATGGACACCAGTGCCGCTCCTGGAACAAGCTCAATAGAGAAGTCTACCTCTCGCTTCAGAGGTAAACCTGAAAAGTTTTTTGGAAAGACATCTGGAAAGAGATCAACCATTGGAGGAAAATCTAACCGAGAAGTCCCCTGGTCATCTAGATATAAGATAGCAATATGGGCCGTAAAACTTCCCAACCCATGATGCTATGGTCTAGATCTGCTCTCCTGGACATTCCATTCACCCTTGTGAAGAAATGATCTGCCCTCTGGTGATGTGAAACTCACCCTACGATGATAGAAATCGAAAAAGGCCTGGAAGGGAATTAACTAGTCCATCCCGAGAATGACATCATAGCCTTTAATCTCCAAAACATAGAGGCTCCATGAAAAATGACACTCACCAACCTCAAGGAGGGAGTCTAATCACTGATGCATGCTAGCAGTTCTAACTCCCAAGGGAGTGTCTAGCGTCATCATATCCTCATAAGTATTAACAGTAAGTCTAAGCCTTTCCATAATGTGCACAGAAATAAAGCTATGAGAAGATCCTGTATCTAAAAGTGTAGAGGATAAAACCGAGACTACTAAATTCGTACCTCAAACAGTAGAAGGTCCAGGATCCTGCTCCTGATGAATCTGCTCTACCACAAAAGTCTGGCCTGCACCGTGGCCCTGTGTAGCAGCCTGAGATCCCTGAGCTGACCCTCCCTGATCCTGACCACTGCGTCCACAACCTCTACCCTGGCCTGAACGACCTGAAGAACTCCAGCCCCTAGTCTGCTGTGGAACTGGTAATCCTACTCCTGTAGGTAGAGTCGAAACTGATCCTCCTTCACTAGCTGCTGAAAGGAGAACCTTGCAGAAACGCTGCAGATGACCCATCTTGCTGCAAGATCAGCACTCCACTAGGTCTCTTGGGAATTGAGGATTCTTATGAACATTTATTCCACAATGATATAACACCACTTGGTTTCCAGAGGGAAGGTCCCGTCTACCAGAAGGAATACCTCGCTTCCTCAGGTCACCTCGTGTAGACTCTCAGTGGCACTTCCTACTGTCTATTTGAAACGAATCAGCTCTGGATGCTGAACAACCCTAGTCCACAGCTCCAGTATCCCTCAGATTTGTCTCCGTGATAAGCGCATGGTTGACTATAAGAGTAATAAAAGTCAACTGAAAGACGTTCACTTGTGATCTGATGTTCGGTCTGAGGCCTTCCTCAAACTTCCTCACTAAAAACAGCTCGTCATTCCCCAGAACGGGAGTGAAACGCCATAACTCTGTGAAGCGATAGGAATACTCCATAACTATGAGAGTACCCTACTGCAGGTTCATGAACTCTCTGGCTCTATCATCCCTTAGCATCGCTTGGTAGAAGTAGTTGTAGAACATATGCTGAAACTCGTCCCAAGCCATAACATGTTGGCGCCCTGCCTATGAAACCACATCCCACCATCTCTTGGAATAATCTCACAGCATATAAGTCGCGAGCTTCAATATTCTCTCCGAAGGCGTCTCTAGGTGCTCAAAGATGGATAGCATTGATTCTAGCCATGACTCTGCAGCCTGTGGTCCTCCATCCCCTGTGAACGTGAGAGGATGCTGCTGCTGAAAAACCTGCATTAGCTCTACCATAGATGGGGTAGGATGATGAGCTCCCTGGAAGGTCTACCTAAATCTCATGAAACCCTCTCTGAACTAAGCATCGACACCAGTGTCTGGAATCACTGTAGTTTCCATGTTCAGAACGATAGGGGAAACTATTGGTAGTCCCTAATCTGCTGTATCAGGCATACGATCACTGCCCGGTTCCTGACGTGCAACGGGGGGGGGGGGGGTGTCTTGGTGCCATAGCTCTGAAAGGTCAAAAGTAAACCTTCATTAAATATGAACACAGTTTCAACTTAAGAGAGTAAAGCGGAACAAGAGAGAAAAACTCTAAAATTTGGGAAAAACATAACTACACGACATGTAGTACAACTACACGACGTGTTTCCTAAAATTTTACCCTGGGCGTGTACCTTGGCCATACATGGATGTGTAAACCACTAGACTACATGGCATGTACTAACCCCTTTTCCTCCTACCCATTTACTCCTACACGGCTAGGAACACAGACTGTCCCAGCAGGACACTACACGGCGTGTTCAAGGAAGACATGACATGTACTTGACATGCCTTACCTGGCCCGTATTATTAGCGACATGACCTGACACACGGATGACACTACATGATGGGTTCCTGATGGAAACAGTGTGTACAAGAAAGGTACCATCAACCCATTTTGTTAGCTACACGGCCGAATTTACGGGTAACTATACACGGCGTGTTCCAAAGGGACATGGTGTGTATTTGAAGGAAAACCCCGGCCCATGTTGTTCGTGACACGGATAGATCCCCAAGTCATTATACACGGCATGTAAACTAGTACACGACGTGTTCCTACAAGAACTTTCACAACCCCATGTCCCTGCCCACACAGTCAGTGACACGGCTAAAAACTACACGACGTGTATTCATAAAGCACATGCCGTGTATTCTGAGTTTTTCTGGACAGTAGCCTCAGAACTGCACTAGAGCCCAGAAAACACAGAAAAACAAGCGTTAAGGTGCCAAATTCCGACCTGTGGGGGCCCATACTCCCCACGAATCAAAGATTGGAATCATAACAATGCATATAACAAGTAAACAGTATAACAAACTCACGATCCACCAAATTCTGATCCTCAAGGGCCCATAACGCCTCTAATACCAAAGTTTGGAATCCATGATTAAGAATCTCTAAATAAATGATACCCTATCAACATAGTAGGTATTCTATCAAAGCAAATATCATAACAGCATGCATATTCTATCACAAATTCTATCACAACAGCATGAAATTTCTAATGCAATCTAGATGGCATGGAAAATGCATGACATGTGATTTTCTAACAAGTGGCTATATGATGCATGAGATGGCATAACCTCATCTCATCAGGTTGTAACAAAATAGAACCACAGTCATATAAATAGTAACATCACAAAATAAGTGCACCACCCAACGGTGAAATCAAGTAAACTGTAAAATTTTCAAAACTCGAAAATTGCAATATTCGAGGTAACCTGGCTTTTCCTCTGTACATGGGTTCTAGAACTCTTGAGCACAGCTATTTAACATTTACCTATTCCATCCTATCCCTGTATAATGTCGCTAAATAGTAAGTCAATAGAAAAGAAAAGAAAAGAACCTCCTCTGATACCACTTTGTAACAAACCGAATCCGAAGCCACTCAACTGGTGACCCGTACCCGATTCGCCACATGACCTCAAGCGCATTTCCCCAAACACCAGAGGCTGCTGACTAGCAGCGAGGGCCTTGGTGAGTCATTGGGGAAACTATTCCCCCATTTGGTAAAGTATACAAGGAAAAGGAAATAATAGTCAATAGCAAAAGCAGTAAACAACATAAAATAACTGAAACTAAACAACGGAAGAAATGAACATATAATAATGATGATAATGATGCAGCAGGTATAGGTATCTAAGGAAAGAAACAAACAGAACAACATGCTGAAATACAACTAAGAACAATGTACTAAAAGTAAACAGCAACTCCAGCAGCATCACAAGCCTAAGCTTGGTCCTGTGCTCTCTAGCTCCAACCAGCAATCATGTACCTGAATTAGAAGGGCCACAATCCCTATCCACACCTGCAACTATATAACCTATTTTGACTGAAAAGCAGGACCCAAACAGGGTGTGAGACTAATCCCAGTAGGCAACCACCACAAGATTTGTGCCCTACTGTTAGTGAGCAATATCGCAAAAGTAATGGAAATAAATGCAGCAGAGAAATAGGAATACACTAAAGTAAACAATACAAAAAATATCTATTCACATTAATTAATTAATTTAATTCAATCATTTAATTATCAACCAAGTAACCTAGCATCATCTCTATATTCCCAAGTCATAGCAAGTAACACAATAGGTATCTCAGCAGACTACCTAAACAACGAGCAGTACAAAACCCAAGCTTGTTCATTGGCTTGGTGGACTCGTCACAAACAACCAAACAATATTCACACTGACTCTCTGGGTGGATCATACTGGCAGACCCCTCTAGTCAAGTAATCATATAAGGCACAGACACTCTGGGAAGCTCTCACCATCAATTCCCTTGTGGTCTGGTAACGATATCTATAGACTCTCCAAGGAAGAACTTACATCCAATTCCCCCTGTAGTCTCAATACATAACTAAGGACACTCTGAGGAAGCACAAATTAAAATTCCCATAGGTCCTACGAACGATAATAATTTATAACAGACTCTCTAGGGAATCCCTTAATCATCAATTCCCTCTTTAGTCTACCGCACCAGGTTCACACAGCCCTGAGCAGTCTTGTCATGCATAATCGACTGTCAGCAGCCCTAAGTAAGTTCAAAAACTACTTGGATAATAGATACAATGAATTAAAAGCATATAAACAGTAGAAAATACATGGAATCAATTATATCAAGGTAGGAAATCAATGCAACAAGGTATGCCTCACAGGAAACCTAATCCAAACGGCGATAAATAGACAAAACAAGGGAGAACACCCATGGGGTGATCCTCAAACATGATAAAAAGAAATCATTATTCATCTAATTGCCTCTAGAACACAATAAATCTAAGGCAGATAATAAAACAGGATCAAAATCCTAACCTGAGATACTCGAAACATGGGAATCCGACACTTTTGCACAAAAACTCAAAGACGTTCAACGTAGGGAAACAAACCACCTACCTCGATTTTAGGAGATCGATATACTTGAACCTTGGCCTGTGAATCGGCCTAGAATGGAGTAGATCTGAAAAAATGTCTAAAACATTGAACCTCAGATAACTCTCATAAGAGAATGAATCATGAAACATGGCCAAAGAAGAATAAATAACTCACCGCTACGATTCTATTGCAACCGACAGTGTTCGATTTGGATAACCGGTGATAGATCAGTGGCTCGGAGAAGATCTGCGGCCGTACCCTCACTCTCAGTCGAAGAAGCTAGAGAAGAAGATGTTTTTGGGGTTAAGACGTGACCCTGGTCCATTTAACGAAAAAAAGAAAGTACACAGCATGTACTTTTAGAGTACACGACGTGTACTAAGATTTTCTGTACTCCGCATTAAGTGGCCTCCACGTCACCCCTACATGGCCATGTGTGTGGCCATGACATGACCGTGTGTGTGGACATGACACGGCTAGCACACGACCTCGATCGGCATCAAAGTACATGGCATGTACTCATAAATTACATGGAGTGTACTTTGAAAATTTCCAGATTCTCCTCCTTTTTCCCAAAAACGACCAGAAAGGAAAAACATACCTAAAGAGAAGGTCCAGGTTCTTACATACATAAAAGAATTTTAGGCTAGATCTAACCAAAACTAACCCAAGTTATGTGAAAATACATCCTAAAAATAATCAAGCTTTTACATGGATATCAATGAACAACTCTAGATAAAAGAATACCAACTTAGAGAAATGATTGACATACTATTTCACTATTCATTCACCTTGGTGGAGGATCATGAACTCAATAACTTTCTCTAACTTCACATCCTCATGATAGAACCACTAAATGAATATTGTGTCGAAGAACTTCCAAGACATGTCCTCACACAATCAAGAAGAAACCATGGATACCCACCACACTCATCTCAGTCTAACAAGTAAGCATGAAACATCTATTACTCTTGAATAATTAGGAGTCCCAAGAGAATTGAGGTTTCCCTTAATCCCTTATAGGCACATCACTACTTGAACTAAGACTTGATCTTAATAGAAGGAAGTAAAATCTAATTTAAGAAGTTTGAGATATGAACCAAGATCAAAGAATTTCCTGATTCTACCACTATATCTAGAGTCTGGGTAGAGTCTAAAACTGAAGGGATCTCATCCTAGTGATGATACGATTCACCAGGAGAATCATACTTAGAGATGAGCCTTTAATTTTATTTCTCAACCTTTCTAGGAGACATTTTATAAATAATACAATACATGAACTAAAACAATTCATGCCTCACAATTTAAACAGAATAGTCCCATTGTCAACCAGGGAAAAATTAAAATCACATAGTCCACTCGAAACAAAAAATATCAAAGAAAGAATCATAAAAATTTCTTTCTTCAATTTCATCAAAACTTATTAAGGAATTTTAAAACCCATTTTACTAAGTCACACATTTAAAAAATAATCACTCCATCAAAATCAAGTCATCCTTAGAAAAACACCATCCTCAATTTAGAAAAGTAAACAAAATCACTTAAAATCTTTATTACAATCTAAAATAATATCTACTTTGAATGGATTTATTCTAAAAATTTACATAAAGTATCAATTTTATTTCAATTTTTTTTCAAAATATCACATTGAAATCAACCACTTTATAAAACACTTCATTAAAAGAAAATAATTTCTTTTCAAACAATCCACTAAAATTGGTTTTAAAATTAATTTGTTTATAAAATTATCTCTTTCCAACCAAATAAATCCTCTAAAAATCAATCTAAAAAAACAAAATACAATGAATCAGGTAAAAAATATTTTAAAAACATTAAAAAATATAAAAAATTATGTCTAATCTATCTCCAACAAGTGGGAACCACTTTAGGGGAAATACAGAATCAAAAGAGGTTAAAATAAAAAATATGGGAGAGTTACAAAGTTTTAAATTGTTTGGATCGCACGATTTATCAATTTTTGCACCAACCATGTGATAAGATCTATGGAGTCTGCATAATTATCCACACAAAATCCACATAATTTCCCATACCATGTGAACTAATCGTGGAACTTCAGATCCTCTTACAATTTCACCTCGAAACTCAATTGAAACCCCAAAAATAATTTAATGGATCATTAGGGATTCAAATATCACTTTCCCACCTCAAAATAGATCAATATTTGTTAATACTTAAATAAAATGCAATACTAAAACCCTGACTACCCATGTAAACTCATGGATATGAATGAGAAAGACCCAACTAGACTTTCCTTGCATGTTAATCTTAAGTCCCAATAGTTCTATCTATGTACTACCAAGAAATACCCTAAATAAAAAGAGGTATTTTCAAGAACCTAGGCCCTGTTAAGAACCTAAAATCTGATACCATTTGTAATAAACCGACCTAGGATGACCCATCACATCACTCGACCCAACTACTAGGCCTCAATGGAATTCCTGATCCTCATGGGCTATAAAATAGTGCTTGGGAATAAAGGGAAAAACATTTGTAAAACTTTTACTCTCATATTAGATTTAATAAGGTAACAAACCTTTCAATAAAAATCCAGTATGAAGCATCCATATATTGGATGTCCAAGCATAAGAAAATAAATAGATACAAATAAAGGGGGACCAAATGGGCTATAAATAATAAAATGAATAATCTTATATATAATAAAATTCATAAAAAAAATAAAAAATCCATATAATAAAGAATAAAATAGTTGGATGAGTTTTCCACTACATCAATATCCTAAAAATAAAACAAACCCATAGTAAATCGTAAAACCATCTCCAAGCGACCTATAGTTTCTCACCACATCTAAAATCACCCTTGGTAATCCAAGAGAATGATAACAAATTGGAAATAGAATCTAGAACCTATGTAAGATATAAGATCTGTACACACACACACAAGTGTGTATGTGAGGAATGAGCTAACATGACCAATAGGATCTCACTAAAAAGTCTATACAATTTTTTAATTAAAAAAATTCATTAATGTTAGTTTGAAATAAAATAAAAATTATGGTTTTTCATTTCCACCATGCTTGAAGAAAATAAAACCATATAAATTTAATAAAAAAATGAAGAAAATTTTATTTAAACCAATTTGAGGTTCTAAGGTAAACTAGAGCCTTTAGTTCTATATAAATAAAAAAAAATCTAGTTTTCCCTTTTCAATTCTTCTTAAAAATCCCAATAATAGATCAAAATATTTTTCATTTTCACTTAGAAACATTTCCGAAATTATATTTGAAGACTATTTAAGAAAAAAAAACCGAACTATATAAAAATAGAACTCAATATAAATAGGAACCACCATAGAATAGGATGAAAAAAGTAAATGATGATAAGGAGAGGTGTTCCACCAGAAAAAAATCATAAGGTGATGAAAACAACTACAAGGTGGAATACCCTACATGTAACCAACAACCAAGGAATATGTTTCATGGACTACTACCTAGGTCCTAATGTGAGATGATCCTAACAATTCTATAATCATAGACCAAATATTAGCCTACATTTCATCCAAACAAATACACAAGACACCTGGTTTACCCACACAAGTCTCATTGGGAACACCCCCTAGCCCGAGAAAACCAAACAACTAAGGAAAATTGGACATTATGTGAGATAACTAGTGTGGCATGAATCAAGACCTCTTACTTAGATACCCAGGTTCCCATGACCAAACCAATATGGAGGTGAATAAACAATCAATCCAAGATTAATAACATAGGAATGAGTAATAAATTTCCATCACCTCTAATTACCTTACATAGAATATACATTTCCATATAATACAAGCATAATGTCATCATAAACAAACCCTAAAGGGGTAATCAAGAATAGGGGGAATAAATGAGGGTTTTATAAGCATGGAGGAATTTATTTTTATTAATTTCCAAATGAACCTTTAAAATAAATCCAACTTGGGGAGCCGATACATTTCTATTTCTTGAAATCTCAATGCTTAAACACGCTTTAGAAATAATTTAGTAAAGATAACATCTTTATTTATAAAACCATTCTTCAAAATATAGTCCCTTATTTTAAAATAAGGCCAAAGTCCTATTATTACATCAAAACCATATTAAAAATCCTCAAAGGTTCTTCATGAATGATTAGCATGAAAAAATATTTAATTCTCAAAACAATACATGGATTTTCGAAAGAAAACCTTTTATATCGAGCATAAATTTCATGGAAAAAAATTACGAATCAAACTTGGATATCATAATTAGAAGAAATTTAATTAATTTTTTTGTATAAAACTCAAGCATATCATGAACTGAAAAATAAAGGAATTACATATTAATACCTACCTCATTCTAAGTGGAAACACATTACAACGAATCTCCATCAATGGTGAAGGCTCAAATAAGTAATAAAGAACTATACAAAAGATTTGGACACCTAAAATACTAAATTAAAACCAACTCAAATCCTAATAATGACTACGATAAACCACATGGTTCATTTCAGAGGTACAAAACAAGAGGGAATAGGTTTAGGAAATGAGATAATGAAGAATAAGAGGGGAGTAGGGGATTAACTTTTGGAATCCACTTAGAAATGAATAAGAGGAGTGAAAAAATAAATACATGATAGATATATACCTCTATATACACCCTATATTGGTCAAATTAAATGATGAAGAGAGAGGGATTTAAACCCCTAAAATTGAGAAAAGGCACTTTGTGAAACTCACATTTTTAAGAATCTAGGAAGTTATCATGATTATGCTGTATGGTTTATTAAACCATGTTCCAATCATATGAATAAAACCAGAAATGACTTGGGAAACTGTATGGTTTTTCTACATGGTTAGGAAAAATGTGTTCCAACCATGAAAATTACCTTGATAGGTAAATTTAGGTTTTTGTATGGTTTTTCACATGGTCAGTTTTATCCGTTCACTTATCATGTGCCTAACACTGCAAAATAAAAATAAAAACATTTCAAGGGGATTTAACAAAAAACTCATGAAAAAGGATAAGAATAAATAAATGAAAAAATAATAATGAAAATAAAATTTAAGAAGTGATAGTCCTTCATCTATTTTGGATTCTACCTCCTTAGAGTACTCTAAATATATAAATACATATAAATGATAAACTTGATATCTAGGTCTAAGAATATGACACCAATACTAAAACTTGAAAAGATATTATTTAAGTAAACACATGTTACAAATCTAGATTTTAGTTAACGTTGTTTTATATTTTTGTACCAATTCTCTATCTTGATACACTAGTAAATTTCCATCAAAATTTTGTTTCAAAAAATCAATTACTATTGGTATAACTTCGATTGAAGATGTAATAAACTCATGGATATCCATTCTAACTTTTTATTATCTTAATTATATATCAAAAAATTGCTCTGTATTACCCCTTAAGGCGGTCCATATGAAATTGAGTGCACTATCTGTGGCCCATGATTGTAAACCAATAGATAACATATAATATCTAAGGTATATAATCCATTAATCTATGGTTTCTTTGAGATAATTTTCAAAATTTTGATTAAGGATCATACCATACTATGGTAAACCATCAAGATGAATCTTACTTGGTCTATATTACTCTTTAGTATATCTTGGATATGTGGGATTTTCTTAATGATTGATCTTTTTAAACAAATACTTGAATTATCCTTTTCTTCATTTCCAAGGATTTGGTTTATGGGAGACTCCTTCCATACTATCTTGTCTTACTAAGGTTTTACATTAATTCCTTCAATAGGAGATAAATGTTCCTCTTTCATATTATTCATCTCTTTGAGCCTGACTTGTAGGTATTCTACTTTATTGAGATTTTCATTTAGTTATTTTAAGGAACATTATATATCTCTACGTTATCATTTTTCCTGATTAATAATATCATGGATCTGTATATGGTACTCCTGGACACTCTAAGGAATATTCAACACCTCTTCATAATAATCTTGAGCTTTTCTAGTTAATATCTAGGTCTAATCTTCTACTATATATGTCTCTAATATACCTTCTCTTTTTGTATCACTCTATATTAATGGGCCTATATTCATGATAAAAACTCATGGATGATTGGAGGCTTTTTATAAATCTCACTCTTAAAACTACTTCCAAATATCTTTAATATTCTCTCCAACTCTAGATCCTTTTTTAACCAAAATTTTTTTAGAGATAAAAACTTCAAGTTCTCCAACATGATACACTAGAGTTCTCTCAAGATTTATATCTAGACACCTATCTTGTTAAAGCTAGTATTCAGTATGATCAATTTATTTCCTTAAAGTATCTATATTCTCATGAATGTTCTTGGATTTCTTCCCAAACATGATTACTTCATGTTCATTTTAAATCTAATCTAGCTACTCATATTTGGAAATGATTTCTAATCCAAATGTAATTGGATTTTTTTTATAATACCTTAGTCTAGATTCTAAACATTTATGATCATAGTAGTGAATTTTAACCATGGAATCTGAATTTTTGTTCTATAATATTCACCGAAGAAACACTATGGTTATATTCTTTCTTTCCTCCATGTACTCTAATACCACTAGTTAATGAGTCTTTTACAAGATGTCCAAAACTTCCACTTAAAAAATTCAGCAATGTTGAAGAAAAACTCACAAGAAAGGTATCACAATAATATCTGGAAAAGGATAAAGGGGAAACCCATAGTCAACTCATAAGATCACAATTGGAAATAATTTTTCATGAATACAATGAAGAATAAATAAAGATAAAATAAAGAGAATATCTGAAATCTTACTGATTTTTATTCCAATTTCATTTCATTCATCTCCCCAGAAAATGGTTTGGAGGTCTCCTTATATAGGTCTCTAGGAATAGATTTCTCAATAAGATGACTCATGATTCTATTGCAATAATTGATATAAAGTAGAATATTATATCACACACTTTGAAAAATTATAAAATAAAAATAAAAAGGAAAAATCTAGAGATAAAACTAAAGATAAAGATAAATCTAAATATATAAGTAAAGGAATATTACACAATTGTAAATCTTCTACCACACACCACAAATATAAAATATAAATAAGATAATTGACATGTTCGATTTGATATTCTCATCCATGCTAGATATGATGTGTGTATGGGCCAATTCCTAGAATCCCTCCAAGTCGTATAAAGAATCAATCATCTCACCGACAAAGACATCTTTTTTAACACATTAATATCCATCAATTATTTGATGGTGTGTTAAATATTTTCTTTTAAAATAAATATGTCATCATTATATCCTTCCCACACCTTAAGATATTCATGGATTGTGTTTTCTTCCACCATGAAGTGTGTCAGATGTTCCAAATATCCTTTTATGTTATCTCTATTATTGATAGATACTAACACATTTTCTCCTACAATGAACATACAATATTTTCTTGTAGATTTATATTTCATCAGATTGATAATCCATGAAATATGGATTTGTTCATAATGGATCATATTAAAACTAAAATATATTCAATATTCACCTCCAAACTAAAATTATTCAAAATATTTATGAAAGATTCCTTTAGTCTAGTACCCTAGGTACACGTTCTATAGTATCACCGATCTATATGAAAATATGATAGGATATATGTGTGTAACCCCCCATAAAAAACTTGGATATACATTGTTCAAAGCTATCTTCACCATCTATGGTACCCAATTAAAAGTGAAATCTATATTCATAAATCCCAAAAATTGAGCCACTCCCATTTTTGAAATCCCACTTTCACTCGATGAAATCTTTTAGTTCCAAGGAAATATTTGGTATATGGAGTTTTATAATATCTATTCCTAAAATCATTCAAAACCTATTTAGGACTAGAAATTATTCTATTCCTGTTTCCTTGATCTTTTAAATTTTTTTAAGAAGAATAAAAACTTTAACCTTTAGCCAGATTTATTTAATGATGATCATATTGATTATATCCTAACCTATCTAATTATAATCGTCCATAAGGTATTCATATTCCTCAATCATGTCTTAAACATGGTTCAGACCTATCTCAAATATTCAATCATCCTTATCTTTCTTGATAAGGTTATAAACATCTACAGATTAGTTTTTATAAATATTTGTAATCCTTTTAAAGTATTTCCAAATTTCTTTTAATGTATTTTGTTGCTCATATATATCATCATAGATTATTTCAAGTTATTTCTAAACTCGTTGTCAATTAAGTTACCCTCAAAACTTATGCTGCTTAATTTATATTTCTACCTAATAAACCCAATATTTAGAAATGGTTTTCTCTTTTCTTTTAGTGACACCTTATGTTTCTATCTTCTGGTTCTTTAGGTATTTCCTATTTCTCATATTTTCTTTGCATTAATTATTGAAATGACCATTATGACTACATAAAAAGAATTCAATATGGATTTTATCTTTATAATTATTATCTAGAGATATATTTGAAACAATTTATGGATTTTTTTTCTTTTCTACTAGAATAACCTTTAATTTTTGATTTTTCAACCTTACTGAATGGAGATACTTTCTTTAGAATGAGATTCTTTTATAAAATTCCTTCTCTTTCTTGGTTTTTTTCATTCATTGATTAGATAAATAGGCATGTTTCCAAAAAATTATTATCAATTCAAACTCAACATCACTTAGATCTATTACCTTCTACTATTTCTACCACAAGAGTGAAAGTAACATGCTAGTTCATCTGGAATGATATTATATTATATTTAATATTTTCTATATTAAAATTATAATATTTGAATTCTTTCCTACACCACACTAATAATACTTGAGTAAACCTTTTTAATTTTACTTTCAAAAAATTCTTGATATAGGGACTATATGTTCTTATAGTGAAAGGTTTTATCAAGAAAAACTCATTATACCTAATTACTTTATGGACCATAAGAAATTATCATTCATGGATAAGATAATTATTATATTTCTTATTAAAAAATACACTCTAGTATCTTATGATACTTTCATCATGGATTTTTATTATCTATAGTATACATCCCCATGTATAATCTAAACCATCCATTTCTAGGATAATATGGTTTTCACTCTCATATGGATACTACAACTTTGGGAGGTTTTTGAGATTTTTGATTTAGAATTATTATCACTTCAGAATATGCTTCTTTAAAACTCCATGGTACCTTACTAAAATCCTTTTTATAGATTGTCACATTGAACTTTTCTAGATATTTGATGTATGATCTTATATAACATAATATTCCAAGAAACACTTGTATCTATTTATGATTTGAAAGATCATTAGGTAAAGTTTATATGTTCTCTATAATATGTGGTTGGATATTCTCTCTAATTCCTTGGATCATTGGTCATAATAATTCGATATTAAGTTGCATCCAAATGATCTTTCTTTTTGAAAGTATGATCCGTTATTTTCTGAATATTTTATGCACCTATTATAATTGATCAATATTCTCTTCTTCATTCTTACTGAATACTATATCATCATCAATATAGACTATCACGAACTATGATAATTTAATGAATGCCTTGTACATTCACTAATAAAATATTATTGGGGTATTCTTGAGCTTAAATGGCATAACTATCCATTCAAATAAGATTAATGGAAATTTATATTCTATGAATGGTATCGATTATTATTTGATATGAATCTTCCAATAACCAAACTTAAGATAAAAATTAGAATATACCATTATCCTTTTATTCATAATCCTACTCTTTAAATCCACCTGATAAAGATGACTGTTTCCATTATCCTTTGTAGAACTATTAAGATCACAGTAATCAATAACCATTCTGGATTTTACATGTTGTTTTTATAATGATTCATTACCATGAATTTCTTACTCATGTAAGGACTTTCACTATGACTGATTAATCTAGGACTAATTAATTTTGGAATCTATTTCTCAAAATACTCAATCATTCCATATAGATAAGAAATCACCTTACTTTTAATCACTATACTAGGATCCTTGATGGTAATTGTAGCATATAACATTGCCTTAATCCATAATTTTAGAGGGTTTTATGGCCAATTCCCTGATAAGTAATATCTTATTTTGTCCCATTACTCTTCTTTATTAATCCTTAAAATATTCAACCCAACCAGTTCTTTCCATTTATCCATATTGTTTTTGTATTTTCTATCCTCATCTAGGTAGTATTATACCTGTATAATAGATACCTGATTTTTTGAAACCATATGATATTCCTAAAATAGTTAGAATAAAATAATTAATAAGGATAATTACTTTTAAAAATATCATTACTATATGATATCTTTAAAGGAACCTATTTTCAATCAATAATTCATCTGATAATTTTTGAATAAAGTAATGCAAATTCTCTAAAAATATTTTTCTATTTAGTTCAATTTGAACATTTATACCACTTATTGAATCACAACTACTACATTATAACATAGTGCAAATTTTAACTTTATGGATTCTAAAGTTACTAATAAGAACTGGATTCTTATGCAAGAGAATGTAAATCCTATATCCACTAAGACAATATATGTAGTTATACTAATGCATAAAATCACTAATAAATCCCACCCCTCTAATTTAAATGGATTAATGATGATACCATATATCATACATGATATTATTTATCCAAATACATAGATATTTAGACTATCCATTATCCGACTATCTTTTTGTAAAGTGATGTTCTAAATGCTTCTATTGAAGCACCTTTATCTCTACTAATTGAGATCATTAGATTCTCCAAATGGATTTCGATTATGTTTAACTCTATATCTTCACCCTTAAAATAAAATCTTTTTGAACGTGAGTCTTCTAGCCCCAAATTGTCTACTTTTCAGATTTCATAGATAACAAGTTTATTTCTGACTTACTTAATCATATCTGGATGATATTTTTTCTACCTTATTTCTTCCTGTAGATCTATTGAAACCCATTATATAGGTCATGTTAACCTCTTATGGTTTACCAATTGTGGAGAAATTAATCTAATTTATGTTCCTTCATCCTGTAAAATATACATAAAATTTTCCATACACTTCCTTAGAGATGGGATCCCTATATTATAGAACTTTATATAAATATGATCAATTACTATGACACATATTCTATCATGTCATGAACCGATCTGGGATATCATGCATCCATACACTTGACCTAGCCTGTGGCATGGACTAAAGGGTATTACTGATCCCCATGGTATGGAAACTGGTGCCTGAGCATCGAGTAACACCTTTGGGAATAGTTCATCCCATGAAGAACAACAATCATCAATACACAAAATTACTACATCACATCATAAATAGTAAACATATCACAAAATATTAGTGAATACACTATACACGTGACTTAAACATTTAACATTTAAAAACAAGAACCAAAATAACCAAAAGGGGTGGGGACTAACTAGACAAAAAAACCTCCATGTATCATGTGGGTTAACACCCCATACCACCACCATTAACACCCAAACCAAAAGGAACCACTAGCACAAAGAACCACCATCACCACCATGGGAGGCCTTTCCTTTACCAAATTCAAATAAAACAAGATCTACATACACCCATTGGTGTATGTAGGGTGTTAGATCACTTTCCAAGTAGGATACCACCATATGATTCCCTACACAACTATTATAAGACAAATAAACATACTCATTTTTTATTAAAGAAAACAAATTTAATTGAAAACATGATTTGATATATAAGAAAACAAGCAATGAGAGTAAGAAGAAACAATATAAGAAACATGGGAAATATCTAAGTAACTAGGGTTAGTTGGAAACTAGGATCCCCATAATCTCGATTATAAAACCTATATGTGAAGGCCCATCTCCTGCTCGATCCAAACAATCCTCATCAAAAATATTTAGTTAGTGTTTTATAATGAATCAGCTAGGCAGGGAAGGTCATGCCTAGTGCACTTATCTTAGTATAACCACCTATACAAACAAGATTCCCATGTTATTTCCCCCCTTTAAACCATGAAATCCATTTCTTTCACAAGACAATCCATCACATAATCACACATACCATTAGCAAGGGAGTTCATCCACTTTGAAACCATAAGCACACCGAAAATTCAAAATAAACCATTTGTGAACCAACAATTTTTTTAGAAATTAATTTTAAGGAATACAAGCATATTTAAATCATCAAACGATATAAAAACATGAAAACACCTACTTTTTCCTTGAAACCTTTAAAAATATAGGTGGAAACCACTGAATGCACCAAGAGGAGATTCTATAAGGGAAATAAAACACCAAAACTATCAATATTAACATAAAAAGGATATTAGATCCATCATAGGTCAAAAAAATAGCTATATAAAAGAGAACCCAAGAAGAAAGGAAGAATATACTAAGAAGAGGAAGGAAAATAAGAGAGGATAAGATTACTTAAGGCTTTCTTGAAGAATCCAATCCAAAACACCCAATATTTAGAGTTCAAGGGAGTGGAGGAGGAGAGGGAGGTGCACCTAGGGTAGAGGGGGTCAAATGGGTGTGTGATGAGTGATTTGGGGTTAAAATCGGGGAGGGGTTGTTAAATAATTTTAAAAATTTTAAAGTTATAGAATGCCATATGGTTTTCCAAACCATGCTCCAACCATACTGAACCTCTGTCCAAAGGGAAAAGAGGTCGCAAAACTTGCCTAGATGGAATGTACACCCATGTACCTTACCATGTGTTCTGGATAGTTCCACTACCCTAGTTGTCACTACTGAAAAAATGACCTATACCCACGGTTCAAAACCGTGGGTATAGGCCCCAAAACTGTGGGTATAGGCCATACCCATGGTTTTGGAACCACGAGGCTAAGTGGCGTCGATATAGGTCCGCAACCTATACCCATGGTTTTTACAAACCATGGGTAAAGCTTTATTGCCCTGCTGTCAAAGCCACATGTCTCCCCACCATGCTGTCAAAGCCCTATTCCCACGGTTTTAAAACCGTGGGTATAAATTGTACAAAAAACCCAGCCGCCGGATTAGAACACATGACCTAGATCTCAAATTCAAGACACCCTACCACCCACACTATGCCGCTTATATTTACATATATCTATATTTTTTAAAAAATAATAATCGATACCCGTATTAGAAAAAACAAACCCCACGGGTATCGATCCCGCGACCTCGTCTTCCCAGTCCCGACGACAAACCAACCTAGAAAACTTGATTATGTAATTATATATCTATATTTATATTAATATATTAATCTTACTCCCGGTTTTATAAAAATAGCTGCCTTAAGGATTCGATCCCATGACCATTCCGAATACAAACAGACGCCTCACCAACTCATCTACAGAAATTTTGTTAATTTTTATTTGTATATATCTATATATATTAATCCAAATAGTGTTCCCAACAATTTTTTTTTCATTTTCCCGCATAATTTTTTTCTATCTTATGGCGGGAGAGCTATACCCACGGTTCTCTAAAACCATGGGTATAGGTCTTAAAAAAAAACCCAATACCCACAGTTCTTCAAAACTGTGGGTATAGGTCTTCTAAAAAAACTCTATACCCACGGTTTGGCCAAAACCATGGGTATACGTTTTAAAAAAAAAACACCTATACCCACGGTTTTGAAAAACCGTGGGTATTGGTCTTTAAAAAGAACCTATACCCACGGTTTACTAAATCCGTGGGTATAGGTCCCCATATTATCCCTATACCCACGGTTTTCGAAAACCGTAGGTATAGGGGTACCCTATACCCATGGTTTTTTGCAAAACCATGGGTATAAGCCTATTTTCCAGTAGTGTGTATGGTTATTAAAGTAGGGACACATACCGATGCACTAATTCATGCGGTCTTGATAGTGCCACTCTCTAGGGCACATAGTTTTCACTGGGCTGGCACATAGTTTCTCTTAACTATGCACCAACCATGTGACTCATTCTATTTAGCTTGAAAACCAACGACTTTCTAAAAACGCCACAATAAATCCATGTAATAAAGATAATACCAAAAATAAAAGAGAAAATACCTCAAATTAACACCACAGATGTGAAAATTCTCCCCACCATGAAAATTTTCTGCCCTCATAAAGTTAAACCAAATTATGATCAGAGAATAAATGAGGAAACACTCTTCTATCCAAGACTTCCACTCCCATGTCTCATGATCATCATTTATATGCTTCCAAATAACTCAAAAAAACAATATGTATTTTCCACAATGCACTTTCACTTAGGAATCCACAATCCAAAGTAGTTTTTCGAACATAGAAAAGTTAGATTCCAGCTCATAATCTTCCCAATTTAACTTGTGTGATAGGTTCAAGTTATACTTATTTAATTTTGAGACATTGAACACATCATGGATTAATGTTAACTAGGATGGTAAATCCAACTAGTATTCCATCATACCAATTCTATCGATAATCTAAAATGGTTTGACATACCTTGAAATAAGATTCCCCTAATTACTAAGATAACAGTGTCTTATGTGAGGTTCCACCTTTAGAAATACCCAGTCACCTATTGAGAATTCCAAGGATCGGTGTCACCGATTGACATAAGACTTATGGAAAATTTTTCCATAAAAAATATTTCCTGATCAATAAAATCTTATCAAATGTATCCTGCACGGGGCTTAGTCTTAGCAAAGAAGTCTCACCCACTTATGTCCATCAAAATGGAGAATGACATGACTGAACATAAAGAACCTCAAAGGGAGCCATTTTAATCAAGGATTGGTAACTATTATTATATGATAATTCCACCAATCTCAAATGGTGATCCCATGAACCTCAGAAATCTAACACACATTCATGAAGTATGTCTTCCAAAATTTGATTTTACCACTCTATATGTCCATCCGTTTGAGTATGATATATCATACTGAGTTTGATTTGTGACCCCATTTCCTTCTGAAGGCTTCCTTAGAACCGAGAGGTAAAGCATGGTTCCCTATCTGAAATTATAGTTGAAGACACACCATGAAACCTCATAATTTCTTAAACATACAACCATCCCATCTCATCCACATTGACTGAATCCTTGATTAGAATGAAGTAGACTGATTTGGTTAGATGATCGATAACCACCAAAATAGTGTTCCTTCCCTAGAGTGTATGAAGAAACCCATTAATGAAATCTATGGCAGCCTCATCCCACTTTCAGATAGTAACATTGAGTGGTTGTAGAAAGCCTTAGGTTCTTTAGTGCTCGACTTTAACCTACTAAAATGTATAAAAACTAGATACAAAGTTAGATATATCAAAACTCATACCTGGACACCAAAATTGGAAACACTAATCATAAAGCTTCTTGGTGTTCCTAGGATGAACAACCCACTGATAATGGTGGCTATCCAGCAACACCACCTTCCTCAAAGATAGAATCACCATGAAGCAACCCTTGAAAAAATGGATTCACTTAAGAGATAATGGCCACTCATTGGGAACCTCCCCACCATTTAGAAGCATCATATAGTGCTAACACAACTCATTATTAGGCTGCTCTTCTTGAATCAGCTCTAGAAGAGAGGGATTCAATTGAACACTGGAAAAGAACATGCCTCCATAATGATCTTTGGCTTCCAAGTTCATATGGGAAAAGAGTCCCATCAAAGTTCAATCATCAATGTACTCCTTTACAACTTTCACCAACATCTTCATATTTAGGGTGTCAACTACCACATTCTCTTTTCTTGGGGTATAGACTATATCAAATTCAAACCCTTAAAGGTACTCAACCCATCGGCGCTGCCTCAAATTCAAATCCTTATGGGGGAAAATATAGGCCAAGATCTTTTGGTCTAAGTAAAATAAAAATTTATCCCCAAATAAATAATGGTGCAACTTCTTTAAGGCATACATCACAACCGTTAATTCCATGTCATGGGTCGGGTAATTCCTTTCATGTGGCTAGAGCTGGTAAGAGCCGTATGCCACCACATGGTCATCCTGCATCAACACACACCCAAGACCCATACCTGAAGCATCATAGTATGCAAGATATACTCTTCTAAATTCTAGAAATATCAAAACATGGGCTATGTTCAACTTCTTCTTGAGATCCTAAAAAGATTCCTGACATTTTGGGATCCATTCAAACCTTACCCCTTTTTAGGTAAGAGTGGTCTTGGGTGAAGTGATCTAAGAGAAATCACTGACAAACCGCCTATAATACCATGCTAGGCCTAAGAAGCTCGTAATCTTGAAGAAGTTCCTCAGTTGATCCCATGTCATCACCACACTAATTTTCTCAGGGTCCACTAAAACCCCATGTTCTGAGACCATGTGACCTAGAATCTTAACTTCCAAAATACATAAAGCACACTTGGAAAGTTTAACATAAAGATGATGATATCAAAGGGTTCTTAGTCTGATCCTTAGGTTCTATCCATGCTCTTACTTTTTTCCCAAATTAGACTAGGATGTCATCCACCACACCATGATAAAGGAGTCTAGGAACTTATGAAACAACCGATTAATAAGATCTATAAAACACATTGTATAATTTGTCAACCTGAATGGCACGATCAAATACTCAAAATGACCATACCAGATTTATAAGGCTTTCTTAGGAATTTCCACCCCTCTGACATTGAATTGATGATTCCCAGAGTGCAGGTCAATCTTGGAAAACCACCTTTCCTCCTTGAGTGATCAAATAGGTCATAAATGCGGGGTAGGGTATATTTTTCATTGATGGAAACCCAATTTAACTTCTAATAATTGATGCATAATTGGAAGGATATATCTACCTTTTTAGAAAATAGAACTGGGGAGACCCATGGTGAGATACTCAGGAAATGAATCCTTTGAATTATAGATCATCCAGCTATATCTTTAATTCCCTCAACTCGGTGGGGGCCATATGATATAAGGTAAGATATATTGACTATGTTCGTGGTGATAAATTGATAGTGAACTCCACATCGCATTATAGAGGTAACCCTCAGATATCATCTATAAATACCTCTAAAAAATCATCCTCTATAGGAGAAAACTCATTCATAGAACTTTTACTATCATCCTCTAGTGTAAGAGAAGGAATATGGTAAAAAATATTTCCTATATATGTAATTGGAAGTCCAAATAACCATGACCGGGCACACAATTCACTATGATAGACCTTAGTTCTCCCATTGGGTGACACAAAATTCACCAACCATCGTTAACAATAAATATGTGCATTGAAACACACCTTTTAGTCCATGAACAGAATCATGTCAAAGTGGTTCATTTTCATAACCAAGAAGTCCCATTCCAATTTGATCCTTGACAGTGTGAGAGAAAAGTATGAACATCTGAAACCCTATTCCCTCTTTTTAATGACCAGTGTAACCAACTCCATGGAAAATGGCATAAGACTGTTCATAAATTTCATAAATTCTACAATATGTGTAGAAATAAATGATTTAGAAGCACCCATATCAAAAAATGATAGTTATAGATGATGTAATAATAATAGTACCCTAATAAGTTATAGGTCCTGCATCTGATTATGCTGAAAGTTGGTCTATAGCATGAAGATGCTTTGTCTCTACTGATTCTTGTGGTTGGTCACTCACTTGTGGTTCTACCCTAAGATAACCCTATCCATAGGAAGAGCCAGGTTTTCCACCTTTCCCAACTGTCCAAGAGCCCAAAACCCTTGATTACCCATACTGAGATGGTAATTCTTTATGAACTAAGGATCCTACACTACTCTGAGTGGGTGTGACACTTTTACAAATATTTTCAAGTGTCCCAAATTCCCACACTGATGGCAGGGCTTAATTGAAACTAAAAACATAGATTACATATGTCCATATCTCCCTTATTGGCAGCACACTACTGATACACCACCTAAAGTTACTAACATGTCCAGTTGAGAGAGGTATCTAGAGTAGTATCCATTATTATTTCCCTACTCCTCACACTTTCTCTTCTTTTTAGACATGCCACTACTACCCTGGCCCATAGGTAGAGTCGTCTTAGAAAAACCCGACTTACCTGCCAGGTCAATTTACACCATCAGAGCTCAATCCACTACCTCATCACATGTATTCATCTTGATCAAGAAGACCTGGTATCAAATATCCATCCACAAACCCATTTCAAACCATAGAGCCTTTAGCTGTTCATTGGAAACCACCCCAGGTGTGAAATGGAACAATTATTAAAAACAATTGGCATATTCCAACATGTTATATCTCCATGGTGGAGGTCCAGAAACTATTTATTCTTGGATAGGTACAAGGTATCAAGTCAATACTACGTATTAAAAATATCCCTAATGTCTTTCTGATCCATCTTATCATGTTTCCCTACTTGAACCATTGAGTCCCACCATCGCCGAATGGGGACTTCAAACATGAACGAAGTTCATTTCACCTTGACCACTTTAGTGGTATTGATAAACTTAAAGATATTATCATTCTTTTCCACCCAATACTTTGCTTATTGGGGGTCTATAATACCTCATAATAAAGGTTTTTTGTTTCTAAGGAACTTCTAGGATTTATCCTTCTCTAGGCCTGACTCAGTTTCCTTGGCCTAAGTAGGACCATAGCCCATTGCTTGATCCAAACCTCAGACAACATGAAACACTACTTATACTAATCACTGATAAATTGATGAGGTATAATTATCTTTGGATTCTTCCCATAGTTTCACAGGAGGTATCCGAGGATGCATGATGCTACACCATTTAAAAAACACAAGGGAAACCATCAATTCATAACCTGTAGAAATTTTCAGCAATAACATGATTTAAACATCCTCATAAATCAAAATGAAACTATAAAAAAACAAAAATCTCCTATTGAACCACTCCAACCCATATCGGTGTCCATGCATAGCCTGCAGCATGTACATCACACCTAGAGGAGGAGTCAAACTAAATCCCAAACACCCCATGGTGACCTAAGGTATTTCAAGAGGTATTTTTACTATACACCCCACTCCTAACTAGAACCTCAAGCTCCAATAGTCCCAGATCTTTTCTATCTATAATTTCCCAAATATCATGACCAAAGAAATGGAAAAAACTCCTTTGATACCATTTTTTCACAAACCGGTCTAGGATGTTATCCATCCCAACACCCGATCTGGCCTATGGCATAGCCTAATAGGCATTTCTGATCCCCATGGGCTAGAAAATAGTACCTAGTCCTAAAGTAACACCTTTTTAATGGTTTATCCCATGAATAACAGCTATCATCAACACACAAAATTAATACATCACATCATAACCAGTGACCATATCACAAAAGATTAAAGAAAACACTACAAGCATGAGTTAAACATTTAACATTTACAAATGAGAACCAAAATAACCTAAAAGGATAGGGACAAACTATACAAACAAAAAAACCATGTATCATGTGGTTAGACACCCCATACCACCACAATCAAGACCCAACCCAAAAGGAATCTCTAGAATAAAGAACCACCATCACTACCATGGGAGGCCTTGACTTTACCCAAGTTAAAAAAAGAAAGATCTACATACACATGAGGGTGTATGTAGGGTGTGATATCACATTCCCAGTAGAATATCACCAGATGATTCCATGAATAAATATTATAAGACAATTAAACATGTCAATTTTCAAAATAAAAAAAATAATTTAATTTAAAACAAGTAATGGGAACAAGAATAAATAGTATAATCGCCATGGTAAATATCGATGTAACTAGGGTTATTGGGGATGTATGATCCTCATACTCCCGACGATCAAACCTATACGTGAAGGTTTATCTCCTACTCATTCCAACCAATCCCCATCATAATTTTTTAGTTAGTATTGTATCATGAACCATTTAGGCAGGTAGGGTCATTCCTAGTATACATTCCCTTGTATGCACACCTAGATACCCAAGATTACCATGTGATTCCCCACATTTTAACCATGAAATCCCTTTCTTTCACAATCCAAGATGTCACACAATCACACATACCGTTAGAAAGGGGGTTAATCCAACTTAAAACCATATGAACAACAAAAAATTCCCAATAAAGCATTTTATCACCCACAAAAACAGTTTTAGAAATTAATTTTAAGGTATATAAGCATATATAAATCATAAAACAATATAAAAACATGGAATTTCCTACCTTTTACTTGAAACATTCAAAAATTTGGGTATAAAACACTAACCTCACCAAGAGGAGATCCTATAAGGGAAAGAGCAAAAAAAAATATCATTATTTAAATAAGGAAAGGGAATTGGACCCAAAATAGGTAAAAAATTTATCTGGAGAAAAGATATCCCAAGAAGGAAGGAATAAGAGACCAATAAGAGGAAGGAAAAGAAGAGAGGAGAATATTACTTAAGGATTTCTTGAGGAATCTACACAAAAACACCCATGATTTAGAGTCCAAGGGAGTGAAGGAGGAGAGGGAGGTGTGCCTAGGTTAGAGGGGGTTGAATGGGGTGTGTGGAGGTTGATTGAGTGTTAAAATCAGGTAGGGATAGTTTAGTAATTTTAAAAATTTTAAAGTTCTGGAAGGCCACATGGTTTGGCCTCATGGTTTTCCAAACTATACGCCAACCATGCAGAACCTATATCCAAATGGAAAAGAGTATGCATGACTTGTATGGAGGGGGTGAACGCCCTTGCTCCTAGATATGAGGCTTGGACAATGCCACTATCCTAGTTACATAGTTAGTTGGTAGTTTCACACACTCATGTGCTAGGTTATGCAGCTCAGATAGTGCCACTATCCAGGGTGCATAGTTTACACCGGGTTGGAATACAGTTTCTCTTAACTATGAGTCAACTATGTGCCTCATTCTATCCGGCTTGAAAACCAACACCTTTCTCAAAATCTATCAATAAATCCATGTAATATAGATAATACCAAAAATAAAAGAGAAAATACCTCAAAAGAACACCACAAATATGACATATCAGCTGGACATCCCAAATTACTTTTCTAGTTCCTCAGCTTTATCTTTCCTTATAAAGTCTAACTAAGAATTATTTCCTTAATCACTATATGAAAATCTGGGATTAATTTTATGAATGCTTCTCTTTCATTCAAATTTTCTCATGCTCCTCTTAATAATGCATTAGTTAAATTGGCTAAATTACCATATACTATTGAAATTAGTATTGGTAGGGATTTTTCTTTTTTGAATAGAGGACCTAAATCAATATGGATTATTCTAAAATGAACATACTTGGAATTATTCAGAATATCTTCACTAACACTTTATAGCTATAGACAAATAATTATAATTAATCCTCAATCTTTTATATATACTTGAACTTTCTCTTCATCCTCAAATATTTTATCCATTTCTCGATATGATACCCAAGATTTTCAGTATACCTTGGCCCAATAAAATCTAGTAATATTCCATTATTGAAAATGTATTCCTTCTGAAATGATTTCAAATTCTGAATAATGCAAATATCACCTTCCATCTCGTCCAGCCTTACCAGCCCTCGAGAGTCTTCTAGTGAACTATCTCCTAATTGAATCATTACTATTCAAATCTAGCTCAAAATTATATTGGGTTTCTTCTATTTTTTTTCTTATATGGATTATTTCTCTTTTAAGTGATCTAAATATAAATAATATAAAATATCATCATCCAAGTCTATTTCTTTTCTCTAAATAGGTTCAAATAATAACTTTGAGGAATATTTCATCAGTATTTATTTGAAAACTCATCTTATTCTATCTGAATCTAGGAATGCGTAATATATATGACTAATATTACCATAGAACCAATAATAATCACAATATAATAGAGATATTACTTTAGGGAATTGGGGATATTTCCCATATCTTGTCTTAAATTTTTCTCTTGCATCCTTTTCTATTCTATTTGGTCAAAGATATCACTTTGATTTTTTTTAGATTTATACCCAAAAATTTACTCGATCATATTATCTTACCAAACCATTTCTATAATTTCTTATCATATTTATTTTTTCTACACTTCCATTATGACACTATGTTTTGAATGATTTTTTCTAGTGTTTACCAAGATCCTTCCTGGTTAGACTACACCCATATCTTGATGCAACAGTCTAAACCATAAAAAACTATATGAAATATTATATGGAACATTTATTATATTATAAAATACATTCCTATGTATACAATATATTATTATCACCCACATTACTATTTTTTTATCGAACTCCTAATGTATCTTATAAATTTTTTCTTTAAGAAAGATAAATATTTAAAGCTTATTGAACTACTTCTAGCCAAATGACTAGAATATTTTGAATAAATAAATATAAATCATATACTTAATGTTATATTATAATAAGAAAATACATGTAACAACCAATGATTTTGGAATATATTTCTTATTAAAATAAATCTAAAGTATTTGATAGCTTGATTTATACACAACATCAAGCTTATATGAATTGTGATATATTTTATCTTTTAAAATGACCATTATAAACTAGAAACTAAATTAGTGGGTATGAATAAGAGTAAAATCATTAAAAAATATATGTATAAATTTCTTCCTTGATACAATTTTATTGATAAATTCTTAGGAAATAAGTACTCGAATTTTAATGATAAGAATAAAATCATAAAGACTTAATTTTTCAAGAATTATATTTTCTACATATTATATATGGATAAATATTGATCAATGATGAAATATATTAATAATTTACATAAATGGAGGAATAATAATTTATAAATTTATTATTAATTGGATATAAGTGAATATAAAATCATTTGAAGGTAAAAAGAGATATTTTTCCAAAAATAGTTTTATTATGAAAAATTTATTTTCTATTAATAAATTGAATTAATCACTATTAATGAATGATTTTAATGAAAAGTGTATACAATATATTCAATAAATTATATTAACATTCATATAATGGATGTTAATAGGAAAATAATGGGAATAAAACCATTTTATGATAAAAAATGAATTCTTTATAAAAATGATTTTTATGCGTTTTGTACACAAATATTAGAATTAATCTTTTCCACATCTAGGAATTGAATATTGTAAAAAGGATTACATATTTTAAATAATAATAATTAATATTAGGTTTAACTTAATTTTTATCCATAATTAATAGTTACCATGATAAAAATCTTATCACCACAGTTAAGGTTAAAATGGGTTAGATGGTATTAAACTAAGGGATAAAGATTCTAATATAAAAAAACTTATCTTTATCTAATTGGTTGAGTAGATTTTGTACTACCATAAAATTATCTTTTAAATTATACTAAATTAATCAACTTTAAATAATAATACATTTATTATATTTAAAATATCTTAATATTTACAAGGGTGACACTCCCCTCACTTATAAAAGGTAACATCCTATCCTCATTATTCACACACTTTGAGCACTATATATTGGAAAATAACTACTCAAATATATTCAAAATTTTTATCATCACATACTATATGTATTTATCTCACAAAAATACCAACACAATAACGCTAAAGGTGTAATCCAATATAAAATACTCGAGGAAGATGTAATCATCTTAACTGAGATCTTTCAAGTTTATTTATAATTCCACCTCCTAAAAATATTATATAACCATCATAAAAAATTAAATCAATATATTTAATATTATTAATTGTTTTTATGTTAATTTGAAAACAATTTTATATTTATTTTCATGTAATGGAAAATGAAAACATTGCTCATATGCACGTGTGAACAACCATCTCTATGAAGTGATGCAGTTTATTTCTCATCACCAGCTCTCATGGATGGTTATATATATATGGATTTTAGGAATATATATGATATTTATTATATAATTATGATTTTATAAAGATAAATTATTATTTACCTTCCTTTATTTCCATTCATTAAAAAATGAAAACATCACCCGCGCGTGCGTATGGACTACTGTCTCCCCAAAGTGATATAATTCATTTTTCATCACCAACGTACATGGATTTTTATAAATCTATATATAATGAATAAATATTATATTTATTAAATTATTAATATTATTTATATTATGAAACCATAACCAAGGTTCAAGTACCATAATTTACAAACAGAAACACAAATGAAAAATGAAAAAGTTAACACCCAAAATATTTTTTATTAGAGAATTATTATTGAATGGATGATTAGAAATTATGAATGAATTATATCTAGTAATATAAGTATGAATATGGTTATAATATATATGTATAATAAATAAAAAATTATTATATATGATATTAGAGTGTGTATTGAGTAAGTTTATACTTGAGGTAAGAGTTTATGTTATAATCTCACTTTTTATCAAGATTCTGTAGGTTTCAATTTACATTATGGTAACTTATATGCTATATATTTATATCTATATTAAACCCCTATATATTTTCTTATCATCTATTTAGTTTTTTATTTTTCAAGTACTATTTCCATTTCCCCTCTTTGGTACTCAAAAAGATCAAAAAACATTTTTAAGAAAAGTCAACCTTATCTATTTTATAAAGTCAGGTATCATTATACTCCATATTCATATTCCTAAAAATTGTTTTATTGAAGTTTTTATCTTAATGAATTTTTTTGAAGGTATTTTATAATACCTCTTACTTTATTTAAAAATGATTAAAATTAATCTTTTAAAATGTTTCTCGTACAACTCACTTTTGAATTTTTATAAGTGTGAAAAAATATTATATTTTTAACATATATGACATGAATATATTTTATGAATAACATTTACTTTATTAATTAAGAATATTCATTTAAAATTTTCCTTGTTTTTTTAAATTAAATATTATTCCCATTGTTTTGGGAATTTTTAATTTTTAAAAGTTCCCAAAATAAAAGGATATTTTTCCTTGTTTTTCAAAGAGTATTTCAAATGCTTTTATAAAATAATTTTTATCTATTTCAAAATTCTTTAAGGATTGTTATACTCCACTATGGATATGGTCTAATGGAACTATCCACATTATTTCTCTATATGGTTTGTGATCATGCATTTTGAAAGTTCTTACAAAACCCATTTATTTTCAAGGGTTAATTAAGTGACAGTGGAATCATGAATGTCATGTTCTTGTGGAACACATATGTATGGTTTATCATTTTATGATGGGTAGGTCTGTTATATACCTCCAACACATTGGGTAAAAGTGTTATATCACATGAGTATATGAAGTTAATATATTAATAATTCCTTATCCAATATACTAAGGGATGTTGGTGATAATTCATAATTCAATATACCAAGGAATACTGGTAATAATGCCCAATCCAGTATACTAAGGGATGATGGTAATAATTCTTGATCCAAAATACTAAAGGATGATGATAATAATTCCTGATATAATATACTAAGGGATTCTGGTAATAATTCTTGATCCATTACACTGAGGTATTCTAGTGATGATGCATGATCTATTATGATATGGGGTGTTTTTGATGATTCTTGATCCATTATGTTATGGGATTTTGGTAGTGATACCTAATTCACAATTTTATGGTTTTCTATGATTATGTTTACACCACATTCTTATATTCTACAACATGTTTATGTTATGTTTTTCATGGTTCATGATAATGATTTTGTTTTGATAACTATACTTCTTATTATAAATATGTTTATGCCATGAACCTTAATATGTGAGCTATATTATTATGGGTATGAATCTATTATTTTATGCACTTGTTAATACTCTCATACCCTTATTTTTATCTTCTTTTCACTTATGATCATAAGTTTATATCTCCCATGTTTACCCTTACTGTGCATCTGATCTCACCCTTTCTTGTGTTTCCATTTCCTTAGGTTATAATGAAAGATTTTAAGTAGAATTTTTCAAAGAAGGGTGTGATGTGAGATTAAAATTTTGGCATTTACTGAATATATTTCATGAAATAATTATATTATGTATTTATTCTCCAAATACAATAAACCTTTACAATTATCACGTGTGTATTATTATGAAAAGTATCAAATATTAATAAAAAAAGATGCAATAAGTATGCATATTATGATTGGGTTGCCTCAATTGGTTTTAGAGATAATTTTAGTTCCTTTTATAGACTAGTTTATGAAGAATATGAGGATAGAACCTAAAAATACATATATTGAACGAAAATTGATATGGGATGAACTTAAATCATCATAGATTGAAGTCAAGGTGTCATAATTTAGGACTTATTATGATTTATTTAATTATTATATTACTAATCAATCTGATTATTGTTTCTCAAGTACTTGAATTAATCATTTTAGTTTTAGTTAATGGTTATAACTAGGATGGATCATGTTAGAAAATAATGTGAAGTGAAATGAAATAACTTCCCTCATGAGAAACCAAATGGAATGAGAGATGGAATGAAAAATATTATGGTAATAATTCCATAACTATATCAAGTAATGAATAATAACATGAGCCATGTTGAGCTTCAGAACACACCAAGGAAGGAGAAACATCCCATTGGGTCTTTTATACGACAATGCCCACTTTATTTTTATGGGTCCCTTAATCCACTAGTTTCTGAACAACGTATCAATGCAGTGGAAAAAATATATTTTTCTCTCTAGTGCTAGAACCGTGAGAAGGTTATTTTATCTATCTATAACTTGAAAGGTGAGGCCAGTCAATGGTGGAATATCATCAAGAACATGAGGAAATAGGAAAAAATTAACTCTATAGAATGAGATGAGTTTATGAGGGAATTTATCAATAAGTATTTTACTCAAACTATCCACACTAAAATAGATAGGTACTTTCTATAGATAAATTAGAAGGATTATGAATCCATTAGTACTTATAAATAAAAATTTAAAAGACTTATATGGTACTATTTTTGTTTTATCACTGACCCTAAAAGAAAAATAGTCGCATTATTTAGTGACTTAAAACTAATTCTCTGAAAGGCATTATCCATAAGATACTTTAGTAGCTATAAATAAATAATTTGATGTGATATAAACATGGAAATTAAATCTAGAAACTCTCAATATTCTCCTGAGTATGGTGATAATAAAATGATTATAGAGTTTCAAGGGAACTAAAATAATGGACCACATGAAGGGAAGAAAAACCAACTAATAACATGCCACTAGTGTAGAAATAATCACTTTGGGAAATGTATCAGAGGAGTTATATAATTATTTACATGTGGGAGAGCTATCCATCGATCACACGATTACTAAAGAAATATGAAATGGCTAAACAAAACAACATAAGAGAAGAAGGTTGCCACTAATGAAATTCAATGTTTCAGATGCAAGGAGTTTGTGAATTATGAAAATAATTTTTCTAATCTAAGGGATAATGAGGATAATAATCCTTAACAACCTCCTAATCCAAAGGAAAAAGGGAAAGTGAGATTCCCTAGACCCCAACTTCTGGATCTAGTGATAAAAATACAAAATTTTTAACACATAATGTGAATTACAACCAACTCCAAAGATCAAAAGTTTAGTGTATTTGGTAAATAGGTAGATATTCATATAAACACATAATACACATTTATTCAAAAAATATTCTCCACACATACAAATTTCTTATGTATATCCCTTTAATATAAATTTCAAGGGAAATGGGGAAACATAATAAAATGGTGAGATTAAATGCTTAGTAAGGGTAAACATAAGAGATAAAAAGAAAATAACATAAGTGAACATAAGATAAACATGGGGTTATAAGAACATATTCAAGGTGTAAAGGCATAATGTAAAATAATAATACCTAGTAAAACATATATCATAAGTTATTAATCATTAAATAATACTTTTGGAATAAATAAGTATATGTTATATGATCATGAAATCGTAAGAATGTGGAAACATCATAAAACATCACATCCATAAGTGTATGTCAAGGATCACTTCTAAGACCATCATCACGTAGTAGAAAAAAATACCATAGTAGATTGAGTTTAATCCACATTACCATATCATATCATGAGATATAAAACATTAACAAATGTATTGAATCATTGTTCGGGTTCACCTTGCACTTTACTAACATGTACAAGAATATGAGTTCCATAAATAAAAAACATACATAAATCCATCAATAATCGAAAAATGGTAAACCCATGGAAAAGAAAAGAGTATCCAGTGAGATCAATTAACCCTTTTTTGTAAAAACTATTCAATAAATTTAATGAAATCTAAGGTATTTACAATGTATAGAATCAATGGTATATGAATTCTTTAATAATTACCTATTTAATCAATTTTTTAGTATCAAGGTGAATACAGTTCAATTAGAGGATGGAAGTAAAGTATTCACAATGGGAAGACATTAAAAGAAAAGTTATAATTGTCCATAATTGATGGTGAGGAAAGAAAAAGGAAGTGGTGAATAATTATTTATAGATATTTTAGTTTGTGTGGGAGGGGTGATATATCACATTGTGTTGGACCGTCATGGAACAACTTCTTGGAAAGGGGAAACACATCATCATTTTCTGATTTCACTATTTTAATATCTATCGTGGGGGGTGGGGGTGGGGGTGATGAGACTTTTTATATTTCACATCTTGATGTTTTATTCCCATAAAACACTTATCACCATCTTACGTCCTTTGGTTCATTTTACTTCAAGGATTTTGTGCCTCTATGTTTGAAATGGTTCCCTCTTCTCCCATTCTCAAAAGAGGTTTTATTATTTTTCTTTTCAATAAATGTGGATTGACCTACAACCTATTAAAAAAAAGAACATGGACATGAAGGGAAAAAATAATGCCAAGATAAATATGGATAGTTATATAGAATATAGTCACAAGACACAATATGATTAGGAAAGAACCCCTTTCGAACAGAGTAATATATGAACAATAAATTCCTCAGAAATGAAGGTAATACAATAAGATGGAAATTCATAGAAAAAATTAATTAAATTCAATAGTTTTCAAGGATGGATGAAGAAATAAATAATAATATATTCAAAACCCTTCATCATGGTTCATAATGAGAAAGTGAATCATCTAAATAATATACCATATGAGTGTTTAGTCAGGTGTGCACTACTACAAAACATGCCTTTAGCAGTGCTAAAAATAGCCTTTATCAGTGCTAGAGAAATTATGACTACTAAATAATGATTAAAATGCATAGGCCTTTATCAGATATATAAAATAATGGATAAAAGAACCCTTTATTAGTGTATTTAATTGCACTAATAAAGGGGAATACTACTGTGCGATGTAATAGCACACTGTAGCACTAGTGCGGTGTGTTGTAACAACACACTACAACACCAGAAATAGATTAATCATGTACCAATATAGAATTTAAATGAAATAAAATTTATAGCACAAATACAAGAAAAAAACACTATATTATATACATTTCAAACATTGGTTTATACAATTACATGAGTAAGTTCAAATTATTAAATACATTAAAAAACACCAATGTTCCTTTTTATTTTTCACCTGACCCCAACTCATGAAATTGGCAAAAAAAAAACCAATGATTGAGAAAAAAACACTTTTATAATAAAAAAATTCTTATATTAGTAAAATATAAATAAACAAATTAAACAAAAAGTGTTAATTTTAAACGAAACTTTGAGTCATACCAAAAAAAATGTGTATCAGATTGAGTTGTGGTTGATTCTTTTACATCACAACATTTCTTATTCATCTTCAAGCATTATATTTGTGAAAATTAACTAAATAATTATAATATAAAAATTTCATGGAAATTAATTAAGTAAAAGTATATAGAATGATGAGAAAACAATCTAGGCTCATTTTCTTGGTTTTGGCGATGTGATGCACATTTTAAACTAAAATGAAACTTATATATTGAAAAGACACACTTGGAGTCATACTGGTCACACTATGAATCATATTGAGGTGTGAATGATTCCTAAATTTCCCAAATTAATTATGTATTATTTTCCTAAAGTATTAAAATAATCCAAATACATTTTCTCAGTTTTGAGTATGTCACTTGTCTTTTTTTACAAAAATGTCATTTTAAAATGGAAACATGTACTTTGAGTCATACCAGTCACATTTTGTGTTATTTTTATATGATACTGATTCCTATAAATCAAAAATCACTTATGAATCATTGTAATAAATTATCAAAATAATTAGAGCATGTTTTATTAGTTTTTAGTGAGTAAAACTTTTTGAACTACAATGTCAATTTTAAACTGATAGCAGACACTTTGAGTCATATTGAGAACATCATATATCATATTGAGGTGATTATTATTTATACACCTCAAAAATTAATTATTTATCATTTTATTAAAGTATCAAAATAACCCAAATGTGTTTTCTCTATTTTGAGTATGTCAGTTGTCTTTTTACTAAAATTAATGTCAATTTTAAATAAAAAGATGCACTTGGAGTCATACCGGTCACACCATGTGTTGTATTGAGGTGAATATGATTCCTACACATCCAAAATTTCTAATGGATTATTTTACTAAAGTATCAAAATAATTTGAATGTGTTTTCTCAGTTTTGAGTACAACACTTGTCTTTTTTACTAAAATATCATTTTAAATTAGAAATAGAAACTTTGAGTCATACTGGTCACATAGTGTGTTAGTTTGAAATGAGACTGAATCCTACATGTAAAACACTAATTATGAATAATTTTTATAAATTATTAAGATAATTCGATTTTTTTTCTTGGTTTTTAGTGAGTGACACTTTTTGAACTAAAATTTCAATTTTAAACTAATAATGGAAACTTTGAGCCATAATAGGAACATTGTGTGTTAGATTATGATTAGTTTGATTCTTACATGTCACAAATGTATTATGGATCATTTTCATAAAGTATAAAAACAATCCAAATGTTTTTTCTCCATTTTTAGTATGTTAGTTGTCTTTTTGGATAAAACTAATGTCAATTTTAAATAAAAAGACACACTTGGAGTCATATCTATCACACCATTCATAAAATTGAGGTTTATATGATTCTAAAATTTCCTAAATGTCTTTTTTATCATTGTAAAAAATTATCAAATCAATCTGAATTCATTTTCTCAGTTTTTAGTACTTCACTTATCTTTTTTACTAAAATGTCATTTTAAACTAAAAACATAATCTTTGAGTCATACTGGTCACATAGTATGTCTGTTTTACATGAGTCTAACTTATACACATAAAAAATTAATTTTTAATCATTTTTATAAATTATCAATACAATATAATCCTGTTTTCCTAGTTTTCAATTAGAGACTCTTTTTGAACTAAAATATCATTTTTAAACTGATAACAGATAGTTTGAGATATAACAGGTACATCATGTATCAGATTGATTTGAGGATAATTCATAAACATAAAAATGACTTATAAATACTTTTCCTAAATTATAAAAACAATCCAAATACATTTTCTCAGTTTTGACTATGTGACTTAACTTTTTTCCAAAAATTAATGTCAATTTTAAATAAAAAGATACACTTGGAGTCATATTGATCACACCATGTATCAAATTGAGATTCGATTGATTCTTACACATTTTAAATGACTAAAGGATAATTTTATTGAATTATAAAATCTATTTGAATTAATTTTATTGGTTTTTAGTATGTCACTAGTCTTTTTTACTAAAATTCCATTTTAAAAATAAAAACATGAACTTTAAGTCATATCGGTCACATCGTGTGTCGGTTTTACATGAGACTGATTCCTACATGTAAAAAATGAATTTTAAACCATTTTAATAAATCATAAAGATAATATGAGTTCATTTTCTTTGTTTTTAGTGAGTTAAACTTCTTGAACTAAAATTCCAATTTTAAAGTGATAACATACAATTTGTGCTATACTGGGCACATCATGTATTAAATTGAGGCGCAGTTGATTATTACACATCAAAAATAACTTATGGATAATTTTATTAAAGTATAAAAATAATATGAATTTTTTTTATTGGTTTTGATTATGTGAGTTGTTTTTTTACTAAAAAATAATGTCAATTTTAAATAAAAATATGTACTTGGAGTCCTACCAATCAAACCATGTTTCAGATTGAGGTGTGGATGATTCCTTCACATACCAAATGAATTATGGATATTTTTCATGAAGTATAAAAATAATATGAACTACCAATGTTTCCATGATTTTAATTTCCTTTATTTATCAAACTTCCAACAATGCATATTGATTCGATGTTCTTAGCCGAAAAACCTTTCTCATTATTGAAAGACAGAAGAGTAGTGGAAGATCTTGTGCCCGTTATATCATGAGAAATTACAAAAATGGGAATATGATCTTCCTCTACTAGTATATTTTTTAGCAATGAGGAAATTACTTATGGAAGGGATTGATGGGTATCGGTATTTACTACATAATTATTTCGCATGAAAACTTGCGGTGAAATTTCACCAACATAATAAGGGAATTTGAATGTTCATAGGAGGGATTGATGAGAGTAAAATGGATATCTCATTATTTGGACATAAAATGGTTATTAAGGGGGATATGGAAGAAAATATACTATCATTAGAAAATGAAAATAAATTACATAATATTAATAAGATAATTTAATAGATAGGAGAAGGAGAGGATCCCTTACTAAATTTTGGCATGGTAAAGGGTGTATGTAAAGGTTCATGGGAGGGATTAATGAGAGTGAAATGGGTATATAATAATTTATACATAAAATTTAAATTAATGGGGATATGTAATAATATATCCCAATAATAAAAAATGGAAACTAAGAGGCATAACATAAAAGAGGTTCTTGAATGGAAATGAGAAGAAGGAAATCCCTTACCTTGAGAGGGTGATTCCAAATGATTGGTAAGATCTTATTGATAGTTTGGGTGAACCTTGGGAGGACTTTGGAGAAGGTATGGTATATTAAGGACGTTATAAAAGTTTTTTAGTGTATATAAATGAGATATTGGGTGGGTTTATATAGGAAATGAGTGGTGAACTCCTTATTATTTCTCAAACATAGGTTTTGGACTCTATATAAAAAATAACCAAAACAACAAACCTTCCCATGGTTTTCCCATGGTTTATGAAAAAAGGGTTGGTTTTCATTATTTAATTAGTCCAATGTCTGAACTTATTAAAATAATACCCTTGCTGATATGGAAGTGGGTCATGTTTATAAAGAAATGATTTTAGAACCTTAAAATATATTATAGGTTTTGGAGGATTCATAAAGGATTTATAAAATTAATAAATTAAACATTAAATAAAACTATTTTAAATAGGAAAAATATATTTGGTCATGGATACACATTATAGTATTTATTACATCATTTTTGGGTCATTATGTTGTCGTAATACACACCGCATATTTATATCATATTTAATTTTTACCAAAAAATTTGGCAGTCTCATAAAATTATGGATAATAAAACATTGGATAATTTAAATGTTATGATTACAAAAATAATATTTATTTTATCCAAATAATTTTATAAATATTTTAATTTTCAATTTTAAAATAATAATCGACATTTATTGAGAAATGTTAATTTTTTGACAATAGCACTTTTCAAACCCTTATAAAAATTACATTTGACTTCATTAAAATTATATGATCATTTATATTTAATAAAAAATATTTAATGACAATATTTTAATAAAATATTATCTAATTAAAAAATCCATTAATTCATAAATTCCCTAATTGAGTTTGAATATTACCCAAAAATATAATTTGTGTTTTATTGTATAAAAGTAAAAAATCTTATACAAAGTAACAGTAATAAAATTTAAATGTATTTTTTATTATATAAAATATAAATATTAATATTATTAGGGAACAGATACATATCCCTTTAATACACCAAAAAATTCTCTAAGAGTAAGGTGCGCGATAGTGAGACTTTCATGGGGTGGTTTAGCGTATATGGTTTGGGCCATGATCTTGATGAGATCAAACATCTCCAAGAAACTATTTTTCTCATACTTCAGTTATTGAATCTCAACTTGGATTTGGTCAAGAGAAAATCCCAGTGATTCTATCTCCATCATAAGATTTGATAAGTGGGATTCATAGGGTACGATCCTACTAGTTGAGGCAATCGCTTCCTTTGTCTGTGTTAATTGGATTTGTTAAAACCCTATATTTATACCAATCATACAATCCTTGTTCAAAGACTATATTATCAATGGTAATTATTCTTAATGATATTTTAAATCTGATAGTATATAAGAAAACTAAGGAAGTGCATGAGTTTTCTATAACCATGATATACAATGGGGAATTTATTTCAACCAAAAAGAGAATTTTATTTATAACATTTTGGGTCGTTATAATGTATATTGTAAATTTTTAGGCGTAATGAAATAGAAAGAAATAAACATAAAATATTTCATAACATAAAAATTAGGTGATTTTATTCCCTGTAACTTATAATTAGTCATTTACAAAACATTATTGATATTTTATTAACACACCTCTATAAATTTTACACTATTAATAAAAATAAAAAATTATAATTTTTATTATCTGGATAGGAGTGTAAGAATCTATAGGAAGAAAAGTCTTCCCTTTACCCTTCATTGATGCCAACTCTTCCCTTATCCCCATGTCAATCATGTCCGTCCTATCCTTGATTCCATATTTCATTTTTCCAGGAACATTTAGTAATATTCTAATAACACAATCAATTAATTTTTTTATACATGCATAACATCAAGAAAATGTCTAACATATGAATAATTATAATATAGTAATTTAAATAAAATTTATCACTTATTCAAACCTGATCTCGTAAGGTTTTTAAAAAATGTTTTACCGAAAATAGTATCAATATACGTTACTTTATCAAAATTTGATCACCTGTTAGTGGGGACGGTGTTATACCTTGTTGATATTCCCATCCAATGTTGTCATCCAGGTTTGGTATTTATGTTATCAAGGTTAAAATTTCTGATGACCTAAAAATATAGTCTTTGAGGAATGTTTTAACTGAATTGAGTATATGAATTCTTCACAAATGGGACACCCCATCATTCCTTCAATTCTATAGAAAGATAAATTTAAATAAGAAGGAACGTCATTTATCATCCCATACAAATCATATCTCAATGTGAATTCCTCAATTCTATGAGCATCATAAATTTTAAGAAATGTATCCCACATCAATTTCATATCTTCAATCAATGGAGACAAATAGATATCAATATTATTATTGATTTTCTTTAGTCCAAATATAAGTAGAGACAACATAATTTATTTTCATTTCATGAATAACCATGTTGGAAAGTTATAATTTACCAACACGACAGGACTTTTACTATGATTACTACTCTACACACAAGAAGGACTTATTCCATCTATAGATAATGTAAAATGAAAGTTTATCATCTCATTTAAAAATTCAGGATAATTATAATCAATTTTATTCTATTTAGTAGAATTTTCTGTATTACATAGGTTCGCATATTTAATTCTTGTATATGCATTCTATGTCGATTATCTCATAGTTTCCTGACATCTATATAGTTTTCTAAACCATGTAATGATAGGAAATTACCATACAACTTTCAAAGGACTTGATTCATTTTTCTTGTATCAATATGTACCACACTTAGGGAATTTTATGAGTGATTCATGGTCTTTGAGAAACAAAATGAAATCATTTGTAGGGTCATTTATTTTTTTATATATCATTCCCATTGAATGTATAATTATTTTAGAGTTATATGTTCGATATGGAAGTTCATTTTCTGTTAGAAACATATCACCCATGATACCAAGTAGTTTTGCAAAGATGGTGTGGCTCTATCCACTGCGAGATTTCAAATTTTTTAACTTCAATACAGATAAAAATATTGTGTATTTACTACAAATAGTATATAATAGTCTCTTAACATAGCTATTTAAATTCTATAACAACATCGGACAATCATGAAGGTAAAATTCAATTTCTATTTTCATTACTTCCATGCGATCTTCAACATTATTTACACTGGTATTCATATCGAATGATTCATAAACCACAGTATCATCCCACTCAATGTGCATGTTTAGTTTTTCCCCATGTTTAGTCCAACATTTATAACTATGATCTATTACATGACAAATAAAATGCTCTTACAATTCTCCCAGGCTAATTTGTCTTGAATAACAACAACATAAACATGGAAAAATGATTTGAGAAGGGCCGTATGCATGATCTATTGAAAAATTGATAAACTCTTTAACTCCATATTCATACTATTTTTTCAAATTATTAGTGTGTATCTATTTTATATTTATATCTATCCTATTAGGTTTATAAAATATTCATTTTATATAATAAATAAATAAATATACCTAAGATATTCATTATTAAAGGTGAAAACTATAGATAAATCTAATAAGGGGAACCCAAAATTTGATTATTTTAAATAATATCAGTATACTTTGAAGGAAATGGTAATTGAATTTAAGAAAACAATTACTCCTCTATGATAGGTGTTTTCCTATGAATTAATTAAAAGGCGAAAGTTATAAACAACTTTTACCCTCATCAGCTTCATCTCATGAACATTTATTATTGCATTTTGTTTTTGAGATTCATACTCCATATGTTGTGGGCATGAACCTATATTGGTTGAACTACTCTCAGTAGTAGATATCCATGGGATGACTACTTCTCAGAGTAGTTTAAGCAACATAACCGAGATAGGTGATGAGTCTCAAGTAAAAAATTGCAATAATAACTATTAAGGACATGAAGCTAGTGAGGATGACATTTTTACTCCATTGTGTTATATAAAAGGGTTAATGCCTCCCATTTGTGAGAATTACATCATTGGAACAAGTTATTAACTCATGACCTATTGAATATGAGATTTGGGGGGCATACACATTATTGTATTTCATTCAAGGGGTCTTGATGGGGACATGTTATGATATATGGATCCTTTGGGACTATATTAATTCTATATTTATAATTGAAAAACCAATTTTAATAATTTCAATCCAATAAATATGATGAACCAACCTAAAATACCATCTAAATAGACATCCAAGATGATTCACCACTAACCCAAAGAGAGTTATTGATCTCTACATCCCAATGAAAAGAACCTAGGCATCAATAAATAACTATTGGGAATAATTTTTCCCTCAAAAGATTACAATAATCAAAGTACACTATGTAAACATCATCATATACATACATCAATATAATCATAACATGTACAAGATGATGATATAGAACTATAAATAAAAAAAAATCTACGAAAAACCCATCTCTTAGTGGTCCATGACCACCCACCATGTCCCATGTTACCCACCCTTGGTCACCCAAACATGAACCCACAAAGGAAGATGAGAGCACGAACACTTGCTATAAGATCACAAAGGGATGAAAACACCAAAAGGTACAAGTAGGGTGTGATATAAAGAGCCCAATAGGATTCCACCAAATATTCTATGAATTTATTTTATAAGGTGATTCAAATATTCCAAAATATGAGTACAAATAAGAGAGAATAATGATTAGTTAAAAAATAGAGTTTTTAACACTTAAAATCCATTTATTGAACTAAACCAGGAAAACATTCCATTTATCCATTAAAAAAATAAACATTTTATTGAAAATATTTGAAAACCATTTCACAAGATAAAGTCAGATAATCAATAAAAGATGAGGATATGCACCTGCTATGGAAAGATGATCATGAGTCAATACAACAGATTCAAGGTGCATAATAATAATAATTGAATCAATCAAGGAAACTTCGGTGCCAAATAGTGACAATGAACACTATCATGTATTGAGTATCAAGTATATGGACTTTATGGGTACAACCTAGGTATTATAGTGAGTCAAATTCAGAATAGTTAATAAAATTATAATATTATTAATTTTCGAGCTTACATCTAGTCCCATGCATCTCAAGAAAACCTGTTCCACACACACCCACTTTCCTAGCTGCATGACCATAGATTTAACCCTTCACATTATCTATGGATCCACTGGAATGGTGTGCGTATTCTATATAATGATATATTTAGGTCATCCCATATAAATATCTCGGATCCCATGACTAGTCAAAATAAGGGAGTGAGATAATCAAGTTATGAGGACCACACATGGATCCTTATCAAACATGGAAACTATCCCAAATACCATACCTCACTCTCACCCCAAATCCCATAAAATTCAATAACACCTATTTTAACACCCAAAAGTGGGAGGTATGATAATAAATAATGTTAAATTAAGGTATCATTACAAGATAGGATCCTCATAAAGTGCCAAGAAGGCTGTCAAGAATCATCAATTCAATTAAAATAATTTTAAATAATTTCAACATTCAAAAAGGGAAACCATACCCTCTTCATTTCCCAAATCACAATTATAATGAAAAATGATCCTTTAAAACAACCATTTATTTAAAATCATCCCCAAATCATTTATAGGAATTATTATAATTTTTAAAGTATTGAATACATTTCAAAACATGGCTTTACACACTATTTCCATGTGAAAGAATCATTTATCTAAAATAACCCAAGAGAAACAGTTTAAAAACAAGGGGAAAATAATTCAAAGGTGGTTATTGGTCATTTAATAAATTCAAACATTTTAAAATATTTAGAAAAAATTAAATAGTTCAATTCATTTATTTTAAATCAAGGAGGTTCATTTTATAAATAAAAACCCAGAACAAATCCCTCAATTCCACAAAAAAATCCTATAAAATATATTTAAAAATAAATAAAAAAACACAACATCAAAAAATTCACAAAATAGTGAGAATGATAAAGATTATAGGCCTTAAATTCATTCCATGTCCAATTAAAATGGGAAATTGGTTAAAGAATATTTTATAAGGACTTTCAAGGATAAATTACAAAGAATATGTGTTAAAAATTAAGAAGTGAACATATATGAATTTATTAAGATACAATGAATTAAAAAATGAATTAAAATCATAAAATCTTCTACTTGGAATATTTGGAATCCAAATTCAATGAATCTGAGATGTGTCTCCTTCGATGGCGATCACCCAATCTAAGAAGATAGATCTCGAAAGAAGAGAGAAGAGATACTAGATCCAAAATCCCACAAAAACCTACCAATATCCAACATAATTCAAGTCCATCATAACCTTTAGGAAGAAGTAATCAATATAATAAGAGATATTGAAGATCAATAATAAAATAAATCACCGTAATATGATCACCACTTTGATTAGAACTTCAATCTTCCAAGATATGAGGTTTGGGGAGTCAAAATGGCTCTAGAGGGCTCCTAAATGCCAAAGGATAGATTTAGGTTTGATTGATAGGTGTTTAGGGTTAATTAAGGGGGTTTTGGGATTTTAATTACAAATTTCAAGGAATTTAATTCCTATCCACATGGTTTCCTGGGTATATTACACGATAAGTTTTAACCATACACCTAATCGTGCACCCAAAACATAGCCAATGGAAGGATTTAATGGTTTAAATGCACACTTATTTTAACCATGTGAAAATCATGAGACCCCCTTCTGTATAGGTTTTACACATTTTCAAACTGTTCTCATACTATGAACAAACCATGCACAGGCCCATAAACCTTAAAAAAGTACGAAAAAACACCAAAAACAACCTAAAAAGACATCCAATCATCGGTTACTCAAATAAATGGGTTAAACACTTAAAAAAGTAATGATATGTTACAACCTCCCCAAAATAAGAATTTATATACCTAGAAAGCATCCAGTCTAAATGATAGAACATGATGACACAAAAATAATTTTATCACTCATCTTGGGAGATGGAAATTCCATGGTATAGTAGAGACCGACCCAGAGGATAAAAATATACACATAAATCCAAGATAAAAAAACCAAGATCATCACACATCTCCAAACCAATGAAATAATGGAGACCTAAAATATGTCTCCCCACCACTTAAAGATTCACTAAAATGGTGTAATAGAAGAAAAGAACATCCCTTAGACCCAAATAAGATACTTCACCCACTCACCAAGAGAGAAACATACAAGATCAAGAATCCAAAAGAAAGGTACATAACTAGAAATATTTTCTACCCTGGGTAAGTACTTGACGGTAACATAGGATTTTTAAAACTGAGACACACCCCTTGACAAGATCATCAAACCAAACAACATCACCACTAAGTTCCTGGTTTATCAAAATACTCATCATCATAGTTACCTAAGTACATTCCCAAGTTCTATCCAAGTATAACTGGAAGGAGCTAAAACATCTAGGTCCATGCACAATAGGTCACTATACTCTCCTGAGAGATGTCATCAATTATATCAAATTTGATCTCGAACCAGCAAGTCAAAACAATAATACAGCAAGGAACAAAAATAAAGATCATAAGAAAAGGAAACCACTATTACATTAGAAATACATAAATAACCTAAACCATATTCCATAAGATATCATTCACAAAGATCCCAAAACAAAAGGTTTCCAAAATAGACAATCCATAATAAGTAAAACTCAAACAGTTTCCACTATCACATAAAAATCAACAAGGTAAGTCAATATCAACCACATCTGGTATCTAACCACTGAAAATTTGAAGCTCCTATACTATGTGAAATGATTCACTCCAAGTCCTATGGCTGGAGAACTATTATCATGAAGCATCTTTTTCCTCATAGCCAGGATTTGATATTCTCGATTTAATTTTCCCTTTCCAGTAGAACAACTTACAAAACCTCTAAAGGTTACCTTGATGGCCACATTATCCAAAAACCTTTGGATATTTTGAACAAAAACTCTTATAATGAATAATTTATCCACACTAGAAACACATGGTAGACCTATTCTTTTTCTGAGAAGTATTTCCTTTATCAACCATGAAAGAGGCATTCTTCTCTTCATATTGTTTTTCTAGAGCCACTTTAGCTGATAAATACTTAATGAGCGTCCATTAATAAGTGATCAAAATGTCTGTAGGCATGATGGTTAAGAGGTATGGGTGAAGAAGTTTTCTAAAATAGATAGCCTTACTGAAATAATTATGAAAATACCTGGTATAAAACACACCAAATGTGAAAATTTATTGGAATACTTCACAAATGATAGCTCATCTTGACCAAAACTCATGAACTCAAAAACTTTCTCCTTATTCACTTCCCTAGGATACTAGCACCAAATAAATATTGACTTGAAAAATTCCCAAGATATTAATTCATATATATAATAGGGAAGTAAGATTTCCCATCACTCTTGGCTAGGTCCCTCAAATAAGAAGTTGATAGACATAACTTTCATAGTTTCAGGATTCTTGAGAGAATAAAAAATCTCATCAACTTCTTTAAGCCACTTTACTAACTCCAGATAACCTTTCTAGAATTTATAAGAAGGTGGATACAAATCTAAGAATTAAAGGATGGGGTTCAAAGTCTGGAAGGTCTCTGGATCCACCACTCGATATGGATTATGGGTAAAGTCATTGACTAGAGATTCTATATTTGGAAAATGTAAAGGAACACCATAAAAACTAGACTAATGGATAGATATTATATCTTTCTTGAAGGAACTTTTGGGATACATTTCTGTACATCCCAAAACATAGTCATATCAACTTATTCATAACATAAACATAAAAAAACAATCCAATAACTTTCAAAGAATCCACAACCACTTTATCAAAGCATAATTGATTTCAAAACAGATAAGATTTCACTATTTATAAAAAAACTATCCTTCATTTAAAAATGATAAATCTTGTTATAAATCCATGATTGTTTCAAAAAACCTTTACCATTAGTTTTAAATTATTCTATGGTTTCAAAAACATTAATCCCATTTTCCCATTATCAAAATCATTCACATTTTAAATCCATTACAAACCAAAATTACTTCTTAAAACATTCTTTATCACATAATCAAAGAGTATTTAAAAATCATTTTCCAACACAAACATTTCATAAAACTATATTTATGGTAATTGAAAATAATTTTCAAATCACTTAATAAAACTTATTTTAAGCCAAAAATTTGGTTTTCACAAAGTATTAAAAACCATCAACAAGGGATTAAAGTTGAAACAACCACATGATATCATAAAAAACCAGATACATAACACACATAACCAATATTACATAAGTTAAGTAACTTATAATAAAATGGATAAGGTTTCAAGTTTATAAACATGTTATAAATGTAAAAGTCTTGGTATTATGGGCTGGTAAACCACACACAAACCTCACAACTATTCATGGGAGGATTTCTTGATCAATCACATCGGATCCTCACAGTTTTCCAGACCATGAAAACATGATGTGACTGTGGTCATCCTTCCATTAGGGTTAAAAAAATCATAAGAGATTTCCCAAATCAAAGATAGTATCATTGGGAATCTAAATCTCATTTATCATCAAGAAACCAATAACTCAAAATAAAATCTCAAGTCCCAACATCCTTGGAAACTCAAGTCTCTTCATGAGGAGGTGGTGACCAAGAACCTTCTCACAAACTAACTCTTAAGTACCAACACATTCTTAATCACCTTTATACCAAGGAACACCCCAAATAACATAAGGGATTTTAAGGATAAGTGATTCATCTAAAGGAAAGACCTCCTATGATACCATTTGTGATGAACCAACTTGTAATATCATCTAAACCGATATCCAAGCTGATTTACCACTAACCCGAAGAGCATTCCCGATCTACATGGGCTGGTGAAAGGCACCTAGGAATCAATAAATAATAGTTTGGAATAATTTCACAATAAAAATATTATAATAACAAAAGTACAATGTGAAAAAATTATCAGATATATACATCAATATAATCATAAAATGTACAAGGAGAAGATACAAAACTATAAATAAAACAAATATTCCAAAAATCCATCTCCTGGTAGTCCAAGACCACCCACCATGTCCCAAGTCACCCACCCTTGGTTACCTAAGAATGAACCCAAAAATGAAGATGAGATCATGAACACTTTCTATAAGATCATAAAGGGCTGTAAACACTAAAAAGTAAAAGCAGGGTGTGAGATAAATAGTACAATAGGATTCCATGAAAGATTATATATATTTACTTCATAAGGTAATTAAAATATGAAAAAAAGAGAATTATAAATAAGTGATTATGAGTATTTATTTAAAAATAAAGTTTTTAACACTTAAAATTCATTTATCAAACTAAACTTTCAAAACATTCCATTTCTACATTTAAAAATTAAACATTTTCTTGAAAATATTTAAAACCATTTCACAAGATAAAGTTAGATAATCATGAAAATATGAGGATATGAACCTGATATGGAAAGATTAATAAGATTAAATATAATAGAGTAAAGGTGCATAATAATAATAAATGAATTAAGCAAGGAAACTCTAGTTCCAAATAGTGACAAAAACGTTGTCATGTATCGAGTATCACATATATGGATTTCATGGGTACAACCTAGGTATGATAGTGAGTCCAACTTATAATAGCTAATAAAATTACAATATGACCAATTTTTGGCCTTACATCTAGTCTCATGGGTCTCATCCTCCCCACTCATTGATTTATTATTTGGTGAGATCTATTTGAATTTTTTATCATCATTATTTCAATACTCTCGGCATATCCCTATGATGATCATTGGGGATGTTTGGTTGAAAGGAGATAGGTCTATTGTTCCCTGCACTCCCCCACCCTCCCCTCTTGCTGATTCTATGAAACCCGCCCACCCCAACACCACTAAAAGAAGTAAATGTTTAGTGTTGAGTCTAAAAATTCCATTGGAATCATGGACCATTAATTATGAGACTTCATTATACTCTATAACCAAGAAGGGATGCATGGATTATTATGTATCTCATTTTTTCAGAAATCTCCATTTAGTCAATGATAAATATCTTTATATTATGAGGAAGGGTATTTTTAAAGATAATATTTCATATGAATGTTACTTGAACTTAGAAATAGTTAGTACACATACCAAGTTTATGGATGAACATAATTTCCATTGTTCAGCTAGATGAAGTAGTATTTGGCTCATGGTTCATGAATGAAAAGTGAAAAATTACTCAGGTTTCCATGGCTTTGGATAGAGGTGTAAAATATAGGATTTTTTATATATAGACACACACACACATGTATGTTTTAAATATATATATATAATATACATATATGTTATATAAATACATTATGCAAATATATATATTATAAAAATACAAATATATATTAAACTATATTAATATATATTATACAAATATACCATACAAATATATTATACTAATATATTATGAAAATATACTATATAAATATATTATACAATTATATTATAAAATATATATTATACAAATATGTTATAAAAATATATTACACAAATTTATATGTATACAATTAAAAAATAATTTTTTTATATATTTATATATATATTATATTTATATGTAAATAAATATATATTAAATATTAAATATTTATATACTAGAAAAATATTTTATATAAATATCTATATATTATACAAACACTAATATATATTATTATACAAAAATATATAAAATAAAAATATATATTATAAAAATAAAGATATATATTACACAAATAAAAATAAAAATATATATATATATATATTTTATACAATAAAAAATATATATTATATAAATATATATTTATATTAAGTACAACTATCAACGACAACTCACACACGCTACAAGAAGCTTCAAAGAAACCTATTGGCCTGTGGACTTGACCCCACAACCACACCCCAAACCCCATCCCACCCTCACTAGCCCAGCTAATCACATGGGATTTTACAAATATATATTTCACAAGTATATTATAAAAATATATTATACAAATATATTATAAAAATATATTATAAAAATAAATTATAGAAATATATTTCAATAGAGTTCATTCAATGGTTGGAATTCATAATCCAATTTTACTTATAAAGATTCATCTCACTTGGAAACTATTTTTGTAATATTGGATCCTCTACCATTTAACTTAAAAACTCTATATCTTCTATAATTACAATTAGTTATTTGATTATGACTAAAATTTTATACCATGTTCCCAAAATTACTGTAGAACCTATAATGGCCATGAAAATGAAATTTTGTTATAAATCCTACTCTTCATCTGCTTGAAAATAATTCTTGTTTTCAACCCATATAGACATAATTATTTAATAAATTTATCAAATAATAATTTTTAGATGTTTAAAAAATTTATCATTATTAGTTATATTATTTTACTAAAATTATTTTTTCCATTACTTATCAATTTTTAATTGAAATTATAATTTGAAATTATCCTTATCAACTTCATTTTCTGAACAGTTATTATTTCATTTTGTTGCCTTGAGACTCATCCTCTATATATTTTATGTTTCTAGTACGACTCTTAGCATTAGTAATTCCATGGATGAAAATTTATTATATTATTTCAAGAAACATAGGTGAATGAGAACAAGATATAGAGGGTGCATGTTAAACAATAAAATGAAATGATAAATTTTTTGGAGATGAGTTGATGAGGATGATTGTTGTCTATAAATTTCATTGGGAGATCACAATTAGTTCATGAAGGTCCCAATTTAGAAAATGTATTATACATTATATGGGACCACAAAGAGGGTATTTGGATTCTCAATAGAGGAACCAAATCCCTAAAATCTTAAAAAAATAAAGAGAGTTCAATTAGAAGGAAAAGGTTTTTTTAATAAACAATATTTTTCTCATAATATTATATATTCTCTACTGAATTAACGTAATCTAAATTAAATGTTTGAATCCTCATGAAAACAATGTCTTCTTCACATGATGATGTTACAAATCCCTCATAAGAACAAAATGTAATGAAGGAAACCATTTGGGAATATGTAAATGTAATGCTATGATATACTTTCTCTATTTCACCAAAAAATTATATAATAAAATATTGATTTAATTTTCATTATTACTTGTAGAATATATTTATTTTAGAATATTTATATCCATATTTCATGCCTTTATATACCAAAACTTCCATAAAATTATTATCCTTAAAAACATTTTCACCCCTATAGTGTTTCATTTATCACTTTCCTTCAAGTTCCCTCCACTACCTTTGTAGGAAGAGTAACAATGTTATATCTACTCAATCAAAAATTTAATCTTGATGTTTATACATTTATTTCTCTTTAGTATTACTCACATACATTTTTTTCTTATATTTGTTGATTATTTTATTTGATTTGGGGTATCCTTTCCATCTTTCATGAATTTCTGCACCAAAACTTCCACAAACTTATTCTCCCTCAAAACCTTTTCACCCTAGTAGTGTTTGAATTTATCACTTTATTTAAAGTTACTTAAACTACTCAATAAAAGATGTAATATTGATGTTTTCATAGTAAAATCATTATCCATATAATTAATATATCTTTTCATATTTATGTTTAATTTATTTCTTTTTAGTATTACTCATATAATAATTGTTTTCTTATACAGGTGGATTCTTTTGTTTGAGTTGATGTGGTTTTTTTTAAGATACTCATTCTTGTGAAGGATTGGACATAGTGCCTTCAAATAAGATAATGAAAATAAGGAAATGATTCATGAATTCTAACAACTATCATGAAAAGGTGAATTCCTACTACTTATTTAATTAATTTTGTCATCATTTTATCTATTAATTGTAAGTTAATTTCCTTATCATTTTATCTTATACTTGTTTAGTTTTTTCATAGATATTTTGGGAAGTTGTATTTTTCTTTCAACTATCTTCAGTAAGCCACAAAATAGATAAAATGTTTCTTTATAACAATGATACAATTATTTCCATTTCCATTTCCTTTCTTTGTGAAGTTTCTAACACTGCATATTGATTTGATGTTCCTAACTGAAAAAAATTCTCATTATTGAAATCCATAAGATTAGAGGAAGCTCATGTTCCCATTATGGTGACTTCTCGTGATATAAAGGAAACATGATCTTCCTCTACTCTTCTATCTTTCAATAATAAGAAAGATTTTTTATTTAAGAACATCAAGTCAATATATAATGTTTGTAGTTTGATAAAGAAAGAAAATGGGAATAATGGTGACATTGACAGTTAGGATTTTTTTGATACTTAAGGATGTGTATAAATTAGAATCACATCAATCTGACACTGCATATTGACTGGTATGACTCCAAGTTCATTTTTATACTTTAATTAAATGATCCATAATTAATTTGGGACATGTAGGAATCAACCAAACATCAATCCGAGGCACGGTGTGACTGGTATGACTCAAATTACATTTTTATTTAAAACTAACATCAATTTTAATAAAAGAAAAATTGAACTAATCAAAACCAAGAAAAAAATTCATATTTTTTTTATACTTTAAGGAAATGATCCATATTTCATTTTTTACATGTAAGAATTAACTGCACCTCAATCCGATATGCGATGTGCCCAGTATGACTCAATGTGTCTGTTATCAGTTTAAAATTGACAGTTTAGTTAAAAAATAATCACTTAATGAAAAATGTGAAAATTCTCTCATATTTTCTTGATAATTTAGTAAATATATTAATAAGTCATTTTTGATGGGTAGTAATCACTCTTACATCAAACTGATGCACAGTGGGATCAATATGATTCAAAGTGCATGTTTCGAGTTTAAAATGACATTTTTTTTGTAAAAAAGACAAGTGAAGTACTCAAAAATAATAATAAAATTATTATTGTTTTGATACTTTATGTAAAAAGTCCATAAGTCATTTTTTTAATGTGTAGGAATTGGCCACACCTCAATCTGATACATGATATGCTCGATATGACTTAATGTGTCCATTAGCAGTTTAAAATCGACAATTTAGTTTAAAAAGTTCCAATCACTAAAAACTAAGAAAACAATATTATATTTTATTTATAATTTAAGAAATAAATTCATAATTCATTTGTAACATGTAGGAATTATTATTACATCAAATTGATACATGATGTGATCGATATGAGTCAAAGTGCATGTTTCCATTTAAAAAAGTCATTTTAGTAAAAAAGAAAAATGACATACTAAAAATTGAGAAAAAACATTCATATTGTTTTTATACTTTATGGAAATGATCCATAAGTCATTTTTTATTTGTAGGAATCAGTTTCATCTCAATACTATACATGATGTGCCCAGTATGACTCAATGTATCTATTATCAATTTAAAATTGATAGTTTAGTTCAAAAAGTGTCACTTAATGAAAATTGAGAAAATGATCTCAGATTTTATTGATAATTTAGGACATTGATTAATAAGTAATTTGTGATGTTTAGGAATTAGTATTAAATCTAATTGATACATTATGTGATCAGTATGAGTCAAAGTACATGTTTCCAGTTTAAAATGAAATTTTAGTAAAAAGAAGTGACATACTCACAAATAAGAAAATATATTTATATTATTTATATAATTTAAGTAAACTATCCATAAGTAATTTGTGAAATGTAGGAATAATATTCACCTCAATATGATACATGATGAGACCAATATGACTCAATGTGTCTGTTATTAGTTTAAAATCGACAGTTTAGTTCAAAAAATTTCACTCACAAAAAACTTAGAAAATTATCTCATATTTTCTTGATAATTTATTAAATTAATTCATAAGTCATTTTTGATGTATAGGAATCAATATTATGTCAAAATGATACATGATCTGATTGGTATGATTCAAAGTTTATGTTTCTAGTTTTAAATGACATTTTAGTAAAAAAGAAAAGCGACGTACTCAAAACCAAGAAAACATATTCCGATTGTTTTTATAATTTAATAAAATTATCCATAAGTCATTTGGGATGTTTAGGAATTAAAATTACCTCAATCAGATGCATGGTGTGACCGTTATGACTCCAAGTGCACATTTTTATTTAAATTTGACATCAATTTTAGTTAAAAGGACAAGTGACCTACTTAAAACTAGAAAACACATTCATATTATTTTGATACTTTAGGAAAATGATCCCTAAGTCATTTTGGATGTGTAATAATTAGCTGTATCTCAATCCAATGCACAATGTGACTGGTATGACTCAAAGTACATATTTTTATTTAAAATTTACATCAATTTTAGTAAAAAGTACAATTGACCTACTCAAAACCATGAAAACACATTCAAATTGTTTTTATACTTTAGGAAAACGATTAATAAGTAATTTTTGATGTGTAGAAATCATCCACACCTCAATCCAACACATGGTGTGATCAGTATGACTCCAAGTATATCTTTTTATTTAAAATCGACAACAATTTTAGTAGAAAGAAAAATAACCTACTCAAAACTGAGTAAATGCATTCATATTATTTTGATACTTTATAAAAATGATCTATAAGTCATTTGGGATGTGTAGGAATCATCCTAACCTCAATTGGATGCACAATGTTACAGGTATGACTCCAAGTGCATCTTTTTATTTAAAATTGACATTAATTTTAGTAAAAAGGGCAACTAACTTACTCAAAACTAAGAAAATAAATTCATATTGTTTTAATGGTTTATAAAAATTATCCATACATAATTTGAGATGTGTAGTAATAATACACACCTAAATTCGACACATATAGTGATATTTATGACTCCAAGTTTGTCTTTTCAATATATAAGTGTCATTTTAGTTTAAAACGTGCATCACATATCCCAAACTGAGCAAACGAGCCTAGATTATTTTCTCATCATTATATCTAATATTAATTAATTAATTAATTTCTGTATTATTTTTATCTTATAATTATTTAGTTAATTTTAACTGAGTTAATTCTTGAAGATGAACAAGAAATGGTGTGACATGCAAGAATCAACCACAACTCAATCCGATGCATAGTGTTCCTGGTATGACTCAAATTTTAGTATAAAATCAACACTTTCTGTTAATTTATTTCTTTATATTATTAGTAACATAAGAATTGTTTTCTTATATAGGTGTGTTTTTTTCTTGAGTGGGGTTTAGGATTAAAAGACAAAGGAACACTATTTTTTTTGAATGTATGTAATTATTTGTACTTATGTAATTATATAAACCAATATTTTAAATTTCTATAATATAGTGTTTTTTTCTTTTATTTGTTTTCTAAGTTTTATTTCCTTTAAATTCAATATTATTACTTTATTTTTCTTATTTTTTGGTGTTTTTGGTTCTACAGTGTGCTATTACAACACATTGTACTGGTGCGGCAGTGCGCTGTTGCAGCACACTGTAGCATGTCCCTTTATCAATACTTTTAGAAGTGCTGATAAACGATTAGGGATTTTAATCTTACTCTAGTAGCCAGAGCTTCTCTAGTGACGATAAATTCCATTTTTAGCACTCTTAAGGAGATATTTTGTAGTAGTAAAATTTAATAAATATATTTTGATATTATAAACTATTGATTAAATTTTAAAAATTAAATATAACATATTTCATAATTTTTTATTATAAAACATGTTACTCATCATTTTAAAAGGGAAATTTTTGAGTATTAAAACATATAAACATAATATGATATATACCATTTATAAATTAAATGAACTAGAAAGTAATTAAAATTCATGGTAAGGTGTTCTTATAGTTTAAAATAAAATTTAACCAATATATCCTAATAACTTATTTTTTATGAAAATAAAAGTACGAGTAATGTAGTTATTAAATAAAACTATATATGTAAAAGGAATTGTTAATATAGTAAAAGTGATATGTGTATATACATAAAAATTATGGAATCTGGAAATAGGAAAAAATGTAGGCTAGTGGTAGGCGTTACTCCTTTGTCACCCTTTGGTTGTGGGGTTGAGTGTTATGGCCTCACCAGATGCGATGGGTTATCACCAGGACCACGAACTGCCCTTTTTCTAATAAAATAAATTTCCATTTTACTTGAAAATATGTAAATAGGAAACTTAGGTGTAAATATTTGTATAAATTTTTAGTTAATTAAAAATAAATAAATTAATTTATCATTTACATTTATATTAACGAAATAAAATTTATGAAAATAATTCATTAGAAGTCTGGGATGTTACATTATACCACCTTTAAAAAATCACATCCTTGAAATTTTACTTATGGATAAATTGAGATGTTAATGTTATAAATTTTAATCCTATATGGTTAGAATAACTTTATATACCTAGTTATATGGAGAAAATGGTTATCTATCTAAGGCTCTATACCCAAATATTCAAAATCCTAATTCCCAAAACAAGAAAACTTTTCTCTGGTACTAACTGAGATGAACTAGACTTGAACTTCTGAATCTGGTGCTAAACATACATGATTTGTTATGAATCACATAAATTTCAACCAACTCCCAAGATTAAATTTTTGTGTATTTGTGAAATAGTCACATAGAAATCTAAACTCATGGTATAATACACATTTTATCCATAAAGATTCTCAATACATACTGATTTCCTATGAATATAATTTTCATATAAATTTAAAAATAAGTGAGGAAACAAAAGATTGGGGTGAACTCAAATGTTTATTAAGGGTAAACATAAGCAATAATAAATTAAATATCATAAGTGAGCATATGATAAACATGTGGGTATGATAACATATACAAGGTGAAAAGTCATAACATAAAATAATCATACCCAATAAAACATAGATCATAAGTCATGAATCATTACATAAGGATTTTGGAATAAATAAGTAGATGTAATTTGATCATGGTATCATAAGAATGTGGAAACATTATAAAACATGTCATCATAGGCATATGTCAAAGATCACTACCAAGACCATCATCACATAGTGGAAAAAGTCCCATAGTGTATTGGGTTTACCCCTATTTCTATATCATCTCATGAGATATAAAACATTACCCAATGCATTAGATCACTATAAGGGTGGAACCTTAACTTTATTAACATATACCTATATATGAGTTTCACAAAAAGAAAACATACATGCCTGAACTCCTGAAGGATTTTATATTTTTATTAATTTTTATAATCCCCTCTTTAAAGGTTGAGGGGTAACCTTTACATAGTCCATAGACCCAGAGACACTAATCCTTAATACATGATCATTATAGGACCAAGGACCAAGCACCCAACAATAATATCTATTAGATAATAATAATTTTTTTATCCAAAATAACTGACTTACAAAGCTTCTCAGCAAGAAAATCCCAATGCATGACTGCATGGGTCTGGTACCGATGGAAAAGCCATACCCTCTCATATATCCAAATCTGAGAGCATTTTTGGTGCTTTATCCATGATCTGATCTCATCTAAGATTACACCTTGGTATTTTACCCAAATTTATGGTGTATTAACCCATCCTTCCAATCCCACTTCTCTTGAGATTCCTCTACCACACCTCACACCCTGCTAAAGTATGTCACTGCTCGTCTCTTCACTACCTAACCAAAGACCCCTATCACCAACATCAGATCCCCACTGTCTGCCCACATCCCATCATCCCACAACTAGAAGCTCATTCCCCACAAAATCCTTCCATCACTCTCCTCTATATCAGCCAACTGATACCCTCCATCACTGCCATCAGAGCCCTGCTGTTGGTCATCACCCCCTGGGCCTCTACCGTCACACACCATTCATAGCCATCAAGACCCATACACCCAAATTTCACCCCCATCATTTAACTGACTCTTAAAACCATCCATCATGATTCGAATAGATGTTTCTCTCAATTACTCCCTCCAGAAGACACTACATGCACACCGTACCCCTTTCCCATAAATCCCCAAATATTGAGGTATCCAAGGACTGAACCTTAGTTGATGCAGGATTATGGGATAGCCTTAATCACTAGGATAGGAACCCAAATTTTAAAAGGAAAGAACACACAATCTATCAATAATCATATCATGATAAACCATTAGAAAATAATTGGGTATCAAATGAGTTCATTTAACACTTTATGTAAATACCCTTCAATTAAAGCAATGAACTATAAGGTATTTACACCATATAGAATCAAGGGTGTAATTCTTAGTCAATAATTCCCTATTCAATCAAATTCTTGGTATCTAGGTGAATAATATTCAATTAGATGATTAAATTAATAGTATTTATGATGCAAAGGCTTTGGAATGAAATTTATACTTGTCCATAAATAATGGTGAGAAAAACAAAGGTAGTGATGGATCATTATTCAGATATATTTAATTTCCACAAAAACATATGTACATAGAAACATGGGAATGAAGGAAAAACATAATTCCAAAATAAATTTGGATAATGATAGATAACATTATCACAAGATACAAGATGAGTGGGAAATAACCCCTTTCAAATAAAGTAAGATATAGAAAATAAGTATTTAAAAGAGGAAAGGAGACCATCAATTAATCAGAACTGAAGGTAATAAAATAAAATAAAAATTCATAAGAAAATTTCATTGAATTAAATATTTTTAAATAGTGGGTGACCAATGAAATAACAATATATTCAAAACCTTTAACATGGTTCATAATGAGAAAGTAAATCATCTAAAGCATATCCCCTTAGAGAGAATATCCTAGTGTGTTGTCTTTTTCTAACTCATAATTCACTAATTAAAGATATATTTGATACTAAATTATAATTTTTATGGTTATTAACCCTAGGTGAATCTATTAGATAACTACATCCACTTTCGAGTATCTTGATAGGGATTTAATTTCTAAGAAAACTTACACTCTTTTACCAAATTTTTAGGATGATTTATTTCCACAGGAATAGTTGATCATTATAATTACTTATGAATTTATTATAATGACATGGAATGATGATATATTAGGAATTTATAAAAATGAATCATAAAAACTTTTCTCATTTAAAAGATAAGGAAAAGGATGGATTTCAAAAAAAAAGTTAGAGAAGGGGTTATGGACCCTTACAGATTTAATAACTTTATAATCAAAATAAATTTATAGAGAGAACACAAAATGGAACATTAAATACCATGAATAAATATATAATAATAATATAATATGTCAAATATTAATTATATACACCTTATAAAATATAATATGTGTATAATATAAAACATGTCTCAAAAAAGGAAAAATGAGACGTAAAACACTTACCATAGATCCTCACTTTAGATATAATTTGACATCCTATATAATAAATTAAGAATCAATAATAGTATTTCTAATAACCTTATTATGTTTTTTTCATTATTATTTTCCAATTTTAGTTCATTAATTATCATTTTTCATTCATTTACTAACTTAGTATCATTTTCATCGGCCATTTTGAGGTTTCTCAATTTATAGTCTCCAAAACCATTACAGTATAATTGTATTATTTAATATTCATTGTAAAATGGTATCACAAGATCCAAAAGAGTTAATTTATATATTTCATAAAATTACAAAATTATGGCATTCAATATATTATTAAATAGTTACCATTTAAAGAATCATCCTCGATAAACTTGTTTTTGATGGTTAAAAATATCTATGTTTGTAAAATTTTAATTTCAATGATACAACAGATATATTACCATTATATAATCATAAACATGAAATTAAATGTATATAAATATTTTATTTAATCAAAAAATCAATTTTACATTATTTACATGAAATACATATGTTTATAAAATATCATCACTCACTTTGGTAGTGTAAAACTACCAGGGTGAGAGATTTCTTTCAAAATAGTTTAAAATAAGGGAAAAATAGATACCTCATTCAATTTTTTTGTATTTTAAAAATACACTTTTATGTTGAGTGGTAACCTCACAAAAATATAATGATTTAGGCAAAAATTGACAACTAAAACTCCAAATAATTTATAGTGCCAAATTCAAAATTCAAAATTTAAACATGAAACAAAAAGATGAAAGGATGAGATGTAATGAAAGGAGGCCTTGAGAGGAGAGTCTTCCATCCAGAGTAGAATCCATCCATAAAATTTACCCCTAAAAGCCATATTTACTAAAATAAAACATGATAAAAAAATCACCGATCACCTAAAATACCAAGAAGGTGAAATCCAACTATCATTCACCACCAGTGACCTGAAGAACAATGAATCCCATGGAATTTTCATCATCATTGAGGGAGAAAAATGGAGCATCATCGCTAAATCAATCTTTCCAAATACAAAAACAAAAAACACCATATCACTATCACTGATAACTACACCAGATCAAAAGAAACCCAACCATCATGAATAGAACTGTTTATAAGATGAATCATCATCATTGAGCACTAAGGCCTTGAATATGTTCCAAAAAAATCATGAACAAAAAGACCAATGGGGGACCCAAATACAAAAATTAATCCACCATGATATATTCCTCTTGAATGCCATAGAATACTCCCACTCACCTCCCAAGAAACCTTGAAAACCATTGTGTAAGTATGGCTGGGAGATGAGTGGTGGAATCCTGGAGCAAGAGCAGAGTATGGAGCTGTCTAAGTCTTTTAAAGTGAGCTCCGACCATCACCATGACCACCGAACCTTCCCGTCAAGACCCAAAAAAAGAAATCAAGTGGAAACACAACCCTTGAAAACATCTTTTTATGTCAAGGATGAAAACTATGAAAAAATACAAAACTTCATGATACCAAGCATCATTCGAGATCGAACAACACCACCATGATCAAAAGACCACCAAAGTACTAAAAATTCCCAAATTTCAACCAAAAATAAGACTGAAAACCTAATGAAGAAGAGAACCAACATGAATTGTGACTCCTAGAAAACCAATGAGATCTCAACCCACACATCCCAAAACCCACCATGAGAGCCAATGCATCAGACCAAAATGGAGTCTAGTAAAATAGATTTATGAGAAAGAGCAGAGGTTGAGATAAAAAAGGGCCCTGATAGTAATCCAAAATCATGTAGAGAAAGAAACACCTAACTGAGATGGATGGAAAGAGAGATAATGAGAGCAATGAAGGATATACAATCACTAAGACACTTAAAGAGAGTGACCCAAAAGAGAAACCAGGTCTTCGAAGGAGAGATAACTGTCCAAGAAGGTGATTCAAGAATGAATAGAGGATATTGAAAGATAAATAAAGAGGTAGGGAACAAGATGAAGAAATAAAAAACATCGATAGAAATGAGAGAAGAGAGAAATAAAATCTGAAAGAAGTATCTCCATCACTAGGGGAAGAAACCCTAGATGGAGGAGAGGCGCGCTTGGGAGAGCGATCCGAGAGAGTAGGGAACCATTTTATAAGGGGAAAAAATAAATGTTCAAGTTTCTAAAAAATATTTATATTATAATCATGTTACTATTTTGAGGTCACTTTAAAATTTTACCTTTTTATTGAAATTATTTATAGAGAAATTAAAATGAAATGGCCTTATTTTTGAAAAATTTTCATTTCGATATAATAATGATTTATGGAATGGGTTTCATGAAAGAAAATTGGTAATATATTATCAATAAGAGTTAAATTTAATGATAATAACATAAAAATTAAATTATGTTAGTATATTAATTTAATGTTTAAAATATTTTATAGAAAAATAATCCCATATAATAAAAGAAAAGATATCATTAAGAAAACTGTTATTTTTGATATAGTAACAAGTTATAAAAAAGGCTATATGAGAGGTAATTAGTAAAATATAATAAAAAATAGATCAAATTGATGATAATATATATATATATATAATAATGGTATAATATAAAATTAGTGTTTAAAGATGATCATGATAAATGAATCTCAAAAGAAAGTGGAAGGATTAAGAACCCTTACCTTTATATTGAGTTGCCTCAATTTGATTGGGATTAATACCTTTAGAAAATGTATTTTCATGAAAAGGGGTATAGGTAAATTAGTAAGGATAGTTAGATATGAAATTTGGTAGATATTTGGCAATGTAAATCATTTTTAGAGTGGGGAGGAAGGTGTAAAAGTGGGGTTCTTATATAGTCAAAGGGGAGGGGTAATTTGAGTAAAGTATTTGATTATAATAATATAGGCCAAATAATTTTTGTTATAATTGGATACAAAAAATTATTTGTGTAGTTATAAAATAAATTAAGTTTATTTTACTTTGAAATTAGGCAAAAACTAAACTATACCTTCCAACCACTCAAATAAATGTAAAGAATCCAAAAATAATTTTTATAAAGATAAAATGTAATCTTTGTTTCATAATGTCAAATATAAATTTTTAAATTAAAATTAATATTTTAAAATTAATAATTTTACTTATTAATTACATTTTTTTGATCAAAATGTTTTATAAATTTTTAGATCATATTTATTACATGAAGATTTCATAAAACTCACTGTTTTTTTTGTAAATATGGTACCAGAAAATATTTTTTTTCAGTAAAATATCACAAATTAAACCTAAGTTAGTTTTGATATGATGATTAAAAAAATAAATACATTTTTATAAATTTTAATTTATAATATTTATAAATTTATTTTTATATAAAACCATATAATACATGGAATAACAATTAATTTAAAATAAGGATTTTTTATTTTGTTATAAGTGGCTATATTTATCTTCTTTATTACCTATTAATTATTTTATAAATGGTAATTAATTTCTTACACATGTAAAATATTTAAAATTCATAAAATTATTATTCTAATTAGGTGTAATTTATTATCTAAATACATGACTGAGAAAATGGTTTTAGTATAACAACCTTTATATTTCATAATTATAGTGAAATCTCAATAGCTATTTTAAATTTATAAAAACCATATCATCGAAAATTAATAAATTTGTTTTGATATTATAAACTATTGAGTATATTTTCAAAATTAAAATAACACATATTTTTTACATTTATTTTATTATAAAACAAGTTAATTATCATTTTAAAGGAGAAATTTTTAGAGTTGAAAAAGACGTACCCAAAATTTGATAATACCATTTAGATATTAAATGAACTATAAAGTAATTAAAATAAATTTTAATTTATTATTTTAGTGTAAAAAAATATTTAACCACTAGTTCATAATAGATTTCTTATTATGAAAATAATAAATATTAGTAATGTAGTTATAAAATAAAATCCTATATGTGAGAAGAATTGTAAATATAGTAAAAGTGATATAAGAATATATATAAAAAGTATGAAATATGGGAATAGGAAAAAAAATATGTTATTGGTAGGTTTTGCTACCTTGTCACCCTTCAGTCATGGGTTCGATCCTTACGGCCTCGTTAAACGATATGGGTTATCACCCGACCCCCGGGATTCCCTTTTGCTAAGAAAATAAATTTATATTTTACTTGAAAAATATATAAACAAGAAACCTAGGCTGTCACGAACCAGGCCGGGTCACCATCCGACCTGGCACCCGACCTAGTCCGCGACATGGTCTGAAGCACGTTACCGATCCCCACGGGCTGGCACAAGTTCCCGGGTATCATAAGTAACAAGTGGGAATGATTTTACCCGAAATAAAAGACAGAAAAACAACTAGCCAGGTAAATAAATTGAAACTGGAAAAATACAATAAAACACGTCTTTAAACTATTAACATTTTTTTAGTCTACAACTCGAACCAAGAACTAAAAAGAAAAGACAACAACGGAAACTAAAACTCATACTCAAACCTCCCAGAAAAAGAGAGGCCACATCAGCACCACTCTGCATGAAAAGAACAACTGCAACCTGAACCACTATCGCTGAGCACGAAGTCACAACCTAGAATGCAGAAGAAACAAAATCTACATACACCCAAGGGTGTGTGTAGGGTGTGAGCTAAAATCCCAGAAGGATGCCAACAAGAAAAAGGTTCCATGCAAAATTACTGAAAGACAAATACATTTTCAATTTAACAGAATAAAAATAAATAAGTGTTTAAAGAATTTTTAATGAAAATAGTTTTTAAGGGGAAACTTCTCTAAAAGGAAGACAACTTAAATTAACTTACACACACAAACGCACACCCACACACACACACGCACACACACAGACGCACGCACACATGTACATACGCACACACAATTTTCTTGGTAACCCCAACGTCACACCGTGTGCCGACGGTGAGCAACAAGCAGAGGAAGAGCACAATACATGGGAGACCCTAAAGATACTAGCGAGAAGTGGGACCCTAGAACCTCATGTCTCGGTGAACCATATCACACATTCCCGTGCACGAGCCACTGGTAGGGAAACACCTCCTACCATAGTGGTCTCCAGTCATCAACCAATGTTTAGTTAGTGTTGTAATCGTCAATCCTGCTAAGTGAAACTGGGCCGATGTCACTCCTGTATCACTAGCACGCTAGTCTAGTCTGCCCACCTAGTACCCAGACTTCCCGTTTGTGCTCAATTAATTCAAATTTCATGCCACATGTCATAATCATACACTCAAACCAAGAAAGACATCACGCACACCAAAAACCACCATTCGCACATGCAAAAGCCATTTGAAATAATACACACACTAAAATGTTCCAAAACTCAATCTGCATTTCTTACACAACCAATTAAAACAACTTGAATCCTTAATAACTATTTAATAAAACATTTAAGATTTTTAATAAACAAATTTTGAAGAGAAGAGAATGAATTTACACACAAAACCAACCAAACCTTCTTTCGTAACCAAATACACACAATTCCACATCAAGAGTTCAATCCACACCACTTACACCAATTAAAAAGAAACCGTTTGAGTAGTTTAAAACAAGTGATAACAAACTATGAAATGATGTTTTCACTAATGATAAATTTGGTTTTATTTAAAATTCCACTTTAGAACCAAACACACGACGTAATATTATCGAAACATGATTTGCACCACAAATATCATTTAATTAAAAATTTAACAATTTATAAAACACTAAACCAGCTTGACATGGGTTTCCATAAAATCACACTAATATCACAAAAACCCATTAATAACAAATCAATGCATATAATATCTCAAGAGAATGTAATAAAACCACTTCGCACCCTGAAAACTAACTAAATAATGTGATGAATTAATTAAACACGCAAATAAATTCATAGGACAATAATTATGAGCAGAACCACCTACCTTTGACGCCGAGACTCCCAAACTTGGGTGCGAAACTCCAATCGCAACCAATTTGCATCACAACCAACTCAATTTATACCCTAAAAACAGAATTGGAACAAAATAAGGATTAAAAAACAACCCGTAACACTCCGCATACCTGCTGGAATGAATAAAATTAGAAGGAAGAGTTAATACCTTAACAAAATGAGGGGTCGCGTGTTGGAGGGAAGGTAGGCCAAAAGGGATTTCGTGCCGGCTCTTCGTCGGCGGAGGGAGGTTGCTCCATAAGAAAAACCACAGGTAGGGGTTCGACCACAAGGATGCTGGCCGGGAAAATAAATGGAGAGGATGTTTGGCGGTTGGATTTAGGTGTGGCGCGAGCAAGCCAGCCGAACTTGGTTCCAGGGGGGTTGCAGCTTGGCTGGACAAGGTGAGCAGGGGGGTCACGCGATGGAAAGAATGGGATGGGGTGCGGTGCATCCGGGCAGCGACAAGGGGGGAGTCAGGCAGGTGGTGCGACGCCATACGGAGTAGGGGGCGGCAGTTCGGGTTCACCGGAGGGTGGTGCTGGCCGGGTGGAGTCGGGCAGGTGGTGCAATGACGGACAAAGAAGGGGGTGGCAGTTCGGCCCGTCGCCAGAGAGGGAGACGGAGCGGCGACCGGGGCTGCTGGAAGGAGGAGGCCGCAAGGAGAGGAGGGCTGGTGCGACGCGGAGGAGAAGCGCGCAAGGGGTAGGGAGGCCGGAAGCCATGGGAGAGGGGAGTTCAACGCGACGGGAAAGGGGGGAAGAAGGGGGGGGGGTGGCGACCTGGGTAGGAGGGTACCAAAAACAAAGAAGAAGAAAAAAGAAACCCTAAACAAAAAGGGGGGAAAATAAAATAAATAAAATATGAAAAGAAAACAAAATAAAACTACTAATGATATTAACATTAGTAATGACATTATTCTTAAACTAAAACTTTAAAGAAAATAATAATAAAAATAAGAATAACAATAATAACAATAGCCTAATAAAAGTTACATCCTTGAAAAGATAACGTCAAATAGAAAGTTAACAATTTTAATGAGAATAATTAAGAATGATGATGATAAGTTATGGTGATAGTAATAATAATAATGTTAATAACTTAATTAATAATATTAATAAGAATTATAATAGTTGGAATGATAATAATATTAATAAAAGTGATAATAATTCATTAATATTTAAAAAAATCCTTTTAAATCTTTATTAAAGAAAATATTAAATGTAAACCAATTCATTAATTATAATAATAATCATTGTAATAACCATAATAATAATATTACTATTATCAGCAAAACAATTAAGTAAGTTTTTATCTAACTCTTATTATTTTGTTCTATTTTCATTTTACGACTCATTTAATTTTATCTCTTCATTGTTAATTCATTTCATTTAATTAACTAAGTAGCGTCAGGTCACCCGATGTACCAGGCTAGGCTGCGCGGTTTCAAAGTCGTGCCTCGCCCGAGGTGAAGCGGGGGCTCCATTTTCATTGTATTCTCATTTTATTATTCGTCGCATAGTTCTCATCTGCCTTGAACATTGGGCAGGCTGTGCGGCGAGCTAAGTGAGGTCGTACGGCGACCCAGACGAGGTCGCACAGCTTCGACCGCGGTGCACTAGATGCAACCAAAGCCAAAACATTTGTTTTTAAATAAGAATTAAAACAAATTTAATTTGGGCTTCGACCCGAGCCACCAGATTTCCAATAAAACAATAAAATAAATAATATAAAAAAGATGAGTGTGACAATCCTCCCCACCATAATGCTTTCCATCCCTGGAAATCCACAACTAAGGCTGAGACCCAAAGTAGAAAACGACACCCCCTTAAGGTTCAAGGAGGATCCCCACAAAAAACAAACGAGAAGAGGCAAACACATCATGCTCAGAGAAAGTGACTTAAAGACAACTTCGAGAAACTCATATAAAAACTTTTTGATATGTGTCGCCGATCCCAAAGTGCTAGAACACCTCCAGTTGACTGATCAAGGAAAGGGGACTCTCGCACCCACAGAAACCAACTTCACAAGTCAAAACATCTCAATCATTATTGAACGAAAACCACTCCATTTGGCTAGAAGGAACAACAAGGTCATACCACATCCACGAAACACTCTTATCACTTATCACCAACCCATATTCAGAAACAGAACCAAAAGGGTTAACGTGGGGAAGCCCGAGGGGATCCCCACCATTAAGAACCTACTAACGCCCAAGACGAGACTGGAAAACCGATACGGGGAGGTTCGAGCGGACTCCCCGCCATTAAAGAAAAGACAACACTGATTTATTCCTGATACCTTTGTGCGAGACCCATCGTGGGTCTCGTTTCCATTATAATTAACATAGGATTATAGAACTCTGAAAATTTTCTGATGGTGACCAAACACCCCACCATAAGGGGAGGGGAGGGGGGGGGGGGGGCGACCACCAGGCGTCAAAACCACAGCTGACCACAAACCAACATCTCAAAATTTCCTGGATGAACACCATTCAAATTTGAGACTGAGTTACCCAACAGACTCTCATAAGGACCACTAAAGCGATTGCATCCAGTGGAACGCATCCTCCAAGACTTTAAGGCACGAGACGAACACGCCTCTGCATGGACACAAAAACCTTACACAACCAGATGACTCATTCGGAGCGGAACAACCATAGAAACAATTTAAAACTCCTCTACTTTTAACACTGATGATAGAAATAAAGTTGGGGTCCCATACACTCCCGGGGTTCCTGACCACGAGCCAGATTCACTCTGAGGCCTATGGCTGGAGCCTTGATATTTGAAGCATCTCCTGCCTCACAGTCAGGTATTGAAGACTCCCGTGTGAAGATTTTCTTTTTAGTGTCACATGCAACCACACTACAACCGAGGAAACACCAGAAAACAGAACACATTACAACGTCCAACTAATCATACACGAAACATTCACCAACACAAGAGAAGAAATGGTGCATGCGCATCACCCTTTGTCACACTGAATGAGAACATGACACCACAAATCGTCACCTGATCATGACCACTACTGTAGAGAGGAACATTATATGGAGAGGGACTTCAAACTGAGACTTAAACGACACGTGATTCTTGCAATCGACCATAGCATCCCCATGTGACTGGGTCTGCCACACTAGTGGCCTAACGTAGACCCTTTCTTCTTAAATGAAACCAACGAAGGACCAAAGGTCATTTAGAATAGTGGTCAGCACCGACCACTCCAGGCTGCTTCCACCTTTGCACCACAAAGAGAACTCACACTGCAAAAGGTCACTAAACATGACCCTTGTAGCTGATGAAAACACTACAAACCATTCAAGACATCGGTAAGAACTGATAACTCTGAATCGCCTTCACATTTCCCTACGGGAATTACTTTCACCATTTCAAGGAGGAAACTTCAGACGCAATGACGTCAAACTTCATACCCGACGACTCAGACAACTCAAAGAGACAAAAACTCCCTTCATCTCCCCTCGCATTTGTCATCCCGCTGCGAGAGGATCCGATTACTTGTAAAAAGGAGAGGTGGGTTCAATCCTAGAATTCAAGGAGAGATTCCTCTGATCAAATGGAGTATCGGCCAATGGCGAATTTCCTGTGGCCACACTTCAATCACATGTCAACACTTTATGGGGGGGGGGGCGTACACTACTCAAGAAAGAAAAACATGGACCCAAATCATACTGGTCCAATGGCCAAGACATACTATAGGAGAACACCAAACGTGCAGGGGGAACCACTACAAGGGCTTCCCGAAGCACTTTTCAAAAGAATTAACTAGCTACACGCTTGCGTACCAACTTTAAAATAAGAATTCAAACTCAGGATGCAAACCAGCCAGAAGGGATCCTTGGATCAAAACACCTCACATCCAAACATTCAAAAAATAAAATAAAATAGGGACACACCACACAATCACCGGTTATTTTAAAACACCAAATTTTCCTTTAACAAAACATTTTGAAAATAAGCAAAGTTAGTGGGTTGTACAAACACCAATGGTGTCCCATGGGCCTCGCACATGCATGTTCACATGCCACACCAGCACCCACCTCATGTCCATCCAGGAACTCATCCACTCGTTCCATTAACCCTTTCTCTTTCCATATACACCCATGCATGTGGTTTCCCATAAGAACACCAAGGATAAAAACCAAAGCTTTCCATTTTTTTTTTCAAAACCAAAACATCCAACCCACACTTTCCCAAAATTTCACATCATTTTATTGTTAAAGAGATTTATTTCAAAGCATTTTAGAAGACCAAATCATTTTTTAACTTAAAAAACAAATCTCCATGAATCCAAAACAAAGAGACGAGAAACGATGCAAGAGAAAACTTGTGTCAGCGGGTGGCTGGAACGTATGGTTGGTGGCCATACGCCAGTCACGCCATAGCCATAGAGGGTGTTCTAGGATAGCGTCCCCAACTCCACATGGCTTGCCAGACCCTGCGAGCTCACTAAGACCACTAACCTCACCCCTTTTTCATTTCCCTTAGACAAGATTAACCGCAAGGACCAAAAACACAGACAAACCTCAACATACTTTGGTAACTTGAGTCCCGCCATGAGGTGTGCTGGCTAGGCACCTTACTCGTAGCTAGAACGTCGAGTCCCGACACCCTTAACTTTGCTCTACACTGACTCTATCTCAAAAGAACACGACCCAAGAGAGAAAACATTGCCCTCTGATATCATTTTGTCACGAACCAGGCCGGGTCGCCATTCGACCCGACGCCCGAACCGGTCTGCGACATGGCCCGAAGGGCATTACCGATCCCCACGGGCTGGCACAAGTGCCCGGGTATCATAAGTAACAAGTGGGAACGATTTTACCCGAAATAAAAGACAGAAAAACAACTAGCCAGGTAAATAAACTGAAACTGGAAAAAGACAACCAAACACGTCTTTAAACTATGAACATTTTTTTAGTCTACAACTCGAACCAAGAACTAAAAAGAAAAGATGACAGAAGAAACTAAAACTCATACTCAAACCTCCTGGAAAAAGAGAGGCCACATCAGCACCACTCTGCATGAAAAGACCAACTACAACCTGAACCACCATCGCTGAGCATGAAGTCACAACCTGGAATGCAGAAGAAACAAAATCTACATACACCCAAGGGTGTATGTAGGGTGTGAGCTAAAAGCTCAGAAGGATGCCACCGAGAAAAAGGTTCCACGCATAATTATTGAAAGACAAATACATTTTCAATTTAACAGAATAAAAATAAATAAGTGTTTAAAGAATTTTTAATGAAAACAGTTTTTAAGGGGAAACTTCTCTAAAAGGAAGACAACTTAAATTAACTTACACACACAAATGCACACCCACACACATGCACGCACACACACAGATTCACACACACACATACACATGTACACACACTTTTCTTGGTAACCCCAACATCACACCGTGTGCCGATGGTGAGCAGGAAGCAGAGGAAGAGCACAATACATGGGAGACCCTAAAGATACTAGCGAGAAGTGTGACCCTAGAACCTCACATATCGGTGAACCATATCACACATTCCTGTGCACGAGCCACTGGTAGGGAAACAACTCCTACCATAGTGGTCTCCAGTCATCATCCAATGATTAGTTAGTGTTGTAAGCATCCATCCCGCTAAGTGAAAATGGGCCGATGCCACTACCGTATCACTAGCATGCTAGTCTAGTCAACCCACCTAGTACCTAGGCTTCCCATTTGTGCTCAAGTAATTCAAAGTTCATGACACATGTCATAATCATACACTCAAACCAAGCAAGACATCACGCACACCAAAAACCACCATTCGCACACGCAAAAGCCATTTGAAATAAAACGCACACTAAAATGTTCCAAAACTCAATCTGCATTTCTTACACAACCAATTAAAACAACTTGCATCCTTAATAACTATTTAATAAAACATTTAAGATTTTTAATAAACAAATTTTGAAGAGAAGAGCATGAATTTACACACAAAACCAAACAAACCTTCTTTATTAACCAAATACACACAACACCACATCAAGAGTTCAATCTACACCACTTACACCAATTAAAAAGATACTGTTTGAGTAGTTTAACACAAGTGCTAACAAATGATGAAATGATGTTTTCACTAACGATAAATTTGGTTTTATTTAAAATTCCACTTTAGAACCAAACACACGACGTAATATTATCGAAACGTGATTTTCACCACAAATATCATTTAATTAAAAATTTAACAATTTATAAAACACTAAACCATCTTGACATGGGTTTCCAGAAAATCACACTAATATCACAAAAACACATTAATAACAAATCAATGCATATGATATCTCAAGAGAATGTAATAAGACCACTTCGCACCCTAAAAACTAACTAAATAATGTGCTGAATGAATTAAACACGCAAATAAATTCATCAGACAATAATTATGAGCGGAACCACCTACCTTTGATGCTGAGACTCCCAGACTTGGGTGAGAAACTCCAATCGCAACCAATTCGCATGACAACCAACTCAATTTATACCCTAAAAACAGAATTCGAACAAAATAAGGATTAAAAAACAACCCGTAACGCTCCTCATACCCGCTGGAATGAATAAAATTCGAAGGAAGAGTTAATACCTTAACAAAATGAGGGGTCGCGTGTTGGAGGGAAGGTCGGGAAAAAGGGATGTCATGCCGGCGCTTCATCGGTGGAGGGAGGTTTCTCCATAAGGAAAACCATAGGTAGGGATTCAGCCACAAGGATGCTGGCCGGGAAAATAAATGGAGAGGATGTTTGGCGGTTGGCTTTAGGTGCGGCGTGAGCAAGCCGACCGAACTTGGTTCTAGGGGGGTTGCGGCTTGGATGGACAAGGTGAGCAGGGGGGTCATGCGGTGGAAAGAATGGGATGGGGTGTGGTACATCCGGGCAGCGACAAGGGGGGATTCAGGCAGGCGGTGCGACGCCGGATGGAGTAGGGGGCGACGGTTCGGGTTCACCGGAGGGTGGTGCTGGCTGGGTAGAGTCGGGCAGGTGGTGCAATGCTGGAAGAAGCAGGGGGCGGCAGTTCGGCCCGTCGCCGGAGAGGGAGACGGAGCGGCGGCCGGGGCTGCTGGAAGGAGGAGGCCGCAAGGAGAGGAGGGCTGGTGCGACGCAGAGGAGAAGCACACAAGGGGTAGGGAGGCCGGAAGCCATGTGAGAAGGGAGTTCAACGTGATGGGAAAGGGGGGAAGAAGGGGGGGTTCGATGGCCTGGGTATGAGGGTACCGAAAACAGAAAAGAAGAAAAAAGAAACCCTAAACAAAAAGGGGGAAAAAATAAAATAAATAAAAGATGAAAAGAAAACAAAATAAAACTACTAATGATATTAACATTAGTAATAACATTATTCTTAAACTAAAACTTTAAAGAAAATAATAATAAAAATAAGAATAACAATAACAACAATAGCCTAATAAAAGTTACATCCTTGAAAAGATAACGTCAAATAGAAGGTTAACAATTTTAATGAGAATAATTAAGAATTATGATGATAAGTTATGGTGATAGTAATAATAATAATGTTAATAACTTAATTAATAATACTAATAAGAATTATAATAGTTGTAATGATAATAATATTAATAATAGTGATAATAATTCATTAATATTTAAAACAATCCTTTTAAATCTTTATTGAAGCAAATCTTAAATATAAACCAATTCATTAATTATAATAGTAATCATTGTAATAACCATAATAATAATATTACTATTATCAGCAAAACAATTAATTAAATTTTTATCTAACTCTTATTATTTTGTTCTATTTTCATTTTAAGACTCATTTAATTTTATCTCTTCATTGGTAATTCATTTCATTTAATTAACTGAGTAGCATCAGGTCACCCAGTGTACCAGGCCAGGCTGCGTGGTTTCAAAATTGTGCGTCGCTTGAGGTCGAGCGGGGGCTCCATTTTTATTGTATTCTCATTTTATTATTCGTCGCATAGTTCTCATCTGCCTTGAACATCAGGCAGGCCATGTAGTGAGCTAAGTGAGGTCGCACGGCGACCTAGACGAGGTCACGCGGCTTCGACCGTGGTGCGCTATATGCAACCAAGGGAAAAACATTCATTTTTAAATAAGAATTCAAACAAATTTAATTCGGGCTTCGACCCAAGCCACCAGATTCCCAATAAAACAATAAAATAAATAATATAAAAAAGACGAGTGTGACATAGGAGATAAATATTTTTATAAATATTTTATTTATTAAAAATAATTAAATTCATGTAGTATATATATTTATATTTATGAAATAAAATTTATAAAAAACTTTCATTGAAAGTTATGGATGTTGCAAGAAGCCTATGTAATCACATCAATTGAAGTGGGTCAAGAAAATGATGTGGTGAAAGGTACACTTATCATCCACTATAGAACTAAAATTGTATTATTTGATTATGTTTCTACCCACTCTTTTATATCTATAGAATTTTATATGTGTATTACATTACAACCTCAATAGTTAAATATTGATTTATTGGCGAAAACTTCTAATGGTATGATGATTTCATCTCAAGTCTATAATACCTCTCCTATATAAGATTATAGGAACATGCTTCCTAAAAATATTTTTATTATCATTATATTTTAATTTTATGTGATTTTAGGAATGGATTTGATCTCTCCACATATATCCCATATCAATTTCTAAGGAAGGGTAGACACATTTGATTTTCTGAATCAACCTATGACCATCTATTGATGTGAGGATGAACATGAAATTCCAATGGAAATTAATCCCATTATATGGGTATTAATACCTATAGATGAGGGATATTTATCTAAAATAGTTGGTAAAAAACTCAACATTGGATATATGCTATTGTTCAAGAATATTCCAATGTATTTTCTAAAGAGTTGCCTAATATTTTCTTGAATTGTGAAGTTGAATTTTAAATAGAAATCATACACGGTGCTAAAAAAATTCCAAATACTCCTTATAAAATGAACCTGATTGAGTTTCATAAATTGAAGAAGTAACTATAGGAGAATTTGGATAAGGTATTCATTCGTCCAAGTTCCTTTACATGGTGTTCAATAATTATTTTTGTTATGAAGAAATATGGGTGAATATGAATATGAATTGATTACAGAGAACTTAACAATATTATGATCAAGAATAAGTATCCTATTCCCTATATTGATGATTTTTTTGATCAAATTCTTGGAGACTAATAATTTTAAAATAATGAACTTCATTATATATTTCAACAATTGAGGGTCAAAATGGAGGACATACCCAATAGATCCTTCCATATGAGGTATGGATGTTGAATTTATTATGATTCCATTTTGACTTAGCAATTACACTACTATTTTCATGGATTTAATAAATATAGTCTCTTGAGTTTTCCTTTATCAATTAATGGTAGTATTTAAAGATGATATTCTTATATATTCCAAGAGTAAGGAAGAATATTAATATCATTTTCGGATTGTGTTGAGGACCTTGAGTAAGGATAAACTCTATGATAAATTTAACAAATGTGAATTTTGGATAAAAAATGTATTATTCTTAGGTCATGTAATTACAATTGTGGGAATATCAATAGAGCCCTAAAAGAGATAATTTATTGATAAATGGACCAGACCAACCAATATGATCAAGATATAGAGTTTTCTTAGATCAAATAGATATTACTAATATCTAGTGAGAAATTTATCATAGATATAAAATCCATTAACCAAATTGACTCAAAATTGAGTCATTTTCCTTTAGATAGATGAATGTGAATCAAAATTTAAGGAGCTTAAGAGAAGTTTGGTTAGTGAAACTATGCTTATACTATCTTGCACTAGATAAGGGTTTTATATTTTTAATGATGCATGAAAGAATTTACTGATATGTGTTATCATGTAGAATGATATTATAGTAGAATATGACTTATTCCAGTTGAAGATTCATTAGAAAAATTACCCAAATAACGATTTAAAGTCAGAATCATTATTTTTTTCATTGAAAATATAGATGAATTATCTATTTGGTGAAAGGTGTGATATATATACTAATAATAAAATCATGTAGTATATATTCAATACATTACCACCCTAGGAAGTTGAAGAAGCTGGATGATTATTTGAGTCGGAAGGACCATTCTATCTTATAGGTTTTAATGAGATAAAATATTTATGTATTCATAGAGGATAGATCTTTTAATAATTATAGTAGGGTATAAATAATATCTTACTCAGATTAATGTTCAACTATCTATTTCTGGTAAGATTAAAGAGGTAAATAAGGAGGATTTTGAATTTTAAAATATGGTAAGGAATGTTTCTAATTTCAACTATGATAGGAATGGAATGATCAGGTTCAGGGAATGAGTATGTGTCTCATCAATAATATATTTTAAAAATTATCTATTGAATTAAGTACATAACTCATCATTATATATTAAACTTGGAATCATGAATATGTATAGACATCTAAGAGATATTTTTTTGTGGGACAACATAAAAAGATATATTGTAGAGTACGCATCTAGCTTCTTGATATGTTAACAAGTTAAGTTTGAGTAGAATAATTAAAAGGGATTATGAAACCATTAAATATACTAGAATAGAAATGGAATACATCACCAAGGATTTCATCCTCAGACTCGCAAATACATCTAAAGGCTATAACACCATTTGGGTTGTATTCTATCACCTTAAAAAGTTATCACTCTTCATTTATAATAGATAAGAGTTCTCACTTTATCAAATTTCTAGGATATATAATAAACTTTTAGTAAGGATACATGAATTACCACTTTTAATTGCATCGGATTGGGATCCAAGGTTTACCTTGAAGTTCTGGAGACATATTCAGTAGGCATTGAATACAGAGTCAAGATTTATCATTTCTTATCATCCTTAGATAGATGGTTAATATGAGAGATCCATTCAAACCTTATAATATTTTTTGAGATCCTATTATATTTATTTCAAAGGATGTTGGGATCAATACCTTCCTTTAGTTGAATTTTCTTACAATAATAGCTTTCACTTGAGCATTAAAATGGATCCTTGTGAAGCCCTCTATGGAAATAAATTCACAAATCCAACATGCTGGGATGAACTTGGAGAATGTAAGGTATTGAAACCTAAAATATATAAGTAAATTATAGAGAAGGTAATATCCATTCAAAAACACATCAGGGTAGCTCAAAGTTAATGAAAAAAATATAATGACAATCATTAGTTAAATCTAGAGTTATAAGTTGGTGACAAGGTATTCTTATGAATATATCATTGGAAGAAAGTTATGATATTTGGGAATAAGTTAAATTTTTACCCTATATATATTCACCCCTTTGATATTCTTGATCATATTGGGATGGTATCTTATTACTTGGAACTTTCACTAAATCTTTCTCAAGTGCATGATGTATTCTATGCATCTCTTTTGAGGATGAATATACCTAGAACTTCACATGTACAAAACTCCAAAGTTCTATATATGGATCATGAAATCTTAAATTATGAATAACTAGTGTAGTTTTTTGGATTGATGAGATACAGGGATTTAGAACAAAACCACTCACATGGTCAAAGTTTTGTAGAGAAACCATAAGTTCGAGGAAGCTATTTGGTTACTTTAGGATGTAATGAGGCAGTGTTTTCCTCATTTTATTTCATCAGAGTAATAGAATTTGTAGGGATAAATTCATTTTAAATGTGTTAAAAATTAACAACCAATGATTTTGGAATATATTTACCATTAAAATAAATATGTAATATTTGATAGCTTGCTTTATACATAACACCGAGCTTATACGAACCATTACATTTCTTATTATTAAAGGTGACCATTATAACATAGCTATTAAATTGGAAGGCATGAATAAGAATAGCCATATTTCAAAATATATGTATGAAATTTTTACTTAATACAAATTTATTGATCAATTCTTAGGAAACAAATAGTCAAATTTTGATGATAAGAATACAATCATATAAGGCCTATTTTTTTTAATAATTATAATTTATACATATTATATATTGATCAATACTAATAAATAATGAAATATAGTGATAATTTTTATAAAAAAATTAATAATAATTTATACATTTATTATTAATTGGTTATAAATGAAGATAAAATCATTTTAAGGTAAAAAGAATATTTTTCATAAAACCATTTTATTGTGCACAATGTATTTTATCTTAATAAATTAAATTAATAATTATCTATGGATGATTTTAATGAAAATTTTAGATAATATATTCAAAAAAATATATTAATATTCATGTAATGGTTGTTACTATAAAAATAATGGGAATAAAATCATTTTTATTCTAAAAATATTTTTTTTCTAAAAATGTGTTTTATATGTTTTGTGAATGGATATTAGAATTAATATTTTCTAACTATAATAATTTAATCTTTTAAAAAATGTTATATATTTGGAATCATAATAATAAATTTTAGTTAATAAGTTCAACGCAATTTTTTTCCATAATGAATAGTTGCAATAGTAAAAATATTATCACCATGGTTATTGTTAAAATGGTTAAAAGAGATTAAACTAATGGATAAGGCTTCTAATATCACAAAAACCTTATATTTATTTAATTTTTTGAGTGTATTAAGGCTTATACTCGTATTATATTTAAAACTTTACTAAATTATATCCACTTTTCATGGTAAATACATTTGTTATATTTAAAAGTTCTTAACACTTACAAGGGTGACACTCCCCTCACTTATAAAAGGGAACATCCTCTCCTCACCTCATCACAAAATTTGTTCACTTTAACTCAGAAAATACCTACTAAAATATCTTCCCAACTTTAATATTAACATACTAGATGTCCTATTCTCACCAAAATAACAATCCAAGAAGGCTTAATGTGTAAGCAAAAGGAAAATACCCGAGGGAGAGGTAATCATGATAGCCAATTTATTTCAAGTTTATTACTTCTTAAAAATCCTATAAATATTCTATAACCCTATTAACATAATTAAATATGAATATTTAAAGTAATAAATATTTTTATCTTAATTTTATAACCATTTTCTATCTTCTTTCCATTTAATAAAAAATGAAAACATCACTTATGCATAAGTACATACTACCATCTCCATAAAGTGATGCATTTTATTTTACATCATAAACTCTTAGAGATGGTTATATATATGGATTTAATTAATATATATTATATCTAGGATATTATTATGATTTTTATGAGTAAATTATTATTTAACTTCCTTTCTTTTTATTCTTTAAAAAATGAAAATATTACTCATGCGTACGTATGGACTGCTGTATCTGTGAAGTAATGTATGTTATTTTTCATCACTTCATCACATGGAACTTTATAAAAGTGTATATAATTAATAAATATGATATTAATGACATTATTATAATTTTTTAGATGATAAAACCATAACCAAGTTGCACAGATTAGAATCTCCAAACAGAAATGTGCATAAAAAACAAAATAGTTAATACCCAAAATATTAATAAAGGAATAATATCTGGTTAGATAAGTATGATTGTGGTTATAATATATTTATTTAAAATAAATATAAATTTATGATACATATTTATAGAATTTTTATGAATTAATTCAATACTTGTGGTATGTGCTTATGTTACAATCTCACTTTTTTTTTCAAGATTATTTATGTTTCAATTTCCATTAAAGGAAAATTTATGCCATATCACACTTAATTACCCTATAATTTATCATCCTATGGTTATTTCATTAGTTTTAATTTATTCTTACAATTTTATCTCTCTTTGTCTGTTAAAAAGTTCAAAATAATTTTTTTAAGAGAATCTGACCGCATTTCTTCTGTAATGTCATGAATCTATCACATCCATATCTATATTTTTCCAAATTGTTTTATAGAAGTTTTTATCTTAATTAAATTTTTTGTTAAAGGTATTTTATACTACCTTTTTTTCATTAAAAATGATTAAAAGGAATATTTTCATCTATTTTTTTGAATCACTTTTGAAATTTTATAAAATTGTGAAAATAATTTTTTCTTTTTAACTTATATGACATGAATGAATTTTCACATCGAAATGTAATTTATTTTCATGATAATTCCTTAAAAGTTTTCTTTTTGTTTTCAAATAAAATCACATTCCTGTTATTGGAGTTTTTAGCTTTCAAAAGTTACAAAAAATAGATATTTTCCCTTGTTTTTAAAAGCACATTTCAAATGCCTTTATAAATGTATTTTTCTTCTATGTTAACATCATTTAAGGATTTTTATGATTCATTAGGGATATTATATAATGATACCATCCACCTTATTTACTTTCATATCTTGTAAAGATTCATTATGAAAGGTCTCACGAAACCAATTTATTTCCATGGGTTAATTAATTGATGATGGAATCATAAATATTATGTTCTTGCGACACACATAAGTATGGTTTATTATTTAGTTATGGTTGAATCCATTATAGCCGTAAAATACATTGGGTAAAGGTGATATATCTCATGAATATACTAAGGTATTTTGGTAATAATTCTTGATCTAAAATATTAAGGTATGCCGATAATAATACCTAATCTAATATACTAAAGGATGTTAGTAATAAATCCTGGTATAGTATAATAAGGTATATTAGTAATAATTCATGATATAATATAATAAATGATGGTGGTAATAATGATTAATCCAATATACTATGGGATGCTGGTAAAAATGAATGATCCATTTCACTAAGGGATTCTAGTGATGATTCTTGATCCATTATGATATGGGATATGTGTGATGATTATCGATCCATTATGTTATGAGATTATAGTAGTGATACCTAATCCAAGATGTTTTAATTTTCCATGCTTATGTTTATTCCACATCCCTATGTTATAATAAATGTTTATGTTATGTTTTTTTATGTATCATGATAATGGTTTTGTTTCAATAACCATTTTTATTGTTATAAAGAAATTTATGCCATGACCCATAAGTTGTGAGATACATTATTCTAGTTATTACTCTATTATGTTATAAACATGTTTATACTCATACCCTAATTCATATATTATTCTCACTTATTATTATCAGTTGATATCTCCCTTGATTACAATTACTGAGAATTTGTGCTCACCCTTTCTTATGCTTCCTTTTCCCTAGGTTATGAAGAAAGTTTTTAAGCACGATATGTATAAGAAGGGTATTATGTGAGAAAAACACTATGGAAGTTGTTGAAGGTATTTCATGAAATAATTTGACTATATATCTAGTCACTAAATGTACTAAACCTTTATAGTTCTCAAGAGTGTATTATTGTGAATTTTTTTGAATAGTCATCTAAAACATTGTAATAAGTATGTATGCTATGCTTAGGTCACCTCGATACCAAAGATATTTTCTAAAGTAACACATGTCACCGGTCTAGATTTAGATTAAATATTTTCTAGTCGTTTTTACCAATTATCCATATCAATCAACCAGTAAATTTTAGAGAAAACTCTTATTTTAGGAAATCAGCTACTCCTAGTATAACTTCAATTGGGAAAGAAACATACATCTAGATAACTATTATCCCATGTGAATATCTAAAAAAAATATCATAAATCTTTCATGTATTACCTATTAAGGTAGTTCCCATGAAATTGAGTGCATTATCTATGGTCCATAAATATAAACCAACTAATAACATTTAGTATTGAAGGACCATAACCCATTCATTTATGGATGCTCTAGGATCCTTTTTTCAATATATCTTAAGGATTTTATAATTATATGGTACACATTATAGATGTGTCATTCTAGGTTTATATTCATCTTAAATATCACATGGATATATTGGAGTTACTTCATAATTGATTTTATAAAATAAATCCTTTAACAGTCCCCTTTTCATTACCAATGAGTTGGTTTTTAGGATATTTCCCACCATACCAACTTGTATTCCCAATGTTTTACTCGGATTCCTTAAGTAGAAGATATACATTCCCGTTTCACAATCTTATTCTTTTAAAGTTTGGTTTATAAGTATTATAATTTATTGATCTTTTAATTTAGTTCTTTGGAGACATTTTTTATATCTTCGATTTACCATTTCTCCATAGTAATAATATAATGGATCTATTTTTGGTCCTCATATATACTTTTAGGAATACTCATAACCTCTTCCTGATATTCTTGAGATTCTCTTACTAAAGTCCAAGTACAGTCTTATATATCATATCACTATAATATACTTTATCTTTATATATCCCATTAATTATGTGGATTTTTATTCATTATAATATATCATAAATTATTGGAGGATTCGTATAAGGCTCTCTATTCAAGCCGTTACCAAATATATCAATCATTTAGTCCAACTTTAGATCCTTTTTCAACCATGAAATTTATTTCTAAATAAAAAATATGTCAAGTTCTCTTAGATTTATCTCAAATTTTAAAATATTTTCTTATATTGTTGAATTTGGGATTCAGTGCACCTAATTTATACCTTTAAAGTGACAATATTATCATGAATGTTCTAGGATTTCTTTTCAAACTTGATTAAATTAGGTTAATTTTGGTAAACTAATCTGGTTTCTAGTATTTAATAATACATTATAATAAAAATGTAATTTTATTTTCTTTCCTAATACCTTAGCCTAGAATCTAAATGTTTATACTAATAGTAGAGACCTATAACCATAGAATCTAAATTTTCATTAAATAATATTCACTAAAGAAGTCCTTTTTAGGCATCAGATACTTCCACTTAATGAATCTGGAAAAGGTGAAAAAATGATTACAATCAAGGGAGCACAATGATACTCAGAAAGGGATAAAGGGACCACATGTTATTGACTTTTGTGATCACTCTTAGAAATTTTTTTAAGAATAAAATAAATAACATAGAGATATTAGAGAGAGAGAATATATGAAATCATACTGATTTCTATTTCAAGTTCATATCATTTATCTCCACAAAAAAATGGGTCAGAGGTCACCCTATATTGGTCTTTGGGAATAGCTTTCCTGAGAATATGTCTAAAACTTCCACTATAAGAATCAATATAAACTATAATATTATAATGAACACTTCTACAAAAACTAAAATAAAAAGAAAAATAAAAAATCAAAAGAAAAAGATAAAACTAAATTTAGAGTTCACAAATTTGAATCTTCCACCTCACACCACAAATTTAAAAGTAAAACATGATAATTTACATGTTCAATTTGATCTTATTATCCATACTAGATATGATAAATATTTTAATCAACACCCATGATCAATCCAAGTTATATATAAAATTTATCATCTTATCAACTGATACAACTTTTTTCTGAATCCATCATCTCCACAAATTTTTTTATGGAGCACTGGATAGTTTATATAACCATAAAAATGTCGTATTTATAATATTTCTACACCTTTAGATATTCAAGGAGCATGTTTTATTCCATCAAAAAGTTTTTTAGATGTTCCATCTCTCCATCCTTGATATCTCACTTGTTGATAATGACTAGCACATCATATCCTACAAATAATATACAATATTTTCTTATTGATTTAGATTTGATCAGATAGATAATCAATTCTATCTAATTTTTTTCACAATGTATCCTATTAAAACTAATCTCTATCCAATATTTATTGCTAAACTATAATTCTTTAGATACTTTATAGATATATCCTTTATTCCATCAACCTGGGTAATATATTTGTAATATCACCAATCTATTTACAAATATAAGAGGCTCAATGTATATAACCCACCACAACTATATTGGATATGATTTGTTCAGAAATTTATTCACTATAAATAGTACCCAATTAAAAGTTTAAATTTTATTCATAAATAAGAAAAATTAATTACTCCCATTCTAAAGTTTCTATGGAACTCGATAAACTCTTCTAGTTCTAAGGTTATATCTGGTATATTTATTTTCAGAATTCCCATTCCTGATATAATTAAAAACCTATTCGTGACTAAAAATTATTATGTTCCCATTTACTTGATATTATTAACATTAAAACTAATACCAGATACTTAAACCTACATATATTTTTCTTTGATGATGATCATACTTATCATATCCTGATCTATATTATTAAAATATTCTATAAGGTCTTCAAATTAATTAAGCATTTCTAGAACATTATTCAAACATATCTTGAATATTTGATTATTTTTATCTATATGGATAATATTATAAATAGATATATAAATATTTTTATAAATATTTATAATCCTTTTCAAATATTTCCTAATTTCTTTAATTAGATTTGGATCCTCATCAAGCTCATTATCTATGATTTCAATTTCTTTCTAAACTTGTTACTAATTAAATTACTTATGAAAATTCTATTGCTACAATTTTTTATACATGATTAGCCTAACTTTTAAATATGGTTGTATCTTTTCATTTAGATACATATTCTATTTATATATTTTTGTTCTTCTAAGATTTATTTTTTGTAGATTTTTTTCACATTTAGTACTGTAATAGCCTTTATAACTATATATAATGCATAAAATATAGATTTTATCTTTATAATTACTATTTATAAATATTTTTGTTTTACTTATTAAAATTATACTTTTCTTGTTGAATAAGTTGTTCTTTATGATGTTTTAGCCTTACTAGATGAAGATCCTTTCTTTTAAAGGAGATTATTTTTCAATAATTCCCTCTATTTTCTAGATTCTATTATTCATTTCTCTGATAACTATCTATGTTTCCACATAATTACTATCAATTTCAACCAGAGATAATATAAATCTACTACCTTATACTTTTTATACTTTAAGGTTCAAAGTAGTATGTTATTACATCTATAGTCACTAGTAGAAAAATAAGTTTTGACATCAGGGTTTTAATATCGGTTAACTAATGTTAAAAACATTTCCTATTGGGTTTTAATATTACTTATTTATCTAACCATCATTAAAACCCTTCTAAATTGGGTTTAAATTTCATTTTTATAAATAACACATGTTAAAAATATAATTTTATAAGAGTTTTAACTTTGGTTTTATATATACTTGATGTTAACAGTAAAATTTCAATTGTGTGGAATCAATATTTTATTTTTTTCATTATGAAATTTCAATTGTCAAAATACTACCTAGATTTTGTTACATCATAGCCAAACATATTTTCATGTACATTATATAACTTCTCAATATCACACCTTCAATATTTTAGATCTAATCCTTTTTATCCACATCAACATTTCGTATCTTATTTATTTTATGATTCCAACATTGTATTTATCAGTATTCTCTCATTATTTAATATCTTTATTTTTGGATTTCCTAATCAATAAATATTTTGATGATTTATTTTTTTATGATGATGAATACTTATTTATATCAAGTTAATAAGATAAATATTCTACATGAGATTTACCATATAAATTTTAAAATACCTTAATGACCACTATTATGGCTGCCGCATGAGTTCTTTCCTCAAAAAAAAAAGAAATATCAAGAAACAATATATTGATTCAAAGGACACTGACAAAATAAATGAAATTAACTCAAATATTTAAGTTTATTTTTCTTATTTTAATTTCTTTTAAAATTTAGTTTATATGTCTTATGTTTTCTTCCAAGATATTAATCTAAATATATTTATTGAAAAAAATCATACACTTTCTATGTTGGTTATTTTGATAACCAATGTAGAAAGTAACTTTTGACTCCAGTTATCCAAAAAACTGATTCCATAAGTTGAAATTTGAACTTTTTTCAAATATTATTAGAATAGATGATTTTAAAAGCCTAAAAAATAATTATTTTAGCATAACTTTATTTAACCAATGTTAAAATAGATATTTTTATAAAAGTTAAAAAAATAGATGTTAAAATTGATTTTTATACTGTTGAATAATATTATCTTTTCCTTTAATATTTCATATATTAAATTTATAATATTTCAATTCATTTATATATTTCACTAATTGTTCTTGAGTAAATATTTTTAATTTTATTTTCAAAAAATCATTGATATAAGAACAATTTTTTCTTATAGTGAATGTTTTTACCAAGAAAGGATCATTAGTCCTAATTATTTTAAGGACTACAAGCAATTCTCATTTATAGATAGGATAATTCTTCTCTATCCCAATGAAACATCCACTCCCACATTCATTGATACTTTCATCATAGTTCTTTTTTATTTTTCAAATAGATCCCCATGCCAAATTTGATGCATCTATTTATAATATAACCCTATCTTTACTCACATCTAAATACTCCAATAATGGGAGGTTATAAGCTTTTTTTCTTTATAATTATGATAAATTCATAGTTATATTCTATCTAATTATAGGGTATCTTACTAGACACCTTTTTTATATATGGGAGGTAATATATTTGATTCATATTCTATGTATTATCTTGAATAAATTAATATTCCAAGAAACACTTGTATCTACTTATGATTTGAAATATCATCAGGGTAAGTTTCTAGCTTCTCTTTAATATGAATTTGATGCTTCAATTTACTTCTCTAGATCTTTAGTCCCAAGAATCATATCTTATCTTAGATCCAAATGATCTTTCTTTTTGAAATTATAATCCCTTATTTTCTAAACTCTTTAAAAACCTACTATAGTTTCTAAATATACACTTATGTGTTGTTAATTAATACTAGAAAATCATAAAATTAAGACTTCCATAAATTGTGATAATCCAAATAATGCCTTATCCATTATCCTCTAGAATATTCCTAGATAATTCATGATTCTAAATAGAATAAAAATAAATTTAAACAAGACTACTGGAATTGTAAACAATATCAATATAATTTGAAGTTTCATTCTCTAATCTTTGATGAAACAATGCTTTGGATAGATTCCTTCCATCTTCATCACCCTTTATCTAGAAAATTTTAAAGGGTCAACCTATCATTGACTCACAATATCACACTTATAAATCACTTTACATCAATAACATGAATAATATAGATATATTGGAGATATATAGAGAAGATATGAAATCATATTGATTTATATTCCAAGTTTAACTTAGTCATATCACTGAGAAAATAGGCCATAATCCCCCTTATTAAAGTCTATGGTCATATATTGATAAGACGACTCACACTTCCATTGTAATACCTGATATAACGTGGAGTATTTTAGTGATTTTTTTGGGAAATCTAAAAGAAAAATAATATGAAAAATAAAAAAATAAATAGTAAAACCAAAATATAAAGATAAAGGTAAACATAAATGTGGATAACACAACTGTGAATATTATACTACACAATGAAAACATAAAAGAAAAATAAGAAAATTGGCATGTCTAATTTGATTTGATCATCCATACCAGATATAGTGTGTCTCTAGATCAGCTCCTAGAATCACTCTAAGTCATATAGAGCATCAATCATCTCTATAACTAAAATGTATTTTATTAATTCATTCATTTCCATAAATTCTTTGATGGCACACTAGATCGTTTCTATAAAAATAAATATATAATATTCATATACTTTCCACACCATGAGATCTTCCAAAATCATGTTTTCTTCCACCATGAAGTCCATCAGATGTTCCATCTCTCCTTATTGAATATCTCAATTGCTAACATTGAATAACACATTGTATCCTATAAATAAAATAACATATTTTCTTGTATATTTAGATTCTATTAGATAAATAATATAATATATATGGATTCATTCATAATGTATCTTGTTTAAAATGAATTCTAGCTTATCTTTATCACTAAACTGTGATGATTTAAATTCTTTTTAGACATTTCTTTTAGTTCTGTGCCCTAGGTAAAATCTCCATGGAATCACCATTATATATGCTAATATAATTAGATTGATGTGTGAAACCAACTATAAAATTGTTGGATATTCTTTGTTTATAACCATCTTCCCCATTTGTGGTATTCAATTATAAGTTGAATTTATCTTTTTTAAATCCTAAAAATTAAACTACTCCCATTATGAAATCTCTATATTACTCAATTAACTCTTAATATTCCATGTTTTTATTTGGAATATGAAGTTTTAAAATCCCTATTCCCCAAATCCTTTAAAACCTTTTCAAGACTGAAAATTATTCCATACCAATTTTCTTGTTCTTTATAACTTTTCTAAAAATGAAAAAAACTTAAACCCTTAACCATATTTCTTCAATGATGATCATACTAATAATATTCTGATACATCTTATTATAATCTTCCATAGGATCTTTGGATTCGTCAAGAATATAAAAAAATGGTTCATACCTATCTTGAATATCTGATTATTCTCCTCTTTTTGGATAATATTATAGAAAAATATATATTTGTTTCTAAAAATATTTCAAATTATTTAGAAATATTTTTAGACATCTTTCACGAGATTCAAATCCCAATCTAGTTCATCATCCATTCTTTCATGTTCTTTATGAAAATGAAACCGACTATGTTCTTCTTGAACATTCTGCTACTCAAGTTATTTATCTACGAGATCATCCCAAATTTTAGAACCAATTTTCATTTTTTCCTTTAGGGAAAAATTCTATTTCTATCTTTTGGTTATTCTAATCTTACTTATTACTTATATTTTCTATACATTGAGTGCTGTAATGGACTCTTTGACCATATACAGTACACTCAATATAGATTTTATCTTTGGAATTACTATATAAAGATCTTTTTTATGAACTTCTTGGTATTTATTATTTTCTTCTAGAAGAATCTATTTTTTTGATATTTCATCCTTAATAAATGAAGATCATTCCTTATAGAGAAGTTTTGATAGAATCCTATTTCATGAATAATTTATAGAGTTTTTTAATTATTTTTTATGGATTTAAATAAATAATCCCATGTAATGTATCGTTTTATAAGAATATGTGAAATTTTAAGGAAATAATTAAAATGAATATAAATAGGGGTTTTAATGGTATATCTTATTAAAGACTATTTTTGAAAATTATTTTTGAGTTTAATTATTTTTTTTCATGATTTTTTAGGTGTTTAATAAAAAATTTGGCTCGCCATAACTATCCCTCAACCAAGTGTGTCTATGCCACCTAGCCAAACTCAAGATTTCACCGACCATGGAATCCCACTGAGAGAGCCTACATGGGTGGAAAAGTGTGAGTCCACAGAATACAGAGTGCAGGGGTGGGCCTAAGACCACATGGGCCAAGTGGATCAGCTCAGCCCATGTGTGTATAGTGTAATAAGGATCCCATACCTAGAGCATACATTTGAGATTGGGATGCATATCAATTTCATTTAGGTGCTCGCGGCCTCCACCTGTAGTTCCAATGTAGGAAAACTCTTATACAAGCACTGTTAATCTTAATAAAAACATTACCACATCATTACAACCTTGATCTCCTATACCTCAGACAAAAGGAAACACCATAATCCATCACTAATAACCTTTAATGTTGAATAGTCACCACTATAGATGATTGAAAAACACTATTGATTCTACCTTATAAGCTCTCATAGAGTTTAACCTCCTCTTACACCACCCCTGATCACCATGGATCCTCTCTAGATCCTCATTTGACCACCATGACCCCATACTAAGGCTTCATCCAGGCTTTGTGATGGATGTATAATGGAGGAAGCCTCTTCTTCTATTGCCGCACCACCTTCATAGATGCCACACCATCCATGTCCCTACTTCCATACATGATCCCATGCACGGATCAAGAAATATGATGCTTCTCCTATGAATTTCAGTTCATAATGAAAAGTAAAAACATTCAATTTCTTTGTGTATTTTCATAAAATGAAACTTGAGGGTCTCACGAGTGTTTAAAAAGATTTGGGAAGATCACCTTGACCAAAGGAAGAGGTCAATATGTTTATATTTCTATAACATAAGAATCTCGTCTACTTATAAGAGGGGTAGGACACCACCAAGAAGAACCTCACACTAGAGGCCAAGCCTTACTAACTTTATTTTGTTCATTTTATTTTTCATTCATTTAATATTTATTTCTTATGTAATTATATTTTAATTCCTTTTATACTTTATTTTTCTAAATAATTCAGGCATATTGTTTTCTTAACAAAATTATTTCCACCCATTTCCATCCATATTATTATTATTATTATTATTATTATATTCTTTTATTATATTCTTCTTATTCTATCCATTTATTTTTCTTAAATTTATTTCTTTTATTTTTCTTCTCATCCTTCATTAATTTATTTTATTCTTTTATTTTTTATTTTTTTTCTTATTTTTCTTCATTCAATTAATGATGTAAATCCATTGCATGTTGTGAATTCTTACTACATGAACTCTTATACTCATGGTAATGAGTAACTGACCTGAGGAATATCTCAGGGGAGTAATCCAATTATTTGACCTGAGAAAATGTTTAAATTGTACTTTGGGTTATTATGATGATAATTTATAGTGGGTGTAATAGTCACTGTGGTTATCTAAAGTTTAGCTTCTTATTCTATAACCATTATCCATCGTTTAAAGAGGTGTATGTGGAATATACTCGGCAGTTGTTAAGAAAATTTTATAGTCATAATTGAGGTAGATAAAGGTGTGCACACATACGATGGAGTGTGTTCACTATTAATACTTGAAATAGACCAATGAAGGTGCTCCCTGGAAAACTCTAAGAAGAACATCATTTATTTTATAATTTTATTTGGTTTTCATTACATGGTAATTTAGAATTTCATGTTAGTTTATTTTTTGTTTTTCATTTCATTTATTTCCAAAAATCCAAAACTCATATTTCATTAATTTCATAAATAATTAAAACAATAAAAAGAATTAGATTTAGGTGAATTAGAATAAGTAGGTAGACAAATTTAGAGCTCCTCATGCGAGATGACCCTGGTCTACCTCTCTACTACACTAGGAAACATTTAGAAATTTACTTTTTCTACACCCCATGACAAGTATGTATCAAAACTGGTGCCATTTATAGAGATCCAATAAATTTTTTCTTTTTCATTTTCTAATTTTGACATTAAAAAAATATTATTATTGTTTTCTAAATAAAAAACTATAAAAAATTCATTTTCTATAATGTATCAAAACATACCATACCTTTATGCATGGTACCGTTACTCATAGGTAAAAGAACAAGAAACAAACTATAATGAGGAGGCCATCCAATGAAGTACTGATGATATTATGATAATTGTCAATAAGAATAAAAAATTTAAAGAGATAACCCTCTCACCTCAATATTTGATGACCATGTTTGATCAACTTCGAGCTGACATGCATAGATTTGAGGCCAAGAAGGAAGTAACACTAGAACTTCCCAATTTTTTTGAATACATCCAAGAAGTTGAGGAAAAAATGGAGGAGTATTCACAAAACAACTATCTGAAAGATAAAATTGAGGATTACCTTGAAGATATAGATAGTAAAGATAAATAATTGTGTGTTGATAGTAATATAGGAAAAGATTTAGATCAGTTTTGGAGTAATTGGGTAGAAGATGAAATGTAATGAGACGTTCCCATCTACAAGATTGAAAAATCATCACATAACTACCTATTTCAAGATATGGAAGAGGAAGACACCACCCAATTGGTGGAATTTGAAGAAAATATCGAGGATCCTAACTATATACTTATATCAACTTGGATTTGACTTCAAGAGGAACTTAACACTGAGGAAGTGATTGAACTAGAACCAACTCAGGGCTGTGATCTTATTTTGAAATCTTTTTTTCCAAATTTTTACAAACTAATTTTATTATCAATCATAAATGATTTAAATTTTCAGATTTATACAATCCATATTTTTTCTTAGAGGATGATAAAGAAACTAAACATGAACCTACTAACTAAGGAAGACAAGACAGAGCTAGCTCATTATGAAAGGGAGAATATTTTTTATTATTCATGTTTAAATTTTGTTCAAGTAAAAATACCTACTTACTTTCCCTTTAAATATTCAATTCACACCCCAATTTGAGTAGGAAATGAGCAAGGAATAGAAGTTTTCATAAGTAGAAATGAAGTAGGAGGATGATCTATAATTCATCTTACACCCGCCATAAAAGCTATACATAATTATGAAGGGTATATATTTGGTGTAATCTATCCATGTATTATTCCTCACCAACAAAGAATATGTGGAAACTCAGAAAATCCATATGCAGTGGTTCGAATACAAAGAATATACATCCACCATCAGACTATAGATAATAGATGGTACTACTGTTTGGAGGCAATAAAAACTTAGGGCCCACTTAGGGGATTATACCAAGAATTATCCTTATATTTTTTTCTAGTAAATTAGATTTCAATTTTATTATTAGGATTAGTTTAGCAAAAATACTCAACCCCTTTATCTTTTTGAGATTAATTGAAAAGAAACTTGTACTTACAGGATTGGTTTTATTTTTTATCCCCATCCATATGGAACCAAATGAAAATATGAATAAAATAATGAAACTAGAAATAATACACATCATGAATTGAATTCACATTGTGAAAGTAATACACAATGTGAAAGTGCCACAAAACTAGGACATGAAATGAGAATTCACAATGTGAACTAAATTAGAACCTGCACAATTCAAAATAAATCTTCATTTCAAATGTGAGTTCACTTCTATCTTTAACTTTTAAAATCTATACATTTTAAGAAACCCTATTGAGCTTTAAATTGAAAATTGCATGCCCTTTCTTAGGATCTTTTCTTTACTTGTCTTATCTATAAGAAAAGAGTTTCTTAGGAATCCTATGAAGACATGTTTTAGATTTAGATGATAATGAGATTTAATGAGTAAAATAGAGAATTGATTAATTAAATTGAAACATGAATAAATGAGGACTCATGATTTTATAGAATAAATTGATTCATCTAAATGAAATCCCTACATCATGTTTCATTCTTTGAGTTTATGAAATTCATTTAAATTGATTTTTTATTATTATTCATTCCAATAGTGATTGTCCTATATCATATTTCCCATTATTGAGAGGATTTCTAGACTAAATATTTCTTATTTTATCTTGAACATATTTCTTTAGTGATATTGGGACATACCACCTACTAGAACTTACATTGAAACTTGTCAAAGAAAATGAATATGAAAAATAACATTTAAAATAATTGAGTCATATTTTGAAAATACCTTATCCTGGAAGACTATAACATCCTATAATCATTCCTATTACTATTTTAACAGGTACCGCCTTAAACTTGTTGTGGTTTTCCCTCCTTTGAGATTGGTAGGATACCTATAATGGTGAAGTCATAGATTTTTTAGAATTTCAACTTTAACTAGATTTTTCTACAGGATGTAGAAGGATTTAACATTATGTAAATGGGTTACACATTGTGAAACTATTATTGGGTACAAGCTGTGAAAAAGGGATTCATGGTGTGAAATTTTACACATCGTAAAGAGTGATTTCACATAATGAATTCTTTAAATAACATATTTTTAATTCTAGATGATGAATTTTTCAATGTAATTTTACACCATGGATTTCACAGCATGTAACTATATTACATGTCATGAAATGTCCTGCATACAATTTTTAAAAAATATGAGCAGCTATTTTGGCTTTGGTTTATTTCTCCAAGCCCTTGGCTCTCAATATAGAGCTCTTCCAGGTTAGTGATATTTCCACTTATTTTTTTGTCTTGATCACGGTGGTTCCCTAGGGTTGTGTTATCAGATCCGGTGGCCTAAGTTGGTGATTATTCATTTATTCTTCTAGATCCTTTAGGATATCTTGTTCTAAAGGCCATTCTTTGGTTAGTTGTGGTGCGGTGAACATCCGTTCTAGAGGTATGTGATGTTTTTATCTTCTACAGACCCCTTATTTTCTAAGTTAAATCAATATTGAGGTGTGTATGGGATTCTAGGGTCTCTGTTGGTGTTATTTGATTTTTTTATTGGTGGATCACATTGCGGGAATGTGAGACTCGAGTTTTGAGGTGGGTGGTTCCATATCTTGACAAGGATAACTAGCCTAATTGTTTTTAGTTCATAAATTTATTCATCAAATTTGTATGACTGTTTGTGGGTGTTGAAAAATGGTTTTTAAATAAAAATGGGTTTCCCTAGTTTTTAAAAAATGAAACGAAAATGGGTACTTTTGAAACATTGAAATTGATTTATGAAAATGAGAACATGGGTTCCATTGGGTACTTAGGTGGAAGGTTTATCTTGAGGCCACAATTCATGTATTGTGATTATCAGGAGGTATTATCCTGGGGATTTTCTCAATCTCCTAGTACTGTTTTTCCAGGGGATAGATATTGACATTATTAGGGGGTTTACTCATGATTTATTCCTCTGCATCCTAGCCATATGTTCTAGGAATTGGATTTTTCACTTGATTTATTATGGTATGAGTAGTCTTCTAGTCCGACCTATGGTGTTCCTTGGTACTGATGCCTATACCGTTGCTTCTGTTTTGTACTCCTTGAATTTTTGAGTTTGTCTTGATATGCATGTTGTACCTGCTTTTTTTTAGAACTAAGAAAAAGGAAAATGTTTACCATGATTTCTATAAAACTGGTTTAATAATTATCATTCCATGTTTTATTTGAAATAAGTATACTGGAATTTTTATACATAGACTTGATTTGGAACACCTGGGTGGGATCCTACTGTGCCTGTTAGCTCACACCCTGCGCACCTCCTCAGTGGCACGTAGAGCTTTTTATGTATTCCAATGCAGGGAAAGGCAAGTCATCATAGTTAGATAGAAAGGTTCTTGTTAGCTGGTTTTGGGTAGATAATGGTGATATGGTTGGATTTCATCCACACCATTACATGAAATAGTTGTTTGGTTTTGGTTCATGTAGTTGGACATGTTTTTAGAGCTTTGAATACTTTTTTAATTGTTAATTTCTTTTGTATTTTGACTATTATGGAATATATATTCCTTTATTATTCCATTATTTTTTCATTATATGTATACATATATTCCATGTGTTTGATCAGGTTGGGAGAAATCATTCCCTATGTTGTGTTGTTCGTTTCTTGGGTGATTTTTGCCAGCCCGTGGGGATTGGGAACACCCTATTGGTATGTAACAGAATGGGTTGGGTGCTGGGTTTGAGGGAAAACTAGGTAAGTACATTAAAATTTGATATCAAATGAGTTCTTCCCTTAAGAGTCCTTGTCTTTGGATGTCTGTTAGAATGGAGATAGGATTTTCGGAACTTCAGAAGTTTGTTGCGATAAGTGCCTGGATAACTCTTGTCCTAAAAAGACTCAAGTTTCTATGGGATGTTGGGATGTGTGTATCTAGTGTTGGTTTTGGTTTTAAATCTTAGTTTTTTCTTATGGGTTTTCTAGTTTGAACTAATATTAATTCTGCTGTCCGATAGTTCTTATGTTTTTGTGTGCAATAGTAGGCCTTTGAGATGTCTTCTAGGAGCTCCTCAGGAAAGTGCAGCTGATACTGCTCAAGGGAATCCACCTATAGATCATAATATCATCGATTCTATAGTACTAATAGTTTTTTCTATTGATCAAGATATAAAAAATGTTTATAACATTGTTGTTGAGGTACAACCAGGAACTGTAGGAGAGATCGATCGATCGTAGGAGTTCTTGTGTGAGAAGCCACCATCCTTTAAAGGAACGACTGAACCCCAAGAGGTGGAGGACTGGAAATATATGATCAATCAGATCTTCTTCTTTCTAGAGATACCTGATAATATCAGGGTAAAGTGTAAAACATTGAAGCTTGAGGGTTCTGGTAAGCATTAGTGGGATTCAATGGTCCAGGCAGAGAGGCACGTGGACTTAGATTGGAAGGATTTTAGAACCCTGTTATTTCTGCATTTTTTTTGAGAGTCCTTTTTTTGAAAGTCTCTGGATTTCATGTCTTTTTAATTGGGAGAGAATTTAATGTCTGCATACACCAACCAATTTTTTGAGCTTGTCCGTTTTGCTTCGGACATGGTGAGGAATGACCAGCTGAAGGATCAAAATCACCTACAGGGTTTACGACAATAAATTATATCGTAGGTTTTAATGTTGAAAATTTATACCTATGTGTATATGGGAGACATATCTATGATTTCATAGATGGATATAGAGGTAAAGGTTGGTTTTCCCAACCCTGCTCTCCCATCTAGTGGAAACTTCAGTGTCATGCATGGGAAGAAAAGGAAGTGGCATGATCATCGTTGGATAGGTGGTGGTGGGTCTCAGAAGCGAGCCTCCTCTGCACCATTCATTGAATCTAGAAATGTGCCTATGACTTGTTATTAGTGTAGAAAGTTCAGAAACTCAAGATTTTCTTGTCCTATGCCCGTAAATATGTGAAATAGCTGTGGACACATTGGTCACTTACAATGCTTCTGTCAGGCTATGACTATGCCTTGTTATGGTCAGGGTTCGTCAGCTCCAAAGGCTACTACTGTGAAGTCAAAATCTTTAAAGACTATAGGGATCCAGCCAAATGCTTTAGGAATGAAGCATTTTCACATAGTACATGAGTGTCCAGTAGAATTTGATGTAGGTCTGGAAATAGTGAGAGGTACAATCCTTATTGCATCTTCAGTAGCAATTGCTTTATTCAATAATAGGGAATCCCACTCTTTTATATCTTCAATTTTTTTTGATATACTTAAACTTCTAATGGATATTATTTCCTTTACAATGGAGTTAGAGACACATTTTGGAAAGAGGAAAGAGAAGGGGTTTCATTGTCCTTCTTATTCGTTAATGATATTCGATACCGAGTTGGTCTGGGATTTTCTCATTCTTGATCTGGATATATTCAACGTCATTATAAGTATGGATTTTCCTGTCACTCATCAATCTAAGGTTGATTGTTATCATCATATTGTCTCATTTCTTCATTTCGATAGAATATATCATGTGTTTTAGGGGGAATAGGACCCAAGGTATGGTCATGCAAGACCTTTCTGCCCAGAGATCACCTATTTTTTGTCTACTATTGTGTTTGATCCTGATGAAATCTCTCATGTATTTGATCTTACCATCATTGTTTATGACTTTTCTAACATTTTCCCAGATGACTTATCCGGTATTCCTCGAGAGAGAGAGGTAGAGTTTACGATTGACCTGATGCTAGGTACACATCCAATATCAATAACTTCTTATCGTATGGAACCAAAAAAGTTGAAAGAGATCAATGTTCAGTTGGAAGACCAGTTGGAAAAGGGTTTCATTCACCCTATAGTTTCACCTTGTATATCCCCTTGCTCTTTTCAAAGAAATCCTATGGTTCACTTTGGTTATCTATGTACAATCATAGTTTGAACTGGGTGAGGGTTAAGAACAACTATTCTTTGCCTCATATGAATGATTTTTTGATAAGTTAAATGGGGAAAAGTGGTTCTCAAAGATTTATATTCAATCAGGTTATCATCAGATTAGAGTTTGAGAGTCTGAAATATTGAAGATAGATCTCAGGAGCAGGTATGGCCACTATGAATATCATTTTATGCCTTTTGGTCTGAATAATTCTCTTACAGATTTTATGGATTTGATGAATCAAATATTCTAGAAATATCTCGATAGTTTTGTGCTAGTGTTCATGGATGATATTATGATTTATTCGAAATTCGAGCATGAGCATGAGTACCATATAAGTTTGGTTCTAGAAATTCTAAAAAATAACTATTTGTATGGAAATATTTTGAAGTGTAGTTTCTGGATTAAAGAAGTGAAGTTCTTAGGGAACATGATTTATAAACATGTCTTATCAGTTGATCTAGAGAAGGTGAAGGCTATTTTTTTCAGGGAAATAACCATGAAATGTCTTTGAGATGCAAAGATTCCTTGGTCTTGGTGGATACTACCAACTGTTTGTTAAGGATTTCTTTAATATGGAATCACCTTTGACTGCTTTTACTAGGAAAGTAGTGAAGTTCACATGGGATGAAAAGTTTCAATCTTCTTTTTGTGATTTGAAATGACTTCTGAAATCAGATCCTATTCTGGTCTTACCTGAACCTGATAAGGGATACATGGTGTTTTGTGATTCTTTGGGTCCTGGTTTGGGATATGTGATTATGACGGATGAACATGTGGTAGCTTATGAATTTCATCATCTTAGACCGCATGAAAATAATCACCCCACTCATGATTTATAGCTTTCCATAGTCATACATTCTCATAAATGTTGGTGGAAGTATCTTTCTGGGGAGAGGTTCAAGTTCTTTTCCAATCATAAAAGTCTGTGGTATATATTTTCTCAAAATCAATTGAGTCTCATATAGAGATGATGGGTAGAATACCTTAAAATGTTTGAATTCGATATCTCTTAAACCTTTCGAAAGGGAAATGTCATTGCAGACACTCTTAAAAGGAAATTACCGTCATAGGCTATTCTAGATTTAAAGGAGGAGTGGAACATTATGGGGATTTTCAATCATTTTCACTTGGATTATTTGAAAGATGTTTCAGGAATGGTTTAGACTAGTGTTCAGTTATCATCATCTCTCCTGGAGTCTGTTTTTTATAGTTAGTGGTAGGATGATGATTTTCAAGAGGCTTGAGAAAGCCTTTATGGTGGGGATACTATTTTTGGTTGGTATCTTTCTACAGATAGTATGCTCCACATGAGGAAGTCGGTTGTCATACTAAAATATGTAATAAGTTTAGTCTTGTTTTATTTTCACATCTCATTATGGGAAATTAATCTAGGAACTACAAAGATGTATTAAGATATGATGCGGTGATTCTGGTGGCTGGGTATGAAGCGTGACATCACATAATTTGTATCTCACTGTTACAACTAACAATGGATAAAGGCAGAGCACTTGTTACTTCAGCCTCTTGTAGTTCCAATTTGGAAATGGGATGAGGTATCCATGTATTTTATTATTGGAATACCATAGAATCCACAAGGGAGTAATTCTATTTGGGTGGTTTTTGATCGGTTGATGAAGTCTTCTCATTTCATTACGATCAAAGATACCACTAAAGTTGAAGATCTAAGTAAGATTTATGTGCAAGAGATTGTGAGGTTACATGGGAGTCCTTCTACCATGGTTTCAGATAGGGTTCCAAGGTTTAACTTGAGGTTCTAGAGGAGTCATCAAGTGTCAATGAGAATTTAGGTCAAGTTGACCACAACTTACCATCCACATACAGATGGTCAGATGCAACATGTAATTTAGATCCTAGAGGATATTCTACGCACATGTGTCTTGGATTTTGAAGGATCATGGGATAACCATCTGGGAATGGTTGAATTTTTTTTTATAATAACAGTTATCAGTCATCAATCAGAATGTATCCCTTTTAGGTGTTGTGTGATCTCCCATGTAGATCACCTCTTTGTTGGGATAAGGTGGGAAGGTATCTTTAGTTGGACCAAGTTTGGTTCAGGAGATGTCTGTGAAGATTTAGGATTTACATTGACATATTATAATATCCTAGAGCTGACATAAATTGTATTAGGATCATAGATGTAGACCTTTGAAGTTTTATATAGGTGAATAGGTTTTCTTGAAAGTTTCTCCTCAGTTGGGTCGCCATCAAATTCAAAAGAAGATAAAGTTGGCTCCGAGATACGTCGGACCATTTGAGATCACTGAGCAGCTCGTAAAAGTTTCTTATCAGTAATCATTTCTGGTTCAGTTGAAGACTATTCATGATGTTTACCAAATGTCTTATCTTAGGAAATACCATACTGATCCCACTCACATTTTGAGTTGGTAATAAATTGAGTTAGATCCAGATTTTTTTTGTTTTGGAGAAACTAGTTGAGATCGTTGAATATCAAGGGAAAGTATTACGTGGGAATTTGATTATGTTGGTCATAATTCTATGGTAACAAGGATCAGATTATCATGATACTTTAGAACATGAGTCATTGATGAGGGATAAATTTCCTCATCTCTTTCCAAGGATTACATCTTTCACATGACTTCTTGGAGATATAAAGTTTTTATGGTGGGGAGTTTTTGACATCACATTACCATTTTATCAGGTACACCCTTAACCTCATCGTGGTTTTTTCCTCCTTTGATATTTGGAGGATACCTATACTAGTGAAGTTATAGATCAATCTAGATTGATCCGTTCGATGTTGGATCTTCATTATGGTTGTAGTGTATCTCTCTAGGTAAGTAATCTTTATGCTTATTCATTTATTATGATCACAATGGCACCCTAGGGCTGCGTTATCGAATATGGTGGCCTAAGTTGGTGATTATTCATGTCTTCTTCTAGATCCTTTGGATGATCTCATTCTAGAGGCCATTCTTTCGTTAGTTTTGGTGCGGAAAACATCTGTTTTTTAGGTATTTAATGTTTTCCTCTTCTGTAAAACCCTTGTTTTCTATATTGGATTAATCTTGAGGTGTGGATTGGATTATATGGTCTCTACAAGTTTCGTTGTATTTTTATTGTTGGTGGATCTCGTTGTGGGAACATGCTACCCAAGTTTTGAGGTGGGTGGTTCAGTATTTAACCTATGATAATTATTTTGATTTATCTTGATTTATAAATTGATTCATCAAATTGGAATAAATATTTGTGTGTGTCGAATTTTTTTTAAAGAGAAATAGGTTTTCCCTGGTTTTTGAAAAATGGAAAGGAAATGGGTACTTTTGAAACATTGAAATTGATTTATGAAAATGAGAACATGGGTTAACTAGGGTACTTAGGTGGAAGGTTTATCTTGAGGCCATCATCTATGTTTTTTGATTATTAGGAGGGATTATCATGGGGATTTAATTTGTCTCTTAGGCCCATTATTCTATGGGATGGATATTGACATTATTGGGGGGGTTTACTCATTGGTTATTCCTCTTCTTCCTAGGAATGTGTTCTAGGAACTAGATTGTGCAGTTGATTTATTGTAGTATGAGTAGTATTCTAGTATCACCTATGGTGCTCCTTGGTATTGATGCTGATGTTTCTGATTCTATGTTGTATTGCTTTTCTTTCTGAGTTATCCTTGATATGCATGTTGCACTTGATTTTGTTTAGAACCGTGAAAAAGAGAAATGTTTACCATGTTTTCTATAAAAATTCTTTGTTGCTTATAATTCCATATTTTATTTAAAATAATCATACATGAATTTTTATACAAAGACTTGATATGGAACACCTGAGTGGGATCCTACTGAGCCTGTTAGCTCATACCCTTCACACCTCTTTGGTGGTGCATAGACCTTTTTATGTCTTCCAATGTAGGGAAAGAAAAGGCGGCGTGGTGAGGTTAATGTCAAATGGTTTTGGGTATATGGCGGTGATATGGGGGGAGTTCATCTACAACATCATATGAAATAGTTTTTTGGTTTTGGTTCATGCACTTGGACTTGTTTTTTGAGCTTTGACTACTTTGACATTTGTTCATTTATTCTCTCTTTTGGATGCTATGGAATATGTTTCCTTTAATCTTTAAATATCTTTTTTGTTCTATTTATACATATATTCCATGTGTTTGATCCGGTTGGGAGGAATAATTCCCTCTTTTGCGTTTTTTGATGCCTTGGTGTTTGACGCCAGCCAGTGGGGATCAGTAATGCCCTTCAGATATGTAACAGAATGTGTCGGGTTACGGGTTTAAGGGTAACTTGAGTCGGTTTATTAACAATACCACATTTACATTAATCCTCATTTATCCCATAGAGTCCATGAATTACCTTTTTAAGAATAATCCATTCTTTTAGACATTTTTATACTTTATACCCCCTCTTAGTATTTTCATGATGTTTTTATTTTGAAGTATGGGGGTGAGGAAAGACATGGTAAGAAGGGATGAAATATATTTTATTGAAAAGTATGGGGTTTATATTTTGGGTATTGTTAAGGATTATGATTATTAATTATAATTTATTGTTTCCCTTCTAAAAAAAAATGAAAAAATAGTGATGGGTTGTGACTTGTAAGGATAAAAATCATTATTACCAGACCAATGAGTTTTATGACATGTGGTTTGGTGGAAGATGTTCAATTCATTCTAATAATAAATTTTATAAAAGTAAAAAATAAAATAAAAAAGTGTATTTTGAAGAAAAAGTATAATAATATAGAAAAATTCAATAAGGAGCACATATTTCATTATGGTTTCATTATTTAAGATATTTATTTGAGCTTGAAAAGTGGGAGTTGTTTATTTGAAGGAAATAATTTCATTGAGATTCTACTTTTGATATCATGCTTAACACTTTAGTGATTAAAATCCACTTTAATATTTGATTTTAATCATAAATTCCTACAATACTTAAGCCTCATATTCATTATAACTTTAATTGTAAATCCCTTATTATTTTATATTCATTTTTACTTTAGAATGTAAGGAAATTAGTTCTTTTAAAATACTATATATAAAGATCATTTTCTCATGATATGATTATAACTCTACTTGAATTATATCGTTTTTGATGAGATAAAAATATTAAAAGGGGATGTAAACCATGATTTGGAATGTTAAATAATAATAAATTGAGAAAATTGAAATAATGAAAAGACAAAGTTCCATCATATTTCAATGGGGAAAAGTAAAATTATTAGTTTGATTAATCTTATGATAATTGGGAAATTACATTGATATTTTATGCTTATTTTTGAAAGATTGATTTAACATTGTTTTTTTTATTTCTTTGAAATTTGAATAATGGTAACATTGATGACCTTTGGAATTCCATTTTGAGATTTAGTACTTGAGGAAAAGCATAGTTTAAGTGTGGGTGTATTTGAAAGAATCCTATTTCGTGAATAATTTATAGATTTTTCTAATTTTTTTGATGGATTTAAATGAATAATCCCACGTAACATAATGTTTTATGAGAATATGGGAAATTTGAAGAAAATATTTAAAGTGAATCTAAATAAGGGTTTTTAAAAGTTTATCTTATTAACGATTTTTTTTGAAAATTATGTTGGAGTTTAATTAATTTGTTCTCATATTTTTTTTTCTAGTGTTTAATAAAAAATTTGGTCAACCTTAGCTAGCCCTCAACCAAGTGGGTCCAAGACACCTAGCCTACCTCAAGGGATGATCAACTATTGAATCCCACTGGGAGATCTTGAATGGGTAGAGAGGTGTGAGGCCATGGAGTACTATGCGCTTAGGTGGGCCTAAGACCACATGGGGCAAGCGGTGTCACTCGGACCGTGTGTGTAGTGTAACCAGGAGCCCATGCCCATAGTAGGCATCTAAGCCTGGGATATAGCTTGATTTTATTTAAGTGCTCGCAACCTCCACCCATAGTTTTGATGTGGGAAAAATCTTATGTGGGCACTGTTCATCATAATCAAAATTCCTCCACCTCATCATGACCCTGCTCGCCCACATCTCAGACATAAGGCACCACTTTACTCTACCATTTTCCACCTTCAATGTTGACTGGACTCCACTGAAGATGATCAAAAAAACCATTGAATCAACTTGAGAGGATTTCCTCAGCTCAAACTTCTATAGTATCACCCATGATATCCATGGATCCTATTTGGAGCCTCATTTGACCACCATGATCTCATATTGAGGCCTTATATGACCACTATAATGGTCAGATGAAGGAGGAAGCCTCTCCTACCACTACTGAAACTCCCTCACAACTAACTCACCTACCACGTCCCTACTATCATGCATAATCCCATTCATGGATGAATAATTCTTAGTCTTCCCCTATAGATTCTATTATATGACACAAAGTGAAAATACTCAATTTCTTTGGGTATTTTCAAAACATAATACCCTTGAGTCTTAGGGGTGTTTTAAGAGATTTGTGAAGATTTCCTTGACTGAAGGAAGAGACCGAGGCATTTCTTTTCCTATAAATGAATAATCCCAACCATTTATAAGAGGGAAATGACACCATTGAGGAGAGCCTCATGCTGGAGGTCAAGCCATGATGCCTTTATTTTATTTTTTTTCTTATTTGTATTTTTCATTCATTTTAGTTTTATGTCTTATGCAATTATACTTTAATTACTTTTATAATTTAATTTTCTAATTAATTCATGCATATTATTTTCTTAACAAAAAGTATTTCCACCCATTTTCATCCTTCTTATTCTTCTTCTTCTACTTATTCTTCTTTTATTTCTTCTATTATTTTTTATTCTTATTATTCTATCCATTTAATTTTATTAAATTTAATTTCTTTTTGTTATTATCCTTTACATTTTTTTTTATTTTTTTCTCATTTTTCTTCCTTTGATTAATGATGTTAATCTGTTGAATGTTTTGAATTCTTCCACCATGAACTCTTATACTCATGGTAATGTATAACTAACCTGGGTAATATCCTAGGTGGTAATCCAGTGCTTTGACTCGAGTCTATGTCTAAATTCTTGTTTGATTAATCTAAGGATCATTTATAGTGGGTTTAATCCTCACTTTTTCTATCTAAAGTTTATATTCTTATTCTACAACCATTATCCCTCGGTTGAGGCAGTGGATGTGGAATGTGATCAGAGACTATTAAGTACAATTTTTATTCACAATTTGGGTAGATAAAAGTGTACACACATAAGGTGGAGTTTTTCACTATATAGACTTGGAACATGTCAATGAAGGTGATCCTTGACAAACTATCAAGAGAACTTCCTTTATTTTTTAATTTCATTTTGTTTGCATTACATAGTAATTTATAATTTCATGTTAGTTTCATTTTAGTTTTTCATTTCATATATATATTTTTAAAAAACTTATATTTCACTACATTCATAAAAAATTAATAGAACAAAAAGAATTATATTTAGGTGAATTAGAATAAGTAGGTAGACAACTATGAAGCTCCTCAAGTGAGATAACCCTAGTCAGCCTCTATGCTAAACTAGGAAATATTTTGAAATTTTCTTTTTGCATGATCCTTGATAGGAATCCATTAAGTTTATTTTATATAACCACTTATATTTTCTAAATTATATCATCCATTTCATTGATAACTAAGAATGATACCACATAATGACTATCAATGTAAATTGGAAACCACCTAGATCTGCTACCTTGTACCATCACTATCATAAGAGTCAAAGTAACATGTATGTTAATTTAAAATGATATCATATTTTCATTTATATTAAATTTATTATATTTCAATTTATTTCTATATTTTTATAATCATTTTAAGTAAAAATTTTCAATTTTATTTTCATAAAATTATTGATATAAGAACTATCTATCATTATAGTGATTTTTTTCCCTAGAAAATATCATTCGCCCTAATTACTTTAAGGACTATGATAAATTCTCATTCATAGACATGGTGATTCTTATTTGTCCCATTAAAACATCCAATCTTGTATGAACTAATACTTTAATTATGGGTCTTTATTATCTTTATGATATATCCCCATGTTGAATTTGATGTATTCATTTCTCAGAAAATATGATTTTCACTCCCACCTGGATAATCCAATTTTGAGACATTCTGATCTTTCTTCTTGAGAATTCAGATCACTTTGGAGTCTTATTCAGTTCAATTATAAGGTATCTAAATAGAAACATTTTTATATACTGGAGTTGATATATTTTTCTAGATATTTTATATATGCAATTGCATAAATTAATATACCAATAAACACTTGTGTCTACTTAAAATTTGCAAGTTCATTAGGAAAAGTTTATAGATTCTCTAAAATATGTGGTTGAAGCTTATCTTTACTTACATAGACCTACATTCCCCATAATTATATATTAGTATGAATATAAATGATCTTTATTTTGAAAATAATAATACCTTAATTTCTAAATAATTAATCTATACGTTGTAAGTGTTTGATATACAATTTTGTATTATTACTAAATACTATCACATCATCAATATATACCGCTAAGAACTATGACATATACTGAATGTGTTGTATATTCTATTATGGAATATTCATTGGTAATTCTTGGGTCCAAATATTATAACTATCCATTCAAATAGTACCATTATAATTATAAATACCATCAACGATATTTCTTCTTCTCTGATCTTAATCTCATAATATCCTAACTTAAGATCAAACTTAGAATATACTATTGGCCTTTTATTCCTAATTATACTCCTTAAATTTTCATGATTAGTAAGATTGTATCCATAATACTTTTTTTTCTATTAAGATCATGGTAATCATTAAACATTCCATCTTTAAACCTCTATTTCTCATCATGATTCATTACCATGAATTACACAATGCAATATGGACTTTCAAAATTCATAATTATCCCAAGATTGATTCATTCTAGAATATATTTTTCAAAATCCTTAATCATTCTACATGGATAGGAATCCCCTTTCATTATGATTACCATAATTAGATTATTAAAGGTAATTAAAGCCTCTATAATTTCATTCTACCATAAGGTTTGATGTTTTTTTGATTAATTTTTAACAAGTAATATTTTTCTTGGATAACACTTCTTCTTCATTTATCATTAGAAATTTCAATCCAACCCGTTCCTTCCACTATTCAATATTTCTATCATATTCTCTATCCTCATCTAGATAGTCCCCCACTTGAAAAGTAGATACATGATTTTCTTGAACTATTATGGTTTTCCCAAAATAATTTTGAATCATATAATTATTGAGGATAATTCCTTCTTAAAATATCATTGCTTAATGATACTTTATAAGGAATTGGATTCCATTCAAGAAGTTATTTATAATTTAAGGAATTAATAAAATCAACTTCTCTAAAAATATTCTCCCATTTCGTTCAATATAAAAATTACTTAACACTTCTTGAATCAAAATTGTTTCATTATTTTATACTATAACTTGAAACTCTATTGATTCTCAGGTTACTCCTAAGAACCATATTCTTATGCAAGAGAATATAAATCTAGTATCTACTTGAGGAATACATGTAGTTCCACCAATTCTTAGCTTCACTAATATATCCCACTCATAAATATTTTCAATGAATAATGAATAACTTATATATCCAACATGATTTTATTTATACTCGTATATGGGTATTTGAAGTTTTCTTTTTCAAAGTATCCTGTTGGAAACTGATGTTCAAGTTGATTATACCAAAATTCCTTTATCTTTTTAGACTGAGATCATCGGATTCTCCAAAGGGATTTCAAGTATGTCTTTTTTAGATCCTATATCTTAAAATTTAATTATCTTGATATTGAATATTATAACCTTATATTATCTTCTTATCCACCTCTATAGATAACAAATCTATTCTTTACATACATGATCACATTTGGAAGAAGCTGGTGTTGCCTTCATTCTTCCTTCAGATCTAGTAAAATCCATTATCTAGGCCACATTATCCTCTTAGTGTTTACCGCTTATGTATTTATTACTAAAATTTATGTTCTTTCATCCTGTAAATGATGCATTAAAAATTCCACATCCTTATTTAGAGTTGACCTCCCAATATTATTGAAATTTATGAAAAGGTGAGTAATTTCTTTGACACATATTATATAGGATTGAAATCCAAATATTATCTACCAGTTCCTCATATTGATATTTAATTATAAATTCCTACTTATAATTATTTCCATATGACTTACATGAAAATATTTGATTACTTTTACATATGATTCTATTACATTAAAATTTTCCCATGATCCTCATAATAATTCATTAAGGAAATTGGATAAACTGCCATATACTTCTTCAATAAAAATTGTTAAATATTATCCCCTTTTTAAAATATGATCTACACCATTATAGATTATTCTAAAATGAAATAATTTGGAATTATTTTTAATATCTTTATTAATGATTTATGGATTTAACAAAGGCACTATAAATAATACTCTATCTATTTTTTATATTTCATCCGTCCCTTCATCCTTAATTATATTGATCATTTCTCAATATGGTACCCGAGATTTTTTGTATAACTCAGACCAATACACTCTAGGTATCTTCCATTCAGGAAAATATATTCCTTTCTTAATGGATTTTATTTTATAAAGAATACACTATATCACCTTTTATATCATCTAGAATTACTACCTATGGATCTTCTTTTAGTGTGATATCATCTTATCGAATCGTTGTTATTTGAAGGTGGATCAATATCATATTAGGGTTCTTATTTTCCCTTTTTGAGTTGGATTTTCCTCCTATTATTACTATAAATATTAATAATATAAACTCTCATAATCCAACTCTATATATTCTATCCTGATAGGATCAAATAATAACTTTGATATATCTTCCATTAGAATTTCTTTATGACTACCTCTTTTTCTTTCCAAATCCAGACATGCATCAGCTCTACAACCCTTCTATTCACAGAACAAAAAATAACAAAAATTGAATATAGACGTTCCTTTAGGTCATCTAGGATACTTACCATATTTTTCATTAATTTTTTCTCTTACATACTTTTATATTTTACTTGGTCTAAGATATTTCTTTGAATTTTTTGGATTTACTCCAAGAAATATTCTCGACGATCTTCTCTTTCTAAATAATTTTTTGGAATTTATTATGTGATTTATTTTAATCATAATTTCCATCCTAGAAATATATTTTGAATGATTTTCCTTGATGTTTACCAGGATCTTGCATAGTTGGTCCACACCTATATCTTCTTATAACAACCTCATGATTCAGAAAATAGGATAAACTCATATATAAGAAATTTCTTACATCCTAAAAGATATGCATCAATATATAATAGAGTATTATCACTTTCTATATTTTTTATACTATTTTAAATATGTAATTTTAAAATGATGAGTCAAGTATTATTGAACTACTTTAGAATAACTATATAGAATATTCTGTATAAAGATATTTAAAGCATACATTTGATCTTTATACCTAAGAAGTTAATACCAATGAAAAAACTCACAAATATATTATTGAAAGTAACACATGTCGCAAGTATATATTTTGGTTAAAGATATTCTTAATTTTTTTTAAATTCTCCATCCTGATCAACCATTAAATTTCTAACAAACTTTTTTTTAAAGAAATATGATACTACTAGTATAATTTTATTAAGAAAGTGACATACTCATAGATAGCCATTATCACAATTGAGTGTCTTAAAAACATATTTTAAAATAACTATACATTAACCTTTATAGTATCTTCTATGAAATTTAGTTCACTATATATGTTCTAAAAAGGTAAACCAACTGATAACAAATAGTATTTTTGGTCCAAATTCCATTTATCTATGGATACTCTAGGATACTTTTCATAATCTATGTTAAGGTTCATACATGCCATGACATACCTACTAGATGTGTCTTTATTGGTCTATATTACCCATGAATATAGAAAAAATATGTGGGGTTTTACTCTTGATTGATCTTTTGAAATAAATCCTTAAATTATTTTTATATCATTCCCAAGGAGTTGGTTTTTATGAGATTACCTTACAGAATAGTAGAGATTCCTAAGGTTTTACATCGATTCCTCCAATGGTATATAAATTATCCTATTTCCTCTCTTTCATCACTTTAAGTCTGAATTTTAGGTCTTCTACTTTATTAATATCTTCATTTTAGTCTTTAGAGACATTTTATATATATCCAAACTCCCATTTATCCTATTTAATTATACCATTGATCCATTTTGGATAGTACTGGATACTCCTCAGGATACTAGAAACCACTTCCTAATACTCTTAAGCATTTACTTAAAAAGGCTATAGATAATAATTTGTAATATATTTCCTTGATATAATTTATCTTTCTATAATAATTTTTATATGTTTATTTTTATCTATGATAATTACTCCTAGTTAATTAGATGTTTTTTCTGAAGCTCTCCCTTCTTGCCGTTGCAAAATATCTCAAATTTTTAGCCTAACTCCAGATCCTCTTCCAAACATGAAGTTTATTTTTCAAATAAAAATACATCATGTTCTCTGACTGGAAATCCTAGAGTTTTCTCTTGATTTATGACTATAAACAAGGATTTTCAATGTTGGGATTAATTTATTATGATTTCTACCTCTAAAACATCATTTTTCTCATGAATGTTCTGGGATTTCTGCTTGAAATCGATTAATTTGAGTTAATTTTCCTAATATAATATGGATGATGGTATTTTATGTTATATTCTAATAAAAACATACTTTTATTTTCTCATATAACACATCATCCGATATTTTTAAAGTTTCTACTCATAGTAGAGAACTCTAAACATGGAATATTATGTTGTGTTCTGTAATCTTCATTTAAACAGTGCTCTATTTTTCTTTATTCCTCCCACCCCATGCTACAATACCCCTATTTTATGAGTCTATGACTAGGTATTAAACAATTCCAATTAAGAAATCCAAAATGTTTATAAAAATTATCACAATAAAATCAAAACAATATTATCCAAAAATGATAAAGGGACTACCTATCATCGACTCACAAGACCACTCTTATATTTTTTTCATGAATATAATAAAGAATAAAGATACATAAAAGAGAAATAATATATGAAATCATATTGATTTTTATTATAAGTTCATATATTTTATATCTATAAACAAATGGACTAGAGGCCCCCTTTTATAGGAATCTAGTTATATATTTCCTGAGAACCTGATGCATGATTACACTGTGTGACTTGAAAAAAAGTAAAATCTTATAGAAATTTTTTTTAGTTATGTTAAAATTAATATAAAAACAAAAATAAAAAGAGAAATATAGTGGTAATGGTGGAGTGAACAACTTCAGATCTTCTACTTCACACCATAAACATAAAAGAAAAACAAGATAGTTTATATATCCAATCTTTCATGATCATTCATTCTAGAAATAATGCATATTTGGATCAATACCAAGAATCAATTTAATTTGTATAAATAATTTATCATCTATCTAATTGAGACATATTTTTTTGGTGACTTCAACCCTATAAATTGTTTGATAGCACTATGTATCTTTTCTCTAATAATAAATATTTATTCTCTATATCCTTTCCATGCCAGGGATATCTTAAAGGATCTTGTTTTCTTCCATCATGAAGTATATCAGTCATTTTGTCTCTCATTAAATATCTTTCTAGTTGATGATGACTATCATATTGTCTCTCACAAAGAATATACAATTCTTCTTATTGATTTGTGTTTAATAAAATAGATACTTCATACTATCTGTATTCATTCAAAATAAAACCAATTCAAACTAAACTCTAGTTAGTATTCATCACTAAACTATGCTTCTTTAAATTATTTTTAGAAAGGTCATTTAGCACAGTTCCCTATGTTCAATCTCCACAACATTTCTAATATATTTTCTAATATGATAATCATGATATGTGTAACCCACTATAGAAAACTTGGATATTCATTATTCAAAACCATATTCACCATATGTGTTTTTCAATTAAAAGTGGATTTTATCTTCTTAAATCAAAAATATTATACTACTCCCATTATAAAATCTCTCTGGAACTCAACGAAATTTTATGGATCCAAGGAAGAATCTAATATATGGAGCTTCAAAATCAATGTTCCCAATATGATCTAAAAACCGTTCAAGATTAGAAATTATTTCATGTATGTTTCCTTGATCTTTTTTTAACTTTTTCAATAAGACTAAAAGCTTCAACATTTTTCCATATTTATTTTGGGATGATCATATTGATCATATCCTAATTTATCTTCTTACAATATTCCACGAGGTCTTAAAATTCATTGAGAATGCCTAGAACATGGTTCAAACATCTCCTGAGTATCTGATCATCCTTTTATTTTTGGATAAGATTATAAAGAGATTTATATTTATTTCTAGAAATATTTGGAATCCTTTATAAACATGTACATATTTATTTCATTGGATTTGGATCCTCATATATCTCATCATCCATGCTTTCATGTTTTTTTAACTTACTACTGATGAAGTTCCTCCAGAACATTATGATTCACAATTTCTTCATCAACCTGACCAACCTAGGTTTTAGAAAATATTTTATATTTTTATTTTAGAGATACCTTATATTTTTATCTTCTATTTCTTATAATATTTCCCTTTTATCATATTTTTTTCACATTTAGTGGTGTAATTGACTTTATGACCATATAAAAAACATTCAACATGGATATTATATTTAGATATATTATCTATAGATATTTTTTGTTTTAATTATTAGTATTTTTGATTTTATTCTATAAAAGCCTATGATTTTTGATATTTTATCCTTATTGAATGAAAAATAATTTCTTATGAAGTATAATCTTTTCTATAATTCCTTCTATTTTCTAACTTCTATCATTCGTTTCTTTGATAACTAGGTATAATTTTATATAATTATTTTCAATTCAAACAGAACATATCTTGGATTTTCTACCTCTGTTGTATGATTTAAAGTAGCATGTTATAGAATATCCATTGATATTATATATATTTTTTAATATATTATATATTAAAATTTTAGTATTACAATTCCTTCCTCTATCCAACTAATCCTTCCTGTGTAAACATTTTCAATTTGATTTTCATAAAATCCTTGATATAATAACTATCTATTATTAGAGTGAAAATTTTACCCCAGAAGATCTCATTAAATCTAATTCACTTAAAGAATGTGAGAAATTATTTTCCATGGATATGAAAATTATTATCTTCCTCATTAAAACACCCACTCCTGTATCTACAAATACTTTCATCAGGGATCTTTCTTAACTTTATGATACATTTCTTTACCAAATATGATTCATTCATTTTTAAGATAAATTGATCTTTACTCCCACATGGATACTCTAATTTTGGTATATTTTGATTTTTTTGATTTATAATTATGATCACTTTAGAGTATTCTTCTATCCAATTCAAGGTTTTGTTACTAGATACCTTTTTTAGGATTGAATCAATGATATTTTCTAGATTTTTTCTGTATGATCTTACATAACTTAATATGTTAAGAAAAACTTGTATCTTATTTTGATCTATAAGAACATTAGGGAAAGATTCTATATTATCAGTAATATATTATTGAAACTTATCCTTACATCCATGGATCTATTGTCCCAATAATTCTTAGGTTTCATCCAAATGATATTTCTTTATGAAATCATTATCCCTTATTTTTTATTCACTTTATATTCTTACTATAAGTGTTTGATATTTTCTTCTATATTCTAACTGGAATACAATAAAATAATTAATATATACTTCTATGAACTATGGTTATCCACCATATTCCTTTTATATTCCCTTTTTTAATTTTCTAGGGGAATTCATAAGTCCAAATGTTATAACAATACATTAAAATCGTCCTGCTATAATTATAAATGATTTAATTATGATCACTTATTCTTTGATATTAATCTAACAATGTCACAACTTACAATAAAAATTACAATATACCATTGAACTTACATTATCAATCATTTTTCTTATATACTTATAACTAGGAGGATTTTATCCATCATCGTTTGTGGAACTATTAAGATATTAGTAATTAATAAATATTCTAGATTTAACATGCTATTTTGCAACATTATTTATTTCCATGAATGTTACACTCTTATAATTAATTTCACTATTTTTAATTAATCCAATATTGATTATTTTTTGAATATATTTCTCATACTCCTTAATCATTCCATTTAGATAGGAAACTACCTTGATTTTGATCACTATACTAGGATCTTTAGAGAAATTATAGCTTTTGACATTATCTTGTACCATAATTTTAGAGGTTTGTCTAACCAATTCTTTGATAAGTAATATCTTATATTAAATAATTAATCTTATTTATTTATCCTTATAGATTTCAATCCAACAAGTTCTTTCCACTAATTAATCTTTATGTGGTATTCTCTATGCTCATCTAGATAATATTTCACTTATCAAGTTGATCATTTTTTTTCTAAATTTATTATTATTTTCCCAAAATAAGTTGGAATCAAATAATTATTGGGTATAATTCCTTATGAAAATATCACTACTAGATGAAATCTTTAAGAAATTTTTTTCTAATAAAAAATTTATTTGTAAATTGAGTAATAAAGTAAAGAAACTAATCTTTAAATATTCCCCCATTTAGTTCCATCTAAAAATGTTTTTCCACTTCCCAAATTACTACTCTTGAGTTTTTACATACCATAAATTGAAACTCTATGGATTCCTAGGTTACTTCTAAAAATTTAATTATTGTATAATAGAAGGTATATTCTATATTTTTTAGGGTAGTACATGTAGTTTCATCATTTTTTATCATCAATAATTTATAATACTCCTCTATATTTTCATTGAGTAACAAAGATCCCATATATCTCAAATGAGATTATTTATTCTCATAGACGGGTATTCAAATTTTCATTTATCCTACTAGTTTTTTGGAAACTAATGTTCTAGGTACTTATGATTAAGAACCTTCATTTCTTCCTTATGAGATACTTGTATTTTCTAAAGGGTTTTCAAGTGTGTTTGATTTTATATTTTCTATCTTCAAATATAATCATCTTAATATTGAGTCTTTTGACCTCGTATTTTCTTCTTATCCAATTTAAGAGATAAAAATTATATTCATGAACTATTTGATCACAGTTATAATAAGTTTCTTCCAACTCAATTATTCCCCCAAATCTGGTGAAAACCATTCTCTAGGCCATGTTAAAATATTAGGGTTTACCAATTATGGATTAATTACTCTAATTGATGCTTATTTATCCTAAAAAAGATTCATTAACCCTTACACACTATTTCATAGATTTAACCTCATCATATTATGAAAATTTACAGAATTATGAGTAATTACCTCGATACATATTCTATCAGATGGACATCCCAATATCTTCTTCTAGTTCCTCATGTAGATATTTAATTTTAAAGTCCATTTGATAATTATATCTATAAGCACTACATGAAAATTTGGGATTAATTTTACCCATGATTTTCTTGCATGAGAGTTGGTTTGTGCTCATCTTAATAATGCATTAAATAAATTGGATAAACTGGAATATACTACTGTAATTTGGATTAGTATATTTTATCCCATTATAATAATAATATATACACTAATTTGGATTATTCTAAAATTAACATACCTTGAAATATTATGAATATAATTACTAACACTTTTTGGCTTTTTAAAAGACATCATAAATATTCCACTATCTGTTTTATAGAATTTATATGTATCTTTATCATTAAATATTTTGGTCATTTATCGATATAGTTCCCATGACTATTGGTATTCCTCATACCAATAACCTCTAGGAATATTACATTCTTAAAAATATCTTCCATTTTAATGGATTTCAGTTTATAAAGAAATAACTATATCACCTTCAATTTCCTTTAGTATTACCAACTCTAGAGAATCATATGGTGTACTAGCCTCTGTTTGAATCATTGATATTAAAAAATATCTCAATATTGTATTGTGGACTTTCTATTCCTTATTTGAGTTGTATTCTTCCTCCTTTAAGTAATCTAAATATTAAGAATATAAATCTCATCATTCAAGTCTATATTTTCTCCCAAGATAGGATCAAATAATAACTATGATGTATCTTACATCAATATTTATTTGAGACTACCTCTTATTCTATCCGCATCTTGACATGCACCATCTTTGTGACCCTTCTTTACACATAACCAAAAAAATAAATAAAAATTGGATAGAGAATTTCCTTTAGATTGTTTGGGATACTTCCTATATTTTCCCTTAAAGTTTTTTTCTCAAATCCTTTTGGATTATATTTAATATAAGATATTGATTTAAATTTGTTACTTTCTTCTAAAAAATGTATTTTATGATCATATCATTCCAAATCCTTTCTATAATTCTTATGTGATTTATTCCATTCAAACCTTACATATTAACAATATTTTTTGAATGATTTTTTCCAGTGTTTAGAAAGAAATTTCTTAGTTATACCACACTTATATCTTTCTATAACACCATCATACTTTAATAAATCTGATTAACTTATATGCGGCATATTTTTTATGTTCCACAAGAAATAACTCTAAATAAAATATATTTTTATCACCCATATTATTTTTTCCACCTAAACTTCTAAAGTGTCTTGAAAATATATACTTTGAGAAAGACGAGTCTTTGAGGATTATAAAATACTTAAGGATAAATACCTAGAATATTATAGATAAATAAATCTAAGTAATATTCTTGATATCTTGGTCTAATAAGATAATACCTATGATGAAACTCACTAAGATATTCTGAGAAATAGCACATGTCACCACTTTGGATTTTAGTTAAATCTTTCCATATTTTTCTATGAATTATTCATCCTTATCAACCAGTGAATTTCCAACAAACTCCTTTTTGATAAAATCAAATACTACTGGTATAAAATTTATTGGGAAAGTGATATAATTCTTGATATACTTTCTCATTTTTGAGTATTTTAATAGTATATCCCAAAATATCTTAGTATTAACTCTCATGGAAGCTCTTATGAAATAGTGCACTATCTATAGTCTATGATTTTAAACCAATTGATTTTATATAATATCAATGGTATAGATTATGATCATTTATTGGTTCCATGAGATCCTTTTTTAAATGTTGTTTAAGGATAGTGTATTATTTTGGTACACCTTCTTGCTGTGTATTAATATGTATATATTCATCCTGAATATAACTAGTATTTATGGGATTTACTTCTCAATTGATTTTAAAAAATCCCTAAATGGACCTTTTCTATCATTCATAAGGAGTGGGTTTCTAGGAGATCACTTTCCATACTGTATTGTATTACCAAGGGTTTACACTGATTCATTCAATGGGAAATGAACAATCCTCTCTCCAATTTTTATTCTCTTTGATTTTGTCTTGTAGGTTTTCAAATTTCTTGATATTTTTATTTGGGTATTTATATATACATTATATATCTCCAAGATCCCATTTATCTTGAGTATTATATCATGTTTCTGTTTATAATACTCCTAAATAATTTGAGTAATACTTAAAACATCTTCTCGATACTCTTTAGATTCTCCTGCTAAAGGATTATTTTAATATTCTATGATATATCTCTCTGATACACTTTATATTTTTGTATCCCTCTTAATATTATGATTTTTATATATGATAATGGTTTTTTATAATTAGAGACTTCATCTAAATATATCCCTTCAATACACTTCCAAATATCTCAAATATTTGGTCAAACTCTATATCAACTTTTGGTCATGAAGTTTACCTTTCAAAGAAAAATACTTCAAGTTCTCTGACTAGATCTCTTCAAGTTCTCTCAAGATTTACAACTAGAAACCTAACTTGTGGAAGTTGGGATTTAGTGTACCTTGTCTTTTAGAGAATTAGTCTTATCAATAGTGTTTTGAGATTTTGTCCCAAACCTAATAACTTAAGATTTATTTTCATAATATAATATGGTTTTCAGAATTTAATGATAATTTATTAAAAAATGTAATTGGATTTGTTCTCTTAATACCTTATCCAAGATTCTAAAAGTTTTGGATCATAATAGATACCTCTAATTATGGTACCTGATATTGTCTTATATAATATTTAATGAATAAACACTCTATATAGATTCCCATTCTTCCTTAGTGGAACTTTTAAGATTATGATATTCAATAACCATTATGTCTTCACCACATTATTTCAAATCACGATTCTTTAGCATGAATGATTCAATCCTATGATAACATTAACTATGATTGATTAATATAATATTAATTAATTATTGAATCTGGTTCTCTAACTCCTTAATAATTATATTTAGATAGACAATTCCCTTACTTCTGATCACTATACTAGGATCCTTAAGGGTAATTGTAGCTTCTGATATTTTTTTTGTAATTTTAAAGGGTTTTCCAACCAATTCTCTAATAATAAATCTATTATCTTTTCTAATGACTGTTATTCATTTATCCTTAGAACATTCAATATAACAAGTTTTTTTTACTAATAATTTTTTTCTTAGTATCAATTATCCTCATCTAGATAGTCTTCAACTTATAAAATATAATATTTATTTTCTATAACTGTCATGGTTTCCATAAAATAGATAGAATCAAATAATTATTGAGGATAATTCCTTAAAAAAATATCATTACTAGATGATATATTTTAAGGAATTGATTTCCAATCAATAATTCATTTATAACTTTAAGAATAAAGTAAAAAAATTACTTTATATATATTCTCCCATTTAGTTCAATTTGAATTTTCTTTAACACTACTTGAATAAGAAATATAGAATTATTACCAAATATAACTTGTAACTTTGTGAATTCATAGGTTACTCCTAAGAACTAGATTCTTGTGAATGAGAAGGTATGTCTTGTATCTACTATAGTGTAGCATGTAGTTCTAGAAATTATTAGATTTACTAATATAGACTAATCATCTATATTTCCCCTGAGTAATGAAGATCCCATAAATCATATATGAGACTATATATCCTCATAGATAGGTATTCAAACTATTCTTTTTCTAACTATTTCTCTAGAAATAGATGTTATAGGTGCTTTTACTAATGTGCCTTAATATCTTGTTAATAATATCCTTGGATTCTCAAAATGGAATTCAAGTATATATAATTTGAGATATTCTATCTTCAAATATAATATTCTTAATATAGAGAATTCTAACCATAGATTATCTTACTCTCTATTTTAAGAGATAAAAAGTATATTCCTAATATATTTGATCACAAGTGGAAGAAGTTTATTCTTCCTTCATTCTTCCTCTAGATCTGGAGAAACCCATTCTCTAGGATATGTTAACCTAATAGGTTTAACACTTGTGGAGTCATTAATCTAATTTATATTCCTTCAAACTGGAAAAGATGCATAAGAGTTTCTCTACACTTATTTAGAGAAGGCCTCCTAGTGTTATAGAACTTTACATAAATATGTGAAATTGCTCTAACACATATTATATCAGGTGGGCATCCAAAGATATTCCACCTATTCTATATATTTATATTTACATCTAAATTCCTTCTAACACATCTTCCTATACTCAATATGTGAAAATATGGGATTAATTTTACTTATGCTACTCATATATGTAAATTTTCTTATGCTCATCCAAATATTTCATTTGAGAAATTGGGTAAAATAACATTTACTACTAAAATTTGGATTGGTAGATGTTTTCCATTTCAAATAATAATATCCCCACTAATCTATAATTTATTTCCAAATTCACATACTTGAAATTATTTTGGATAGACTTACTAACCCTTTATATAATTATCAAAGTAATTATAAATAATCCTTTATTTGTTTTAGAGAATTCAAATATCTCTTTATCCTCAAAGATTTTATACTTTTATTGATATTGTATCCAAAATTTTTGGTATACCTTAGACCTATAAAATATAGGAATATTCTATTATTTAAAATCTATTCCTTTTGAATGGATTTTTGTTTCTAAATAATGAATTATATCACCTTCCATCTCATCAATCCCTACTGGATTTAAATAGTTTTTTTATAAAGTATCCCTTGATCAAATCATTACAATTCAAAAATGGGTTAAATGTATATTTGAGTTATTATATCCCTTGTATGAGTTGGATTATTTCTCCTCTGAGTAATTCAAATTTAACGAATATAAACTCTCATCATCCAATTCTATATCTTGTCCTCATATAGGATTAAATAATAACTTTGATGCATCTTCTATAAATATTTCTTTGAGACCACATATTCTTCTATTCACATATAGACATGAACCTACTCTGTGAACCTTCCTCACATAGAACCAAAAATAATAAAAATTGGATAGTGACTTTCATTTTTTGGAATCTAGGATAATTCCCATATTTTCCTTAATTTTTTATTTTGGATCCTTTTGGTTTCTATTTGGTCTAAGATATAATTTTGATTTTTTGGATTTATGCTGAAAAATATACTCAATGATAACCTTTTAAGGTTTTTTTATAATTTATTTCATCTACACTTTAAATATTGGAATTATATTTTAAATGATTTTTTAGTGTTTACCAATCTTCTTAATGGTTGGACCACACTCATATCTTACTATAATACTACCAACCTTCAAGAAATAGGATGAAATCATATATAGAATATTTTTTACATCTTGAAAGACACGAATCTAAATGAAATAAAGTCTTATCACACACTATATTATTTATATTTGAACTACGAAAGTATCTTGTAAATCTATGATTTGAGAAAGATGAGTTTTTATTAATTTTTGATCTAATTTAGGCCAACAACTTAGAAAAATATATATAAATATATCCAAATAATATGATTGATCTCTAGGACTAAGAAGATAATACCAATTCTGAAACTCAAAAATATATTATTTAAATTAACACATGTCACTAGTTTGGATCTTTGTTAAAGTTGTTCCTAAATTTTATAACAATTATACTTACTGATAAACTAGTGAATTTTTATCAAACTATTATTTGATATAATTGACTAATAATAGTATAAATTAAATTTGGGAAATTGATAGACTCCTAGATAGTTTTTATCACTTATTAATGTCTTAATAACATATCCCAAATTCATACTACATTACCTCACAAGGATGATCCTATGAAATCGAGTTCATTATCTATGGTTCATGAATATAAATCAGATGCTATCATATAGTGTCAAAGCTCTAAATCCAATTCATCCATGGATGTTATGGGATCCTTTTCACAATCTATCTTAAGGATCATACTATGTTTTGGTATATATTTTTAATGTGTCTTCTAGGGTTTATATTCATCCTGAATATAAATAGGATATATAGGATTTAATTTTGAATTAATACTTTGAAACAAAATCTTGAAAAATAATTTCTGTCATTACCATGGTGTTGGTTTCTAGGATATTTCCTACCATACTAGCTCTGCTTCCCATGGTTTTACACTGATTCATTTAGCAGGAGACTAAATTTCCTCTTTTATATTATTTTTCTATTAGTGACTAAATTGTAGGTATTCTAATTTCTTTGGTTTTTTGTTTAAGTATTTGGAAACACAATCTATATCCCCTAGTTCTTAGTTCTCATGAGTAAAAATATAATAGATCTGTTTCTAGTAATATTGGATACTTTAAGGAATACTCGAAACCACTTCCTGAAACTCTTGGGATTCTCCTACTAAAGCACAAGTGTAATCTTCTAAATTATATCACCCTGATATAATTTTTATCAATGTATCCCTCTTTATATATTTATTTGTATCTATGATAATGTATCCTTGATTATTAGAGGCTTTATCTAAATCTCTCCCTTTAAGCTATTTTAAAATATTTTGAATATTTGGTCCAACTCAAGATCATATTTCCACTATAAAGTTTATTTTCCAATAAATAATACTTTATGTTCTTTAACTATATGTCCTATATTTCTTTCTAGATTTATAACTAGCCAGATAGCTTATTGAAGCTAGGATTTAGTGCACATGATTTCTATCTTTAGAGTATCATTCTTCCCATGAATTTTTTAGGATTTATACATGAACTCAATTACTTTTGGTTCATTTTTTTAATATAATATAGTTTTTTGGTATTTGGAAATACTTGATAAGATAAGTGTAATTGATTTTTTTTTTCATAATACATCATCTTTGTTTATAAAAATTTCTACTCATATTAGTGACTAATAATTACGGATATGAAGTTTTGTTCTAAAATATTAAATAAATCATCACTCTAGACGGATTCCTTCTGTAATACCCATGCTTTGATACAACTAATTGATGAAGGAAGCTAGAAAAATCACATAGAGGAAGGAATGAATCCAACTAAATCACTACTTTAAACAAGATTTTAGAACAGAACTTCAGATTCCATGGTTATAGGTTTCTATTGTGATTATAAAGTTTTATAAGCTAGGATTAGGTATTTAAAAAAAATTCAATTATATTTGTCTTATAAAGTATCATCAAATACCAGTATCCAAATTAGATTTTGAAAATGAAATTGATGTAATCGAGTTCAAGAAGAAATACCTAAACATTCATGAGAATATCAATTATCTAAAATTAAAAATTAGCCACACTAAATTATATATTTCAAAATATAGGTGGATATTTTGAAATCTAGATAAAACTCTAGGATATATAGTCAGTGACCTTTGATTATTTTTCTTCAAGTCCAGAATAGGATCTAGAGTTGGATCAAATATTTGATATATTTAGTAGAATTTTTAAGGGATGGATTTAGGTGAATCCTCTAATAAATAACCAACTATTGTCATGAATACAGTTCTAAAAATAAAAAAACATATAAAATAAGGAAGTATATCAGGGAAATATACTATAGAATATCATGAATATACTTTGGTAGTAGAAAATAAAGAGTATCAAGAAATTTTTTGAGTATTCATTGGCATATACAAGAGTACCAGAAATAGATATATGATATAAGTAATTATAAAAAATGGGAGATTTCAGATATAGAACTTGTATCCAAATACTTAAATTAAAATATTAATAAAATAGAATACCTAAAATAAAGAATATAAGAGAAGAAAAAGAAGCTAAAATAGGAATATTTATCTTCCATTGAAGGAAGCTGTGTAAAACCTTGGGAATCCAAGTCATTATAAAATGAGATTTTCCATAAATAACTCCCTTGGAATGATAGAAATGATCATTCAAATAGTTTTTTGAAAAGATTAATTTGGAAGAAAATCCCATATATCCTAGCTATATTTAGAAGAAATATAGACCAAGGGAGACAAATCCAGAAGGTGTGTTGTAGCATGGTATAATAATTAAGCTAGAATATGAAAAGTATCCCAGAGTAACCATAGAAGAATGATATCTATTCCTTATATACACTACTATAAAACTGGGTTTATCCAATGCTAGGGATTTAATATTTCTATCTAAAATCAATTTTAAAGGGGTATTTAACCGTGCTATAAAAATTACTAAAAGGCCCCCCTTTATTAATGATTTTGTAGAAGAATTGATAAAGACCCCCCTTTATCAGTGATTTTTTACTAGCATTGATAAAGGGTATATTTAAAAAAATTATTAAAAAATTAATATATACATATATAAATATATTTATATTGATATAAATATATAAATATATTTATCGTGACATAAATATATTTATATTGATATAAATATATAAATATATTTATAATGATATAAATATAATATATATTTTTTAAATATGTTTTAGAAAAGGATAAAAAACATTTACACTTAATATATAAGTTATTTAGTGAAATTGGATTATAAAATAATTAATTTTTTTTGATTAATAATTTTTTAATTATTATATATTGACATTAATTTAATAAAAATTTGAAAAATAAAATAAAAAACATAATAAAAGGTCAAAAATAAGTTGAGAATGTAACTCAAACATCAAACAACCATAACTTCTAATCTGGGTGTTCCTTTCAGCTCTATCACATATCAAATCAAAGATTTTGAATATTTCTATGTTGTTTTGACTGGGAAAACCCTGGTATATGTTTTTAATGGTCAAAAGATGCACTGAAGGCCTCCAAAAATGAGTTTTTTGTCTGGGTACCCCAATTTTTTTAACATTCTACAGAATTTCAGCCTCATTTAAGGGGGGGATTTTTTCCTATTTTCTGTGCAGACTAATTTTATTCCCAGGTATTAAATTTATATTGATATTATGGTTTTAAAATTTTATCATTTTTCACAATGTAGTTTCATTTTTAATTAAATATATGCATATTTTGTTATATTTACATATATAAACCACTTGTATAAATACTTATATCAATATATTTACGTAAAAATATATTTTTAAATATATAAAATAAATATTTATTATTCATTTTTAATGTTAAAAATCATCTATTTTTTACCTTATAAAAATGAAATTATATGTATATATATTTTTTATATATACATATGTGTGTGTCTTAATAAACACACACACATATATATATACACATTTATATTCCTATATATACACACACACATATATATATTTATATTATAATATATATAAATTAATATTAATATATAATATAGTTAAATAAATATAATTGTGTATATATATATTTCAAAAAATTTAGAATATATACAAATAGATAGAAAAGTTGTTAAATATACAAAAAAACTTGCATGACATAGTGGTAAAGAGCTTCAGTCACATAAGGGAGGTCCATAGATCAAATCTAGGCGTGTGTATGAATTTGGGGTAGCCTTCTAGCATTTATGAAGGTGGGTGAGTTGAATGATGGCAGATGGGTAGTGGAAATCACTGTGAAAGGGGGCTGTGAGTGCTGAGAATGGTGGGTGAAAAATTAATTTTTTTCCATATTTTTAACAGTGATTTTTAGCGTTGTTAAAAAAAAACCTTTAACAATGCTAAAAAAGTTCTATTAAAGGAACCCTTTAACAATTCTAAAAAAAGAACTGTTAAAGTTACCCTTTAATAGTGATAAAAATCACTATTATAGGGTGCCTTTATTGGTTTTTTAGCATTTTTAAACTATGCATTTAAAAATTCTTTTGTTAGTGCTATCAAAACCCCCCTTTAAACATTTATTGAAATATCAGTGATTTTTAAGAACTGATAAAACCCCTTAACTTTCATTTTTAAAGACCTGATTTATAGTAGTGATATTATATAATATTAGTTGGTATATAGTTTTCATCCATAAATAGTGAACTTAATTTCAATGGATCAACCTTGAGATTTAATGTAGGGATATTTTAGGATATAATGTTTAGAAAACTAGAAGTTATAAAAACTATCTAGGGGTATTTAATTTTCTTAATCAAGGTTATAAAAGTAGTACCTGATTTCCACAAACGTGAGTTTACTATAAATTCACTCATTTATCAAGATGGTAAATTGGTAGAAAAAACTAGAAATTTTTTAACCAAGATATAGATTTGTGACATGTGTTATTTTGAGGAATATATTTTTGAGTTTCATCATTGGTATTATCTTATTGGAATTGGAGATGAAGAATACACTTTAGGTGTATATATATAGAAGCTTCCAAGATGTTGTCCTGAAGATGTTCAAAAATCCTTGAAGACTTTTCTATCTCAATGTATAGATTTATAACATACTTTAAGATTCTGAGTAAAATTAATAAGTTATTTAATAAGTATTTATTTTATGTATTGGTATGTCTTTCAATATATAATAAATATATCATACATGAATTATTTATGTTGTTCAAATGTTTTGGGTGTTATAGGAAGATATGGGTGTGGTCTAACCAGACAAGATATTGGTAAAATATAGTAATTTTTTTTCAAAATGTATTTCCAAGATGGAAAGTGTAGATGAAATAAATAAAATGAGAATGCATGGAAAGTATTTGGTCATATAGAATCATCTAGTAATTTTTTTTGTATAAATCCAGAGAAATTAAAGTTATATATTAAACCAAATTGAATCCAAAAGGATATGAGTTAAACCTTTAAGGAAAAATAAGGGAAGTATCCCAGAATCACAAAAGAAAAGTAACTATCCAATCCTAATTATTGTTGGTTCAATTTAAATAATGGATATAAATATGATGCATTCCTTTATGTTGATAGAAGAAGTGGTAGTCTCAAATACATATTGATGGAAGATGCCTCAAATTTATTGTTTGAGCCTATATAGGGAGAAGATATTGTCTCAGACGATTAGTGTTTATATTCATTATATTCAAAGCACATATAGAAGGGAAAAACCAATTCATATGAGGTAGAGACTAATCCTAATATAATTTTGATCTAACTTCAAATAATAATGATTTGAGCATGGAATAGTATAACAGAAGGCTCTAGAGAGCCAGTAAGTCTAGAAGAGATTGATGGAAATCTAGTTCATTCTTTAGAAACTAAAATACATTAAAAATATATTTTAAAGGATAAGTATTATTAGAGTTTTTTGTATAGTGGTATACCAAATTTATTGGGTATCATATTGAGAAATGAATGAAATATTCAGTAATGAAGAGATAGATGAAGTATATAAAATTGATAGAGGATTATTTATAATGCATTTGATAAATCCAAAAAAGGGTTAGTAAGTCTATTCATTATATTTAAAAGTATATTAACTTTGAAAAAATCCAAATTATTGTAGATCCTTTTATTAGAAAGATACAAGATCTACCGATACTAATTATAGCAGTAGATGACAATTTAACCAATTTCTCTAATGCATTATTCAAAGGAGTACAATAAAATTTTCATAGAGGATAAGCATGTGTAAAATTAATCCTATATTTCCATGTAGTTATTATGAATAGAAATATCAAAAGGACAACATGATTAATTGGAAGAATATGTTGGGATGTCCACCCAACATAATATGTGTCAGAGTAATTACTTGTATTTATGTAAAATTTAAAAATATATGGAGGCAAACTTTAAGGAAGATTTTAGAAAAAAATTCACATATTTTATAGGATAAAGAAACATTAATTAGAGAAATGAATCTATAAGTGGTAAACCTTAAAAGGATAACATAACCTAGAGACTAGTTTTCACTAGATCTAGAGGAAGAAAAAAGGTAGAAGAAACTTCTTCAAGATGCGATCAAACAAGTTAGGAATATAATATTTTTTATATAAAATTAGTAAAAAAAAGACATAAGGTCAAAAGAAACAATATCAAGAAGATTAGATATGAATATAGAATATATAAAATCAGATATAATTGAAATCCATTTAGATAATCTAAGGATATCAAAATTAAGAGATGGAGGTACTTCAAAAAAAGCACCCAGGACATTAGTTTCCTAAAGGATAGTTGAAAAAAGAATAGTCTGAACACCTATATACAAGGATGAATAATATATTGTAGGATAGATGGGACATTAATTACCAAGTGAAAATATAGATTAGTCGTAAAACAGAAAAATGAATTATTTTTTTATGGTTCATTTTCGATAGGACCCCATCACAAATGACCCGTTGCATAAAACAGTGTTGCAAATAATTTTTTTGTGATGGTCCATCGCAAATTTTTTTTTGCGATGGGTAGTTATCACATCACAAATAATTTTTTTCTATATATAAAAAACTCATTATGATGGGGAGATTCACCCATTTCAAATACTTATTTGTGATAGGTGAATATCCCTATCACAAAAATTAGTAATAATAAAATAATAAAATAATAAAATAATAAATATTTGCAACAATATAAAAAACAAAATATATGAACTAATAAAAATATTAAAAAAAATATGTACATTAAAATGTTTATAAAAAAACGTGACAAAAAAAATATAAATCACTAAGGGGGAGGGTCATCCGGTGGAGGTGGTAGAAGGAACTCCATCTCTAAATCAGGAGTCATACATCGCATGTAATCCATTTTCTTCTTGTGATACTACTCCTTCCATAAACATATTTCCTGATCCTAATAATATCAATGGATCTCTTCCTAATTCCTACACATGATCTCTATAAGCTCACCATGATCTCACAACTACTCCTCATACCATGAAATAGATAATGATAACTCTCTATGAGATCCCCTCGAGTTAGGAGACGACATCACATCATTACCATAATAACTCAAATATGTCAATTGAGTGACAATAACAACAACTCTTCCTTTTTTGAAGGCATACTATACTGATTACATCCAGGCTACATCATCAAATCTTGCTGCACTGGTGGTCTGATCCTTAGTCTTAAATTAACTCTCATCCTATGTCTAAGAAGTCTTGTCCTCACATGACTCCTTCAATTTCAATTCAAAATTAATATTGTTAAAATATAATTTTTTAGTTAAATTTAAAAGTAAAAAATAATGATACTGACCATAGTATGAGGTTGGCGACCACTTGTAATATCTCTAGTGAAAAAATCACTATACATTTTCTTATAAACATCGAAATCTGTAATATCGGGATGTTCGACTACCTATATGAGTATAAAATAAAAAATTGACATTTAAAGTTATATAGATACTTAAAAAAAGTACTTACCATATGTCATTGATGCGTACTATATGTATGACTACTAGATTGATGTGTCACCTCCTACCTCCCCTAGTTTTTTTAACCTAATTATGCTCTCCTCGAAAAACTAGCTCCCATCCAATATATACATAATCTATCCCAAACCTGAGATGAGATGTAACCTAGTATGTGGGTACAAAAAGAGTGATTAAAATCTATGTATCTAAATCTATTAATCAATATCATCCTCATATTGTGAAAAAAATGACAACAAAGCTCACACATATAGACCACCCATGGCTCCTAGATAGAGGCTCACATGCTGTCATCAACAAGATACCATTAACCCTACAAATAATTAATAATATTAAGTTAATAATTAAATAAATTTCAAAATAAATATTATTTATTTATGCACCGTACAATGATCAAACATGTGGTTCAGAACATTATTGAGAATCTGATCCCATGTCACCTGGTTGCACCCAAATTTACCCAAGTTTTATAGTGTAAGAGGTCTCTTTGTAGAATAGCTTGGATTATCGAATCCTCAGAGACCTAATAAAAAACCTAAATAAATATACATTTAATGGTGGTGATTTGGATATGAAGTGGACAACTTGGGTTCGAATTGATTAAATTATAAACATTTTTAAAAAATTAAGTGAATTAAATTAAAGATAATGAGTTGATCCTAGGTTATTTCTTGGGGTAGATTAGATGAATTTCTTTTTAAATTATTTCAATTCATTAACTTGAAAAAAATTCATTCAATTAAATCAATATTAACTTATAAATTATTGTTTTAACACCTTTACATACACATTATAGTCACCTTTAAACTTGTAGGATCATTTTCATGAGAACTCCAAGGTAATGGACATTATTAGCACATGAAAAGTGTGGTAATAAAATTAAATAATGAAGAGGAATAAACAAAATCATTAAATGAAAATATCAAAAAAATAATTTATTAATAATTATTAAAATGAGAAATAACATCCAATCCATACCCTTGATAATCCGTTGGATCAAAAAATTATAGTTTTATCCCTCCATTGATTTTATTCTATCAATGGAAGTAGGTAGTAGACTCATGAGGGTGGAATTGAAGAAGAAAAACATTGAAATAACAATCACTCCACCATTGTGTGAAGAATTTAACAAATTATGATATGAATATATTAACACCCTAAGGAAATGGTATCAATATGATATTAAGGAGAACATAAATTTTGAAGAAGATGAAATTTTATTAATAAATTAATTTGATTTGAAAAGCTTACATGAGAGAAATTGAAGAAGTGATTATAAAATAAAAATGAGAAATTACAGTTGAAAGAACAAAAACATGGATCCTAAATCCCTTCACCATCAGCCCCTTCAATTAGTATATTATAATCCTTAGGTCTACTCCCCAAAAATAAATTCCCTCCCCATTAATTATAAGAGTCAAAATGTGGGTGAGAAAAAATGAAATTGGATGTTGACCACAAAAATAGGACCAGATTTATCCCCCATCTTGGTGTGAAAATAGGTCATTATAGGTGGCATAATAATTGATGGTCATATAATAGAAATATCTTCTTCCAAGTATTATCTAATATATGTAAAAATTTCATGACAATTGGATCATCCATTTTTATGTTATACTCGAAATGGTGGGATGATTTTATGAGCCTTCAAATCTGGCCCACAAAGTAAATTTCTAATTGGGATACATTAATCTCTTTGAAAACTTTAGAATTATATATGTCCATAGTTGAATTAAATGGTCTCTATATTTTTCTATTTATATAGTTAAAATTTTAGCTTCATTGGGGTTGAACTGCAGGCTCCACTTTTATTGGATGAGGCTAAGGACCATTATGCTATGTCCAGAAATTTTTGTGTTCGTTGAAACAAATATCCATCTTCCCTTGGGATTCAGACATTGATCCTAAAAAAACGTTCCAATAAAAGTGAAAAATAATATACCAAAATATAAAATTAATATAATTAATTCAATTTTGTTCACAAATAGATTATTTATTGGGCCCAAATTTTCACTTTAAACATGATTTTCACATGTGATGAGAAATGAAGTTCAATTTATAAAACTCATTAAAATTAGTTTTTATGGACTTCAAAACACATGAATATTAATATATAATAAATAAATATTATCCCCTTTCAGTGGATAATCACACCTCACACCTTTAGTTTTTCTAGTCCTGAGTAAAAAGTAATCTTAAAAATATGAAATTTAATTACCTTGTTTAAAAATATTATAACATACAATTATCATAAAAATACATCATGAAAAAAAATCATAAAACCTATAAAAATAATCTAACACAATCTAGGTTCATAAGAATATCCCAAGCCCAATCCCCTTCCTTTGTTCAAATTCTTCACTACATTTCATCCAATTTCAATTAATCATGATGACATATTGTGTATCTAAAAAGACACGGGGCCCATTTTCTTTTTCAAGGAGAAAAAATGGAAGCCCTAGGTGGGAATCACATTATACCTTAAGATGATTATACAATTTTATCTTTTTTTGTTTGTTTTTTGTTTGATATTTTAAACCACAATAGAGATGAAAAAAACTAAATCTGGGTAAGACAACTATGAAGTCACGATACCTAAGTGCCGAACGCCACACATATTGTCAATTCCATGCTCTACAATATATATGTAAAGCCTAACTATGGGAATTAAAACTATGGATCCATGATACCCAAGTGATGAATGCCACACATTTGGACAAAAAATTTCTATATAAAATCATTATTTTAATTTTTTTAGATACTAAAATTAAATTAAAAGTGAATCTAAACCCTATTTTATTATTAAATGGACCCAAGAGCTCACACTTAAACCTAACATCCAATGGATGTGCAATGTGTAATTTTGATTAAAAGGATGAAAATTTAAATATTGAAAAATCTCATCAGATAACCAGACATTCCAAAAACTATGCTCATGTACTTAAAATTTCATTAAAATCATAATCAAGGAATTAAAAATTGTTTGACATTTAGCTTTCATGTTTTATAATGTATATTAATGCATGCAAGGATAATGAATTTATTTTTTTTCATAAAATCCCAATTTAGTGTTAAAAGAGAAGATAAGAGAGAGTTTAGGATTGGGAATAAAGATGGGGAGAAGTGATTTGAAATGAAATCATGGAACAAAATAACCCGGTTTGAAGTTTATGAGCCATTAATTAATTAATCATTCTATTTAGCTTCATGTAATAAGTGGACTTCTTAAGGATGATTGACAGTATATTTGAATTCTGGAAGGCATCTGTTTCATTTAGAAATATGAAAATGATTCAAATTCTAAATATCAAACACAAGAAACATTATATCACATTGGAAACCCCATGGGGGTTCCATAAACACAAAAAATAATAAGGAAAAAACACACCTTTTATTTTGAAATATCAAACTACGAGTCAATGGACAGGTAAAAGCCGGGTTGCCTCCTAGAAATCACTTTGTTTAATGTCATTATATCGACATAGACCCTAAATATAAAAGGTTTTTTTACCATGAAATGAAATTTTCCAAGTTTAGGATGAGATTATTATCCTCAAATATAGACATAACCCTTTCGAAATTAATTAGGCATCCCTAAAATGTATCCCAGAATATGGAGAAGTCATCTATAAAGACCTCTAAATAATCCACCACCATGTTAAAAAAGATTCCAATCATACACCTTTGGAACATACCAGGGGAATTAAATAACCCAAAGGGAATGTTCTTGAAGGAAAAATTTCCAAATTGGCAGGTGAAGGTTGTTTTTGCTTGATCTTATAAATATACCTTAATCGGATTATACCCTGAGTATCCATCTAGGAAACAGTAGAACTGATGACCCACTACTTGATCGATGACTTGATCAATGAAGGGTAAAGGGAAATGGAATTTCTTGGTGAGTGATTTTAAATTATTATAGTAAATGAAAACTATCCATACACTACTTATCCTTTTTGGGAGAATATCACCATCCTTATTGGTAATCATAGTGATTCAAGCCTTCTTTTGAACAACTTGAATTGGACTTACCCACTCACTCTCAGCTATGGGGTAGATGATACCCTCTTTCAATAACTTTAGAATTTATTTCCTTACGACATACATAATTTTGGAATTGATTATCATATAATGTTTAAGACATGGTTTGGAGTTAGATTATAGAACAATCCTATGAGTTCCAATGAATAGGATAATCCTAGGAATATCAGATAGGGTCCATCTGATTTCTTCCTTATGCTTTCCTAGGAAATCTATAAGAATAATATCTTGATTGGATTTAAGATAATAAGAAATGAAAATAGGTAAGTTTTGATAATCATATAAGAATTAATACTTGAGTTTTGAAGTTAGGGCCTTATATTCAAGATTTGGTTGGTCAACAATTTCAAAAGAAGAATGAGACTTCGCATCAAAACTAGTTTCATTTTCCAAATTTCTTAATATAATTGGTTTATTTTTAACTATAAATTTATATGCCACATTTTCTATATTAGTGTTAGGAATAGTAATGGAATCAATTTTGTTGATTTCACTAATGGTATCATTTATTGGAGATCCTGGAAAATCATTAAAGGAGTCATTTGTTAGAGATTCAAGCCAAAGAGTAAAATTTAATTCATATGAATAAAGGAAATAAATATAATATTGACTTAGACATCCTTAAGTTATTACTAGTTGTCCCTTTAGTTCAAAATCAACACTAACTATACAATTTAGCTCATGTATCTCTTCATGATCACCAATTTGAGAGTTTTAATTGTAGATGTTAAGTTTGAGGCTCATATTTCCAAAGGTTATTATCATGTTCCCATTCCTAAATTAGATAAATAAGTTGATTTTTTCTAATATGGGACAACCAAGGATATGGGGGGTTTCTCCCTAGGACATGATCTAGTGTTATTGTCTAGAATAATGAAGCCAATAGGTTTAATGAAATTTTTATCTTTCACATAAATGACTTTTAAGATCCCTTTAGGAACTCGAACATTACAATCTGCAAGTTGGAGTGTGAAAGAAGTTTGTTGGAGATATTTGAGACCTATTTGGAAATACATGGAATATGGAATATGGTTTACACTATCTCCTAGATCAGAAAGGACTTTGAAAAATTAATTTTATCCTAACTCAACAATGATGTATGGACATCTTGGATCTTTCAAATCAGGAGGAATGTTCCCTTGAATAGTTGTACTCACATTAGTAGCCAAAAGGAATTAGTTTTGATGTTAAAATTATCTCTTAAATGTGCACAAGTACTTAAGGTATATTGAGTTGGATGTAATTCTTTTGATTACATCAAGAAGTGTAATGTTAATCTTAACTAGTTAGAATATTTCCATAAATGTTTAATTATGTTCTAATTTATATTTTACTCTTATACATTGAGGGAAAGGATAATATTGTTTGAATGTTTTGTGAGGTTGTGGATATTTCACATATTATTGGATTTTTTAAAATATAAGGGTGTTTATTCCACATTTTCATGTGATATTGGAGTTTTTAACAGTTCTGGAATGGTTTTTTCAGGTTTTTCCATGGATCTACCACTCCTTAAGACAATAAATACTTTTATTTATTCATGATAGGGTTGTATGTAACTTAATTATTCCCTAAAATATTGGGGTAGGAAAGATTCAGTAGGAACAGGTGACTTTTCACTTTTGATTATTTTTAATTATTGTTTAAGTGATGAGACTTATGAGTTAATTTCCTCTATTTGTTTACAAAACTATTCAAGGATTTGGAGAGGGATATATTGGGAAGGGGATTTGGTTGGATGGTTTATCCCAGGGGGATACTTTGGTTGTTGTATTGTTTTTTGAATGAGTTGTTGGTACTAAACAAGAGGATGTTGGTATTGGAATTTTTGTGGTTGGAGCTAATTATGGGTTTGATTTTTTTTGAGGGTATGGTTTTAGACATTTTTGTTGTGTTAGTTGTGAATTATCCTTCCAGTAGAAGCCTCTATGGTCATTTTTATTTATATTGAAGGTGTTTCAGTGCTGTGGCTTTTTAAAGTTTTTTTTTTCATTAACCTGTTTTGGTGGTCCTAATAAAATAACATCCTTTATAGAAGGAATTGTTGGGAAATTATCATCCTTTTGCTCATCTTTGTCACGAATTTCACAAATAGGCTCAAGAATTTGGATTTCATGGACCTTTATAAGATCGATATCCTCAACCTTAATAGTTAGTGAATCATGTTTTTCTATATGTATTACCTATTATATAATATTGTGCATCCTACCAGATTTGGGTGGCTTCTCATAGTAAGTTGATGTTCCCCATGTTTGGTTCTGTTCAATAAGATTTTCTAGATACTTGTAAGAATTATTTGGGATGTTGTTTTTGAAGGTTCTATTGTTTGTTTTCTGGAACCAACCCTTCATAGAAAATTAAAAATTGTTTTCGGATTTAAAATCCATGGTGAGGTACCATTTTGAGTTTTTTTTGAACCTTTATGATGTTTCATAGAATGTTTTACCCTCTTTTTCAAAACATTTTGGATGATTTTTTTAAGTGCAATTGTTTTGGGATGAAGGATGTATTTTTTTTAGAATTATCACAATAGTTGGTCCCATGAGTGAATGGATGTTGGTATCAAATTATTTAACCAATTATTTTCTCGATCCTTTAAAAAAAACAAAAGTGTCTCATTTTATCAAATTAAAATTGATTTGGAGGACACATGGTTTCTATAATTCCATTTAATTCTTTAACATGAAGGTAAGGAATTTCAAACTCCATCTCATTAAAGGTTTTAAGGTGGTTTAAGATACAGGGTTTAAAAGCATATTGTCCATATACAATGGTATAATTCCTAATAAAATAGGGTTAATTGATCCAGGAAGGTGTTTGGTAGCCATTCATGGTTTGATCAATGGAATTCCCCAAGTCTGGGGATACCTCATTTGGATTTCCATTTTGGTTCCCACCTAAGTTGATGAGTTGGTTTCTTTGAATACCCTCCATTGGGTTAGGTTAAATTTTTGAATTTGGAGTATTATAAAGATTATGGTTTAATGAAAAGATACCCCTAAGTGTACTTGACTCCCCAACACAAGGACTATCCACTATAAGTAGATTATTTGAATCATCATGGGTATAGGCAAACATGCATCAAGAAAAGAGAAAAAAAGAAAGGGGAAAATATTAGAGAAGTGGGATGAGAAAATAAAAATGTGGGAGAATATAATGAGGTTATAAGGTGACTTACTTGGGTCCCTTAAAATGGTGCCAACATTTGGTTGTGCCCAAATTTACCCAAGTTTTAAGGTGTAAGTAGTCACTTTATAGAATAGCTTGGGTTATCGAATCCTCAGAGTCCTAAGAATAAAACTAAAGAAACATAAATTTGATGGTGTTGATTTAACTATGAGGTGTAGAAATTGGGTTTAAATTTATTATATTATAAATGGTTTTAAAAATTTCATTGAATTTAATTTAAGATAATGAGTTGATCCAATTTTATCACTTGGGGTGGATTGGAAGAATTTATTTTTAATTTATTTCAATGCATTAACTGAAGAAAAATTCATTCAGTAAAATCAAAATTACCTCATAACTTATTGTTTTAACACCTTTAAATACAAATTTTATTCCACTATACACTTGTAGTATAATTTTCATGAGAACTCCAAGGTAAATTATCATATTAGCACATGAAAAGTGTGGCAATAAAATTCAATAAGGAAGAGGAAGAAAGAAAATCCTTAAATAGAAATACAAAAAATAATTGATTATTAATTATTAAAATGATAAATAACATCCAATCCATACCATTTCTACTCGCTTGTATAAACCCATTAGAGGTTTATCCCTCCATTTATTCTATTCTTTCAATGGATGTGGGTAGTAGAATCATGAGGGAAAAATTTAAGATGAAAAATATTCAAATAACGATCACTCCACCGTGGTGTGAATAATTTCACAAAAGATGATGTGAATAGGTTAAATACATAAAGAAATGGTATCAAATTTATATGAATGAGAATATAAAAGTTAAATAAGATTAACTTTTAATAATAAACTAACATGATATGAAAAATTTACATGAGAGAAATTGAAGAAGAGATTACAAAATGAAATAGAGAAATTACAATTGAAATAATAAAAACTTGGATCCTAAATACCTTCACCACAAGATCCTTATATATTAATATTATAAGCCTTATATATACCCCCTAAAAATAAATTACATCCCCATTAATTATGATATTCAAAAGGTGGATGAGAATAAAGGAAATTTGACGTTTCAAAGTTGACCACAAAAAATGGACCAGATATACCCCTTCTTAGCATGAAAATAAATCACTATAGATAGATGAATATTTGATGTTATTAGAATATAAATAAATTCTTCCAACTATCCTATAATATATGTCAAAATTTCATGACAATTAGATCATTTTTTGGATGTTATGCTCAAAATGTGGGATGATTTTATGAGCCCTCAAATCTAGCCCATAAATTAAATATCAAATTGGGATCCCTAAATCTCCTTGAAAACTTTAGAATTAGATCTTTCCATAATTTAATTAAATAATAACCATTATTTTATTTTTCTACAGTTAAAATTTGAGCTTCATTGGGATTGAATTTAGGGCTCCACTTTTATTAGATGGGCCTAAGGCCCATGATGATGTGTCCATAAATTTATGTGTTCATTGAAAAAAATATACATCTTCCCTTAGTAATCATCTATCAATACTAAAAGAAAAGATGTTCCAATAAAATCGATCAATCATATCCAAAAATATCAAATTTAAAAAATTAATATAATTTTATTGGTCCCAAATTTTCACTTTAAACATGAAATTCACATGTGATGTTAAATAAAGTTTAATTTATAAAATGACTTAAAATTAGTGTTTATGGAATTTGAAACACATGAATATTAAGATATAGGAAATTAATATTATCCCCTTTTAGTGGATAATTATCACCCATGCACTATAAAAATAAATCCATAATATGGCACTTCCTTTTCCAATAGCTATATGTGAAATGGTGTGAAAAAATAACAAATAATTAAAAAATTTATATATAAATGAATTATTAAAAATTAAAGAAAACTAAATAAAGTACACAAATAAATATATCTCCTCATGAGTGGATTGAACTCAAGACATAGACGTCACTTGTGGATGGGGTTAGGAATCATCCATCTCACAAGACCACGAAACCTCCGAATCATCATTGAAGAACGAACTGTCTAAGGGTCAGATGATGTTGCATCAGGATCATCAACCGGTAGTGTAACATCATCCAACTCATGAAACATATCAGATAAATGGTTTTAGACATATGGATCATAAAATGACTATTGTATACAAATAATAAAAAACAAGTATTACATATATATATATATATACTATATGATTATTACAAACATTCAATTGTGTTAATCATCATGTCCATCCCCATCTTCATATATAATGTTTTCAATATCTTCATATTCCTCCTGAGTATCATAAATTTCCATAGGAGTTTCATATTTATCATCTATTTCTATTTGAAATTCATTTTTACATTAATAACATCATCATCACCATCGACCCATAACTATGGGGTGTCATCATCGATATTTGTGTATCTTCATGGAAAAGATGGATTAGGAGTATTCTCTTGAAAAATTCCAATTCCTTGCACTTTAGTGGAACCAAATTCACTTTGGATAAAATAATTTTCATGAGATATTTTTTTATTATACTATACCAATCAACTAACTATATTGAAGTAGAAGAATAATTTTCACAATAAATTTGATGTTCGTGATGATCCAATAAAAATGGTTCATTTACTAGAAGAATGCTTTTGTATTTAATATCAATGATTCCATGGCACATATGTCCATTCAAGCCTATTAGTATCCAACCAATGACATATAAGCATTTTTATGTAATTCTATCCCAAGTAACACAATTCAAATATTTCTTCTAACATTCTATAAAAGTAAACTTCACTTTATCTATGATGCGACCATCTCAAGAAAACACGACTATTAATTGTTTTTTTTGATTCCCCATATACACATGTATGAAATAAAAAACCATTCACCACATATGAATTATAATATTTAACCATTTTGAATGGTGGGTTACTCAATTCACACAATAGATTATTAATTTTATCAACATGTTTAGTTACTTGAAAATTGGAAAAAAATTATCAATATAACAAGTAATAAATTTATTTTATATGTTAAACTAGAAACAATATACTTTACTAGTTTTTGAAACTAGTAGGAAAAATTATTTTTCCAATGTTCATCAAGAGAATTTACTGTAATTTATGGAATCCATTTCTCGATATGATTATCATATAATCTATAAAATAATAATATTAATTTAATTTTAAAAAATATTATAGAATAAGTGTTAATAGAACTCACTGTATAAATGATTTAATTTCTTAATAGTTGAGTTGAACATATTTATAAGCCCCATGGTGTTCCTCATCTGAAATCCATTGTTCGTGAACACCACCAATTATAATTTTGATATAATTAAAAACTAATAATTTATTTTTCATTTCATTATCAACATTTACTTTTTTACAACCCATTCAGTTATGTTTTCAGGGATATTCATATTGAAAATAATGAGAGAAGAAGAAAGAAATTTCTTCCTGCAAATACACTTCTTCAATTGATCCTTTAGTCAATTCTATGTTATATACCTTTTTTTAAATTTTTGTATGCATCTATAATATGTGTATATCCATTAGAACTGTACCAGACCTCCATATTTTTCTTCATTCAGTGAACATAATATTAAATGTTCCATTGAATCAAATAAATCCAATTGTTTTCCAATTTACATAAAATTAAAACAACATCTTATTATAGTATACTTAGTGTATCATAGTCTGTTGTCATTAAAAAAATGTCTTGAAAAAATATATGATATTTCTATTAGGGCATCACAAATAATATAATCCAATAAACCTCTAGATCCAACTGGTATAAGTCTTTCCATTATAACATGATAGTCATTAATTTTTAATATGGTAATATGACCATTTTTGACATATCTAGAAAAATTGGAATAATAATCATATGAAATACTCAAATATGAAATCCATTGATAAAATAATAAATAAATTTCTCTGGAAGCTGTATAATCCACATTTAGATTCATTTAATTATATGACCTGAAATTTTCAAACAGTTCAAGTTCTGGTCTCTAGCAAATTTGGACGAGATATAATCACCCCATTATATTATCTTTAGTTTTACCAGGTGTGTATAAAAATATATAAAATATATTATTAAAATAGTTTTCTCAATATTAATGATATATAACATGTGATAGACCAACAAATCAGACCAATATGACATATCCCAAAAAAATGCTTCATTTTATCTAATTGGGTTCTTTCCCAAATCCATTTATTTTTTGTTGGTTTATAGTCAATCCAAAGGTAATGGGAGGTAAGGAAGGGACAATAGATTTTAAATCAATACCTAAGATCATTATTTGAGGTATATCAATTTCAATTGTACCTTTTCTGAAATGATATCCGTTCCTCTGAAAATGATAATCGGTTAGAGGAAACATTTAATAATAGTTGAAAAAACAAGGTTTTCTTCTCTTAATGAGAATAAATTCTTTAATGTCTCTCATATAGTACAAAAATGATTTTGGACCATGTTTACTCTATCCAGATAACTTTCTTTATGTTGGTAATCCACTAATTGTCCACATTAATGAATATTTTATTAGGAAAATTTATTTCACAACAACATCTTATGCACTGATATCATTACTCCACAATAAATTTAACTCAACAATTAATGGATTAAAATTAATATCAGTATTCTCTTTTAGATTTCTTACAATTAATAATGTCAAAAATATATATGGTTCATTCATCAATATCCATGGACGTAAATTTTACAAATTTATAAAGAAAGTAAAATAGGAATATTGACTACCATAAGAACTAAATAGCAAAAAACCATCCGTAGAAAGACCCAATCACATGTTTCAGGCTTCTTAAGAAAAAGATGATGTACTTGGTCAAAATTTTTCCATAAATCACCATCACAAGGATGATTTAAGATTTTACAAGTTTAAATATAGGTTTTATACCATGAAATCAATGACTATGTGTTCTGAGAAATAAATAAATACTGTAATATAGGTGTAAGTAGAAAATACCTGAACTATTTTATAGGAATCAATCCATAATTATCTAGTTGAGCCTATTTGTACCTCAATTTTCTACATATAGTAAAACTAACTAATGAATCAATTTTACCTTAATATAATATGAAATCATTTGAACATGAGTGAATCTTATAATAACTAAGACCCAAATTATGAACCAACCTCTTTCTCTCATATAAATGTGTAGGAAACACATTTATTTAGGTAACAATTCTTTAAACAAAGATAATGTTAGATCAAAATATCTATTTAACATTTCATTATCTGATTAAATAGACATAAAATTTTTAACTGCTTTAAACTTTATTATATTGAAAATGGGATATAAGGAATCCCCCACAAACTTCAATAACTCATAAAATTTATATGGTTCCAACTTAAGAGTTAAATCAATATAATCACGGGTTTAAGTTTGTTGAAAATACAGACCAACCACATCAACTACTAAATTTTGAAACTATGATGGATATGAAACTAAATTATTAGTATCTTATATGAAATTATGTTTACTATGTTGATACAAAAATGAAATCTTTTCAAAAACCAAAACAAAATATATTACCCCAACATTTTCAAATGTGTCAATCCTCACTAGATTATATTTCTAAAATGGACACCTAATTTTCCCTTTTGAAACAAATTCTAGTTTTGATGATGAAAATGATAAAATAGATTCAACACCCTCAATATATACAAGATTTATATTAGAACCATTTGGATTCCTATGATGATTTATCAAATAATGATCATGTAATAAATATTATTGTCTACTTCCTTGTTCCATATTTTTCTAAAAAATAAAAAATAAAAGATCATTTATAATTAATTGTATATAAGAAAAAGATGATCTAAAAAAGTGTATAAAATTAAAAAATTATAATTTAATTGTAAATATTTTCAATTTTATATATTTTCTACTAATTTTTACTAATTAACATTAATTTTTTTTCTTATTATAGTGATTTAATGTTCATTTTTACTAATCATTACTAATTAACACTAGTTATTACTAATTTTTACTGATTACCATTAATTTTTAATAATTATAGTGATTTAAAATTATTTTTTACTAATTTTTTTGGTAATTTTTACGAATTTTTACTAATTACTGCTAAATTTTATTAATTATAGTGATTTATCATTAATTTTTACTAATTTTTAATAATTAATGCTAATTTTTAATAATTATAGTTATTTTTCACTAATATTTACTAATTACCACTAATTTTTACTTATTACCACTGATTTTTACTAATTACTATTAATTTTTACAAACTATAGTGATTTAAATTTATTTTTTTACTAATATTTACTAATTACTACTATTATTTACTAATTCTTTATAATTACCTATTATTTTTAATAATTATTGTGATTTTCTATTATTTTTTACTAATTAAATCTAATTTATGGTAATTTTTACTAATTATAATGATATACCATTAATTTTTACTAATTACAACAAATTTTTACTAATTATACTAGTTTTCCACTATGTTTTGCTAATTTTTCCTAATCAATACTAATTTTTACTATTTTTTAGTCATTGTCACAAATTGTTTTCTAGTTTTTAGTGATTTAAACTAGTTTTTACTAATTTTTACTTATCACTACGAATTTTAACTAATAACACTATTTTAAAAAAATTATAGTGATTCATTGTTAATTTTATCTAATTAATGCTATGTTTTTACTATTTATAGTGGTTTAACATTCATTTTTACTAATTAATATTATTTATTAAAAAATAATAGAAATTATTTTTACTTATTATTAAGATATATACATTATTACTAAGTTCTATTAATTAATAGTATTTATTTTTTTAATTACAAGTAATTACTATTAATAACTCCTACTTAGCGATAATTTAAAAAAATTATTGCAAATTAAAACTATTTACTTTTAATTGTAGACATTAATAATAATTAAAACTAAATATTTATAATTCACAATAACTGTCGCATGTACTCCATCGCCTTCTTGTACTGCTGCTCCTGCTATCGATGCATTTCCTCCTCCTACTACTGCTACCATCGACATGTGAAATTAAATCAGATTAGTATAATCTTTTATTTATGTTTTAAACTTCTCTAAGTCCAAATATACTCTCACTAGTCACTTTGAAATAATATTTTATCTTAAATCACATGCTAAGATATAAGAAATATTTTATGTTAAGAAAATGACACTTATTTCAGTTAGTATGAATATTTGAAAAATAAGTCATTAACAATCATATCTTATATCTTATTCTAAGTGTTCGGAGAAAAAAATTTTAAAATAAGATTTTATTCTTTAAAATATTCCACTAACGGGTGGTGAGAGAATATCTCTCACATTTTACCAAATATCATGGATAAATAATTTTATAATGGATATAACATTTTTATCCTTATCTTCTTTTCAAGCATGTCATAAAATTGGATAAATCATAAATATGTGTATCAAATAACTTATATTGAATTATTACCAATAGAAATTATTTAAAAATATTTCCTTTTTATATTTAAGATAAAATAATATGAAAATATAATTTTTTTTTATTTTCAACCAGTTAATCATAAAATAAATATTTACATTCCAAATCACTATAGTAAAAAAAATATGCATCATATCTTGAATGAAAACAACATGATTCATTAATTCTTACATTTATTTTAAACTCCTATATATCGATAACATTTTTAAAATATATATTTGGTATAATATACCCTTCAAAATCAAATAATTTATTTCTATAATAATAATACCTTATATGGACTCTAAATATATTTTCTCAATCCCCTTAAAGTTTTTTGGATAATTCCATCTCATATGGAAACATTACTCCAACTCCCTGGAACCACCTATAGTTTTTAATGACCTAGATAACTATGAGATCATTTAAACATTTTCTTCTAGCTTAAGATTTTACCCATATATACTATTAACCATGTAAAAATGGCCTGAACCATCTTCTCCTAAGCTCATCCTGACTAGCTCAAATAGTGTTTGGCTTGGTTCACTCTTGAAAACAAGCCAAATTATTAAAAAAGTAATTATATATATATTTTATGGTGTTTGAAACATACATATATTTGTAGATATTATATGACTATAATAGGTGAAATAAAAAACTAGTAGTTCTAGGAATAAATTCAGAAGCTAGATATTGAGGGTTTGATCCTCCTTTATCATAGATTTTCTTAGTTTTTTAGGTTTTTTGGGTTGGTTCAAGATGATTAAATAAAATTAGTTCCATGTTTATGGGATTAGCCTATATATTGGGCCTCTAGAATAGTCCAATCCATAATAAAACGACACAAGACTTACTTATCCAAACCCCAAGTTGATCTATCCCAACTTGGTCCATGATTTTTTAGGATGGATTTGATCATATTTAGGCTATGTCTGGCATGCTTGGGCTATTGGGCCAAATTTACATGATTATGTACTATCAATAGAACATCCAATACTAGAAATTCTATATCATATCCTAAAATATTTTAGAATATCAGGTAAAATTTTAATTAACTCATTCATATTGTTAGAAATATTCTTAAAATGATTATAGAATGAGGTTTATAGCTAGATCACGCCTTGAAGGAAACTTCTAGTCTCTATAAGTCTTTAAATGTCTAATAATATTGAGTATATTAGTAAATAATATAGTTCCTTTGGTTATATTTCACTGAAAAATTCATTTTAAACATAATTTAAATCCTTCCATACTTTTCATAAGTATCTATATTCACTTATTGAATAACTTCAATATTTTAATATATAGAAAGTCTAACACCCGAGATTTTTATGAGTAATATTTTGTTCAAAGGAATCTTTCACTACACACTTGCTTGGCTTACTTTACACGCAATCGCGACCTTCCTCGATAGCTTGCGTCGTACGCAATACCGAGTTTAACTAAACAACGATATGCTATTAAAATATTATTAAAACTAGCCGTTATGAATAGTAATAACCACTTTTTGAAATTTTATAAATTTTATCTTTCAAAATGGACTTCATTTTTGGATTCGGAATACCGAAATTAGCCTAGGGTGAAATTTTGGTATTTTTCTGAAAACTTTCAATTTTTGGTGAATAGTGAAACCACTAAGTGGTAGGTTAAAAACTGAATTTTGCATAAAACTTAATTTTACCGCTTCTGTGAATGGAATTTCGAAAATCCGACAGACACGGTTGATATCAGTAAGTAAAATGTGGTTCAATGAGATAAAAATAATTTTTTGGTGAATAGTAACTTTTTACTTTTTTACCGCGGTTAATAGTAAATAGGGTAACTAAGGGTAAAAATGATATTACTATTACCCTAACACATGTCCTAATTCTATTGGATAAGTTTAATTCGACCAAAAATAAACTTAGGAATAAAATATGACCATTTAGGCCCACTTGGGTTAGATTAGGACATTTATTATTAATTTATTTAAAGAAGGGTTAAAATAGTTAAAATCAAAGTTTATTTACTAAAAAATTTTTAATATAGGGTTTTGCATAAGATAAATTCGATTGAAAATATTCATTAGAAATCTAAAACGATTTCCTACATAATGGTATTTTATTTATAATTTTTAGACATCAAATAAGTTAATTTATTTATGACATAAAGATGATACAGTAATTATCTTATTTATGAAATATTGACATAATTGATGTTATAAACACCAAAATAAATGTAATTTGAGACTTTTTATGAATTACACTAATTTTTTAGGTTACTATGATATATTAGTGTTGATTTAATCAACTTGGTTCGAACATATAATTCTGTTATGACTTTCACAAAAATCATATATCAAATAGTGTCAAAATTGACAAAAAATAGTTTTTAAATCAAATATTATATTATTAATTGTTATTTTATTCCTAAAAATCTAAGGTTCGGCCAAATGACTTATATAAGGATATATATATTAATAATAAACAATTTGGGGTTCGTTTGGCATGTTATAGTAAGTGTATTAACCATATAGTGAAAGAAAACAAAAAGACACGGTAAAAGTTAAATTATTTAACTTAGAGTTAAATCCAATTGATAAGGTTAAAATAATACCATAAACTTGTCTAAATCCTATTGGTTGATAGGATTTCGACCCATACCCACTTTAGCTTCTAAATAAGACCCTTTGGAACGATTATAAACCAATTTTGACTTTAATATAAAATAATATTTTGAGATATTCCTAAGGTGCCCCTCTCCTCCCTTATAAAAGGGCACCTCCTCCCCCTCCTCCTCACACCAATTTGATCACTCAAGCTCGGACAACCCCTGAAATTTTCTCCTCTCCAATTCCCTAGAATAATCCTAGAGGTCCTGGTCTTCTTCAAAGACCAATCATAGTTCCCTAAGTGGAGGATTCAAAGAGGCGTTCCAAAGAAGAGGTAATATCCATTACCGATCTTTTCAATTTCTTTCTTCTTCAACTTCTTCTTCTTTAGTTGTTTCATGATAAAGTAATAAAATAAGTATTACTTACATAATGATATGTTATTATAAATATGAAACAACCCTAATTCACCTTCTATCCATCCTACGGAAAAATGAAATCACCGCGCGTGCGTACGTACGGAATACCGTCTCCACGCCGTGGTGTAATCTATTTTCCACAACGAACTTACAAGGATGGGTATAACGGTGTAATGAGAAACTATTTATGATTATTATAAAGTAATATTAATACTGAAATAATATATATATACTCCAATACAATTCCACGATCATAGGAACGATATCATCACTCGTGCGTACGTACGGAATACCGTCTCCACGATGAGATGTGACTCGTTCTACATGATCATCATTACATAGTAATTATATAAATGAATTGAATGAATTAATATGATATATGTTACACTAATACCATTCTGTATATAAGGTATCTATAACCTTAAAATAAGAATAAGAATTTATTCGGCAAAACACGCATAAGAACAAAAGGCAATAAAGACCCGAGTAACAAGTAACAATGAAATATTACTAACAAGAAGCTAAGAATATGACCATATATGATATCATATCAATATGTATGATTCTGGAATAAGTCAATAACATTATTTAAACCATTATACAGGAGCTTCGGACACGTACAAAGCAAATCGGACCTAAGGTAAGGGAAATATCACAATCTCATTTTTTATCCGAGATTGTTTATTCGTAAGTATTTACTGGGGTGTATTTTATCATCCACATCCATGTTTCATCAATATGTAATCTTATTTCCATCCACCTACAATTGTTTAAATCCATTTTTACCCTTCGGTGAGTTTTTAGTAGTATGTATGAAAGGAATCTTTTGTCGTTTTTCGTACGAGGTACTTTTTGACTTTTCCGAAAAAAGTACGAAGAATGTTTTTTTTAACTTATACAGCATGAATGGATTTTTAAAACATTATTTTCAAGAAGATTCCTTTACAAGTTTTCAAGTTTATTTTTAATCAACTTATTTTATTTTAAAGTCGTATGACATGTTATGAAAGGAAAAATGTTTTTAAAGTAGAAAGGATATTTTCCTCAAGAATGGAGTTCAAGTATTTTATCAAAATTATTTTCCATCTAAGATAATAAAAGGGTTCTGTTTTTATCCCTATTATTACATGGATTTGATTATGTTGTGATGGAAACATTTTTATGAATTCCTTTATCTTATATGAATTGTTTTATGATGTCATGCTGTTTAAGAATACCATTTTTATTACATGGGTTACGCTATGATGTATGTTTTATGATTATGTGGCACACATAAGAAAGGATTCATTATAAGATGGGTGGGACCTATATCTACCTCCAATGCATTGGGTAAAGATTTTATATCTCATGAGATAGACAAGGCTGGAACGGTAGGTTATACCGGTTCAGTGAAACAGGACTGAAACGAGGGTTACTCGATTTAGAAAGGGACTTTGTCCACTAAGATAGTCTTGGCAATGAGTCTTGACTAATAAGAAATGATTTTCCCTGATTATGTGTGCATGCCACAAAGTTTCAAGTTTTATGTTATGATTATGGGGATCTCATTTTCACTTCTATGATTTATTCCATGTTAAGATATTACGATCTCTTTTGCAGGTTTTGATTTTCAAAAAGATATGATATGATTTTTATTTCCTTTATTTGCCATTGCTGAGCGTTTGAGCTCACCCTTTTATGTTTTCTTTTCCCCAGGTCAGGAAGATGGATATTAAGTAGAATATGCTAAAAGGGACCCTAGATATGATGAAATAAATGGGAGACACTGTAGAAGATTTATTAACCAGTTGTTTATGTTTCCCAGTTTCTAAAGACACTATACCTATACGGTCCTTTGTGGTTTTGTCATATGTTGTAATAAGTGTGCTTCAATTTTGATGTATTAACAATGTATGTAAAGTATGGGTCGTTATAGTTGGTATCAAAGGAAAGGTATAGTCAACCTTTGGAAACTAGGATGTGAAAGCCTTAGTAAGAAGCCTAAGGATAAGTCTAAGCATAGAACACAATCTTAGTGTTTTAGAAATGGCCATGAATTACCTAGGATAAGACCTTAAGCATGAAAATTTTATTCTTGAATTATGTGGTTTTACTATTATAATTAGTGTTTCTCACACTATTCTTCTTGGTTTTAGTCAATGGCTGGAACCCGAAGGAACCGTGTTAACGCGGAATGCGATGGGTAATGAAATGATTGTCCACCTGAGCAACCAAACAATATGGGAGCTGGAATGCAAAATCTTGTATCCATGCTCACACAACTTTCTCAAGCTACGAATCATGCAGGACTTCCAAACGAGCAAAGGAAGGAGCAACATTCTATTGAATCCTTCATGAGACAGCGTCCACCTTCTTTCAGTGGGTCTACTGATCCATTAGTTGCTGAACAATGGATTAGTACTACTGAAAAGATATTTTCAGTTCTTCAATGTTCTGAACATGATAAAGTCATCCTAGCAGTGTATCGTTTGGAAGGAGATGCTGATCAATGGTGGAATCTTATTAAGAATACGAGGCAAAGGGATGAAATTGAGTCTATGGAATGGGACGAGTTCAAGAACTTATTTTTCAATAAGTACTTCCCTCGTATTCTCCGAACAAAGATGGAGAAAGAGTTTCTTGAACTGAAGCAAAGGGATGATGAATCTGTTGGTACCTATGAAGCAAATTTTACAAGACTTGCAAGGTACGCTTCTGGTATTATTATCCAACCTGAGAGTAAGATCGATCGATTCTTTAGTGGCTTAAAACCAAGTCTTCGAAGGGCGTTAGCCATAAGGGACTTCAATAGCAACGAGGAAATCATTCGATGTGCTCTCAAAGTCGAGATGGAGATTGGAATAACCCATCAGTCACATGGGTTTGATAAGAAGAGGAAGATGGAATTCAAAGAAAAATCTAAAGAGCACACGGAAAAGAAGATGAGCTTTTCCTTATGCTCAAAGTGTGGAAAGAAACATGGAGGGAGTTGTCTTAAAGGGACAAGTAAATGTTTTAAATGTGGAAAGGAAGGTCATCGGGCATTTGAATGCCGTGATAATGGGAAGAAGATGTCTAATGATGCAAACAAAGGAAGGGATACACAGAATGAACCTACTACACTTCAATGTTTCAAGTGCAAGGAGATGGGGAATTATGCCAATCAATGCCCAAATCCAAGGGTTGATGATGATGGTCGACGTCAACAAAATCTTAAGGCTAAAGACAAAGGAAAGTCACATGCAATTTCTATCAGCGATGTGGAGTACGATAACGAAGTGGTTAAAGGTACACTTACCATCCACTCTAAAGTAGCAAATGTTTTATTTGATTCTGGATCCACCCACTCTTTTATTTCTAAATAATTTTCTAAGGGTATCACCATATTACCTCAACAATTAGATGTTGAGTTAGCTGTGACAACACCTAATGGCACAACAGTCGCATCAAAAGTTTATAATTCTTCTCCGATCGAAGTTTGTGGGAAAGTGCTTCCTGCAAATCTTGTGATCCTTCCTTTAGTGGAATTTGATGTGATTCTTGGCATGGATTGGCTTTCTCTACATGGAGCTCATATCAATTGCCAAAGAAGGGAAGTCACATTTCATATTCCAGATCAATCTACGATCGTATATCAATGCAAGGATGAACATAACCTTCCAGTGGAAATTTCTTCCATCTTATGGGTATTGATTCCACTAAATGAAGGTTATTTATCTCAAATGGTTGGTGAGAAACTCACGATTAAGAATATTCCCATTGTACGGGAGTTTGATGATGTATTTCCGGAGGAATTACCGGGTCTTCCACCAAATCGTGAAGTTGAGTTTTCAATAGAACTCATACCGGGAGCTTTGCCAATTTCAAAGACACCTTATAGAATGGCCCCAATTGAGTTGCAGGAATTGAAGAACCAACTCCAAGAGAATCTTGATAAGGGATTCATACGCCCTAGTGCGTCACCTTGGGGAGCACCTGTTCTATTTGTTAAGAAGAAAGATGGATCAATGAGACTCTGCATTGATTATCGAGAACTTAACAAGATCAATATCAAGAACAAATATCCTCTCCCACGCATTGATGACTTATTTGACCAACTACGCGGAGCTCAATACTTTTCCAAGATTGATCTTCGTTCAGGGTATCATCAATTAAGGGTCAAAAGGGAGGATATACCAAAGACGGCATTCCGTACAAGGTATGGACACTATGAATTTATAGTAATGCCATTTAGTCTTACTAATGCCCCTGCTATCTTCATGGATCTAATGAATAGAGTCTTTAGAGACTATCTTGATCAATTTGTGGTAGTTTTTATAGACGATATTCTTGTCTATTCAAAGAGCAAGGAAGAGCATGAAGATTACTTGAGAATTATATTGAAGACCCTGAGAAAGGAGAAGCTTTATGCCAAATTTACCAAGTGTGAATTTTGGCTTCAAAAAGTTGCATTTTTGGGTCACATAATCTCAAAAGAGGGGATATCTGTGGATCCAGCAAAAACAGAGGTTATCGAAAGATGGTCAAGACCAACAACTGTAACTGAGATCCGAAGTTTTCTTGGTTTGGCTGGATATTATCAACGTTTTGTAAAGGATTTTTCACGATTATCTAATCCACTCACCAAGTTCACTCGGAAAGGAGTTAAGTTTGTTTGGACAGAGGAATGTGAAGAGAATTTCAAGGAGTTGAAAAGAAGGTTATCCAGTGCACCTGTGCTCACATTGACTTGTAGTGGAGAAAGGTTTGTGATCTACAGTGATGCATCCAAGAAGGGATTGGGGTGTGTTCTTATGAAAAATGATATGGTGATAGCTTATGCCTCACGACAGTTGAAAATCCATGAGCAAAATTACCCAACTCATGATTTGGAGTTGGCTGCGGTAATCTTTGCATTAAAGATTTGGAGGCATTACCTTTATAGTGAAATGTGTGATATTTATACTGATCATAAAAGTTTAAAGTATATTTTCACACAAAAGGAGTTGAATATGCGTCAATGAAGATGGTTGGAGCTGATTAAGGATTACGACTGCTCAATCCATTACCACCTTGGGAAAGCAAACAAGGTGGCAGATGCATTAAGTCGACAAGACCATGCTAGTTTATCCATGATGAGGATCACAAAGGATCCAATATTTATGGATTTACAAAGGATGGATCTTGGAATTATAATGGAAGGGGAAAAATCTTATCTTTCTCAAATGAATGTTCAACCATCTATACATGCGAAGATTAAGGAGGCACAGAAAGAAGATGTCGAGTTACAAAAGAAGGTGAGAAATGTTCCTGAATTCAACCTTGATTGTGATGGGATAATAAAGTTCAGGAATCGGGTTTGTGTTCCTCCCATCCCCGAGTTAAAGAAGGAGTTGATGGATGAGGCTCATAGTTCATCATTCTATATTCATCCTGGAAGCACGAAGATGTATAGGGACCTGAAAGAGTACTTCTGGTGGGATGGCATGAAAAGAGATGTTGCTGAATATGTCTCTCGATGCTTGGTTTGTCAATAAGTTAAAGATGAGAGACAGAAGTCTAAGGGGATGTTACAACCATTACCCATACCCGAATGGAAATGGGAAAAATCACTATGGACTTTGTCACAGGACTTCCTAAAACATCCAAAGGCAATAATGCTATCTGGGTCATAGTTGATCGTCTTACAAAGTCTGCACACTTCATTCCTATTAGAGAGGATTTCTCTCTAGATCAGCTTGCCAGGATATATGTAAAGGAAGTGGTAAGATTGCATGGAGTACCACTTTCTATTATATCTGATCGGGATCCGAGATTTACCTCGAAGTTCTGGCGAAGTCTTCAGCATACTCTGGATACAGAGTTGAGCTTCAGCACTGCTTATCATCCCTAGACAGATGGTCAATCTGAGAGAACAATTCAAACCCTAGAAGATATGTTGAGAGCTTGCTCTATGGATTTCAAAGGAGGTTGGGATCAACACCTACCTTTGGTGGAATTTTCTTATAATAATAGCTTTCACTCCAGTATTCAGATGGCTCCTTATGAAGCTCTCTATGGAAAGAAATGCAGGACTCCAACTTGATGGGATGAAGTTGGGGAAAGAAAGCTATTAGGACCTGATCTCGTTGATGAAATGGTAGAAAAGGTCAGATCTATTCAACAACACCTAAGAGCAGCTCAGAGTCGACAGAAAAGTTATGCCGACAACCGAAGAAAAGACCTAGAGTTTGAAGTGGGTGATAAAGTGTTCTTACGAATATCTCCCTGGAAGAGGGTTATGATATTTGGAAAGAAGGGGAAGTTGAGCCCTAGATATATCGGTCCTTTCGAAATACTGGATCGTGTTGGGAAGGTAGCTTACCGATTGGCGCTTCCACCGAATCTCTCTCAAGTTCACGATGTGTTCCATGTATCTCTCCTGAGAAAGTACATACCAGATCCTTCACATGTACTCAGCTCAGAAGTTGTACCGCTGGAGCAAGATCTTTCTTATGAAGAACAGCCGATAGAGATTCTGGATCGTAGCGAAAAAGTCCTACGAAACAAGACCACTCGATTGGTGAAAGTTTTATGGAGGAACCACCAACTTGAATAAGCTACATGGGAGCTTGAGGATATGATGAGGGAGAAGTATCCTCATCTGTTTGTTACAAAGTGACGAATTTCGAGGGCGAAATTCTTTTTAAGGGGGGTAGAATGTAACACCTGAGATTTTTATGAGTAATATTTTGTTCAAAGGAATCTTTCACTACACACTTTCTTGGCTTACTTTACACGCAATCGCGACCTTCCTCGATAGCTTGCGTCGTACGCAATACCGAGTTTCACTAAACAACGATATGCTATTAAAATAATATTAAAACTAGCCATTATGAATAGTAATAACCACTTTTTAAAATTTTATAAATTTTATCTTTCAAAATGGACTTCATTTTTGGATTCGGAATACCGAAATTAGCCTAGGGTGAAATTTTGGTATTTTTCTGAAAACTTTCAATTTTTGATGAATAATGAAACCACTAAGTGGTAGGTTAAAAACTGAATTTTGCATAAAACTTAATTTTACCGCTTCTGTGAATGGAATTTCGAAAATCCGACAGACACGGTTGATATCAGTAAGTAAAATGTGGTTCAATGAGATAAAAATATTTTTTTGGTGAATAGTAACTTTTTACTTTTTTACCGCGGTTAATAGTAAATAGGGTAACTAAGGGTAAAAATGATATTAATATTACCCTAACACATGTCCTAATTCTATTGGATAAGTTTAATTCGACCAAAAACAAACTTAGGAATAAAATATGACCATTTAGTCCCACTTGGGTTAGATTAGGACATTTATTATTAATTTATTTAAAGAAGGGTTAAAATAGTTAAAATCAAAGTTTATTTACTAAAACAGTTTTAATATAGGGTTTTACATAAGATAAATTCGATTGTAAATATTAATTAGAAATCTAAAAAGATTTCCTACATAATGGTATTTTATTTATAATTTTTAGACATCAAATAAGTTAATTTATTTATGACACAAAGATGATGCAGTAATTATCTTATTTATAAAATATTGACATAATTGATGTTATAAACACCAAAATAAATGTAATTTGAGACTTTTTATGAATTACACTAATTTTCTAGGTTACTATGATATATTAGTGTTGATTTAATCAACTTGGTTCGAACATATAATTCTGTTATGACTTTCACAAAAATCATATATCAAATAGTGTCAAAATTGACACAAAATAGTTTTTAAATCAAATATTATATTATTAATTGTTATTTTATTCCTAAAAATCTAAGGTTCGGAAAAATGACTTAGATAAGGATATATATATTAATAATAAACAATTTGGGGTTCGTTTGGCATGTTATAGTAAGTGTATTAACCATATAGTGAAAGAAAACAAAAAGACACGGTAAAAGTTAAATTATTTAACTTAGAGTTAAATCCAATTGATAAGGTTAAAATAATACCATAAACTTGTCTAAATCCTATTGGTTGATAGGATTTCGACCCATCCCCACTTTAGCTTCGAAATAAGACCCTTTGGAACCATTATAAACCGATTTTGAATTTAATATAAAATAATATTTTGAGATATTCCTAAGGTGCCCCTCTCCTCCCTTATAAAAGGGCACCTCCTCCCCCTCCTCCTCACACCAATTTGAGCACTCAAGCTCGGCCAACCCCTGACATTTTCTCCTCTCCACTTCCCTATAATAACCCTAGAGGTCCTGGTCTTCTTCAAAGACCAATCTTAGTTCCCTAAGTGGAGGATTCAAAGAGGCGTTCCAAAGAAGAGGTAATATCCATTACCGATCTTTTCAATTTCTTTCTTCTTCAACTTCTTCTTCTTTAGTTGTTTCATGATAAAGTAATAACATCAGTATTACTTACATACTGATATGTTATTATAAATATGAAACAACCCTAATTCACCTTCTATCCATCCTACGGAAAAATGAAATCACCGCGCGTGCGTACGTACGGAATACCGTCTCCACGCCGTGGTGTAATCTATTTTCCACAACCACCTTACAAGGATGGGTATAACGGTGTAATGAGAAACTATTTATGATTATTATAAAGTAATATTAATACTGAAATAATATATATATACCCCAATACAATTCCACGATCATAGGAACGATATCATCACTCGTGCGTACGTACGGAATACCGTCTCCATGATGAGATGCGACTCGTTCTACATGATCATCATTACATAGTAATTATATAAATGAATTGAATGAATAAATACGATATATGTTACACTAATACCATTCTGGATATAAGGTATATATAACCTTAAAAGAAGAATAAGAATTTATTCGGCAAAACATGCATAAGAACAAAAGGCAATAAAGACCCGAGTAACAAGTAACAATGAAATATTACTAACAAGAAGCTAAGAATATGACCATATATGATATCATATCAATATGTATGATTCTGGAATAAGTCAATAACATTATTTAAACCATTATAAAGGAGCTTCGGACATGTACAAAGAAAATCGGACCTAAGGTAAGAGAAATATCACAATCTCATTTTTTATCCGAGATTGTTTATTCGTAAGTATTTACTGGGGTGTATTTTATCATCCACATCCATGTTTAATCAATATGTAATATTATTTCCATCCACCTACAATTGTTTAAATCCATTTTTACCCTTCGGTGAGTTTTTAGTAATATGTATGAAAGGAATCTTTTGTCGTTTTTCGTACGAGGTACTTTTTGACTTTTCCGACAAAAGTACGAAGAATGTTTTTTTTAACTTATACAGCATGAATGGATTTTTAAAACATTATTTTCAAGAAGCTTCCTTTACAAGTTTTCAAGTTTATTTTTAATCAACTTCTTTTATTTTAAATTCGTATGACATGTTATGAAAGGAAAAATGTTTTTAAATTAGAAAGGATATTTTCCTCAAGAATGGAGTTCAAGTATTTTATCAAAATTATTTTCCATCTAAGATAATAAAAGGGTTCTGTTTTTATCCCTATTATTACATGGATTTGATTATTTTGTGATGGAAACATTTTTATGAATTCCTTTATCTTATATGAATTGTTTTATGATGTCATGTTGTTTAAAAATCCCATTTTTATTACATGGGTTACGCTATGATGTATGTTTTATGATTATGTGGCACACATAAGAAAGGATTCATTATAAGATGGGTGGGACCTATATCTCCCTCCAATGAATTGGATAAAGATTTTATATCTCATGAGATAGACAGGGTTGGAACGGTAGGTTATACCGGTTCAGTGAAACAGGACTGAAACGAGGGTTACTCGATTCAGAAAGGGACTTTGTCCACTAAGATAGTCTTGGCAATGAGTCTTGACTAAAAAGAAATGATTTTCCATGATTATGTGTGCATGCCACATAGTTTCAAGTTTTATGTTATGATTATGGGGATCTCATTTTCACTTCTATGATTTATTCCATTTTAAGATATTACGATCTCTTTTGCAGGTTTTGATTTTCAAAAAGATATGATATGATTTTTATTTCCTTTATTTGCCCTTACTGAGCGTTTGAGCTCACCCTTTTATGTTTTCTTTTCCCCAGGTCAGGAAGATGGATATTAAGTAGAATATGCTAAAAGGGACCCTAGATATGATGAAATAAATGGGAGACACTGTAGAAGATTTATGAACCAGTTGTTTATGTTTCCCAGTTTCTAAAGACACTATAACTATACGGTCCTTTGTGGTTTTGTCATATGTTGTAATAAGTGTGCTTCAATTTTGATGTATTAACAATGTATGTAAAGTATGGGTCGTTATATAAAGGGTTTATATAACACATAGAATCTTACTTGATAACTATTTTCAAGTTTCTATTTTAATCTAGAAAGCCACTTCCAATATTTTTTTTTCAGTGTTGATATCAAATTCAAGTTGGATGATGATGATTCTATTTGATCTATTGAAAATTCTTTTATCAAATGAGTGTTTTTTTAAACTTATTAAATAAATACTTCTATTAAATGTGCCTGTACTAAAATTATAACCCCTTATAAATATATCATATCCATTAATTGTATAAAATATATATTTCACTAAGTAATGAATCAACTAGGGAATTTATATCATCTATTATCTATTTATAAAGGCTATCACGATGACTATATAATATATGAATATTTGATAGCTGAGTAGACAACTCTTTTACCAATACATCATATAGATAATACCAACTCTATTACTCTAGTGTCATAACATTCAGGGTACCCCAGCTAAGTAAAAAACAAATCATATGAAAAATATAGGAAATTAATCCTATTAGGGATACCCATAACTTTCTTTCCTTATATATGATAATCAATGAGAACCCTTCTTTGTAAGAACATACCTAGTTGGATGATCAAGGTATGATCAATTGTTTCTTTAAAATAAATCTAAAACTTAGTATTTTAAGGGGTTTTAAATTTCTCACCATCTTATCTCATATATTTCTGTTATATTTATGTGTTCTTTTAATCATTTATTTTTTGAATCCCTATTCCTTCCACCAAATAAATATGTTCAAACCATATTTATATATAACTCTTTACACTAATTATAGCTTGTGTTATAAACCCAAACTTCATCACATGCATAAGGTACTTGATAAACTTTCATGTAAAGGTTTATAATCATACAAAATCAATGATCCCCACTAAAGAATGCATGGTTTGATAGGTAACCAACCCCCATTTTTCTAGATAGATCCAAAGCTCTATGTCTAGTGAGTCATCTAACCCAATGTCCCACTACCCATGGTTTAGTACTCAATATATACCTCTATTACATCATAATTATGACACCAAATATGTATAAAATATAATTAACTTCTAAATTCAAGATAATTACCTAGAATAAATCTAAATTAAATGTATAATAAAAATAAATTAACTAGCATACATGGAATTTAAATTCTTAAATTCTTGTATAATAATTTAAAGAAGCAATTCAAACAATTTTAAAATAAGGCATACATTAATTCATTATTTAAACAATTTATATTTATGTATAAAATAGTGAATAAACTAAACAAACAAAAAAATCATAAATTTAGACATGCGATAAATATTTATTAATGTTTCATAAAAAATCAATTGTATACATTTTATTATTTATCCTGATTTATAGACATTCTATGGAATAATTAACACACAGACATTTCACATTTATTCTAATACAAACTCATTCTTATTATTAATTTTTTGTGGAATTTAATATAAACTCCTTCATATTCCAAAATATGTGATATTTGTGAAAATTTATATAAAAATTTTTATAATCATATAAACATTTTATATTTTATCTAATTTTTTTTTGATAAAATAAGAATCACATATTTTTAAAATATAGCCTGTCAATATAAACATTTTATATTCTCAATTTTGAATAATTCATAAATCAATAAAAACACTTTAATAAATTTCATTATTTAATAATTTATTCACATTTTACAAATTTATAAACCAAGTAAACCCACTTTAAATCTAGATCACATCCACCAAAATGTTTTTGGTATGGTTTAAAACCCTCTTCAGATTTAGTTTTGGCAGTCTGAGCTCATGATAGCCATGGTTTTCAAGAATTTTAACATAGAAATAACTATTATTAAAATTCTAAAAACCATAATAATTTTGGATGGTCATTATAGAATGGGTTACCCTTAGGTAAAAACTCTTTCTATGTGGAAAATAATGACCATTTTGTTATAGACAATGAAATTATTTATCCTAGATGAAAACCCTTATAAAGGTGAAATACTAGGACCCTTTTCTTATAACCACACCATTTTTGTTCTATGATCACACTATTAACCAAGATAAGTAAAAATCTACCATAATATGTTCTCAACTCATTGTGGAAATCTAGTTCCCATAATCACATCATAGTGATCAGTAAACCCTGACATGGCTATTTCAAACAATGATTCTCTATTTGTTTTGAAACATTTTCATGCTTGTTTTATCCATCCACAATGAAATCGTATAACCTTTATATAACCATGATTATTTTATCTCATATACTATTACATGGTTTTGGAAAAATCCAAAAAAATGTTCATTTTATACAAAAAATATTGTAGTTTTGAAAATGATCATTTTTCTAGTTTCCTCATCCATTTAAAAAATCAACCCAAATGAATTATAAGTAGAAATAATACCATTGTTTAATGATATCACATCCATTATATGAATACACATAACATGTAATACATATGAAAATATCTGATAAATTTATTTCTTAAACACCTTGGGAATGTAATTTAATATCTTGAGTTCTTGAGTGAGGTAATTTGAGACTAATAGTGGCCTAACCAAGTGTTTTTAGGTATGTTTAAGGTTTTGGTGGGTCAAAAAAGAATCAAAGGTCAGGTTTGGGATGGTATTCCATGTCATGGGACTTTTTTGAAAATGGAGGGAATTAGATACCCAGTGGGATGGAACCAGATACCTTGTGAGAGTGGAAGGTGTACAGGTGGCCTTGTGATGTCCACAGACCTTTTGGTGGACCCAGGAAAGGTACTTGGTGGAAGGGTACTAAGTACCCAATTCTATTTTGGGGTGTTATTTATATTTTTTAATTAATTAGTAAATTATATTTATAAAATGTTAATGGGGGTGTGGATTACCTTCATCCAAATCCCCATCGACTCCTTCTTTCCTTTTAATGGGATTTCATCCATTTGTCACTAGTTCTTTGAGCCGTTGGTTATGGATAGTTGGTATGGGTAAGGCTTGATGTCCTTAACTATTTATTCTTGGTTTTATTTTCATTGTAGTGTGTTTCATCTAATATCCCTATTTTATATATTTTTATCTAATTCTTTTATTTATTCTTCCTTGGATAAAATCATATTACGAGATCATATGTGCAGTACTTTTCTTGTACAAGGTAGGTGGTTCCTATCTATTTTATTTGTTATATGTCTGTTTATGCATCATTTAAAATATGGTCATGGGTCGGGTCGTGTGAGTGACTAGAACCATAACCAATTGTGGTCTCTGGGGAACCTAAGGTTTGTACTAGTATGGTTTAGAGTGGTTGTGTGTAGATAATATGTAAGTTTTATGGATGGATTATGATGTGCAGTCATTGTACATATGGTGAAACTAGAATTATCCTTTATATGTATTGGGATGGTTTTTTTCTTGGATTGCGTGTCTTCAATGATTTCATTGAAATATTCCATGTATTGTAAAGTATTGGTGCTTGCGGTGATTTTCTTAACATGGTTCCTTGGGAACATGGTGGATATGGCTAGTGTGGATCTAGGGAGACATCGAATCACTGATTTGAGAGGGTGGTGATGGACACTACTGTTGGTTGGGTGATGAAGATTCATTATATGTGTTTTATTTGTAGGTTAATGGTCATTTCCTTTCACCATGGGTGATTAGGAAATTGAGGTCATGTGTACATAGTATAGGTCCCATTAGGTGGTTTAGAACACTAGTTTTTAGTGGTATCCTCTACAGATTAAGTGGTTTATGGGTGATGGTGTTGACCATAATTTTGGAGGAGCAACACATTTTTTAGTGGACAAGGGGTATTAGGGATGATTAAGATCACCATTTGGGATTAGTATTGTCACTCTATATGAGAGATATGTTGCGATTGATGGTTTGGGCTTGGTGAGGGACATATGGTCACCATGCCTTCAGTTTCATCGGACTGTTGATCCGAAGGTAGGTAAAGGTGTCAGATGAATATGGAACTTGTGATATGATACAAGGATGTGACTTAGGTTTTGAGAATGGTTTAGAATGGGGATTCATGTTTTAGTTGACATATAACATGATGTGATATGAAATGGTTTGGAAGGCCAAGGGATCTTCTAATATGGTAGACAATGGGTATCTTGTCCCACTCCATCACTAACCAAAGTCGGTGAAGGATCATTCATGGATGATCAAGAGTAGGTGGAGTGGGTTGTGACAATTTATTTCGTTTTCATGATTTTCACATTTTATACTCTCATATATGTATATATATTATGTAGGGACACCATATACATACAAATTTTATACTCACACCCTACATAGGCCATCTAGGATGCTTGCAGACTTTATGTATCACGACACATGAAGGGGAAGGAGACCAAATTATAGATTTTAGTAGCTGGTGGTATCATGGATGTATAAGGTATATGTTAATGATTGGGGATGGACTGGGTGGATCCATGATGTTGATTTAGGGGTTTACTTTTGATTCTTTTAGACTCACTATATGTGATTATCCTATTGGTGATTTAGTTATGTCTTATGCAACTAAAATGAAATTGTACCTATTATTCTATTTATAATTTGGAATGTTATCAATTGGGTTGTTTTTTTAATATCTTGGTGTTTTTTATTTATCTTTCTACCTTATTACTTATTTTCAATTTTTATAGTGGGTATAGTCTCCTTAATATCATGCCTTAGACCTTCGTTACTACATAGAAACCTATGGTATATGAGGAGGCATGCCTAAGGTTAGTGGGTATCTTTCTCAGGTTCTATTTGGGTGATTCAGGTTAAGGATTTTATAAATTTATATGAAATAAGGTTATTATAAAATGATATCAAATGGGTATTGTATGTTATTTGAGTTCTATTAGATAGAAGTTAGGGATATGTTGGGACTTTTGATGGAAATCATGTTGTGTTTCTAGTTATCATAAGTGTGGGATGATATCCAATTTACCTTGGAAAGTACGATTTATATTTTGATTTTAGATATTACAGTTGGGTTATTTGATTTGAATAAATTAGTATTTACTATTACCGATTTAGTATGTGACTCTTGTCTTTGAGAGGAGATAGGTAGAACTCATCGTTATAGTCTTGTAGGGATCACATGACATGCATGTTCCTACTTGTGATTTCTATTTTAGATATGATAAGGGTTTGGTTATTTAATGTCTCAGTAATAAGCTATATCATATTTTCCCATATATCTCCTTGGTGAAATTCTACCTAGCCAAACCAAGTATGTGATTCCTAGTGTTCTTGAGTATATGGATCATACTATATGTGGTGTGTATAATACCTAGCCCTGACATGGGTGTGAAGGTCCATGAGGCTGTATGATGTGGGACTTAGGGTGCGGGTTGGGAAGTGTATGGGTGAGTGTGATTCTCTTCCCGTTACATATTTCCATATATTTTATATCTATATTTTTGTATCCATATTGAGCATGTTCTTAGTGATATTAAATGTCAATATAACCCATTATATCATTAGGATGGTTTATATATGGTGTCACTATGGTGTGAATCATATGGGAAACCTGAGACTGGAGATGAGCATGAGCCATAGGTCGAGGTGATGAGGCATACAAGTTAGCTATAGGAGTCTGGGTAGTAGTTTGATGATCAAATCAAGGTGATTCTATTATGAGTTATATAGAACATAGATCAGATAGATGAGTTATCCATGGAATATCTAATGAGGGAGTTTTAGTCACAAAATTCTCCCTTATTCCTAGAAGAGGGAGAACCCTTGGTAGTTGAGTATTGGATTGAGTAAGTTCATAAAATCTTTGATCAGATTGAGATTCCACCAATGTGGAGGGTAAATATAGCTAAATATATTCTCTAGGGACTAGAAAATTTTGTTTTTATGTGTTGGTATAGGCTGGTTGGATTGTGTGTATGACCTGAAAGTACTTCTAGGTGAGTTTTTCTGACCATTTCTTTCATGGGATGCTGAGGACGGATATAACTCATGAGTTAATGTATTCGGAGAATAAAGTGGATTCAATCCAGAACTACTATTCAGTATTCAAATTATTGTTGTGTTTTTCACTAACATTTGTGTGGGATGGTATTGAAAAGGTGTTGCTATTTGAGGATGTAATTTATCATGATATAAAATATTAGTGAATATTTTCATACTGACCTCAATATCTAAGGAGGCGAACCATATGCTAATAGAGGAGTAGAATTTAACTAATGGAAGTATACTGAATCATATAGTGGTTTTAGATGAGACAATAAGTGGAGCTCTGGGTATAAAAAAAGTGTACAAGAGGAGACCTATTAGGGAGACCAGATTAGAGGTTCAATATTTCCACTACAAAATGGGTTTTCGATAATGTGTTTTAAATTTTAGGTAGAAATTCCATGTCTGGGCCTAATCCGATCAACTACTAAAGGAGTGTCAAGTTTGTGTCTAGATAGTAAATTTGGAGAAGTTTTATTGGATAGAATCATAACTAGTTAAAGGCAGCGATTAGGTCAGACTTATGAATTTGAGGTAGGACCATGTAATCTACCATGAGAAAGAACCCAATATTAATATTAACATGCAGGTTATGGAAGTGGATAGAATAACTGATGATGAGGGTGGTGTCCAATGCCGTGTGTGACTCTATATGGATGAAATACAAAAATAAGTGAGGCTTCACATTAATTACACATGATTGAGATGAAATATTCTGAGCATGCCATAGATCTGTTAATAGTTATAGGTACACCATGGGCATGTTGGTTTTTGGTTATTTATGATGGATATTGGTTCAAAGTGTTCATATATGTATAATGGAATGACCATGTGCTATTTGAGGTATGCGTAGTGGGAATGAATCATGGAAACTGTGGGATACATAGGCATCAAGTATGATGTGTATTATTTGTATGGTGATGGTTGTGTCCTGAGGGGTTTTACATATGGAATTTGGGATGGTGATCAGGTATGGTAGAATCGATGTGTTTGTTGGTTTGGTTGGGATGTAATATGGTAGGTGATTCTTATAGTTAAGAGTTTATAAATAAATAAATAGTTAGTTTAAGTTGTTTCTTTTCGGTGATCAGGATGAGATGAATGTGTTTAAAACCATCTCAATGTTTTATGAGTGTGGTGTGTGGGACACTGGGGTTTTGGTTGGGTTTTGTTAGTGTTGTGGCCTGATAAATTTCTAAAATGAGTTTTTATATGGTTGAGAGGTTGAAAAGGCATAGGTTATTATGGGAGGAAATTTGAGCCTGAGAGTGTCTTAACCACATGTGTTTAGGTATGTTTACAGTGTTGGGGGGGGGGGATGCCCATAGGTTTAGTTCAAGGTGGTATATTGGGCGATGAGCTAAGTATTTGGAAGATGGAGGGAACCAAATGGGTACCCTGTGTTAGTGGTAGGTGAGAATGTGGATGTGTCAGGTCCAAAGACCATTTTTGTGGACCCAAGTAGCGTACCCAATGGATAGAGGGTACTCAGTTGAAGGTTACAGGGTACTTGGTGCCTAATATGCATTTTTTTAATTTTGGTTTTAACTAACTATTTAATTAATTAAGTTTATAAAATGGTGGTGTGGGGGGGGGGGGTGAGTTCCATTCATCCAAAATAGGATACTCTAATTATACCAATTTTTCCTTCATTCCTTTTAGTTAGATTTCATTTTTTTCCCTGGTTCTTTGATCAGTTGGTCGCAAAGAGTCTTTGCGGATAAAGATCAATGTCCATCATTATTTTTTTTACCATTGTAGTGAATTTCAACACATATACTTATTTTAGGGGTTTTTTATGGTTATACATTTCCCCCCCTCCTCTGGCCAAATTAGATCTCAGGTTTAGACATGCAATCCTTTGCTAGTATGATATAGGTGGTGTTTATCAATTTCCTATTTTATATGTGTGTTTATGTGTCATGTTAAATGAGGGCATCGATAGGGTCTTTTGAACAACCATAACTGGAGCCAACCTTGATCTATGGGGAACCTAATGTTTATCCTGGGGTGGTTCAGTGTGGTTTTTTATTATAGAGGCTTATGAGTGTTAGTGGGATATGATGTATGGTTATTGGATTGATGGTTGAACTAGAAGTCACCCTTATGGGAATTCAGATCATTTTTTTCTTGGGTTTCATGGCTTAGAGGATTTATTATAAAGGGGTAATATGTTGTAAAGTGTTGTTTCTCAAGGTTCATTTCTTGATGTGGTTCCTTGGGAACATGGTGGATATAGATCCCATGTCTATGGGGTGACATAGAGTCACTATTTTGAAATGTAAAATGATCTAGTATTGTTGCAGAATCACTAGGGGGGGGGGTGAATCAATGATAATTAATTTTATAGTTTATTCTGTGAAATTAACCTCTATTATTGGTTAAATTATTGATCCACTCTTTCTTTATTTCTCACACCTACCTATATCCAACCAAATGAAAGAACTGTAAAGCACATATGATTTTTTTACATGGTTTTATCCCAATGTGGTTACCAATTTCTTAATGCATTTAGGTCGAGTAAAATACAAAGGTATCCACTATATAACACAAGTGAATATAATGGGATATGTCCCAAAAATCCTTTATTCTATCCTAAATGGTTCTTTATAACGGCTCCCTCCTGTTTACAGTCTCCCAACTGGTTCTCTATACTGGCTCCCACCAGTATAAAATGGGTCCTCCTGAAATCCTTCAATAAGATCTTCACACTACTCTAGATGCCATGAAATCAAAATATCAATATCTTATTCCTTTTGAATAGGACTTTGACCACCAATATTATTTGTGGTAAAAAATATACATCAACCTTATTCTTCAAGTAACCAAGTATTCAAATGTTTTAAAGAATTAGGATTGTTGGTCTTCCTTAACTTTATAATTATTAATATGTACAAACAAAATCATGTTTCCTTCTATCTCAATATTTAAAATTAATTTCTATTGTACAAGGATACCATAGGGTGGGTCTTCAAGATTATTACTTCTTTACTATTTCGTCTTCCTTGATGTAGAGGTTGTTCACTCCTAAAAGTCATCAGCTTATAACTTATCTTCTATGATATAAGTATATTGTAGAACTTCTTCTTCTTTAACATATTATTCAATGCATAGTTTCATATATACCTAGATGTTATCATCTTTCCTCTTCAATACTATAATTATTCTTATGAAAATAAAATTGGGTTTTCTTCTTTATATTCTATAGTTCTTCTACTATCTTTTTACACCTTCACAAAAAATCATTAATATATTTTCCATATTCGAATATAGAAATCTCCCTAATTTTCAAAATAATATCACCTTTATAATTTTCATTTAATCCCAGTAAAATATATCTCTATTTAATTTTCCAAGATACATGAGATTATTATTCTATAAATTTTCAAAAAAAAACTATAAGCATTTAATATCTCCATGCTGGCATACACGAATATCATTACAACATGGATTATCATTCCATGATGTGTATTTATTCAAGTAAACCATGTGTGAGATACTATGAATTAAACAACAAAATCAATGATTTTCATCATTTATCATAGGGAAATGTATCATAGGAAACATCTACTACCATAGATTCTTTTCCATCAAATTTTTGTTTCACAGTCATGATGACCTATACTTATTTTCAATTACATGGCTCTTTCTCAATTCTCAAAACCATCTTGGTCTGGTATCTCATACTCAAACTTCTTTTGAACATTGAATTGTTATCTACAATACGAATATCATATTCTACATTCTTTATTGTGAATCCAATGTTCTTCATCAGCTAGTGATATTATATTTTTGAAGTTTAGTACAACAGTATCAAGGTTATATTCTATAAATATATTCCAAAATTATAAGATCCTCACATATTCTGAACTATTGAAACTTATTTAAGACACATAATTTATTATGCATTACTTACATGGGATCCAAAAATGTTACACATTCTTAGATTTAATTACTTATATATTGTGTATGTTTTTTGACTTGGTAATTCATGATTTTAAGTTTCTTTTGTGTGCTTTAGATTAATTACACATCAATGTATGTTTTATTATCTTTATTATATTCCTGTATAATCTCCAAAAAAAAATGTACCCGACATAAAAAATGTTATGTATCACTCTATGATCAAGGTCTTTGTCAATTTTCTCAGAACATCTAACTTCCAGAATCAATAACTTCCAATTTTTTTATATTTTCCAAATTCTTGTATACAATTCCAAGATTATATTTATGCATTTCATTTATTTTATAATATTTTATTTAATATTTATATATTACCCACACACACCACTCATATTACCTTTATGCGTTTTAGTCCTTTGTAAATTTATTATGGTCCATTTCATAGGCACCCTTTCCAATTTTTTTGTAACTTCAAATATTTTACACGTGGATTCACTTTTTGAATTTTTCAATAAAAACATGGAAATTCTTGAATTACTCAATTAAACTAATAAATTCTTAAAATCACCTAAGGGTATCACCAACCACACCAAATCAACTCTAAACACTTTAACTAACTTTGGAAAATTTCACAGTATTTCTAAAGAACTTAAACATAGTTTTAAATCCTTGAAACATATAAATACTCAAATATGAGTATTTAGATAACATCATCCAATAAATATTTTTTTGATGAATACAATATTCTTGATTCTCAATAATCGATAGATAGTTTTTCACACTTCCAGCCAACCTTTAATTCCTTAACCAGAACTCAATCACAAATCTTAAAGATGTTTAATAGAGATAGCTAATTCAAAATCTATAAATATATTATAAATAGTTATGTTAGTAACCATAGAAACTGTCTTTGATTCTATACAAGATCATCTCTCCCATCATCAAATTAAAATACCACTATCTTGAAGTTGTTTATATATGAACTCAAAGCATCAGATTGGTTTCCTTTGTTCATTTTTGTATAGGAAAAATAATAATCTTCACCTTTATTAATTAGTATCTTAATCCTTCACCCAAATTAAGCACAAATTTAATTTCATTCATATAAAAATATTGATAAAAAATACAACATCAACTTCATCAATACATTCAGGTTCTTCAGTATCCCATTTGGATTTATTTTAAAAACTCATTTAAACTCTAAAGCTAATGTTTTTTCTCTAAATTAATGAAAATAAATGCAAAGGTGTAGAAAAAGGTAAAATACTATTCATTTTATACTTGTTCCATGGTTTTGAAAATTTCATCTTATCTCCTTTGTTCTCCTCCTTTCTTGAGAGATAAATTCTAATTCAATTAAGGGAATGATGAAAGCAAATTTCACTTAGAAACAATCAATAAAATAAAAAATATAATTAGTGATTAACCTAGACTTCAATGATATCCATAAATAGTTCACCATCTGATACCAATGTCAGTTTTCTCTTTTTGGGGCCTTTTTAATAATTTTTACACAAAAACACTTTCAATCAACTTAAATAAACACATTAAAGATATTTAAGTTAATGAATGTATTTGACACTTTAAATTACCTTCTAGTTCAATAATAACTCCCCATTAATAAAGAAATATTATATGATCAAAACAAAGATAGGAAAAGTGATTACTTTACCTCTACTATATTTTTTAAAAAACTATATATAAATCTTATTAACATGAAATAAACTCATCTAGAGACTTATCTTCTTATCAGATCCCCATTAATTGGTGTGCTTTATTAACTCTTCATCATGGATGGTTTTATTTAAAATGAACATGAAGCATATTATTCTAATATAACATGAAATGTTTCAAGGAGTAATTAAACCCTCCACGATGAACAACTCATCATGTTTTATGACTATTGTAGCATTAATCTCTCCTCATATACACATTACCTTTAATTATATTTATTGAAACAAAATAAAATTATTTTTTATAAGGTGGAACTTATTTTATTTTCCTGAGAGTAACAAGATTGATAATTACTTCTCAATAAAGATTCAATTTTCTTTCCAGATCCCTATTTGGAAGAGCTCTTCCCACTTACACTTCTAGATATCATTTCATGAGCCTCCATATATAGCATGTAAATCATTCTTTTCTTATCTATTACATTAAATTGGACCTCCTTCTTAACACAAGACATCAATGCACATAAGTCACTTAGTTCTATCTTTAACTTATTTAGAATGCATCTTTGTGCTAGTATGATAGTCATACAATCCTTTTGAGTTGTGTCAAGATGACTTGAACCTCCCACATATCATCTCATGAGTTATTATGTTATATTTCTTTTTGAAAATCACTCAATAAATTAAAATTCCTTATGTGAATATTCTTGTGTTAATTTACCACATTGACATTCTTATGATTTGTTTTTCTTTTATTCTAAATAATGTTTTAGCAAAATGGTGAAGTATTATTTTTATTATCTTATATTTATTATATAGAATAGCCAATAGGGTTTACCCTAGAAGATTTTTTATATAGTCTTTAGCAGAGTGACCTAGTTGGTCACATCCTCCATAGATTTATTCCATATATTAAAATTTATTTTCAGTATATATATTTGTTGATATGTTAGCAATAAATTTCTTCATCCTAATGTTTTTTATCCTTTTTGTAGAGTTACTTATTATCTTCCTATATTTTCTCCACCTTGATTCATTACAATTACAATAAAGTGACATGTTATATTGGTAGTCATAGGATTTGGGTACAAATGTTACACCACACCAATAATAAACCTTGAAGTTGTGTCTTCTAAAATATTGATCGATCTATTGGTAAAAACCTTTCTCTTGTTTAGGTGCACTCCATACTTTGTTTTTCATTTATCCTGAGACAAATCAACACTATCCCCCTTTGATATAAGAATAAAGTTTTCATGACTTTATTTAGACTATAATAGTATAGTTTTTTTTAGAACCTGTATTGTTAGATTAAAAATATTTTGTGTCATTGGAATAAGAATCAACAACTTGAACCATTTTATTTGGGATGTTTTTCATAGTATCATGGTATGATTCATCTTGAATATACACAAATTTTTCTTAATATCCTCTCATCATATTAAAGTTATTTTCATTTTTAAAATGATTTAATTGTTTCTCAATCAACTTGTCTTCCTTTATAGAAAATTTTATGTCTCGATATTTCAAATTTTATCTTGTTTTTTAATTATCAACTAGAGTTTTTTAACTTATTCAATGTATCCATTATCCTTTTAATATTAATTTCCTCTATATTTCTCAAGTAGTTTTTTTGAGTTTAGTATTTTTATCAAGACATTCTAAAAGCTCAGCTTTCAATATAAATTTTGTGTCTCTATATTCTTCCTTCTTATCAATACTATAAGTGAATTAATATATTTTAACATAATACATGATATATCTATATTCTAAGTGGTACCTTTATCTATTGGATCACTACTTAAATATGAGTATTAATTTTATTCTTATTTTCTCGTTAGATTCCTTTTAAACCTTATTGAAAACTTCTTCTTTACAATGTTATCATTTCTAGTACTTATATATTTTATTTTGTTCAAAAATTATTCTTGATCATCACTCCTAGGTCTATCACCTTTTATATTTGGATAATAAAATAAAAATATCAAATTCCACCATAACTAAAGAAATTTATATGAAGCAAACCAATGTATTTTTTTCTATATCTTTTGATGTTTTTTGAAATAAGATCCATGATTATATCATGATATTATTCTCTTTATTTAACATATTCTAAATCTGAATAACACCCCTGATTATTTTATTAGAGTTTGATAACTTTAATTTCATTAAATTCAATCTCCTCCATGATATATTCTTGAATGCATGAACTTTACTCATATCATAAGTAACAAGAATATTATGAAATTCATAAAGTAATAAATTATATCTATCTTCCAGTGTATAAAATTATCATCAAAATAGTATATTAATTTTTAGTCAATTTATTAACAATGGTTTAGTCTTCTAATGTTTCCCTAAAGCCTCTGATATTGATTACAATTCCATCACCCTTTTTAAGTAACCATCAATGGTATCATCATAAACGATTATAATATCTTTAAAACTTATTCTCTAAAAATAGAGTTTTACTTATTTCACCTTTATATTCCCTTTAAAAGTATTCTCAAGATTATCCCAAATTTATTTGGCAGTTTTGAGACACATAACTTTGGTATACAACCTATTAGATAAGGAAATTAAAGTTGTATCCATCTGTTTTATATAAACATCCAAATTCCTATTATCTAAAAATTTCATAAGAAATATTTCCTTAAATATAGTAAATCCTACTAAAGAACCATCCATTAATTTTAGACCTTGAGAGAGAAGGAAATTTATTATCATATTATTCCAACCATGATAATTATTACCATGAAATGTTAGAAAAACTTTGATATTAAATCAATTTAGAGTCTTCCAATTCAAATTATATCATGATTAGATATTTTAGAGGTAACTTAGTTTGATTTGATACCAATTTAAATGTCCAATGGATCATTTATTCACACTAATATGGAACGGGAGGTGAATAAACATAGACCAATTTTATTGAATTCGTTCAACTTAATATTTTACCCAATATTAATTATTCTACGCACTATATTGGTTAATATATATGGATATATTTAATCAACCACAATACTCATCACCATATAAAGGAGTAAATAAACAAGAGACAATAGTAATTATTTTAAGAGGTCTGACCACAATGTGGGAATCCACTCCTTATTATATTAAAATCAATTTGAGACAAAAATGTTATCAAACATATTTTAATTTATTACAGTGGGGATTGTGTCACCCTAAACCCTAGTCTTAACCACACTATATGGGGAGGGGGGGGGGGGGTATTTATCACCATCAACCCTTTGTACTATTATTATCCTAACACAAAATTTACTCCTAATAGGTTATTTAGAGTGACTTCTGCCAATATTTATCCTCCAAAATGGGTTTTCTTAGATCATACTGAAAGCCACTGGTCTTCAATGGACCTCATCAAATAAATCCCTAACAATATCTTCCTTATACTATGTGATTAATCTTAATTAACTATAAAATATTCTTCCTCAACATCGTTATTTGACTACCACTAAATAATTAACTTTAATTGAATACACATTGGCCATGTACTATATCTTAAGAAAAATTTATTTAAAAAAATACCTCTAATTCAAGAACTTAAAAATTTGTAACTTATGTAGTTTGTAAATAAATATTGTTCTTTCTATAGAAGGGGTAATTTCTAAGTGGTAAAATGCACAATCCTTCATCCAAAATAGTAGGGTTCGAATCCTGGAAATCCCAATAGGGATTTATGATATAAGTGGTGAATTAAAACATAATCTAAAATTCCTCCTAGGTTTTTGGTGTTCTTATTCCATTACTCCAACAAATCATTTAAACTCCTTCCATTTATATATATTCTTTTGGTTTAGTGTTTTATTACTATAACTTCAAGACACATGAACATCCTAAGCTTCTGATTAACTTAATTTTTGATATTTTGGACTTTGGTAATTTATCAACATAAACAACCTTCCAGTCATAAATATTATAAATTAAAATTAATATTTAACTTTTAGTTTAGATTCCATTAATTTAGACCAATGTATACTGATTTAGATATATTCATATTCATTTGGATTAATTATTTGTACTTTCATTATTATATCACTTTTGTATTTACATCAACCAAATTTATGAGTATAAATAATAGTTCAAAATTCTATCCCTCAACATTATCCTTCTTAATTTATGATTCTTCTCTAGTATAACTTATCATTATTGATGATACTAGAGCATACATAACATCCATTACTTCAGATTATCGCTTCACCTTCTTGGCACACTCAATATTGGCTATATCCATCTCCCTCTTGGGATTTTTTTACTTCAACTTATCATGAATCATAGTAGATACTCACACCATTGGGACGTATGTTACTTTAAAATATCCACACAATGTCATCTAACTTGAATTACAACATTTGTTTTTGGAAATTATTTAACTCTCAAATTCTACTTTGTGGAAGGCAATTATGTATCATATTATTAACCATTATGTAATAAATTATTAACCTTAAATATTATAGTGAATATCCAAAAAATTTAAAATTTCCAATCAATAACATTTACATAATAAATTATTTTTATTACTTATTACATAAGGTTTTCCCAAAGACCATAATGTAAGGTTTTTTGAATTTTTTGATTTTTTATATAAGATGTATAGTTATCTTATGCATTCTTATAAACTTCTTATGTATCAAAAAAAATGTTATATATTAAATAATAATATTACCATTCACCTAATATATTTTACATTACCACATTTTTAGATTTTTTTTCAAATATATTGTGTATGATGAAATATTTTATGCATTATGTGAGTTGAAATTTTATAATATACAATCCTAAAAACTTATAACATTAGTCTCAAGATATTTTACAATATCTAATCATACCTATATTCTACTCTAGTATGTACTCCCAATTATCAGTACTCCCAAACTGCTTCTTCTTACTTAAAATTCCAGATACATAATAGCTTGTATCCATGAAACATATTGTGACTTTCATAGGTGCATATTTTTAATGTCATTAGGTATATCTCTCATCCAAATATTAACATTAAAAACTTATCAAATCACTATTTCCTCTATATCATCATCTAAGTGTAGTTTAACTTTCAAAATTAGCTTATATACATGATAAAAGTAGGTATGGATTCTATAAGACCCCTAATTTTACCCGGGCACCATCCCCCTTTAAGGTTATGTTGACCTTTTTTAAATTATAAAAATAACCCCCTTACTTATTAGAATAGAATTTTAGTGGTTCTAGGGGACTCATAGGAGGTATATTAGAAAAGGATAGAAGTATAATGAATCGATTGACATGCTATAGTGCCACTAGCTAGCTATGGACAAGGAAGTAGATCACCAAACCAATAGTAGGACCACTGGTTGGATGGTGGGTACTACAAGCCCACTGTTGGTATTATTAATGGCATAGAAACACTTCCTAGAACCACCAGATAGTCAGAGGAATCCAACATCTTGTCAATAGTTCCAAGCTGGGCTAAGACAATGAGAGGCATAATCATATTTCTACCTATAAAACCACTATTTAACATCTAATTACCCCTCGTTTGATCCTAATTTTACATTAACATTTTGTAAGTGTTCTCTAAGTATTCTTTGTATTCTTTAAAATGTTCCCTTGGGTCCTTGATCCTTTGTTTGATCTGGAAGTCCTGAATCATTATTTCTTGATTGGAATTAGTGAATTCCTCTTATTTTATACTTTTTTATTCTTTATTCCTTAATAGTATGAGGTTATCATAATCTATAGGGAATATTGGTTTCATGCATTGATATTCATGTCTAATCATGGAAATATTTTTTATTTTGAGGTAGGTGGTCTAAAACATCTCCCTAAGTCCTACATTGGGTTTTTAGTATGTGAAACATGTGTGTTCACATTGGCACACCATGTAAATGAAATTTTCCAATTGTAAATAAGTTGAATGGATCGATTCCCCATGTATTGAACTCCCAAAAATCCTATTTAGTCCATTTTAAAAATGATAATTGGTCTTATGGACACCTTAGTGGGGAGACTACCCTTGACCTTTGTTTGGAACATGAAATTTATAAACCTAGTGCCCTTATTATTGATTTATAAATCATGGGTTGATCATTGGATTGAACCCTCACAAAACTTATCAACCTAGGGGTTTAAAATCAGAAATTTAGTCTTCTATTAGAATGTGAAATATTAATTTGGAATTATTTAGAATGTGAATAAAAAATGTCACAATTTTTATGAGAATCAATATATTGGTAAGAAACTAGTAATTGGATTAAATGATTAATTCCATTTAATTGTAATTTGAAAGGTAGTTGGTAAATGGCATTAATTACCAAATTTTTCATATTTTAACATGTTTTAAATGTTTGGTGATTTGGTATGCATTAGATATTTGTTTCTTGTGAAATTTGAAATGTAAAATTATACCAAGAATAGAATTTATATTGTGTATAATTTCCTATAGCATGTTAGTGGCCCAAGCATGGGAATTTTCATTTTTTCCATTGATACTTCTTACTATCGACATGGTAGTAAACCAAAGGAACACGTAAGAGAATCTAGAATAAGAATTAACATAGATTCTATTAACATATGGAAAATGAAATTCATTTTATAATGATAATTATCCTTGGGTATTATATGAATGTGATATTTCTCCTTGTCTTCAAAATTTTTCTAGATTTGGTAATGTGTATGGATGGAGAAATCCGAAATATTATCAAAGAAGGTTTGGATAACCCTGAATATCAACCTAGATATCAAGGTTCGGTGGGTTACTTTCATGTTCTAATTTTAAATGTTGATAAATGATAGTGTTTTTCATAATGTTTCATGAACTATTACTTAGAACAGTTTTTAGACACTGTTGGTGGTGGAAAAATAATTTTTACTCAGACTTTACTCTGGCCTCTAATTGGTACCATTAAAACATGATTGATACAATTAAGGACAAGGTAAAGGGGCCCTATACTTGATTGGTTGTTTACTTATTGGGACAAGATTTTGGATATAGGATAGAGCATGGGGTTTAGGAATAGTGTTGAGAGACTTTATTTTGAGTTTTTCTTTTGGTTATTTGATTGTATGAGTTTCATCATGACATATAGTTTCTGAAGAAGTATGGAATGACATTATTTATTATAATTGGATTATTTGGAACTTTCCAATTTATCTACTAAAGTGGATTATATTGACATATTTATTATGTTTTCAACTATTATCATTATTCTTTACTAATAGTTACTGTCTCCCCACTATATCAATTAGAAACTCAATGATATTTGGTAGACTTTGGCATTCTAGGATGCATAATTGAGGTCTTATAAGGACCCTTCATAGTCACATGAGGGAGCCCCGGTCCAAGGATGTTACAAAGTGGTATCAAATATCAACTATTTTTCTATTGCTTTACTATTTGTTCATGAAAGACTAGAGAATAGGATGTTCTAGATCTTGGTAATTATCTCATGCTTGGGAGTAGCTAAACCATGTGTGGGGAAAATCCAAATTTGCAGTGATGGTATTATTTCCTTTATGTATTCACTTGTTATAGTTTCAATGTTATTTCACCTTGGGTGATGCACTTGTTGTTTGATGTTACTATTTTATGAAATTTTACTCATGGGACTATATGACACGAGGTACATATGCATGCATCATGGAAGGAATATGGGGAAGTATTTTATAATGAATTATTTATGCTAGGTATTTATTCATTTCAGATGAAATTTCACAACATGATTGATAAAGGGAATAAAATCTATCTATTAAATTAAGAATAACTCATTTTTATGAAAATAAATAAGGTAAACTTGTTACCTTGGATATCTATTATTCTTTTAACCTTCTAAGTCAATCTTTTTTTGAACCTCATGATCTAGGGAGTGTGTTGACCCTTGTATAGAAATGATTTTGTGTTTTCCTCTAGTTGAATGACATGAGATTGGAAATTATATCACACCTCACATAGTAGGATAAGGACATCCTACAACACTAGGAAATACAATGAATTATTAGATCTATGATAGTTTCTTATAGGTTATACAATCCATGGAGAGGGATACTAGTCACACAATTACTTTAATGTATGATATTACAAGGGAGTTTTAGTTACAAAACACAACCAAGTTTGTGGGGAAGGGAGGCCATCAGATAGTAGAGTTCTATATTGAGTCCATTTAAGAGATATGTTTTCACCTGGAGACACCTATTGAGAGGAGGGTGAAGATTTTTTCATATATGCTATGATGACTAGCCAAGGATTTGTGGGAAATCATAGTAGAAGCTAGATGACATGAGAACATGACCTGTAAAGATTTCAAGGAGAATTTTCTGAGACAATTTTATCTAGATATATCATGGGATGAAAAGGTTAAGGAGTTTATATACATGATGCATGGGAGTATGTTTGTGATGAACTATTCTTCATGTTTTACTAACCAGTAACATTTTTCTCCACCACTAGAAGGAGACGAGATTGCCAGGGTGAAGCACTTATAGGATGGTCTTCATTATGAGATCAAGTTTCAAGTGAATTTATTATGCTTGAGAAAATTATATAATGTGATGAATGAATATATCATCACTTATGGAAACCCAAATGAATCTCTGAGTGGTGGGCATATATTTCCACCAGGATGGTTGGGGAGTTTATCTTTTGGAGGAAAGAAGTGTCGCTATGAGAATTTCTACCAAGTCAACAATGAGTATAGTAGCCAAGGGCGTGGATAGATGTTATAGGACCACATCTGTGGGTGTTTCTTTTAGTGTGTTAGAGATAGATAGAATCTCTTCTAGTATTCTTTATCTATATCGGAGTGCTGAGCTTGGGGTAAAATGGGACACCTATAGAGGTTCTATAAGATCACTCAATAATCAAGAATTAGAGGAGGATTGTTGTAAATAGTTGAGTCTAAGAGGGAATCAGATAACCATCAGTAGACATGTATCTAGGTTTACATAGTGTGATCAGTTTAGGTTATGGGGAATGGTACCCTCACATAGGAGTGGCTGTATCAGTTTGAGGGAGAACTTCAATGGAGTCGGGCTGAATCCCAGGGAAGAGGGGTGAGTTTGATGCATGCTCTGAAGTCCACTCCTAAATTTTTTGGATACATGACCTTCCACTGTAAAATGTATGATTTCTATGTTATCTACCTTTTCCTATGTTTCATTTGATACAATAGAATCACATTCTTTTATATCTTATCAATTTAAAAATGGCTTGTGATTGGATGTGGAAATCTTGGATGAGGTGATGACCATCAATATGCCATTAGTAGTATGATCAGAGGCTATCAAATATTTTAAGGAGTGTTCCATCAAAATTGGGGTTTACCAATTACTTTAAGATATTTTTATAATGTAAATGGTTGGGTTCGATTTGATTCTAGGTATGGATTGGATAGTTTTATACTGGGATCATATTGACAGTTATAATAGGAGAGTGGCATTTTTATCTCCAAAAGGGTGAAACTATATACATAATGGCGAATATGAAATTAGTCTATTCATGCATGAAAAATTTAGTAAAGATTGTATTTTCTCATGTACCTAGTAACAATCCTTATCTTGGATGATTCCAAGTTGCGGTAGAGTATATTTATTTCACTTGTGGACCCTTTTCAGGATGTCTTTGCTAAATAATTCTCCATCTTACCACCCATGTGAGAGATTAAGTTTAATATCGAGTTGGTTCTAGGATCCAAACATGTTTCCATACCACCCTACAAGATGGAATGAAAAATTATTCATGATTTGGATGTGTATTTGGAAGATTTGGAAGAAAATAAGGCCTATTACATCTTTGTGGGTTTCCCCATGTTATTCAACAAGAAGGTATATAAAATCTTATATTTTTGAGTGGATTATTAAAAGATTGAACCTAATTAAAGTCAATAACTAGTACCCCCTTACAAAAATTTATGATATATTTTATTATATGAGTGGTTTCCAAATATTCTATACGATTTACTTAAGGTCAAGGTATTATCAGTTGAGTGTGAGAATTTTTTACATACCCTAGACAACTTCCAGGAGCATGCATGACTTGTATGAGTTCATGGTAAAGTTGGTTTGTCTGATGAATACACCAAAGGTATTCATGACCTTGATGAATCAGATAATTCATCTATATCTGGATCAGTTTTTGGTGGTATTCATCAATGAAATATTGGTGGACTCTGAGTATAGAGATGATCATGCCAAACATCTTGACATCATCCTGAGTATGCTGAGAGAGAATCAACTATACAAAAAGCTATTAAATTTTCATTTTTGGATTAAAAAATTTCACTTCTTGGTCTATGTTATCACAGATATTAGAGTACCAATGGACTAAAAGAAGGTGAAAATCATGGTATAATGGGAGATACCCAAGAAAATATTTGAGGATCATAGATTTTTTGGTTTGGTAGGATATTACCAGAATTTCATCTAGGATTTCTCCCATATGGAATTTCTAATTCTAGGTCTAAATAATGAAGGGGTGAAGTTTATTTGGTTCAATGATTGAGACCAGGATTTCAAATAATTGAAGATATGGTTAACCTCAACACCAATCCTCACCTTTCCTGAGCTGTGAAAGGAGTATACCATGTATTGCGATGCATCGAGAGTCATAATCAGAGAAATTATGATGGAGAACAAAGGGGTTGCTTATGGATCTAAATAGTTGGGGATGAATGAGTTGAATTATTACGCTCATGATTTGGATTTATCTACATTGTTACATGCTCTGAGATAATAGTGACATTTTATTTTGGGAGATATATTTGTGGTATGCATGGATCAAAATAACTTGAAGTACATTTTCTCATAGTAGGACATGAACCTTCAAAAAATGATATGGTTCAAGTATCTGTAGTATTTCAACTTTGGGTTGGATAATAATCCTAGAAATGGGAATTTAGTTTCCAATTCCTTGAGTAGGAAGATTCAGTTATAGACAGCGTGGTAATCTTGTGATGAGTAATAGATGATGGTGCTAATTTAATAATTCCATATATATGTTTAGGAGTTTTAGGGGTTAGAACCTCTAAATTTACATCTTATGTTCCCACTCTTCTATAGTAGATCAATAATATATAGTTATCTCATCTAAAGGGTTTATCTATGATGATAAACATATATGGTGGGGTTCCATCGTCAGATTGGTTCCTTGACAATAATGATATTCTTCATGTCCATAGTTGTATCTGGGTTCCAAGGGGCATGTACGAGGAGATGATGAAGGAATTACATGATTTAAAATGGTTGGTAAATATTGGTTACATAAATATATATCATGATATCCATAGGAAATATTGGTGGTTGGGGATGTAGAATGAGATAGCGGGCTTCATGGCGCGATGATTCACCTGTTAGTAGGTGAAGGGAAAGTATCTGAAGCCTGACGTGTTACTATATCCTTCTCCCATTCTGGAATGTAAATGGGATGATATCACCATATAATTCATTAAAGGATTATGTAGGTCACCTTGAAGTAATTTTGCATCATGGATCAACTAATGAATGTATCCCACTTCGTACTTATCAGGGAAGCCTTCACCATCGATGATCTAGGTAATATGTATACGTGTGAGATAGTTTAATTACATGGAATTCTATGAATTATTGTTTAATATTGAGATCCCTATTTTATTTCATGGGTTTGGAGGGGAATATATAAGGAATTGGGATTTTAGGTTCTCCAAAGCATGACTTATTATCCTAAAATTGACTGCAAATCTAAACAGATGATTCAGATTCCAAAGGACATGTTACGAGCCAATGTTATGAACTTTAGTGGTTATTCGTATCATAATATGGAACCCTTAGAGTTATATTATAATAATATATTCTAGTAAAAAATCCAAATTTATTCTTTTGAGGATTTATTCATGAGTTCTTTCCATTTTCTTTTGTGATTTCTAGAGTCAGGTGAGTCATCTTTTGGTAAACCTAGTCTCATGCAAGAGATATCTAAATACGTTCAGTTGATCATAAAGCTATTCAAAACCACATAGTGAAAGAAAAAATATTAAACTAACCATTAGATACAACCTATGGAGTTTTATTTTTGTCCCCAATTTTTTCTTTGGGTGTCTCCTAGGATGCAGATATTCCATATTCAAAATTAGGGAAAACTAGAACCTATATATGTCTGGCCATTTGAGATAGTGGAGTGAATCAATCTAGAGACATACCAATTAGATCATCCATAGTGATATAGTTAAATTCGTGATTTTTTCATGTTTAGCAACTTTAGAGATATCACCATGATCCTTCTCATGTGATATATGTTGATGATTCTGAGCTTGATTCTAATGCATCCTTTGAGGAGAATCTATTATGTACCATGGACTGTAGTGAGAATAATATAAAAGGAAACACCATTCCCTTAGTGTGAATATTATTTCATAATGGGTGTGTGAAGGATAATACCAAGGATAGGGAGTCATACACATGGGTGTAGTGGATTGAGTGTTCATCGATACCCCTTATTGATGCTTGGGAGAACAACTCAGGGATGACCTGTTATTTGATGGGGTGGTTGTAAGAATCCATCATTTACCTAGGTAACTTATCCCAATAATCTTCTGTTAAACCATTTTAAATTATATAAAATACACCTGTTTCTATAATAGAATAGTGTTTTAGAGGTGATCAAGGTATTAGAGGAGGGAGACTAGCGAAGTCTAGAAGTGGCATGCAATAATGAAAATGTTGCAGTGCCACTGACAATAGGTGGACTGGGCAGTAGACCAGTAAACCAATAGGAGTTCCACTATCCCACTAGTGGAACCCTAGAATAATGAGTTTCCTATGAGAAATGAATTGTCTAACTGGTGGGTACCACTGACCAGCCAGTTGGGTTCCCAGGGGCATAAAAACATTTCCAGGAACCACCGGCTAACCAGTGATAGCTAGTGGCTAGTCAATGAAGCCAAGTTAGGCCCTGATAATGTGGTAAAAAATGATATTTATACCCCTATAAAACCCTGTTTAAATTATAATAAACTATATTTGAACCCTAATTCTAGATTAAGGAATTGTAAGGGTTCTCCATTTCTTCTTTGGATTCTCTAAGCATTCTCTTGGTTCCTTGATCCCTTATTCGATCCATATGTGTTGAATAAGTGTTTATTGGAATTGGTTATTTCATCTTATTTTATATCTAGATTTTATTCTTCCATCCTTAATGTGATGAAGATATCACTGTCTATAGGGAATTGTAGTGGTGCACATGGATATGGATGTTCAATATTGAAAATCTTCTTCTTTATTTTTAGGTAGATGGTCTGAAACATCTCTTTAAGGTTTACTTTAGTTTTATAGTATGTGAAACATGTGTGATCAAACTTTTATGTTTTGTACATAACCTTTTATAATTGGTAATATATTTAAGGTATTTAATCCTCATTCCTATACCTCCCATGGATCCTGTTGGGTCAGTTGAAAAATGATACTTGGATTTTCTGCCAAACGAGAGGTGTTCCCACCCTTGAACTTTGTTTAAAACATGGAATTTGTGAACCAATTTCCCTTGTAATTTATTCATATATCATGGTTTGATCTCTATATTTAACCATTATAAACCTTGTCACCTAAAGGGTTAGAATTGGGAATTTGGACTTAATCTGAAATGAAAAATTGGCATAATTTGAATGGGAATTAGAATTTTGGAAATTATTATGATAATTGTAATATTGGAATAAAATTAGTAATTTTATTAAAGGATTAATGGTATATAATTTAAATTAGAAATATAATTGGTCACTGACATGAATTATCTAATTTATATTATGTTAAAAAGTTTGAAAAGTTTGGTGATTTATTATTCATTGGATATTTGTTTCTTGTGATATTTGAAATGTAAAATTGGATCTAGCATGGGAATTCATAAAGGGTTTTATGTCATCTAGGAATTTAAATGTACCTAGATCAGGAATTCACATGTGGTACTTTGATACTTCTCATTCTTAGCATGTTAATTCATTGAGGGAAATTGTAAGTAGATTTAACATGAGAATTAACATGGTTTACATTAATAGGTGGAATATAAAATTCTCCCTTAGAATGGTAATTTGACTTGGGTCATATGTGAAGGAAATATTGGTCCTTGGAATGGGAATCTTCCCATACATAGTAATTCATATCGATAAATACATTTAGAATCATGGTGATGTAGGTTTAGATGACCCCAGATGTAAACTTAATCTTGAGGGTCAGTAGGAAAATTTGATGTTTTCTTTTAAATATATATAAATTCATATGTTCATCATACTATTTCATACACTCTTACTCAAACTGGTTTTGTTTAGAAACCATTGGTAGTGGCCTACTAAGTTTTAATCACACCTTGTTTGGGACAAACTTTTATACCAGTGAAGACTTCATAGTTTCTAGTCTGGATAATGGAAAGGAGTCCTATGCTTGATTAATTGTTTACTTGATGGGATTGGAACATGAATATAGGACCGAGCATGGGGTTTTAGATGGGTTTTTGGAGTCTTTTTGGAGTTTTTATTTTAGTTATTTTCTTACATGACTTTAAACATTAAATTTTGTTTGGAATAAAATATTTCATGAAATGGTTTATTATATTGGGATTGTTTATAACATTCCTGTTTATTACCTGTAGTGGATTATATTTATATGGTTATTGTGTTTTATACTATTATTATTATTCTATACCATAGGGTATAGTCTCTCCAATATATCTATTAGACCCTTGCGGCTAGTCAAGAGACTCTATCTTATGGGGATAAATTCTTTTGGTATCATAAAGACCATTCTTGGTCTTCTGATGGAGAAATAGGCTAGATATGTTATAAATTATCATAAACTTTATCAATAATATACAATTGGAAATGATTTTATCACCCTTCATCAATTGCCAATGATTTATACTTATGTTCATCTCAACAATAATTAGATGTGAGTTTCTCCGTAGAATATCAATATTCATATGGAAATAATATAAACTCCATCTTCAATCTTCAATAATTCTGAAAACACATTTATCTTCATTATCCAAATTAATTATTTAGTTATTCCATGTTATATTTTATAATTAGTTTCATACTATGCCTATATTCTAGAGTGTTAACTTTTAAACTGTTATCTTCCAAAACACATTTAAGAAGCTCCAAATTAATTTTTCATATTTACCTTTCCTTACTCATTGAATTTACAGATAACTAAAACTCATAATTATCCATTGATTTCTTAAAAAATTTTGAAAAAAAAGAAAATTAATAATCATTATAATTCATTGTATTCTTCAAAATAGGCGGTGATGACCACTACCATTAGTTAGGTGATTAAGATTCACTAGATATTGTTTGGTTGTAATTTGTTAATGATTGCCACTCACCATTAGGGTTGAGTTAATTAGGGCTTTGTGTTCATAGAATAGGGCCCATGAGGTGTTTATGCCACTAGTTTTTGGCGACATTCTTCATAGATTGAGAGGATTATTAGTGATGGTGTTGACAATTGTTTCCAATGAGGGGTACACTATAAGTTTCCATGAGATATTAGTGATGATTGATATCATTGATTGGATGAATGATGATTTCCAAACACATGATATATGTTGGGGAAAATTGGGTGATCGTGGTGAAGGACAAAAATTCCGTGTGACTTCAGTTACATCAGGATATTATGCTAGTGGTTTTTAAAGGGTTGAATGACCATGAATTTTGTGATTTTATATGGGTATGTTATTTGAGTGTTGTGATTGGTTCAGAATGGTTTCATGAGTTATTATTGGTATTTAAAGATGCGTTATATGAAATAGTTTAGAAGGCCAAGGGATATTATGGTATGAAAGATCATGGATATATCATCCCACTTCAATACTAACCAAACAAATTAAAAGAAAACTCATGGATAGTCAAACAGTAGAGGAGTGGGTTATGATGGTTGATTCAATGAACATACTTTTTAATTTTTATAAACTCATATACATGTGGATTTTATATAGGGTCACCGTTGGTGTTTTCCTACAAATTTCATAGCATTCCCCCTCTGATAGATGTATAGAATTTATGTCTCATGATACTGGAAGGGTCAAGGTCCCAAATTATAAAGTTTAATATTTGGTGGTGTCGTGGACACATGAGGTGGATGTCTATGGTTGGATATAGACCATGTGGATCATCAGTGTCAAAATGGGGGTTGTCTTTTGATACTTTTGGACCATTTTTACATGATCGAACTACGGGTAATCTTATTATGCCTTACGTAACTGATTTTTTAAATTATACATGTTCTTATATTTAACATATAGTATGTTATCAGTTGTGATATGATTTCCTAATATATTGTTGGCTGTTATGAATCCTACTTCCACTATTACTTATATTCCATATTTATTGAGGGAATAGGTTCAACATTATCACCACTTACACCCTCACTTCTAGCCAGTAGTCTTTGGCATATAGGGAGGCATGACCAAGGTTAGTGGGTTTTTGTATTACGTTATGTTTAATATATTTTTGGATGGGATAAAACATGAAACTATTTGTAAGAGTAATTAATCTTATAGGTGGATAACCAAACTTCATCATTATTTATGTGTGAGAGTTCCTATGAATTGGTTAAATCTTTAAACATTTCTCTAATACTACTAAAGGATTATATATGGAGAAATGTTCTCAAAAAATATGTAAAATATAATAAAAAAACTATTTTCCCATAGGATCATTCTATACATTAGGACTGAATAAAATAAATAAAGAATAATTTTCCCTTTTCACAATTGATATGTCCTATCAAATCTCCTTGGAATGATCTTGATAAAGACAAATAAGAATTAGTCAAGGAGATCCTTACTCTTAGAGTATCCAAAGGTTATGATAATCTCTCAATTCTTGGGAAGGACCCACTCCTCCTCATAGTTTTCTAGAATCTTAAAGTTAGAGATAGAGAAAATGAGCTAGAGAGATTTGGATTAAGAAGTTTCATAGCATTCAAATAATCAAATCACAGTTTCACACACCACAAAAATATGATCCTATTTATATATACTATCTAGGTACACTCCATAGAGTCCAAAAATTTCTCAAATGTATTGTTATCAATGATATATTTTATAAAACGTTCCATGACCTTTCATCACTGTGATTCATTGAATAATATTTAAATAATGTATTTATCTATTTAAATTCTTTTACATTATCATAATATGGTAATAAATTGATCCTGATAGTGTAGATTAGTAGAAAAATATTGATACATGTCATTTTATAACACATAAATGGTTATTAACAATATGATGACATAGTGATATTCACTATGATGTGGTCTATCCCAGCAAAACCATGACATGGTCTAAACCACTATTCCATTATCTTTCCTTTAGTTAACATTTATATAAATCATTATGTACTGATCCTTATATAAATACAAGTTAAATAGAAGTTTAAAGGATCATCTATTTGAAAATTTTTAAAAATATATTTCCTAATTCATTCAATGATTCAAAAAGGGTTACGGAAACCTATAAACCCATTACAAATGAATTTTTTAGAATAGATATACCAAAAGGAGAATATAAGGGTGAGAAGAAAACTAATTCTAATACATACTCAAAACATGGTATACTAATTGGATTAAAGGATGGGAATATTTGTTATGGAAAAGAAAAACACCCCATGTTGGATAAGGAAGTGAATAAATGCAAGGAAGATTTAAATTTTCTTGAACATGACATTCAATAAGAAGACATTATAACGAAATTACATGATCAAGATTATGAAGATTTTTTTTTAAATTTTACTAACACCAAAAGGTGTTGAAATATAGTAAAGACCATTATTGATGTAATTTTTTCATAATAAATAGTAGTTGATATTCTAATGAGTATCGATGACCAAAATTAGTAAATTAATATGGTGATAGACTAGAGTCGGATAAATTCAAAAGTTGTAATATTATTTGAAGTAGAATTATATTTTAAATGTAATGTTTTTTGGATCGATTGTGAAATCCTTATAAGTAATTAAACATGTTTCATATAATTTGGTATTTCTAAAAAATAAAAATGAAAATAATAAATTTGTGAGATATAAGGAACGTTAGAGGCTCAAGGTTACTTAAAATACCAAATGTTTATTATGATTAAATGAATTATCCTATGATGGATGCTATAATTTTATTTATCACATGAAATTGTATATATATAAATATCTTGAATTATTATTGTTGGATTCTTTGAATGCATACCTATATGGTAACATTAATAATGTTGTTTATATAAAATTTCTAAAGGAATTAAAAATTACATAGCATGATCTAGATCTTGATATATCTATTTAATTAAATTAAATATATTATTAAATGGATTAAATAATTTAATGAATTTGTGGCATAACCTTTTGGGTGAATATTTTATGAAATATGGTTACAGAAATGATCAAATTTTAACATTTTCTTTTTTAAAGAGGATTAGATCTAGATTTTTCTTCATTTTAGTATATGTTGATAATTTTAATATTAATGTGACTTTGAATGATATTTCAAATGAAATTGAATATTTGAAGAAATAATTTGGAATAAAAAACTTTGGAAAGAAAAATCTATGTATGGTATTATAAATTGATAATTTAGTGGGTGGAATTTTTGTTCTCTAATAAAAGAACATTATAAAATTTTTACATAAGTTTTATATGGAAAAATCATATACTTTAATTAAATTAATTTTTTAATGATATCTTGATGAATATAAATATTATTATCATCATGAGAAGACAACGGAAAACTAATTAGTCCCAATATATCGTATCTTAGTTTTATAAGAGTACTAATATACATTTAAAATAATACAAGGCCAAATATACTATTTTATATTAATTTACTAGCCTAGTAAAGTTATTTTACTAATCAAAGATAATAGAATGATATTAAAAATAGATTGATATACATTTAAATTTTTATTGTTTGAGGATATTTTTATTCAAAAAATTTAGAATGAAAATTAGTTGGTTATGGTTATTCTAGATATTTATCTAATCTATATAAATTTAGATCTCAAATTGAATATTTATTCACATATGTTAGAACTTACATTTCATGAATTTATAATAAATAAACCATTTTTTGACTTCCTCTAGCCATGATGAGTTTGTTTAAATTTATGATGAAAGTTGAGAATATGTTTGATAGAGATAAATTATTTATCATATTAGAAATAATTGTAGATTAACTATGAATAATTATATTCTAACTACTTCACATGAAGATAACATGTCATAAATAATGGAATTAAGATATAATTATATCACAGGTTATAGTATGAAACTTATCTTTCAAAAATTCATTTTTATTCATGAGTTTGAAAATAATGGTGAAATTTATATCTTATAAATTAAATCATGTGATAATATTTTAGTATTGTTTATAATGGTATTACCAATTTTCACTTTTTAGAAACATATTTATAAAACTCAAATATGAAGAATATAATTAATATCATGATTTTATAAGGGGTATTTGAGAATTCTACAATCTCTTTCTTTTCATTATGTGTTACCATCTAGTTTTTCTAATATGATTTTCAATAAGATAGTTTAAAATGGACATATAATTTTTTTTCATTTCAATTTTTTTACCATAAGTTTTTTTGAGTTAAGGTTAAATATGATTCTATGAATTGTTTTATATCCATTCAGGAGATTTTTAAGTATTATATTTATTATACATCACAATTTCCCATAATTGGGGATTTTTATGACACTAATTTTCCAAAAACATCACTCTCTATCAATTGAAGATGATACTGACCAATGGATTTTACTTAGTGCATATGAAAGAATATAGGCCAATAATTATATTTTAATATAGTAGATATATATATGTATATATATATGATGAAATGATAATGGAATTGAAAATTTTTAGAACACTTTTCCTCTTTACTTCTTATCTCATTATTTAATTTATATTATTATTTTGATCATGTTTTTGAAATATTTCACCATTGATTAACATCATACTCTATTTATTATTGAAATCATTCGTCCTAATTTTGAAACACTTCATGGTTTCAATCGATGTTATGATCCTAATTTTTAAATAATTTTATATTTACATGAAATATCAATTTTTAATAAATCGTTCCTTGGGTTAGAAGAAACAAACATTTTTAAAAAATTAGACATCAAATAAAAATTAAATACTATATATTAGGCTGGGAGGTTCAAAACTCTTTCCATGCAATAATTATTTTCAATGCATAAATTTTTCATGAAAAATGATAAAAATCAATAACCTATAAGAATAAAATTTAATTATGAATGAAATAAATATATAATAAGAAAATAAAAAGTACATTGGTCTCAATAATCATTATACTAAAGGTTTTTGAGTTAAATATGAAAACATAAACCATGCCATTTCAAATTTCAAAAATTATGATTATTTATATTTTAATAAATGAAATTTGTGTTTCATAGTAATTTTTATTTTAGTAATCATAAATATTGATGTGACTTTTGATAATTAAAATTTTCTAAAAAATTACTACATTATAATGAAAAAAAACATTTTTTTATTGTATTATATTGAATAAATACATGATTTCCTATTTTAAATAGATATGAAAATAGAGAAAACTTAAGTAGTAATTCCTAACTAGTTTTAAAGTGTATTTTAATAAATATTTGATCAAAATTAAAAGGGAAGATATATAACAGAGATTTGTTAATATTAGATGAGATATATGGAGATATATCATATTTAATATGCATGAGAAGAATATGATGTTAAGAAATATGGTATCAAAAAGGTTAATAGAGAGAATATTCTATTTTAAAGAGAAAATGAAGAGATTCTTGTAGATGTTCTCAAACAGAGAAAGAAGTTTCATGTTGAAAAAATGGGGACTTATTCCTTCACAATGGTTAAAAAATTTGAAAACCATTTTTTTATCTTTTTATTAAAGGTATTATCCTTCTTAAATTTTTGAGATAACTTATTATAAATGTAGTGATCCTTTATTTTTTGAGGATTTTTACCATTTAAAAAAATTGTAAACCTAGAGGGATAGTAATCCTGTAACACCCCAACCACAGTTACCCAGAGTCGGTGCATTATTTTAATACATTGGCATGATTACAAGGAATCATGTCCTGAAGGACCGATAGGTTTAGCAGTCTTGGAAAATAGATTACATACATGAATGTTACATTACACTTTATAACATAAAAAACAACATAAATAATCCTTTATGAACACTATTATTCCCTTGGCTTAACGCTGCATATCAATCACAATACACTTATTGGAATCCTAGGAAAAGAAAAAATAGAAAGGGGTGAGCTCAAATTCTCAGTAAGGGTAAGCAATACATCAGAAACTTTCAAAAATAAGAATAAACATTTAAGGAGATGTATAAAACTAAAACAAAAGACTTTTTATCATAAACTTCATCATAATATGGAAAATATAAATCAAAATAATTCCATTTACTTACTTACATGGATATTATATTAGTCGAATAATCACATGCAATATCACTAACCACTTTCATAATGATGGAATGCATAATGCCAGACTATCATAACCACGTAGCCAAGTCCTCGTGCCAAGATTACAAATAAGATTTTGTCAATTCCTCGTTCCAAGACACTAGTTTGTCTCATGAGACCTACCGATCCATCGAGGAGCTATAGTGGTCTCCACCCATCACTTACTAAGTCCAATGCATTCCTCATATGAAAAGGTTATAACATAAACATTTGTATTAAAACTAGCATACGAAATGTGAATAATTTTCCATAAACCATGAATGGTATAAAAATAACACATCCAAAGTCAAAAATATCACAAAACCCTCAATACAATATGGAAGATTTGTATCATAATAAATCATCTTCAAACAAGTTTAAAATCCATCAAAGGATGTTGACATAGATGAAAATGATTTGTAAAACTCTTTGAGAGAAATATCCATTTTCTTGAAAACATTTCAAAGTCACGCAATTTATAAAATAAGACATTTAAAGAGATTTTTTAATCAAAGTGTCCCATACCACTTTGAAACATTTTAAAGGAATTAACATTTTAAAAACATTCATGCCCATATAAATAAATACTTAAAGCCATTTTGAATACATGGACATTAATGAGAAAGAGTTAGAAGAATAAATATTTAAAACATTTGAAATGTAGTTTTAGTAAAAAAAAGTCCCTTAAAAGAATCCCTTTTAAAAATCTTTCATAAAACATGGACATGGATAATAAATATGTCCCAGTAGATACTTACATAGAAACAACCTTGGATAATAAAGAGATTGTGAAATTAACCCTTACCAATTTGGAAACTTATGAAACATACCCCCATGAAAGAGGTATCATAAATTGAATATGTAAATACACATAAATTAAAGTGTATTATACTATTAATACAATTATGGGAAGTACATACACCACAAAAAAGGTAATAGTAGAAATATGGCATGAATCTCACGAGAATAAGAAGTGAGATGAAAACCCCTTACCTTGTAATTTTCCTTGGTTGAGGGTAGGTTAACCTCATGTATAATAGTTAAATCATTGTTATTAAATTATAAAATAATCATATATATAAATATGATATCACATATGATCATTTAATATTGTTTTGTTAATAATATTTTAGTATTATCGTCGTCTCGGGTGTTAACTGATTCGTTTTACTTTTTATGTTTTGTTACGTAAGCCGTGTTTGTTATGGATAGGTTGTATCTTATTAATATCTAGAATGATATCAAGTACTTAAAAATTAATTTTAATCATGAAATTAGAATTATTCTTGAATGAATATGACAGGGAAATGAATCTCATCGCGTTCGTGGAGACGGTAATCCGTCCGTACACACGAACTTTACTTCCATTTCATTTTTCATTTTAAAAGGAATCAAAACCAAATGATACATAGGTATATTTTTATTACTGTATAGTTTAGTATCTTATATATGTTACTTAAGTTCATTAACGCCATCCTTTATACGTTCCATGTATGGTATGAATGAGTCATATCACTTTGAGGGGGCGGTAGTCCGCACTTCCTCAAATGAAATTATCATATATATATACAACATGAAATGAATAATGGTATGATATAAAATGGAATTACAGAAGATTATATATAAAATAAATATCATAAATATCATATTTAATTACAGTTCTATCATAATGGCCACCATGAGAGGTGGTAGGAGATAATTGAACAATCATCGTTTCGTGAGGTGTTTGGTTTCCATGCACAGAAACATTATGTTCTTCACCCATTAGATGAAGGTGTGTGTAAGTGTAGTTCTAATACTTCTCATAAAAATATACTAGTATATTTTGGATACTGGTTTTGTTACAAAAGAAAAGAATAAGAATATTTTAGGGGTTGGAGAAGTAAAAGAAAAGAAAAGAAAAGAAGCTAAGAGAAGTCGTTACCTTTAATTTGGGTAACTCCCTTTGGATTGAACCGAAAAGGACTCTGGAAGTGACTTCTGCCTAAGGTAAGGATTCTAGAAGTAAGATAGGGATGTAGGGAGCTTAATTGGGCAGAGGTTGGATGATACAAAAGGCTTGAGAGGTGTGAGGAATTGGTTAGAAGTGGTGTCCTTTTATAAGGGGGAGGAGGGGCTCTTTAGAAAAAACTTAAAGTATTATTTTATAATAAATTCATATTCGGTTTATAATGGGTAAAAAGTATATTATTCAAAGTATAAGGTGGGTATAGGTCGAAAAAAACTCAACCAATAGGTTTTAGACAAGTTTGGGTCACTATTTTACCCTTATCGTTTAGGTTTAACTCTTAGTTAAATAGTTTACATTTACCATGTCTCTTTGTATTTTTATATTATATGGTTAATAAACTTACTATAGACTTCTAAGAGAATCCCAAGTGGTTAATTAATTAAATACCGATAATCATTTAAGTACTTTGGCCAAACCTTAGATTTTTAAGAATATTATATCAATTAATAATATAATATTTGTTTTAAAAACTCCTTTATGTCAATTTTGGCACTAATGAGTATTTTGTTTTTGATAAATTCATATCAACATTATTACTCAATAAAAATTAATATAACCAATCCTAATATGTCATATTAACCTAGAAAATTATTGTAATTCATAAAAAGTCACAAATTACATTTATTTGGGTATTTATAATATCAATTATCTTAATCTTTCATTAATACAGTAATTACTACATCATCATTATGCCATAAATAAATTAAATTATTTAATGTCTAAAAATTATAAATAAAATACCATTATTTAGGAAATAGTTTTATATTTCTAATTAATATTTATAGTAAAAAATATTACATATATAACACCATATAAAAATTAATTACTAAAAGGTTTTTGTTTTTGTCAATTTTGCCTTTACATTAAATTAATTAATCTAAAATGTCATTATCATTCATAAGTGGCTCCATGGGGTCCCAAAATCGACCCAAAGATGCCCATGGTCTTCCATTACTAATACAATAATTTTAGGACATGTGTTAAGGTAATTTTGAATTATTACAATATTCTTTTTACCTTGAATTTCCCTATTTACCTTTAAGCGCAGTAAATAAAAGTAAAAAGTTACTATTCACCAAAAATTATTTTTATCTTATTGAACAACATTTTACTCCTTGATATTAATCGTGTCTCTCAGATTTTCGAAATTCAACTCACAGAAGTGGCAAAATTAAGTTTTATGTGAATTTTCAAATTCTCCTAGGAGGTGGGTAAAAGACGGTGAAAAGTTCAATAAATTTTTTATATATCTATAATTATTATAAACTAACTCCAATTAATTACAATGAAATTATATAATTATTATGTATCTATTTTTACATAAATTTATTTAAATAAAATAAATAATTATTTAAATAAAAAATCGGTTTTAACCAACAACTCAGTGTTTTTCACTATTCATAAAAAATTGATGTTTCTCAGAAAAATACCAAAAATTAGACCTAAGCTATATTTGATATTATGAATTAAAAAATTATGTCTATTTTACCAAATTCAAAACATATAAGTTGCATTAATTAATTTAAATTAATTTCCGTTGTCAAAACAATAGCGTGTTTTTAAGAAATAATAACTATCAATAGATTGGCACTTACTTATGTCCAGTTTAAATGTTAAATTATGTCCAATGACCAACAGTGTGTTAAATGGTAAAAATATATTCTAAATATACTTTAAAACCACTCAAATTTATAATTTATCACTATTAATTATTTCGATTAAAAAAGTTGTTTTTAATTAAAATTTAGTAATTTTCACTATTCATCAAAATCTGAAAGTTATATGAAAAGTACCAAAATTTCACCCTAAGCTAATTTTGATATTCCGAATCCAAAAATGAAGTTCATTTTGAAAGATAAAATGTATACAATTTCAAAAAGTGGGTATTAATATTCTTAATGGCTAGTATGATTGGTTGTGGTGTGTTAGAACTCGAAGTTGCGTATAACACACACTATTGTATTATTAATAAAGAAGCGTACCGTGAAAGATTGGGGTGTCACATACTTCCCTCCTTCAATAAATTGTGTCCTCGCAATTTATGCTCGGTATTGTAAACTTGGTGTTGACATTTCAAAATATCATAGTTGAAATCCCACGTCGAAAAATGGATTAATGAGGCCTCTATTAAAATAAAGAGTGGTAAGTATGAAGGTTACCGAAAATAACACATACCAGGGTTCCATGTAAGAAAACGTGGATGCGCCCGTAAGGGGCTCTCATCCTAGGGTTCTCCTCTCGCCGCCGCGAGCTTCTTCACTGCGGATAGCGCGGCGTTCCTCTTCGAGCTCATCAGGTTTTGGTGGAGTCTCTTTGCTGCAGTGGCGTTTGGCGGCTTCGCGGTCTCCTCTCATTGAGATACACTATGGGATTCTGCGGCTGTTTCTTCGAATCTGTGGGTGTAAGACCGGATCGTCGTCGGCATACTCTTCGGAGCGCTCCTGTTTCTGGTTGGCAGCTTGTTGTTGTCCTATGGCGTTATTCTACTCGTTTGAAGGTCGCGCTCAAGCGTCGGCGGTTTGTGGAGTTCCACCTCTGCTCTGGTGAGTGAGTTAGGGTTCGTTGTTCTTGATGCGGCTGAGTTGTTCGGTGGCGGCGGGATCTGACGGTCTCCATTTCGGTGTGTTTTGGGTTTCTGTTTTTCTTCTTCTCTTCTTGCTCCTGTGCGGGGTTTCGAACCGCAGTGATTTACTGTTCATGCGTCTTCGTGAGCATGGGTTAATTCGGTCCCTCAATGTTTTGAGGATGATGTTTTTGAGTGCGTGAAGGGTTTTGCGACTGTGGTGGCTATCTGGCTTGCGTCGTTGATGCATTTGTCGATGGTTGCTGAAGGTCCGTGAGACAGTGGCAGGTCCGGCTTGTCTCGTCGGGGACCTGGCCAGAGGTGGCATTGGGATTCACGTCGACTCGCATCTCGAGTTCGATGTGGATAGGCTCGAAGACGCGTCTGTCACAGCAATTGAGAGAGACTGGTTCTCAATGGCGGTGTTGGTGAAGACGACGATGGACGCCGGTGAAGCTCGCCGGTGATCTGGTGTTGATACGATCATGGCGCGTCAGTCAGTGCAGGATCGCGGCTCGTGGTGTCAGGTGTGTGGACCGAGGCAATGATGGCAGTCGAGGTGTGGAACACGACTTTTGATGGAAAGTTGGGTTTGTATTTGAAATTTGAAATCTGCTTGTTGGGTCCGTCTGTACGGGTACCGGGAACCCCAAAACCGGCTTCTGAAAATGAAATAAAAATGTTTCGCATGTAAGAAAACGTGAATATGGAAGATAAATTTAACCATCAATATCTGATGGAGAGTGGTAGAGATCATGGCTATGAAAAGTCCAACAATCACAAAGCCATAAATTTGTGATGATCTAAGGTACCATCCAGGACAACGTTTTTGTTCTAAGTTCCTTTTATTAATGTTGTGGAATTTATTTATGAGATTGGATAAGATCATAAGGAGATATAATTACTTTATAATTATAGTTTTATCCATTAATAAATTTTTACCACAAACTCATCTTTCACTACAAAACATAATACAACTCAAAAATACTCTATTTATCCTAATCGTATAGGGTCCCAAATATAATGAATTTATAATTCACATATCAGACCCTTTAAAAAAAACTACATTATAAAATCCAAGGAATTCACATAGGTCAGTGGTAGGTGATACACCCTTGTCTCCCTTCAGTTGTGGGTTCAAGTCTCGCGGCCTTTTCGGACGCGACGGGTTGCTGCCCGACCTCCGGGTTGTCCTTTTTATGGAAATCCAAAAATAATCTCAAAATAGACTTATACAAAATACTTCTGTCCAAACTCATAGACCATAATTTATAAGGTAGGTAAACACAATGAAGATCCCTTTTTTCCACGTAATATCATGTGAACACATTCATCATGTATTCTCTTAAAACACTACAACATCCTGAAATACCATAAAACCTTATTGATTACATTCATGATCCCTTATTACTTATAGAATATTGGATATACTCCTTTTATCCAAAAATTTTGTAAACTCCAACAACAATGGAATATACAAATCATTAATCAGTTTCAAGGTAGTCAAGAATATCCAATATAATTTATCCAAATCAATCATGTATTATTCCAAAATCACTACCTCGGTATCAGAACCATATTATGGTTTATCTTTCTCTCAACCATATATTTTCCAAAGATTTAACCTGCTATTGAGTCACTTTTCTTTATTCCACACAATCTCAAGTCCTTAATTAAATAGTACTGTAGTACAATCTTTATATACTCCATAATTATTATAACCAGTACATTGTTGATACAACACTCAAATGACATAATTCTCTAATAACAACATAAGAACTCTAATCATTACTCCTCATCTGTGGTAGTATAATAACTTGATTATTATCCAATAGCATCATTTGGGGCATACTCTAATGAATTGGACATTGGTTCACATAGTGTCCCAACTTTTTATAGATGAAGCATTGTACATTTGAAACCTTTTTCTTACCCTTCCAGTCACGTACATGGTGTCCTTTTTCTCCACACTTATAACAAACTATCATTCCTTTCAGGTAAGTTCCAGGGTGTTTCTTTCCATAGTTATCACATATGGGAAAATTCTTCTTTTCCCTCTTCCATTTATCCATCTTTCTCTATTCCATCCTTTTCTTCTCTTGCTTCCCTTCAAAGCCATAGGACTCAGAGAATTATTTACTTATCTTATTAACACATGATACTATTTCTTCATATGTTGAGAATACATGGGAGACTATTTCCCTTATAAATGTTGTCTTAATACCGTGAAAAATATGATCCTTTTTACTCTTTGGATCATATGTATTACTGGATTTCACAGTCCTTCTACTAGGCTCCATTTCTATACAATAACATAAACTTGGTCAGTTTATGAATTGCAATAATTCCAAACTTCTAAAATAACTAATGTAAATTGAACGGTTTATGGATATAATCCATAATCATAAAGATGTTTTCATTGTGGAAGTATATACTCATAAACACTTCATAATTATTTGTATATAAAATAAGAATTAGCCTAAGAATATCCCCCAGGAGTGTCGTAACCAAGAGTGCATCAAGGCCCGTTGTCGTGCACCAGTTACCGTTCGAGTCTAGCTCAAAGCGGTGTTTTCGAGTTTTACCCATAGGTACATCTGTGCCAGAGCTGCCCCTACCTGATCGTATCCAGAAAGGGATGTATTGCTCGGAAAACTCACAAAATATCTACAATACCAAAATTCTAGGAAGTTCTTATATACTAATCCTCAAATTCAATCTTAGGGATATGTGCTCTAATCAGAGTTTATCTAAATCTAGTTTCCAAGGTTATTGATAAACTTCCTCTAATACCAACTGTAACTCCCCAACCACAGTTACCCAAAGTTGGTGCATTATTTTAATACATTGGCATGATTACAAGGAATCAAGTCCCGAAGGACCGATCGGTTTAGCAGTCCTGGAAAATAGATTAAATACATGAATGTTACATTACATTTTATAACATACAAAACAACATAAATAATCCTTTATGAATGCCATTATTCCCTTGGCTTAACCATGTATATCAATCACAATACACTTCTTGGAATCTTGGGAAAATAAAACATAGAAAGGGGTGAGGTCAAACACTCAGTAATGGTAAGCAATACATCAGAAACTTTCAAAAATATGCATAAACATTTAAGGCGATGTATAAAACTAAAACAAAATCCTTTTTATCATAAACTTCATCATAATATGGAAAATATAAATCAAAATAATTCCATTTACATACTCACATGGATATTCTAATAGTCAAATAATCACATGCAATATCACCAACCACTTTCATAATGATGGAATGTATAATGCCAGACTATCATAACCACGTAGCCAAGGCCTCGTGCCAACACTACAAATAAGATTTTGTCAAGGCCTTGTTCCAAGACACTATTTTGTCTCATGAGACCTACCGATGCATCGAGGAGCTATAGCGGGCTCTACCCGTCACTTACTAAGTCCAATGCATTCCTCATACGAAAAGGTTATAACATAAACATTCGTATTAAAACTAGCATACGAAATGTCAATACTTTCTCCATAAACCATGAATGGTATAAAAATAACACATCCACAGTCAAAAATATCACAATACCTTAAATACAATATGGAAGATTTGTATCATAATAAATCATCTTCAAACAAGTTTAAAATCCATCAAAGGATGTTGACATAGATGAAAAACATTTGTAAAACTCTTTGAGAGAAATATCCATTTTTCTTGAAAACATTTAAAAGTAATGAAATTTAGAAAAGAAGACATTTAAAGAGATTTTTGAATCAAAGTGTCCCATACCACTTTGAAACTTTTGAAAGGAATTAACATTTTAAAAACATTCATGTCCATATAAATAAATCCTTAAAAGACATCTTGAATACATGGACATTAATGAGAAAGAGTTAGAAGAATAAATATTTAAAACATTTGAAATGATGTTTTAGTAAAAAAAAAGTCCCTTAAAATAATCCCTTTTAACACTCTTTCATAAAACATGGACATGAATAATAAATATGTCCCAGTAGATACTTTCATAAAAACAACCTCGGATAATAAAGAGATTGTGAAATTAAACCTTACCAATTTGGAAACATACGAAACATACCCCCCATGAAAGAGTTATCATACAATGAATATTTAAATACACCTAAATTAGAGTGTATTACACAAATAATACAATTATGGGAAGTACATACACCACACAAAAGGTAATAGTGGCAATATGGCATGAATCTCATAGGAATAAGGAGTGAGATGAAAACCCCTTACCTTGTACGTTTCCTTGGTTGAGGGTAGGTTAGCCTCCTGTATAATAGTTAAATAATTGTTATTAAATTATATAATAATAATATATATAAATATGATATCACACATGATCATTTAATATTGTTTTTTTAATAATATTTTAGTATTATCGTTGTTTTGGGTGGTAACTGATTCGTTTTACTTTATATGATTTGTTTCCTAAGCCGTGTTTGTAATGGATAATTTGTATCCTATTCATATGAATAATGATATAAAGTACTTAAAAATTACTTTTAATTATCAAATGACAATTAGTCTTGAATGAATATGATGGTGAAATGAATCTTATCGCGTTCGTGGAGACGGTAATCCGTACGTATGCACGAACGCTACTTCCATTTCGTTTTTCATTTTAAAAGGAATCAAAACCAAACGATACATTGGTATATTATTTTTCCAGTATAATATAGTATCTTATATATGTTACTTAAGTTCATTAACACCATCCTTTATACTTTCCATGTATGGTATGAATGAGTCATATCACTTTGAGGGGGCGGTAGTCCGCACTTCCTCAAATGAAATTATCGTATAAATATACAACATGAAACGAATAATGGTATGATATAAAATTGAATTAAAGAAGATTATATATAAAATAAATATAATTAATATCATATTTAATTACAGTTCCATCATAATGGCCACCATGAGAGGTGGTAGGAGATAATTGAACAATCATCGTTTCGTGAGGCGTTTGGTTGCCATCCACAGAAACATTATGTTCTTCACCCATTAGATGGAGGTGTGTGTAAGTGTAGTTAGAATAATTCCCATAAAAATATCCTAGTATATTTTGTATACTGTTTTTTTACAAAATAAAATAATAAGAATATTTTAGGGGTTGGATAAGTAAAAGAAAAGAAAATAAGCTAAGAGAAGTCGTTACCTTTAATTTGGGTAACTCCCTTTGGTTTGAACCAAAAAGAACTCTTGAAGTGCCTTCTGCCTAAGGTAAGGATTCTAGGAGGAGTAGAGGGATGTAGGGAGCTTAATTGGGAAGAGGTTGGATGAGCCAAAAGGCTTGAGAGGTGTGAGGAATTGGTTAGAAGTGGTGTCCTTTTATAAGGGGGAGGAGGGGCTCTTTAGAAAAAACTTAAAGTATTATTTTATAATAAATTCATATTCGGTTTCTAATGGCTCAAAAGTAGATTATTCAAAGTATAAGGTGGGTATAGATCGAGAAAAACACAACCAATAGGTTTTATACTAGTTTGGGTCACTATTTTACCCTTATCTTTTAGGTTTAACTCTTAGTTAAATAGTTTGACATTTACCATGTCTCTTTGTATTTTTATATTGTATGGTTAATAAACGTACTATAAACTGCCAAGAGAACCCCAAGTGGTTCATTAATGACATACCAATCATCATTTAAGTCCTTTTTCTGAACCTTTGATTTTTAGGAACATTATATCAATTAATAATCTAATATTTTTTTTAAAAACTCCTTTATGCCAATTTTGGAACTATTGGGTATTTTGTTTTTGATAAATTCATAACTGCATTATTACTTCAAAAAAAATTCATATAACCAATCCTAATATGTCATATTAACCTATAATTTTATTTTAATTCATAAAAAGTCTCAAATTACATTTATTTAGGTATTTATAATATCAATTATCTTAATCTTTCATTAATACGGTAATTACTGCATCATCATTGTGTCATAAATAAATTAAATTATTTAATGTCTAAAAATTATAAATAAAATACCATTATGTAGGAAATAGTTTTATATTTATAATGAATATTTATAGTAAAAAATATTACTTATATAACACCATATAAAAATTAATTACTAACACCAAAGGTGTTGAAATATAGTAAAGACCATTATTGATGTAATGTTCTCATAATATATAGTAGTTGATATTCTAATGAGTATCGATGAACAAAATTAGTAAATTAATATGGTGATAGACTAGAGTATGATAAATTCAAAAGTTTTAATCTTATTTTAAGTAGAATTATATTTTAAATGTAATGTTTTTTGGATCGACTTTGAAATCCTTATAAGTAATTAAACATGTTTCATATAATTTGGTATTTCTACAAAATAAAAATAAAAATAATAAATTTGTGAGATATAAAGAACGTTAGAGGCTCAAGGTTACTTAAAAATACCAAATATTTATTATTATTAAATGAATTATCCTATGATGGATTCTATAATTTTATTTATCACATGAAATTGTATATATATAAATATCTTGAATTATGATTGATGGATTTTTTGAATGCATACCTATATGGTAACATTAATAATGTTGTTTATATAAAATTTCTAAAGGATTTAAAAATTAAGTACCATGATCTAGATCTTGATATTTCTATTTAATTAAATTAAATATATTATTAAATGTATTAAATAATTTAATGAATTTGTGGCATAACCTTTTGGGTGAATATTTTATGAAATATGGTTGCAGAAATGATATAATTTTAACATTTTCTTTTATAAAGAGGATTAGATCTAGATTTTTCTTCATTTTAGTATATGTTGATAATTTTAATATTAATGGGACTTTGAATGATATTTCAAATAACATTTAATATTTGAAGAAATAATTTGGAATAAAAAACTTTGGAAAGGAAAATCCATGTATGGTATTATAAATTGAACATTTAGTGGATGAAATATTTATTGACTAATAAAAGAAAATTATAAAAGTTTTACATAAGTTTTATATGAAAAAATAATATACTTTAATTAAATTAATGTTTTAATGATATCTTGATCAATATAAATATTATTATCATCATGATAAGACAACAGAAAACTAATTAATCCCGATATATCGTATCTTAGTTTTATAAGAGTACAAATATATATTTAAAATAATACAAGTCCAAATATACTATTTTATATTAATTTAATAGTCTAGTAAAGTTATTTTACCACTCAAAGATAATATAATGATATTAAAAATAGATTGATATACATTTAAAGATTTATTGTTTGAGGATATTTTCATTCAAAAAATTTAGAATGAAAATTAGGTGGTTATGGTTATTCTAGATATTTATCTAATCTATAAAAATTTAGATCACAAATTGAATATTTATTCACATATGTTGGAACTTACATTTCATGCATTTCTATTAAATAAACCATTTTTTTGACTTCCTCTAGCCATGATGAGTTTTTTTAAATTTATGATGAAAGTTGAGTATATGTTTGGTTGAGATCAATTATTTATCATATTAGAAATAATTGTAGATTAACTATGAATAATGACATTCTCACTACTTCACATGAAGATAACATGTCATACATAATATAATTAAGATATAATTATATCACAGGTTATTGTTTGAAACATATCTTTCAAAAATTCATTTTTATTCATGAGTTTGAAAATAATGGTGAGATTTATATCTTATAAATTAAATAATGTGATAATATTTTAGTATTTTTTATAATGGTATTGTCAATTGTCACTTTTGAGAAACATATTTCTAAAACTCAAATATGAAGACTATAATTTATATAATGATTTTATAAGGGGTATTTGAGAATGATACACTCTCTTTCTTTTCATTATGCGTTACCATCTAGTTTTTCTAATATGGTTTTCAATAAGATGGTTTAAATTGGACATATAATTTTTTTTTCATTTCACTTTTTTTACCATAAGGTTTTTTGAGTGAAGGTTAAATATGATTCCATGAATTTTTTCATATCCATTGAGGAGATTTTTAAGTATTATATTTATTATACATCACAATTTCCCATAATTGGGGATTTTTATGACACTAATTTTCCAAAAACATCACTCTCTATCAACTAAAGATGATACTGACCAATGGATTTTACTTGGTGTATATGAAAAAATATAGGCCAATAATTATATTTTAATATACTATATACTATATATATATATATATATGATGAAATGATAATGGAATTGAAAATTTTTATAACACTTTTCCTCTTTACTTGTTATATCATTATTTAATTTATATTATTATTTTGATCACGTTTTTGAAATAGGTCACCATTGATTAACATCATACTCTATTTATTATTGAAATCATTCTTCCTAATTTTGAAACACTTCATGGTTTCAATCGATGTTATGATCCTAATTTTTAAATAATTTTATATTTACATAAAATATCAATTTTTAATAAATCTTTCCTTGGGTTATAGGAAACAAACATTTTTAAAAAATTAGACATCAAATAAAAATTAAATACTATATATTAGGATGGGAGGTTCAAAACTCTGTCCATGCAATTATTATTTTCAATGCATAAATTTTTCATGAAAAATGATAAAAATCAATAACCTCTAAGAACAAATTTAATTATTAATGAAATAAATATATAATAAGAAAATATAAAGCTCCTTGGTCTCTGAAATCATTATACTAAATGTTTTTGGGTTAAATATGAAAACATAAACCATGTCATTTTAAATTTCAAAAATTATGATTATTTATTTTTTAATGAATGAAATTTATATTTCATAGTAATTTATATTTTATTAATCATAAATCTTGATGTGACTTTTGATAATTAAAATTTTCTAAAAAATTACTACATTATAATGAAAAAAACATTTTTGTATTGTATTATATAGAATAAATATATGATTTCCTATTTTCAAAAGATATGAAAATAGAGAAAACTTAAGTAGTAATTCCTAAATAGTTTTAAAGTGTATTTTAATAAATATTAGATCCAAATTAAAAGGGAAGATATATAATAGAGATTTGTCAATATTAGATGAGATTTATGGAGATATATCATATTTAATATACATGAGAAGAATATGATGTTAAGAAATATGGGATCAAAAAGGTAAATAGAGAGAATATTCTCTTTTAAAGAGAAAATGAAGACCTTCTTGTGGATGTTCTCAAATAGAGAAAGAAGTTTCATGTTGAAACAATGGAGACTTATTCCTTCACAATGGTTAAAAAATTTGAAAATCATTATTTTATCTTTTTATTAAAGGTATTATCCTTCTTAAATTTTTGAGAGAACTTATTATAAATGTAGTGATACTTTGTTTTTTTAGGATTTTTACCATTTAAAAAAATTGTAAACCTAGAGGGATAGTAATCCTGTAACGCCCCAACCACAGTTACACAGAGTCGGTGCATAATTTTAATACATTGGCATGATTACAAGGAATCAAGCCCCGAAGGACCGATCAGTTTAGGAGTCTTGGAAAATTAATTACATACATGAATGTTACATTACACTTTATAACATAAAAAAAACATAAATAATCCTTTAGGAATGCCATTATTCCCTTGTCTTGACCCTGCATATCAATCACAATACACTTCTTGGAATCTTGGGAAAATAAAACATAGAAAGGGGTGAGCTCAAACACTCTGTAAGGGTAAGCAATACAGCAGAAACTTTCAACAATAAGAATAAACATTTTAGGCAATGTATAAAACTAAAACAAAAGAGTTTTTATCATAAAATTCATCATAATATGGCAAATATAAATCAAAATAATTCCATTTACTTACTCACATGGATATTCTACTAGTCGAATAATCACATGCAATATCACTAACCACTTTCATAATGATGGAATGCATAATGCCAGACTATCATAACCACGTATCCAAGGCCTCATGCCAAGACTAAAAATAAGATTTTGTCAAGGCCTCATGCCAAGACACTAGTTTGTCTCATGAGACCTACCGATGTATCAAGGAGCTATAGCGGGCTCCACCCATCACTTACTAAGTCCAATTCATTGCTCATACGAAAAGGTTATAACATAAACATTTGTATTAAAACTAGCAAACGAAATGTCAGTACTTTCTCCATAAACCATGAATGGTATAATAAAAACACATCTATAGTCAAACATATCACAAAACCTTCAATACAATATGGAAGATTTATATCATAATAAATCATCTTCAAACAAGTTTAAAATCCATCAAAGGATGTTGACATAGAAGAAAATGATTTGTAAAACTCTTTGAGAGAAATATCCATTTTCTTGAAAACATTTAAAAGTCACACAATTTATAAAAGAAAACATTTAAATAGATTTTTGAATCAAAGTGTCCCATACCACTTTGAAACTTTTGAAAGGAATTAACATTTTAAAAACATTCATGTCCATATAAATAAATCCTTAAAAACCATTTTGAAGACATGAACATTAATGAGAAAGAGTTAGAAGAATAAATATTTAAAACATTTGAAATGATGTTTTAGTAAAAAAATTCCCTTAAAATAATCCCTTTGAAGCCTCTTTTATAAAACATGGACATGGATAATAAATATGTCCCAGTAGATACTTACATAAAAACAACCTCAGATAATAAAGAGATTGTGAAATTAACCCTTACCAATTTGGAAACTTACGAAACATATCTCCCATGAAAAGAGGTATCGTACAATGAATATGTAAATACACATAAATTAAAGTGTATTACACAAAGAATACAATTATGGGAAGTACATACACCACACAAAACGTAATAGTGGCAATATGGCATGAATCTCACGGGAATAAGGAGTGAGATGAAAACCCCTTACCTTGTACTTTTCCTTGGTTGAGGGTAGGTTAACCTCCTGTATAATAGTTAAATCATTGTTATTAAATTATACAAGAATCATATATATAAATATGATATCATATATGATCTTTTAATATTTTTTTGTTAATAATATTTTAGTATTATCGTCGTTTCAGGTGTCAAGTGATTCGTTTTACTTTATATGCTTTGTTACGTAAGCCGTGTTTTTTATGGATAGGTTGTATCTTATTCATATCCAGAATTATATCAAGTCCTTAAAAATTAATTTTAATCATCAAATGAGAATTATTCTTTAATGAATATGATGAGGAAATGAATCTCATCGCGTTCGTGGAGACGGTAATCCATACGTACGCACGAACGCTACTTCCATATCATTTTTCATTTTAAAAGGAATCAAAACCAAACGATACATAGGTATATTATTATTCCAGTATAATATAGTATCTTATATATGTTACTTAATTTCATTAACACCATCCTTTATATGTTCCATGTATGGTATGAATGAGTCATATCACTTTGAGGGGGTGGTAGTCCGCACTTCCTTAAATGAAATTATCGCATATATATACAACATGAAAAAAATAATGGTATAATATAAAATGTAATTACAGAAGATTATATGTAAAATTAATATCATTAATATCATATTTAATTATAGTGCCATCATAATGGCCACCATGAGAGGTGGTAGGAGATAATTGAACAATCATCGTTTCGTGAGGCATTTGGTTTCCATCCAAAGAAACATTATGTTCTTCACCCATTAGATGGAGGTGTGTGTAAGTGTAGTTAGAATACTTCTCATAAAAATATCCTATTATATTTTGGATACTGGTTTTTTTACAAAACAAAATAATAAGAAGAGTTTAGGGGTTGGATAAGTAAAATAAAAGAAAAGAAGCTAAGAGAAGTCGTTACCTTTAATTTGGGTAACTCCCTTTGGTTTGAACCAAAAAGGACTCTTGAAGTGCATTATGCCTAATGTAAGGATTCTAGGAGGAGGATAGGGATGTAGGGAGATTAATTGGGTAGGGGTTGGAAGAGCCAAAAGGCTTGAGAGGTGTGATGAATTGGTTATAAGTGGTGTCCTTTTATAAGGGGGAGGAGGGGCTCTTTAGGGGAAACTTAAACTATTATTTTATAATAAATTAATATTCGGTTTATAATGGCTAATAAGTGGATTATTCAAAGTATAAGGTGGGGATAGGTCGAAAAAAACTCAACCAATAGGTTTTAGACAAGTTTGGGCCACTATTTTACCCTTATCTTTTAGGTTTAACTCTTAGTTAAATAGTTTTACATTTACCATGTCTGTTTGTTATTTTATATTATATGGTTAATAAACTTACTATAAAATACCAAGAGAACCCCAAGTGGTTCATTAATGACATACCAATCATCATTTAAGTCCTTTTCCCAAACCTTAGATTTTTAGGAATATTATATCAATTAATAATATAATATTTGTTTTAAAAACTCCTTTATGTCAATTTTGGCACTATTGGGTATTTTGTTTTTGATAAATTTATAACAGAATTATTACTTCAAAAAAAATTCATATAACGAATCCTAATATGTCATATTAACCTATAAAACTATTTTAATTCATAAAAAGTCTCAAATTACATTTATTTGGGTATTTATAATATAAATTATCTGAATCTTTCATTAATACGGTAATTACTGCATCATCATTGTGTCATAAATAAAATAAATTATTTAATGTCTAAAAATTATAAATAAAATACCATAATGTATGAAATAGTTTTATCTTTCTAATTAATATTTATAGTAAAAAATATTACTTTTATAACACCATATAAAAATTAATTACTAAAAGGTTTTTGTTTTTGTCAATTTTGCCTTTACATTAAATTAATTAATCGAAAATGTCATTATCATTCATAAGTGGATCCATGGGGTCTCAAAATTGACCCAATGCTGGCCATGGTCGGCCATTACTCATCCAATAATATTAGGACATGTGTTAAGGTAATTTTGAATAATTAAAATATTCTTTTTACCTTGAATTACCCTATTTACCTTTAACCGCGATAAATAAAAGTGAAAAGTTACTATTCACCAAAAAATATTTTTATCTTATTGAACAAAATTTTACTCATTGATATTAACCGTGTCTCTAGGATTTTTGAAATTCAACTCACAGAAGCGGTAAATCTATGTTTTATGGGAATTTTCAAATTCTCCTAAGAGGTGGGTAAAAGATGGTGAAAAGTTCAATTTTTTTTATATATCTAAAATTATTATAAACTAAATCCAATGAATTAAAATGAACTTATATAATTATTATGTATCTATTTTCATATAAATTAATTTAAATAAAATAAATAATTATTTAAATAAAAAATCAGTTTTAACCAATAACTCAGTGTTTTTCACTATTCATAAAAAATTAATGTTTCTCAGAAAAATACCAAAAATTCGGCCTAAGATATATTTGATATTAAGAATTCAAAAATGATGTCTATTTTACCAAATTAAAAACTTATAAGTTGAATTAATTAATTTAATTTAATTCCTGTTGTCAAAACAAATAGCGTGTTTTTAAGAAATAATAACTATCAAAAGATTGACACTTACTTATGTCCAGTTTAAATGTTAAATTATGTCCAATTACCAACATTTTGTTAAATGGTAAAATTATATTACAAATATACTTTAAAACCTCTCAAATTAATAATTTTTCACTATTAATTATTTTGATTAAAAATGTTGTTTTTAATTAAAATTTAGTAATTTTTACTATTCATCAAAATATGAAAGTTATCCGAAAAGTACCAAAATTTTACCCTACGCTAATTTTGATATTCCGAATCCACAAACGATGTTCATTTTGAAATATATAATGTATAAAATTTCAAAAAGTGGGTATTACTATACTTAACGACTAGTATGATTGGTTGTGGTGTGTTAGAACTCGAAGTTGCGTATAACAAACGCTATTGTATTATTCGAAGAGAAGCATACCATGAAAGTTTGGGGTGTCACAAATCCCCCCTCTATGTTTTTTTAATTAAGTTATGATTTATTGATTTATATGCAATGATGAATGAGTAATTATTACTCCTTGAATTATCTTTCACATTATAGGTAAGCTAAGTAAATGTTTATAATCATATTGATGTTTTATTCATATATGAAAAATGATATATTGATATGTCCACATATTGTAACTTTTTATATGAATAAATTTTAAAATAATATGGAGTGAAAATGAATAAATTTTGTATAAAATAATCAATCCACACTTAGGTTATCTTACTAATGATATTATCAAATCGTTACACAATATATATCATTGTCTTCAGTCGGTTTTCTCTCAAAATCTAGAACATTGATACTCTAATCAATCCTAAAAATTTATTAATTTTTGATGGATATAATTTTAAATTATAAAAAATTGAATACTTTTTTACTTATGATATCTTAGAATGAATGTATACATATTTATGATATATAAAATCAATATTGGTGACATGATTGAAGGATTTATCTTTGAAAAAGTCTAAAATGATTAAAATACAAATGACAACAAAATAATTTTTTTAGGTGGAGCACTAAAAAATAAAATATTCAATAAAATTATGGAGTTAATATCCTAAAAAGATACATGATAAGAGTTATTGAGCATATATGAATTTTTTTCAAAGTTTAAGGAGAAATTTTTTTTTATTCCTTATAATTTTTTAAATATATCAAAATATTGTCCGTGAGATTATATATATTCTTTAAAAAATTATTTTTTTGTGATATGTGAGGCCTAATAAAGTTCATAAAACATGTGAGTATCATCAAAAAAATTCTACAAAGACTCCAAATATATTTAAATACAAATAAATTTTCCAATAAATAAAGGATTCCCAAAATTATATTCCTCGATGATCTTCAATGAACTCTCATAATATACGATAAAGGGATTAATGATGATGTTTCTATTTTAAAAAAGATTTTTTTTATAATTTTTTTGGGGTGAAACTAATTTTATAATAGGTTACTAATTTGTTGATAAATTATAGATTAACTTATTACAATCAAGAGATCAATGATATGGTACTAATATAAAGTAAAGGAAGTTTTGATCAATAGATGAATACTTTTGTGGAGTGAAGTTTCAATTTTCAAAATAGTAGGACGTAAGTATGTGATACCAAGAGAAATAATAATGAATGATAAAGAAATATTATTCAAATATTTATTCCATATACTGAAAGGTGATTAAAAAATTAATATGTGGTTTTCTTATAAATTAGTGGTCCTAATAGAGTATTTTATTACTGGTAACTTATAATTATTTATTTTAAGTATTTATTATCGATATTAGTTACAAATCATGAGTTTCAATCTACTCTCTCTTATTATATTATAATGTTTATCTATGAATGTAAGGTATATCTTGATCAATGCTAAATTTATTTTTCTTTAAGTGTGCATGTGTTTCTTACAGTATTCTCTAGTCCATAATCTATTACTTATTGGTGATCATGTTTTTTTTCATTATGAATCATGGTGATAAGTTTTTACATTGATACTACTATATAAAGTTCTTATTTAGATAAACATTCTTCTTTATGTGTATTGAATTTTATAGGTAGATCCATGGTTGAGCACATCAATTAGTATCAGATGACTTTTTCTAGTATTATAGTAGAATATATTATCAGTAATTTATTATTTATGATGTTAAAATTCATGATCATAGGCAATGGTATTAGATTATGAAAAGTAAAGGATTTATGATTTTGATAGATCTAATTTTGGTTTCTTGAAAATGTGGATATAGTATCGTCTATATATAATAGGCTTGAACCTTCTATTATCTAGAGTTAAAACTTAGATTATGGATAAAAGTGATTGGGAGAATCTTAATTTGAAATTTATTATAGTTGTTTGGATGAAATTAACATGAAATATTTCTATGAATATATAATAGGTTTAAACCACTACAGAGTTGATGTCTGTACAATCAAACATGTATTGAGATCTCTCCATAATTTACAAAGTGTTTCCAATAAAATTACAATATAGTATGAATATGACCAAAAGAAAGTTTATGGTTGATTATGTAAATGATTTTAACAAAACCAGAATCTAGTTAAATTTTATGATTGTTAAGTTTGGTAGTGTAGTGTAGGAATTTTTCCCATTATCATCATTTTTAGAGACTTGGGATGTGATGGTTACCATTATTATCACTTTATTGGTATGAAATAGTAAGTGTTTTGGGATATTTTTAATATAATTTTGAATGAGGTGATTAGAATAAAGGATTCCAAAATCCTAAAAAAAATAATATATAGTGCATAGGTAAAGGATTATTAACTTAGTAGAGAAGTTAGAATGAGAGAAGTAGATCGTGATAAAGAGTTAGAGGTAAATATGAAGGCTCCAGTTATATATATTGTAAATATGGTATGAAATTAAATTTAAAGAAATATTTCAAGGACTAGAAGGTATATTTTAGAGGAGCATATAAAAATACTAAAGCTGATAAATATTAAAAGAGTTCACTATTGAGTGTAAATAGTCCATTTGAGTCATGGATCATTGATTCAACCAAATCGTTTCACTCTAAAATGAATAGAGTACTCATGAAATTTTTTGGTCTTGTAAAGTTCATCAAAGTTTACTAGACTGATGATCAATCTTTTGAGATTATAAGGAAAATTGATTTTAATGTTATAAAAAAAAGAACAAATGCATGATAAAATTAAAAGGTTTCAAACAATTATTAAAATGACGGGTGGGTTTGATTTCAGTAGGCTAGTTAGATGATGTGGGATTATGTGTAAAATTTTCTAATGGTGAATGTGAAATTAGTAAAGGTTCCATAGTAGTGGCCAAAGGTGTGAAAGAAGAAGCATTGTATCTGATTTCTATTCCATATTAGAAAAAGGGTATGGGTTCAACTAGAGACTCTTAGTTGTGTCATCCCCACCTAGTTTACATAAATATTATGGGAATAAGAGCCTTAGAAACTAAAGTTATGATGAAGCTAATATATGAAAGGTGTTAATTGTGTGAAGAGTGTATCCATTTAAAATAATTAAGATTTTATTTTTTATACAAGGATAAACACCCAAGTATTAATAATTGGATCGTGTATAAACTGATGCATAGAGACAAAATTCTGTATGTTCTCAGGGTGGCTCACTGTACTATGGTACCTTTATCAATGATTCAATGTGGTAGGTATGAGTATTATTTTTGAATAAAAAGTTATAATTATTTTGAATGTTTATCAAATAGAGATCCATAATGGAAAATGAGATAATTTTAAAGATGAAATTCCTACTGGAATGGTTGCATTGTGTTTTCCAACATCCGACACATCTCCAAGTTCCACTTTATATATATGATTCTTAAGCTACTAAACCCCTATCAAATGATCAAAAACTCCACCATAACACTAAGAATATGCTTACATGAGCCCATATAAACCCATGTTGCAATCACATTATTATATCTTTTATCAATTGGCCTATGGAATTCCCCACCATATGTTTTATATTCCAAAAGATAATTACAAACCAAAGTACTTACACTATCATAATTTCTTGTAAAAAATAAATATCATACTATAGAAACTCATGGATTATTTTCCAACTTACTCAACCTGAGAAAACATGCGGACACTGCTCTTGGTCCTTAATTAGATCAAAATGGATGAATCCCAACTGGCCTAACTATCCTAGTCGCACCATATTTTCCTTGATAAGATCATAATAACATTTATAGAACACCAATATAATCCCAAAAACATGTCCAATAAGGTTACACATTGACTTCATATAACCATTTGATGAAACTATAGTCAAACTTCCTCCAACCGACTATTTTCAAAAACAATTGGCTTCAATAGCCGACACATCACCAAACCAAATTTTGAAAGCCTTTATACTAAGGCATACTAAGATCATTCCAATAACTCTCACTAAATCCTACATCTAACTTCTGGTGATGTATCCTAACCAAACCATCCCCATTCCATAATATTTTATGCATGATAACACTACCTTATCAGATGAATGATCCAAAACCCTTAGACCATCACAATCCATATCGGGCATGAAGCCAACACTTGGACTCTACCCAAGTCCATGTTTGATCATGTACTTCTAATTTACTAACAAGTCCATCTGTACATCATTATATTTTCCCAATGATATATAAGAGACCAAAAAACCATTCCAGAACTAGTGTCAAGGTCCCACAACCCTTGTCACATGAGGGTATCCCACCAGCGATTGATTCCCTTCTCCCTACCTTAAGAAAATCCTTTTTTTCACAAAAAAAAATTCCCAGATTACCATATCCCATTCCCCATCCAAAATTGCATATAATGACTAGAATGGATAAAAACATGCTCATCCCCGAGGGCTAATAAAAATTTCACCCATCACCCATCCCCACTTCTTAATAATGGTTACCATGATGTTTGTTGAATTTTGGATCATAATGAGGGTACCCACTCTTAAAATCCAATGGTGTGCTCCTCACAATATGGATAACCTTAATATGCTCCTTGAGAACAACTCCAAATGATTCCTTTCATAAAAAAGTAAATAAGTTTATATATCTTTACACAAATCCAATTCTCTCTTAGCATACTAAGAATGATGTCAGGATATCAGGAATGATCACCACTAAACTAGGAGGACACTAAGATTCCATTAATAGGCATGTATTGAACACCCCAAGCTACAATCAGATGAAACTAGGCTATAATTTTCTTTAACCAACCCCTAAATCCAAGTCTCCCAAAAATGCGTGTCTAGGTCCGCCCATAGGTTAACCATCTCATAAAACTCAATTTATTTTCATGTTATCCCTCATCATAAGGAAATTTCATTAATTTTACCTAAATATCTATGTCTACATGCCCTTAGAAGTCATAATTAAAACTGTCGATCCTCATCCTACACCCGAACGCTCACCGACGTTCCATATCAACTAGTTACCATGGAAAACTAGTGCAAGTTGAACTTTCCATACATATTAGGCATACATCCTATACCACCTGATACAAGACCAAAATATTACTCAAACAATTCATCCATAAGTATGGATAATATGACCATGCTATATAGAATTTTAGATTTAAACATGAGATTATATCCCTTATAACTCATTTTTAAAATTGGTAATGTTCTCGTGCCATGATTTATCAAATGAACACCTAAATCACAATGTCGTTTCATAATATAAAGCTTTATACACACAACCACTAGCCAACAGGGAGAGGCACCCAAAATTTCTAACCCATAGAATCTAGTTTTGATACCCAAAACTCTAGGTGAATTTTTTTGAAAACTAAAGGTGTCATCGTTATTATATTTCAAAACTCAGTCACCTTCCGTGCAACGATATCAAAAGGAGAATAAAACCAAGATCATTGCCTTTAAGGAAAACAAAAACCATAGTCCAACCTCTCTTTTAGTTTTCCCTAAATCAAAACAACACCACTGAATCACTAAGGATCAAGTCAAAACTAATAGAATCTAGTTCTCCCACATAGTTCTATTGATCAAACCTCAAAACAGGGTCACTAGGTCTACCCAACTAGACCTATGGTATCTTTCATGAGAATAATGTCCCACTTAATGGATTCTATCACATGAAATCTAACATTGATGTTAAATATCTATAAAGAGCGAAAAATGAAATTAGGTCAGGAGATCATTGACCCACAATAGTCAAAATCTATCAATATGGGTTTAAATACATCATAGACAAGTATCAGACTACTTGGACCTAATCCTATCTAAATATACTCATATGATATTTCTCCCTAGAGAATCATAATGGCAATGTAAATAGGATAAATATATGAAACTCACTTGGTATCCTCATATTATAATACCCCCTCAGGTTGAACTTACTAGACAACCACCCGCCTAACCAGGGTTCCATTTCATCAACTACGAGTCCTAACCATCTCAAATGGTCAAACAAAACTCACTTACCATTCCTAGGAACTCAACTCAAAATTCTAACAGTTTTCTATGTCCAAGGTATAACCTCTAATGAGCATAATACATCAACTATAAAACTATATTTATTCTAAAAAGGTCACTTGGATCACCCTCATAACCTCAAAGTCCAACAAAACAAAATAATTCATCAGATACCCATAAAAAATGTTCAAATTCCTATATGAGGTAAATCCCAAGGTAATTATAAATCTAATCCTTACTTGAGGATTATTCATCATGAAAAACACTAATAGGTTTTATTTAAGATGTTATATCAATATAATTATTTATAAAAATTACAATGTATCAAATATTTTAAAGGTCAAGTACCAGTGATTGAGGGAACTATACTTGGAACTCTATTGAACTGATGTCTTGTAAAATAATGGGAAAATTATCTCATGATTTTCTTTTTAAACCATAATTTAGCCATAATTTCTAAAAATCAGGTTCAATTAAAGAAAATAACAATCATAAGTTGTAGTGAAAAAATATTTAGGTTGAAACATACATTTTAATTAACAGACATCTCATAATAATAAATATAAAAACATAGAAAATATGGATTTTTTTACAATAAGGGGACCATTAAAGTAACATTAAACTATAAATTTTTTCAGAGAACCATATGTGTGGCTACTGAAACTTGAAATAACCTTCCCATTTAACATAAACACACCCCAAGGGGTTATATACAAAGGAATTCAAGAATAGAGGTAGTTATATGGGTATCCAATCCCAATTTATGGAGTCAATTATCTATAAATTACAATTGGCATCCCGTTTAATTGAAACCCAATAACAATTATTTTATCATAATTTCAGCACATCCTTATTGAGTTTATCTCATAAGCCTAAAATTCTAAAACTTTCCTATAAGGGTCTAGTTGAGTATACAAGGAATTAGTTATATGGGTTATAATACCCAAGTACCAGAGTTAAAATACTTCATATGTTGAAATTTAATCACCATTTGACTAATATCTATTGCTAAGAAATTAATTGATTTTTTAAAAACAAATCCAATTCCTTAACATTAAAAGATTCCATTCTGGTTATTTCATTAACCATTTTAAAAACCATTTCACTTCTTTAATTAATTTTAGGATGATTAAATATAATTATTTCATCAATATATATATAGGGAAAAAATATTTAGGTTTATGTAGAAACTTTATTTAACCAACCATATATCATAACCGTAACAAGGAAGTCTATCACATAAGAAGAAAATACCAATTTAATAGGAAGGAAATCATAAAGGCATTGTTTATAGGTAAGCATGAGAATGATATGTGAATAATATATACATGAAATATTGCACGAACACAACTATTCTCTTACTATATTGGGATTAGATGTAAATCCCATAATCCAATAACTATTATAAATACAAAAAATAACTTGGGGTGAAATGACAATCAAATGTTATAACAACAACATGATCAATAATCCCTTACCTTGAAACATAATTATTCCCCCATGCATGGGTTGGAAATTACTAGACATGAGTTATATACCAAGTTCTAACACATTCTTAGTCTCTTATCTACCAATCAAAATATAAAGGCAAGTAAAAAACACTGTGATACCACTTTTTCATGAACCAACCCAATTCTCTATACAATAAAAATCAGACTACTTGGCGATAAAGGCTAAAGTACACCTATCCTTATGCCATAGGTTGTTGACTAACAGTATGGGTATAATGATGATATGATGGGGATATTTTAACCTCTCAATTAGTACTAAATATAGTAGAGGAATAGATAGAAAAAAAGTAAAAAAAAAAAAACTAATAAAATAGAAAAATATGTCAAAATCAACCATGAATAATAAAACATGATACATATACAAAGGGAAATCATGCATAAAATAAGGAATACATACAACAAGGATAGATATATACGAATGAAAAATATAAAATACCCAAATCCAGTGATTATCCAGAGTACATACTCTAACCACATCTCCCATGTCAATTCCTAGTCCATAATAATAATCAATAGAGATTAATAATGAAATATCCTAATCTATAACCAATATATCTATCTAGATACCCAATTGTGGCCCAAATAGGGTGTGATTACAACTCAAAAGGCTTCAACCAATGAATTATATGACTATTCTAGTTTTTAAATATAAAAATTAATAATTTATAGGTCATAGTAAATATGGTGGTAAAATAAACACAAAACATGTCAGATCGAGTTTCCTATGGGATTCAAGGTCGACTCTACCTACTTCAGCCAAATATAGATGACTTTGAGTATAAACCAGTGACAAAACTAGGGTCTTAAATAAAATATCCAAGTAGTACTTATAAAATAACCATATTGGACCCAATATGAAACCAATTCATCCTTTACCTTAAGAGGTTGAGAAAACTAGTAGTAATAACTCACGCAGTTTGGATACAGGGGTATGAGTGTAATCCAATAGATGAATCCTTGGAATTCCACCATAAAATTTTCTATTTAATTTTATCGATAATGTCCCATGTAATATTAGGCTAATAATTATTTGGAGCATAACGAGGTTATCCATATCATTGTGTGTCCGAGGTTGTCAATATGGATCGAATGAGATAATCCAAGACATTCTAGTTTTAAGATATAAAGTGATTGAATCATCATTAATTCACCCAATAATTCATGTAATAATAAAACAAATATTAAATTCCATGGTTTGTATTTCCCTTGGAAACCACATTGATGACTCAGGGTGGCATTCTCTGAGTACTCAAAGTATTTCCTTGGGAATCAAAGGCTTGATCAAGTTTGACCACCCCTTTAAAAGGGGAAGGTCTGTAATCAATAGGTACCTTAATTTTAACAAGTAAAAAAATTCCATGAGATTTATCCGTTACAATTTACAAATAATGATTATTTATTGTAGTGATACATTTATAATGCAATTAAATTAATTACCTCAACCAATTAATTTATAAATGACAAGCGACTAAGTGTTGGTTTTCAATCATTTAACACTTTATCTAATTAAATTGTCGTTTCCACTAATATGTTGAAATCTAAATAGAAAATTATTAGTATATATAATGCAAATTATATCTAACACTTCCACAACCCATTATCTATGATTCTTTAATAAGGTACATTACCAACAAACCCCAAGGGTGGTTTATTTACATAGTAAGGTGTAATATTGTGATTTAATATAAGGAAAGTGAGTATCTATGTCATACTACAATTAATTAATTCATTTATCTAATTCCTTTTATAATTGACAAATAGAAACACCCACATTGAATTTTTTGGGTTTAAGTTAGATTATTAAGTAATATCATTAAATAAACCCCACCTAAAGTGGGGGTTTAGGTTGTTTTTTTCAACATCCAAACATGTCAAATGGAATAAAGAAAGATCAAGTCTTGGTCTATGCAATTAATTGAAGGTCCTACACATTTTAAGGGAAAAACATGGAATGTATGACGTGTATAACAATGATGAGTAATCATAAACACCAATAATTTTAGGGAAAAGTAATAAACCCCATACCATATATAAAGTAAGATTCACTCATACAATATCCAGATTTAGTTCAAACTAAAATAAGATGAACACACTATAAACATGGATTATTAGTTGGTTCAATGATCATGCTAAAAAAAATAAGTGAAATTGATAAAATAGGTAAGTATAGTAATAAAATCACCTCTAGGCTTCCAAAGCATCCGAAAATATTTTATTCCAACCTATAATGAGGGATATCTCCCATAAGAAGAGGATAAAGAGGGGGTGAATGCCTGGGGGAGCTATTGGGTTAAGTGAGGGAGGAAAAAGGGGAAAACCCTTTAAAATATAGAGGGGAAAATAATAATGGTTTTCTTTTAAAGAGGTTCATGGTTAGATCACATGGTCAGGAAAACCATTCACCAACCATGTGGGATTCAATACCCAAGCACCCTCATACTGCACAGTTGGATTATATAGTTTACCAACCATGTGTTGAAACTACCCAAGCACCAAACTGCCCTATATGGTTGTGGAACGTAGTTAGAAAAACTGAGCACTAATCGTGCGGTTTACTCTACACCACTACACCAAGCCACATGGATTTCTAGTTCCCCCACATAGTTTAAAAAATAGCATCCCTTTAAAAAATGGGTCAAAATATTTCATTGAATGGTTAACACTAATTTTGTGCCAACCATGCCCCCATGAATATCTCTCCCAAAACTAAGATTTCAAAGTTTGAGGATTCTAAAAATCATTTGGGATTTTGAGACCCCTCTTGGGCCTTAAAACCCATCTAAAAACAACACTTTTAAGTGTTCCAACCATTGAAATTTTATCCCAAGTATTGGTTTAAGATATTTTCTATCCACAAAATAAAAATTCATGTTCATTTAGAATTTCTCAAACAATTTAAATCAAATGATCATACAACCACCCCACTTTAGAACCTCTCATCACCGAGAATCCTCGATGTACATCAAAAACATATCCCAACCTACCTTTTTGTAAAATTCATTCTTAAATGGTCTCATTGTGTTTTACAAAATCCAACGCATATATAAGTTCCAATTTATATATAGGGTACTTATGACACTAAAACCCAAGATAAATATAAAAACCACCATCTAAACACTAAGATAGTGCATACCCCAGCCTATCTAAACCCGATAAATAATCACATCACCGTATATTTTATCAATCTTCTTATTGAATTCCCCAACATAGTTTCTATATTAAAATGGATAATTCAAAACCAAAGTACTTTCAACATAAAGTTTTTTTTATTGAAACACATTATTAGTATCTTAGAAACACTCTAAGAATGTTTCCCAACTTAATTCACCCAAGAACACATAAGGATACTACTCTCAATCCTTAATTTGATCAAAATGGAAAAATCCCAATAAAAATAATGGGAATGGGTGCACTTTATTTTACTTGAATATCTCCCCAAAATTTCAACTACACCCATATGATCCCAATGATTTGACCGATGTAGTTCCTCACTAACTGTATCTAACCATTTGAGTAAACTCAAGTCGAACTACCTACAATTGTCTAATTTTGAAAATGACCAGCTTAAGAAACTGTTGAATCACCAAAACAGACTCTAAAATCCTTTATCCCAAGGAAAACTAAGAATATTTTGAGAATGATCATAAAAACCCATACCCGACTACCGATGATGTCTCTAGAATGAACCATCCCCTATCCAAAACCATCACTGCATCACAACACAAGAATCGTTAGAAACCTGATCCAAAACCCATGGATCATCACAATACATTTAGAGTATGATGTATGAACAAAGACTCTACACATGTTTGTGTTTGATAATGTACCTAGAATTTACCATGAAATATAGATGTACATTTTTTCATTTATCTAATGTTATACCAGATCCCAAATGACCATCACACAACCAGTCTTAGGGTCTCATGAACCTTTTGACATGATATTCACCAACTAGTGACTAAATACACAATCCCAATGTTATAATCATCATTGTAATCACATAGAATTTTTTCCTTATTACCACAACCCAAGCCCCATCCATAGTCATATATAATGACTGGAATGGAAAATAAGACACTCATCCCTATGTGTAAACACAATCATCTCCTATCACCGATTCCCACTTTTTGAGAATAGTTACCATGAAATTCATCAAATTTTGAATCATAAAAGGGTCAACACCCTTAAAATATAATGGTTTTCTCCCTACCATATCGATTACGTTAAGATACTCATCAATCACAACTCCCATGGGTCGTTTCTTTAAACTAGGAAGGAAGTTTAAATAGATCGACACATATCCAATGCTCACTTAGAGTACTCAAGATGATGTCAAGATTTTGGGAATGATCATATCAAAAATTGTATTACACTAATATTACATCAATAGTAATGAATTTGTCACCCCAAGCTATGCTCACATCAAACTAGGCTTTAGTTTCTTTTAGCCAACCCCTGGAACCACGTCCCTTGATAATGTGTGTCAAGACCCACCAAAAAGTCAACCATCGCACAACACTCGATTTATTTTCAAGTTAAAAATCATTATAGGGAACATTCATAAATTTTACCTTGATATCTAGGTCTCCATGCCCGAAGGTGTCAAAATTGAAACTATTGATCCTCAGTCTACACCTAACTGCTCACCAATGTTCCATATCAACCAGTTAACATGCATAACCAGTGTAAACATAACTCACCATACATAGTGGGTGTACAAACCATACCACCTAACAGAAGACATGACTCATGATTCAATTAATTTTTTACCAATAAGTCTGGGTTGAACATGCTACATGGATTGTCAGTTTTTAACAGTCAGGAGCACCCTTGGAAATCCTCTTTAAAATCAGGCATGTACCTGTGCCATTATTTATTGAATGAATTGCTTCGTCATGGAATAATTTTAGAAACTAAATAATAAACTACAAAACTATATTTCAATAGTTCTATGAACCTGAACAATCATTCCCATCAAAACCATTCTTGATACCCAACACTCTATGTGTTTTTTTTAGAAAATCAAAGGCATCATCTTGCCTATATCACAAAACTTAATCACTTTCTGTGTATCGATCTTGAAATGAGTATAAAACTAGGATATTTTTTAATAAAAACATAAAACATGATCCAAACTACCTCATAGGTTACTTTGATAAAAAAAATACCACTAAATTACAAGGTTCAACGTCAAAACTAAGGGCCTTGTGGTATCCCACCGAACCCTATAGATCAAACCTCAAAAAGGGAAACTAGGTATATCCACCTATACATGTGGTATCTCATACAACAACCATTTCCCACTTAAGGTAATATATCAAAAAAAATATAACGTTCCTGGAAACTATCCCTAAAGAGGGAAAACTGGAAGCAGGTAAGGAGATCATCGACCCAAAAATTTCAAAACCCATCAATGTGGGTTTAATAGAATCACCTACCAAGCATCATCCTATGAGGTCCTGATCCGCTTTGATAATACTCATAGGGGGTTTTCCATAGTGGTTCATAATTCCGATATAAAAAGGATAAATAGCTGATACTCACCGGTTATCCACATATGGTAATACCCCTCGAGGTTCAACTGACTTGACAAACACCTACACACCTAGGGTTATTTTTCATCAACTATGAGTCCTAACCATCTCAAATGGTCAAAAGGAAGAACTTACCATGCCTAGAAACTCATCTCCAAAGTCAAATGGTTTCCCATATCTAAGGGAATTACCACAATGGGAAAACCCATCTTTTAGAAAAAGAATAAACTTTAAAACTCGATTAATGCCTGAAAGGTCACTAGGACCACCTACCTAACCTTTAGGTCTAACACAATAGAATAATTCATTAGATAACCATAGAAAAAATTCACGTTCCTATCCAAGTAAACTCTCAGGGAAATTTTAAATATAACCCTTACATGAGGGGTCTACTTCAAGAAAACCTCTAAGAGGTTTTATTTATGTCGTTATATCAATTTTAATTATTTAGAAACATTAAAATAGCTCATATATATAAAATGTCAAGTACTAGTGATTGAGGAAACTGTACTTGGCACTCTATTTAGCTGATGTATCATAACATACTAGGAAAATAATCTCATAATTTACTTTTAAAATAACTATTTCTCCATAAATTCTAACAATTACTCTCATTTAAATAAAATTTCAATCTCAAAATGTCTAGGAAATTGATATTTAGGTTTTAACTAGAATATTATTTAACTGACGCCTCATACCAATAAATCTCAAAAAGAATTCAACAGGGATTTTATCACAATTAGGGGATTAGTTATGTAATATTCCACTATAAATTTATATAAATCACCATATGAGTTTCTAATGACACTTTGAATAACCTTCCCATTGAAAATAATCACACCCCAAGGGATTATGTACCAGGGAATATAATAACAGAGGCAAACTATGAGGGTCCCATCATGCCAACCTGGGTTTAGTTATATAAGAATCCATTCAATATATATAGTGTCAAATATCTATTAATTATAATTGCAATCCAATTTATGTTCAACCCAATAACAGTTATTTTATCATAGTTTAACACACCCTTTATGGGTTTATCTCAAAATCATAAAATTCTAAAACCACCATACAAGGGTCCGGTTGATCTGGAGAGGACTCATTTATATAGATCATCATTCCCAAGTTATATAGCTATAATAATTTATATTTTATAATTGACACACCATTTAATGAATATCCATCATCGTGAAATGACTTGATTTTTTTTAAAAATCTAATTACTTGACATTTAAATATTTGTTTAAGGTTATTTCATTTACTATTTTATAAACCATTTAATTAATTACTAGTTTATTAAATAGAATTCCAACATAAATTTATATGGGGAAAACCATTTATATTGATCTAGACACTTTATTTGACCAACCTTATATCACAACCCTAACATTGAAAGCTATCACATAAGCAGAAAGTACCACTATACTAGGTAGGAAATCACAAAATCATGGTATACAAGTAAGCATGCTAATAAAATGTGAATACTATGGTCTTGAAATGTTGTATGAACATACCTATTCTATTTTCATACTGGAACAAGAGTTAAATCTCACAAATATATAACTAGTCAAAATACAACAATAACAGGAGGTGAAATAACAATCAACTATAATAACAATAAAATGATCAACAATCCCACTCCCAGAAACTTGATCACCCCCATACATGGTTTTTCAATTCCCATACATGAGTTATCTACCATGTTTTAACATATTATTTGTATCTTATCTACCACCCCCAAAAAATTAATACAAGGTAAATAAACACTCTAATACCACCTTTTCATGACCTGACCTAGTTCAATCTACAATATTCACCAAACTGGTTGGCAATAAGACCTCAAGAATCCCTCCCTACACACTAGAGGCTGATGACTAGTAGTGAGGGTATAATGATGGAACAATGAGGATACCATACCCTCTAGATTAGTACTAAATAAAATGGATTCATAGATATAAATATAGTAAACAATGTAGGAAAAACAAATTATAACCTAGAAAAAGATAAAAAACACCCATTTATAATTAAATATTATTCATATAGACAATAAAATCAATCATATAATAGGAAATATAGAAAAATGATATAAAGATATGAAAAAATAAAATAAAATACCAAACTACAGTGATCAACCTAAGTACATGTATCTGGAATTTCATGTCCTAGTCCATAATAAGAAACAATGGAGATGTATAATAAAATATTCAGACTTGCAACCAAGAGATCTATCTGGGTAGCCTATGGTGTCTTGAACAAGGTTTGAGTTCAAATAAATAGTCCACCACCAACATAATCTATAACTAATATAGTACATGAATATAAAAAGTAATAGTTTTAATGAAATAACAAATAAGGCAGTTAAATAAGCAGTAAAAATTTAGGCTCAGGTTAATTATAGGATACTCAGTCAACTCTTCCTACTTCAGCATATTCTAGATGCCTTTGATCACAAACCCATGATATATCTTGGGGAATAAAGAAAATATAAAATTTATTAATATAAAATAACTATGTCAGAGGCAATATGAAGCCAAGGAATCGTTGACCTTTGGAGGTCGAACCAACTCATAAAAAATAACTCATATAGTTTTTATATAGGGGTATGAGTATAATCCAAAGATTGAATCCTATTAATTCCACTGTAAAAGTTTCTAACCATGTCTGGGGATCATGTCCCAAGTAATCTTAGGCTAAGTAAGATTTAGAGCCCAAGGAGGTAATCCATGGCATCACATGTGTAAAGACATCAAGATGAATCCAAGGAGGAAATCCAAGGAATTCTAATTTATGGATATGAAGTAAGTGAATCGTCAATATTTCATCAAGGAATTCACATATAAATTAAAAAATGAATTAATTATATGGTGGTAATGTCCCTTGGAAGCCACATTAATGAATCCAGATGGTATCCTCTAAGTGCTTAAGGAATTCCATCAGAAATCCAAGGATTTCTCAAGTCTTACAACTCTTTTAAAAGGAAAAGTCCCACAATCAAGAGGAACCTTATATTTAATAAATAGAAATAGTCCATGTGAATTATCAATTCCAATTTATAACTCATCATGATTCATTGCATTGGTCCATTTAAAATTCAATTCAATTAATTCCCTAAACCAATTCATTTGTAAATGAAAAGATACCCGATGGTGGTTTTCTATCATTGAATATTTTATCTAATTAAATTATATCTTCCATTAAAATGTGGTAATCTCAACATAAATTTGTCAATATATCTAGTGAAAATTCCATTTTACCATTCCATAACCCATTATCAATTCTTCTTTAAGAAGCGACATTACTAACACAACCCAAGGGTGGTTTATTTACATAATTAGCGTATAGTATTATGATTTAACAAAAGTAAAGTCAGTTTTAGTTTCATAATATATTTAATTAATTTATTTAGGGTATTATTTTTATAATTGAAAACCCAAACACACACATTGTGTGTTTTGGTTTAAAGTAAGATTAATAAATAAAATCATTAAATTAAACCCACCTAAATTGGTATTTCTAAGTTGAGTTCGTCAACATCCCAAAATGTTAAATGGTCTAAGGGAACATAAATTCTTATTCTCAACAATTAATTCAAGGCCTTACACATTTTAGAAACAACACATGGAGAGTCTGATGTGTCACACTACATTGAAAATTAATAATCACCCATAATTTTAGTGAAAATCAATGAACCAAAAACCTTATACCATGTAATCTTCAATAATCTATTATTTGGATTTGGTTTGATCCGAAATGGTAGAAAATGATTTACCAGATGAATACCCTAAAAATAAGAAATATTAGTTCACACAATGATCGCACAAAAAACATGAAGATAAGATAGGAAAAGAGGTAAGAAGAACAATTTAATCACCTCTAGGATTCCAATGAATCTAAATACATTTGATCCAGAAACAAATGGGGGAGATATCCCATGGAAATAGGAGAAGGTGGGGTGCATGCGCTTGGGTAACTGATTGGTGAATTAAGAGAGGAAAAATTGGTAAAACCCTTTAAAGTACAGAGGGAAAATGGTAATTTTCTTCTTTTAAAGAGGTTCATGGTTAGGTTATATGGTTTGGAAAATATTAAGCCCACCATGAAGGATTCACTGCCCAAGAACACCCCTGCTATATATTTACCTCCCATGGTTTACCAACAATGTGGTGTAACTTCACAAGAACCACCCTACCCTATATGGTTTCATATAATGGTTAGACAAAAAATAAATAAAATTTGAAAATTCTTACACACCTCTTCACCAAGATGAACAACTTTCTAGAGCAATTTCATAGTTTAAATAAACTATGTCCCTTTAAAAAACAAGTCATGAAGTTTATCTACATGGTTAGAACTAACTATGTGCTAACCATGTGCCTATGATCATCTCTCCCAAAACTGAGCTTTTGAATCCAAAGGATCTAAAAACTCAGCTAAGATTATGAGGCACCCCTCAGGCCTTAAAACCCATTTTAAAACAACACTTTTAAGTGCTCCAAATCTCCAAATTTCATTCTGTGGATCAATTTAAGATTTTCGATTATACCAAATGAAAATTGAAATTTTAATAGATTTTATCAAGTGGTTCAAAATATGTGATCTTACAGTATAAAACATCAAGGAGTTCAAGATATTTATTAGAATATTGGTATAAAGTGTATAAAAATAGTATTAGGGACACCATAATAGAATGTTTTATTGAAAAAATGAAAAGGAAAATGAATAAGGGGAACTTTAACAAGAAATTAAATTCCATTTTTCTAAAGTATTTTTTAGATGAGGAAATGAATTTTGTAGTCATTTGTTTACTTGGAGCCCATTTATACCAAAAGTGAACTGGATACCTAAGGAATGATGGACTGGTAATCTATTTGAAGTCTCATACTTGAAATTATTTAAAAATATTACCTATTTTTATATTAATTCTAGTTAAAGGGGAAAGATAAAATATAATTAAATGAAATGTCACACCTAGTTTTTCATTTTTCATCATCTATTCCAGTTCTTTTGGGGATCTCTATTTCTCTCATTATTTTTGGGTGTGACATTGTTTAATGTTTTGATATATATCTTTTTTAGTTTTAACCCCGGGGTAATTCCTTTTCTTATTCGATATTTCTTAGAGAAAAGTTTTGTTTTTGAGATAGATAGTATCCTGCACACAGTTTTTTCATGGGTAGAGGAAACCATCAAACATGATCTAGGTAACAGTGTGGTTGAGCTTTAGGGGGAGGGGTATAGCACACAGTTTTTCAAACCATACAGAAACCATATGGGAAGCTACATGTTTTGTAAAAACCAATTTTCAATAGCTGGTGCATGTTTTTTAAACTTTATGGAGAATCCATGCAGGTGACCAGGTGTGTCCCGTGATAGGAGAACAATTGGAACATATTTTGGTAAACCTAGTGGCCATATCGTGTGATCTTCCTAGATCTAAGTAAGTGTAAAATTACTCTTTTTTCCTTCTTGGTATTTTTTTACCCAATACACCCCTCTATCCATTATCCTGGTTCATGTAACCTAAATAAGGATACTCATTGGTTCTTAAAGACTTATCCTCCCTTTATTGGTGTGGATATAGGGTTTCTTCAATGATATGGGGTGATTTCTCAAGGTAATCTCTTCTCCTCTCCTCCATCTCCATTCTTCTTCCACTTTATTTTGAGTTATTCTCCTCCTAAGGTCATGTTGACATAGGGTTTGGTTTCTAATTGATTTATGATGGTGTTTTGGTTTATTTAAGGTACCTCTTGGTTTTTTCTTGCTTCCATGAAACCTTGTGGTGTAATTCTGAGTGTGTTTTTCTAAAGCGTCGTGAGTTTGAGGTTGGTTTCCCTTGAACTTACCTTTTTAATTTTAAGAATTATTAATATCATGTTTTTTAAACTACCTTGATTTTGAAATAATTATGTTTCATATTTTAAATTCATGTTTGGTGTGAAAACTAGTGATTTATTCCTTATTTTGTGATAAATAAAATTGTTTTGTTAAATTTTACACACCAAGTGTTTTATAAAATGTACCATTAGCCTTTGTGAGGGTTTTGTAATATTTAAATCATGGTTCGGATTTTTTAATAAACATGTTAAATGAGAAATAATGATTTTAGTTTCTTTGAGGTATTACCAAGTGGTTTTATATTTAAATGAAACACGCGTTTGGATATTTGAAAATGATTTAGCATGTCATGTTGGAAAATGGACCATTTGGAATTTTGATGAAAATTGTTTTAGCTTGTAAGTGTGGTGTGAGTGATTAAAAGGAACTATTTTATAAATTATTTTAAAATGGAAAGTTGTGTGATTACACCTTTTCAAAATGTTTATTTGGTTCTTTGATAAATGACGGTTTTTGTGAAGTGTGATTGAGGCCCGTTTGGAACTTTTATGAAAGTGGTAAAAATGTTTAATATAAAAGTATCCATTGATGATTATCTTTCCTTATTTATATTAATGGATGGGATTTCATTATTGTGGAATCCCCATGGACCATTTACTTGTATGGAGTAGGAGATCCTCATTATGGAATCCTTTGTGATTTATGAGTTTTAAGGTAGAAGATGAATCCTTGGGGTGGCTTGTGGTGAGCCTTCTTGTTGAATTATTATTATATATTCATGTGATTGGATGCTCAGTTTCCATTGGTTGGATCACCCCCTTTATACGTGAGTCATGGGAACCTATCATAGTGAGATAATTCTCTGAGAATGATTCCTATACTGGCTATATTATGCATTTTCTTTTGGCCTATAGTAGGTGGATATATTGGGTTTATTTCTATGGGATTTGAACCTTAGTCTATACTAAGTTAGGGTGGCTAGGAGTTTTTAGGGAGATTTTGATTTCATCATGTGAGGCATGCTTCTGGGGATGAGTCTCATATATTAATATGTTTTTGATTATTCAAAATCTTTTAGGTTTACCCATGTTTATTGGAATTTAGTTTCTTGTAGAATTTAATTGTGACACATGTTTCATGGTTATGCTTATGTTATTACTTAAATTTCCCTAACTATATTATTTTTTTACTTGTATCTTTGATCAATATGGTTTCCTACTAAAAAATTTATATAGTTTTTAAAGTGTTTTGGAAAAAGGTTTTGATTTTTTTTCAGAAATGCATATATCTCATCTTTTGAAAAAGAGTGTGGGTTTAAATTTCAAAGGAGGGAAACTGACCAAGTTTTGTTTTATATGGAGAATTTATTAAAATATTATATTTATATATTCTATCTCAAACTTGAAGTTGAAGTTTCTTTTATTTTAAAGGATATTTATTGGGAATAGATTATTCAAGATGGAATACGAAGTTTTTAATACCCATGCCTATAGTTCTTTATTTTTTTTAGCTTCTACTATAGGTGTTCATATTTATATCAATATCCATAATAAATAGTTGGGTTTGGTATCATAAAATTAATTTTTGGTTCACATGGAGATTATGTGGTCATCAATTTCAGTTTGGTCATAACTTTTTAGCTTTGTAAGAGATGTTCAGATGATTATTTATGTATTAGGCTTCTTATTTGTCTTTCTACTGTTCAGTTATTGGTTTATTATTGGGAGAAATAATTGTGTTTTTCTTTACTCTATTGATGCTTGACACTGGTTTCCAGTTTGTGGGTATCATAAATTCCCTTCGGGCCATGTCATAGATTGGCTGGGTGATTAGCTCGGGGTTGACCTGGGTTGGTTCCTGAAAAAATGGCATCAGAGGTCATCTCATTAGAGTACCTTGATTTTTAGAGCACCATTTTTTATTTGGGATGTCATGGTAGACCATAGATTAGGATTATTGGGACTCTATAGGTAGGAATAGTAAGGATGTCATAAACCCTTTCTCATTATGATCCCCAGGTTTCCATGGGAAGTCCAGTTTTGTTGGTTTCTTTTGATTATTATAGATTTTTTGGTGTTTGGGATATGAAAAGGGAGTTGAGATAGTGGTCTCCATGAGACCAATAGACCTTGAAATCTATCTGGAGATAGGGATATGGTCCTAGGATGATCTTTATAATGGTGTTGTGTTTTGAATATGGCCTCTAACCATTTGGCCAAGTCACCCATCAACAATAGTTTCCCTTGCGAGTTTCTTTGATCTAATTTTTTTGAGAGTTATTTTTTTAGAATTGTGAGAAAACATGTTTTAAAAAAAAAATGGTTTAATGAGATTGGGTATTTATAATCAAAACTTGGGGTTTACGAAAAACTATTTATTAAAAGAAGATTCTTGTTTTGTAATTTGTTTCAATTGAAAAAGAGTGATTTTAAATCAAATGATTTTGATGAGATGGAATTTGTTGAGTTGTTGAAAAATTTATTAAATTATATGAAATGGATTTTTGGATGTAAATACACGGAATTTAATTTTTAAGCATGAAAAAATGGATTGAATTAAGGAAGTTGAAAACTATTTTTTACTTGGTGGTTGGAGAAATTTGAAAAGTTTTGTGAATTTTGAAATGGAATGATTTTTTGTGGACTTTGTTATTCTCATGGGTACTCAAATTCATAGTTATATATAGATGTGGAGATGATTTCTAGTATGGTATGGTTTATGGGTGCTTAGGGTGGGACAAAAATGTGCATGTTCATGAGACTTTAAGGAATACCGTTGGTGAGTGTGCAACCCATCAAGTTTGTTTTATTTTGAAAATGATTTTAGAAGGAAAGTTGTGATGTTTTTTAAAACCGGTGGTCATGCGATGCTTATTTTTATGGTTTGGAAGTATTTTTTTTCTGGTGTTTTGAGTTTGATAACTTTATTTAATGAATTGGTTCTGTTAAAGTTCCTAGTTTTCTTTTTTTCTTAGTGTTCACCCCCATAGAGATTTAATAGAAATCTGTGGTGTGGCTATGGGTGGTTCCTCATCAACGGGCCTTCTAGTTGATTAATATAAAAACTTTATTCATGATTTTCAAAAGTTAAATCCACCTCATTTTTTTGGTACAGAGGATCCACTCTAAGAAGAAGAGTGGATACAAAAAATGAAAGGGATATTTGATTTCCTTGGGTTTCCTGAGTTTTTAAAGGTGAATCTTTATACCTTTATTCTGGAAGGTTTTCCATGGAAGTGGTTGAAGTCAGTGTCTCAGAAAAGTCCTTATGGAGATATTACATTGGAGTTCTTTAAGGCTTCATTTATTTGTCAGTATTTCTCTAAAATGAAAAAGGTGATAAAGGGTAATGAGATGTGCTATTTGTAGAAAGGTAATGGATCAGTGTTGGAATACTTCCATAATTTTTTGGACCCAGTTAATTACCTTCCAGAGTATGTTGCAGATGATTCCATCAAGGATCGATGTTTTGAGTTGTGATTTCACATGTTCTGGAGTTGAAGGTTCCATATCTAAAAATAAATTCTTTTCCTAAAGTGGTGAAGTAATATATCTATGATAAAGCTATGATATAAGGAGTTATTGATAAATTCCACCTTCCTCTAGTCCCTGTGAGTGGTGATGGGAGTTCTGATAAGGAAGTGAGGAATTGACCTGAAGCTGTTTGTGTTGCTCATGGAATCAAATGGCCTCGAGATCTTTAATCAACCTATTATGGTCATGAGGTCCTCATTTGTTACCAGTTTGGAAAGAAGGGTCATAATAATCCATCATGTCCAAGTGATCCAAATCCGTTCCATTATTACGAATGCTTAGGTCACTTCTAATGATTTTTTCCGGGTGTTTCTAGAAATCACCATAGAGACTATTCGTATAAGTGACATGCTGTTTAGGGACTCGTTTAATGTTTCTTTATTTTAATTGTCCTCATAGTTTTTAGGTTTCTTTTAGTGAGGTAGTTTGTTCAATAATGTTTTCTTTCTTTTTAAAATTTAATGGAATGTTTTAATTATTTTAACAAACTACTATTTACAATGTAAGTGTAGTTATAACTGGATGATTCATGTTCTGTGTTGTGGTTATCAACTCCTGAATGCGGTGTAACATATGATTCAAACATCCAAGATCTATCCAGATGTCTAAAAGTGATGCTTTTCACGCAGTTAGGAAACTGTTGGGGATGTGGGGAGATTTAGATCAGTTCTTGTCCCCTTCATTTGGGAGTTGGTGTTCTAAATGTTTTTGTTTTGTTCTTCTTAACCATGCTTGGTAGACTAGCGTGAAAGAGTTTTGGTTGTCCTATGTGGGAAATGCCCTATCTTGGATCATGTTGGATTTTCAAGTGATAAGTGCTAGTTGGTTCTTAATGGTGGGGAGACATACCATGGGTCTCATTGAGAATTCTACAAAAATAATCAGTTTTAGTTGACTTTTTATGATAGGGTGTCCATTTAGTCCCCCCAAGTTGATAAATTTAGTGTGGTTCTTAGTGTTGTCTAGGAGGCATGTGGTTATATTTGAGGCTATCTAAATTTTGAGTTCCTTTAGCTTGGACAAAAATTGGGATTTTTGGAGTATGCCTAACAGATCTATTTGATGTATGGTTATAAAGGTTATGGATTAAATTTTGTATTGTCTCTCAGGAATTAGTGTCCTTTGGTATTTTGTTTTGGGCAAGAGGAGTGAGTTCCATTTGACAGTGGTTGAGGTGTTTAGGGTTCAATAGGTTGGATCATGTGGTTGTGGTATCCTTAGTCTTTTATGGATCAGTTGGAAATGGTGTGGTTATCTTGGGGAAGAAAGTGTTATTGGTGGGGATAATTGGCACACCTGATTTATCATTTCTCATAATCTATTCTGGTTCATTTGGGCATCTCAGTTTCTCTCTTGAGTTCTAGGTGTGAAGGTGTTTAATTTTTTGAGGTGTATCTTGTTTTTTTACCATGTTGTTATTAATTTTTTTTCTTCAGAATTTATTGAAGAAAATTTGGGTTTTTGATATTAAAAATTGACTTCACATGGTTTTTGAATGGGTAGAGGAAACCATGTGAAATGATTCAGGTAACTGTGTGGTTGAGATTTAGAGGTAGTGTCATAGTGCACAACTTGTACATGGTTTGTCAAGCCACGAAGAAACTGTATAGGAATCTACTAGTTTTGGAAAAAACCATTTTTTATGTTTGCAACATGTTTTTTAAACCATGTGAGAAAACTGTGTAGGCTATTAGGTGTGTCGAGTGAGGGAATAATGGTTGGCGCACATTTTTTTAAACCATATAGGCAAACCGTGCGAGCTTCCCAATTATTAAAAAGTGAAAATTAATCATTTTCCTTATTAGTATTTTAGACCCAATCCACTCATCTCTTCCTTATCCTAGTTTGTGCAACTCGAAGGAGGCACCTCCTTGTTTTTTCAAGCTTCTCATCCCTTTATTAGGGTTGATCTAGGGTTTCTTCAAGTGTTTGTGGTGATTTCTCAAGGTAATCAATTATCCACTCCTCCTACTTCATTATACGTCCACTTTCTTTGCGTTATTCTAATTCTATGGTCATGTTGACTTAGGGTTTAGTTTCTATTTGATTTATGATGGGGGTTTTGTTCGTTTAAGGTCTATTTGGGTTTTCCTTACTTCCTTAAAGCCTTGTGTTGTGCTTTTGGGCATGCGTTGTTGAAGTACCGTGAGTTTGAGGTAGGTTTCCCTTACGGTTTCCTTTTTAATTTAGGAATTATTGATATCATGTTTTTTTTCACCTCCTTTGAATATGAAATAATGATTTGTGTTCTTTGAAATGCTTGTTTGGTGTGAAAAGTAGTGATTTATTACTTTTTTTTGGGATAAATACAATTGTTTTGTTATGTGTTACACACTAAGTGTTTGATAAATTATCTTGTTGGACTTTGTAAGTATTTTATAATATTTAAAGCTTGGTTTGGATTTATTAATAAATGTGTGACAAGAGAAATAATGATTTTAGTTTCTTTTAAGGATTATTAATTGGTTTTATATTTAAAAGAAACATGTGTTTGGATCATTGAAAATGATGGAATGTCATGTTGGATAATGGTCCATTGGGTATTTTGATGAAAAAGGTTTTAGCTAATATGTTTGGTGTGATTGATTCAAAGGAACTGTTTTTCTGAATGATTTTGAAATTGAAAGTACTGTTCTTGGAGTTTTTTGAAAGGATTATTTGGTTCTTTGATAAATGAGGGTTTTTGTGAAGTGTTCTTTGGAAATTTTATGAAAGCGGTGAAAATGTTAATTATGAAAACTCTCAATGGATGATTCTCTTCCCTTGTTTATGTGAATGGGTGGGATGTCCTCACTATGGAATTCTCATGAACCATTTACTTTTATGAAGTGGAAGATCCTCGATATGGACTCTTTTGTGATTTATGAGTTTTAAGGCAAGAGATGAATCCTTGGGGTTGCTCGGGGTGAGGCCTGTTGTTGAATTATTATTATATATGCGTGTGATTGGATGAACGATTAGAATCAGTTGGATCACCCTTTTATACGTGATACATGGGAACCTAGAATAGTGAGATAAGTTTCTGAGAATGATTGTTGCACTCGTTAGATTATGCACTAGGTGGTGGCCCATAGTTAATGGATATATTGGGTTTATTGCTATAGAATTTTACACTCGGTACATCCTGCATTATGATGGCTTGAAGCATTTAGGGAAATTTTGATTTCATTGTGTGGGGAGTGCTTCCAGGGATGGGTCTCATGCATTAGTATGTTCGGAATTATTCGCAATCTCCTAGGATCACCCATGTCCATTGGCACTTAGTTTCTTACAACATTTAATTGTTACACATGTTAGTTGGTTATCATTATGTTCTTACTTAAATATACATTAGTGTATGATTATTTTACTTGTATCATTGAGCATGATGGTTTCCAATTAAATAATTTATAAAGTTTTTTAAATTGTTTTGGAAAAAGGTTTTGGAAAAGTTTTAGAAATGCATATAGCTCCTGTTTTGAAAAAGAGTGTGGGTTTAAATGGAAAAGGAGGGCAATGGATCATGTTTGGTTTTATTTGGAAAATGTATTGAAAGAATATATTCATATATTTTATATCAAAATTGAAGTTTATGATTCATTTATTTTAAATGATGTTTATTCGGAATAGATTATTCGGACTAGCCTACTGAGTTTCAATAGTCACTCCTATAGCTCTTTATTTTTTTAGATTCTGCTCTAGGTTTTTAGCTTAGTATCAATCACCATGGGCGATGGTTGGGTTTGGTATCAGAGAGTGACCTTCGGGGTCACATGGAGATGATGTGGTCATCAGTTTCAGTTTGGTTATTGTATAGTTTGGTTGTAAATTTTCATCTTTGTAAAAGATGTTCTGATGATTATTTATGTATTGGGATGATTATTCAAATTTATGATGTTCGTTTATTTATTTATTATTAGAAGAAATAATTCAATTTTTATTTAATCTGTCGATGCCCAACACTAGTTACATGCCTGTGGGGATTGGGAACACCCTTTTGGACATTTTGTGTATTAGATCGGTTGACTGGTTCGGGGTTGGCTCGGGTTGGTTCGTGACCAGAAATGTTTCTTTTTTGGGGATTGGTAATAAATACATTGGATTTTTTACTTCAAGATAATAACGACTAGAATAAAATCATAAGATGAAAGAAACATTCAATTAAGGGAAATTATATAGGTACCAATAATTAATGGAAGACATAATTGAGAATAAATAATCAATGAATCATGACAAGGTGGAACTTAATAAAATTATAGAAATATTGGTTAGTTTAGGGAGTAATAAAAGTTTGATGTTACTAGAAAGTTTGTATAAGTTAGTAAGTTGTTATAATTTATAGGTAATAGGAGTATTAGATATACTGAATTGTTTATTGACTATTGAATGATAATTAAGGTTTTTAAGGCGTAGTTAATCCTCATGGTTAGTTGAGGAGGTAAACGTGGGTTAGAATATTAACATAGAGGTTTTAATCAAAATTATATAATTTTATTCTAATGGATGATAGGATTCCTGAGTTCATATAATATGTGAAAAGTCAAATATATGAAAAAATTGGATTTATTAATAAATGAAGATATGAATACATTACACTTAAATAACACATGGAAGTTCAAGGGTTTACCATAATGGAAACAAGCACTTTGAAAAAAAAAATTAGGTTTACTAGATCCAAAAATAATATGATAGTATGAAATGATAAATGAAAATGTTATTTGTGAACGTTTTTTTAACAAAAGGAAGATATTTATTTCAATGAAGACTTATATATTATGGTGAATCATAAAACTATCTTTAAAATACTTGAAATAGATTCATCAGAAGATATATATCCATTATGGGGATTTAGTGGATGATATTTTCATAGAGAAGTGGGTAATATTCTAAGAAACCAAAAATGTGGTCATTGAGTATAGAATCAAGTGAAGTTTGTATGGGCTAAAATATTCCTCCAGATAGTGGAATACATGGTTTAATTATTTAATGAAATAAAATTCTTTCATCCCATGAAATGTTAATATTTTCTGTTACTTTAGGGTTATTGATGATGGGGATTTCATTATAGTTATATTTAATATTGATGATCTGAACTTGTAAGAACCATATATAAAAATATAATAAATTTGTATCATGATATAGCAGGAACGTTTTAGGTGAATGATATCAAGTGAATAAATAATGATTACTTTCTATAGATAATATATTATGGGAACATTAATTTTGTCTCAAAATGACTACATTAAAAAGGTTTTGGAAAGGTTCACAAATTTACGATAAAGACCTATTTCCACCCCATTGGTTTGTCACATTATGCTATCTATAGAGAAGGCACCTATGAAGATGATGATAGTAAGTAGATGAAAAAGATTCTATGTGCATCTTGGGTATAAATATTGATATATATAATAATTTATAAAAGGACTAAAATATCTCATGTAATGGAATTTTTCAATAGGTTCATTTCAAACCAATAGAAAGAGTATGATTAATATATAAAATTGAAACTTTGGTTTCACAAATAGGTATCATATTATCTCTAGGTCTTATAATGGATGAGTCTTCATATGTATATGTAAATATAGACTTTGGGTGAGATGCGTAATACTGGAGGAGTATATATTCTATGCGTACACTTATATAGGAGAAAATATTATTTTTTTATCTTGTATACAGAAAGTAGTTGAAATATAAACCATTGAAGTGGAGTTTGTAGTTGAAACATAGGCTAAAAATGAGATGATCTGGATGACATGTATATTTTTGGAACTCAAAAGAAAGGAGGGAATGAAATTTTATTCTATAATAGTTGGAGACAATCCATATTACTTATAATATTGTTTTTGATTCATTAATGAAACACTTTCATCTGAAGTATAAATTCATCACTTGTATTCTTCAATGTGAGGTTATAGAACTATAAAAGGTTAGTGGTTGTAAAAATTAGATATGTATATTGGAAAAAATCATAGACCTGAATGTCTGGGTATCAATTATACCTCATTGGGGGATTGGATGATAAAATATTATTTCACTATAGATAAAAATATTTATGAGGTTATATTTGGATGGTTACTTAATTATGAACCTATAAATAGTCCTTGAGTGGGATATATTTGAGGTGTGATGCAATTTTATTAATGGTTTCACTATTCATAAAGACTACTATTCAGTGGAGTAGTTAGGATTTAGTTGATTATAACTAGAAGATGAATGAGGTAAATTTTTGGATAGTAGAGGATGTTCCAATAAATGTTTGGATGTAATTGTGTAACAAAGTTACTATTTCTACAATATTAGTATATAAGTTAGTGTTATTGAGGGAAAAAAAATAAGTGATGAAGTAATATTCTCTAAATATTTGGTGTTTGTGTTTAATGGTGATTGACTAGACTATCCATTTTTTTACCTTTTAATAAGTGGTCCCTATATGAGATTTCATTACTTTTAACTTATAATTTCTAAAATCTTGACGTGATTAGAGATATAACTTGTAACTTCAGAGTTTCACTCTCTTTTAACTTTGTGGATTTAAATATTTCCAATTGTACATAAGGTATATCCAAAACCATATTAAATTAATTATTTTAGAAGTGTGTGTTTTTATTTTAAATTGTTCTCAAATCGTTATTCAATTACTCTATTGTGATATTTTTTTGTTCATTATGAAGCATGGTGAGTATTTATCACTTGAAAACTATATTATTGGGTGCTTGTTTAAATATCCAGTCATTTTTTCTTTATATTGAAGTCCATAGGGTGATTCATGATCGGGTATAATATAGTATGAATTTCAAGTCGATGAAAAAGTATTATATTGAAGAAGATCAGGAGGATGACCAAGTATATATTATGATGGGATTCCTCTTCAACGATATAAATAGGAGAGAATAAATGTTTAATAGAAAACACCCTCTTACATTGTTTTGATGGGAAAATATTGAACATATCACTATGAATTGTCCAATGAAGTTTCAAGATAAGAAAGTTAAAGTGAAGGCTCTATGAATACCCAATGAAAATATAGAGAAACAAATAGATTTCAAAAATATATCAAAATATAACCTTTATCAACCATTAAAATGAATATAATTTTAAGTTATAAACTATAAAAATTGAATATTATAAATATTAAAATATTAATAACATAGTTTTTTAAATCAATCTAACTATATAATGTTTTATGAAAAAGATAATGATAAGTGACATGGAGTTATCGACTTAAAGTTCAAACATGAGATAAATTTAAATAAATGTTTTATTCAAATATAGTTTGAAAAGAATTAAAATGATATTTTTAAATAATGAAAAACCTATATTTAATAAAAATAATAAGAAAATGATGTCTTAGATCATGAAATTAAAATTATCAAAATCAATAAAATATGAAAATAAATAAAAGGTTATTGATTTGATACTCAAAATAGATAAAAAAAACTAGAATAATTAAATAATTATCCTATTTTACGAAGTAAAAGAGAAACTATTTCAGGGAACTTAAGGCTTAGATGGTTGAATCTGGAATAATGATAAAAGACCCAGTGAGATACTAAACACCTGATATGAAAAAGAAATTTTTTATAAGGTTGAGAGTTTATATGATGAAAAATTGAAGTATAAGCCAAAGTTTCTTTAAGTATTCTTGATAACTACCTAAAAAATAATCACAAAAATTGATTTTTTTACAATGGAATTCAAAATAATATGAAACCAAATTTGGAAAAAATAATATTTTGACACCCAAGAAGAAAGTGTATTTTAGTAATATAAAAGGTCTTATTTCATGCATAGTATGACTAAAACATAATTTTTAGTGGTAAAATGTTATTATTTTAGTAATTAAAAATATTCATTGAATGTATATTCCATTTAAAGGTGATTAAAGGTGGTTAATGTTGATTGAAGGCAACAAAATAAAAATAAAAATTACTATTCTTAATGAATTAATTTTTTTTCATGGTTATTATTTCTATGATATAGGATATTGAATCAAATAAATATATATTTCATCAAAAAATATTAGATAAGTACTTATTATAATAAGTTATCTATCTCTTTGAAGTGTACAAAATATGATTCAATACATAAATTGGGATTAAGAAATAACTTTTTTCTGTTGGAGAAATAAATAATATAATTATATAATGAATAATATGAAGTGAAATGACCTTTCACCACAAATTAAAAAAATTATGAGAAAAGTAATAAGTATAAGGAATAAAATGTGATTGAAGTTTATATTAAAGATAATTATGGTAATGAAGTATGGACACTCTATAATGAGTTTATTTCCATATAATGGTAAATATGATTTTATAAAAAATCAAGTATAAAGATATTGGTATAAAATATTTCAATATTGAAAAATATATTTAAATAAATTACTAAAATACAATATCAATGATAAGGACCTAAAAAGTATGTTTTTTATTATGTGGAAGGTATTATTCTTAATCTCTAAATCATGAGTTAACTTTTTAATGTTAGGCATGTAATTTAATTCACATAAAATACTTTCACAATCAAAATAAGTGATTGAGATATTATATTGAATGGAAGACGAATACTAGGTAATTTTTAATAGAAAAATAGAGAAGTAAAAATAGGCAAACAACAAATTATTAAATTAAAATATTTGTCCTATAACTTAATATTACAAAGTGGAATTACTGTGGTATAATGTATCTAAAGTAAATCCCACAATGAAGAAAGATCAAGATCATACTTGTGGTGAGTATTAATAAGGTAAGATAATATGTAAGAAATATAAGTTTTAGATGAAGAATAAGGTTAAAACTTTTTAGAACTAATTCATGTGGATGTATGTGGTCCTATAAACCAAAATACTACATATGACACATGTATCTTATCATATTAATTAATGATTATGAAATTATATATAGGGAAAATATGATATGAAAAAAATTTTGGTTCATGATTTCATTGATATATTTAAGAGGATAATCAAGAAGATTCATTGTATAATGATCCTGACTTTGAGATCTTATTTTGAATGAAACATTTCATATTAAATGATGTAAGAAAATATAAAAAAACCCAAGATATTTTATAAATATTAGAATATTTTAACACCCTTGAAAAAGTTGTTATTGAACTAAGGAAGAAAAAAATAGTTACATTATGATAAAAATGATTATTAAACTATATATTTGATAAAAATTATGAAATAATTATATTGTATATGTTTTTTACCTAAGAATTTGGGGATTTTTGATACCCATTGAAGAGAAAACAAACATTGAGATATGATTCAAAGAAAACACTTGTCTCATATAGTTTCATATAATTGAAAGTAAGTTTTATATATTTAATATATATGGTAAGAAATACTGGTTCAAAAGTAATGAAAAATAATACATATTTCTTGGTTATTATTTCCGAATAAAGGATTATAGGGGATTTAATTAAAGTTCTGAAATTATGGTTAAAAGTCAAGATATTTTTGTGAATGAGAATAAATTACAAAATCACTCAAACAATGAAGATATTTTTAAAGGAGATGATGAAGAGGGGTTTTTTAGAAAAGGAAAAATATAAATAAGTTAATTCTATAATGGATTCTAATGATTATTATAATGTTAATAAAGAAACAATACGTAAAACACCTGAAAAAAATAATTAAAACAAAAATTGAATTAAAAAGCATTGTTTTATAAAAAAATTCATCGCTTCAAATGAGAGTAATGAATAATTCACAATGAATTACTTCAATTTATCTTATTGAAACAATAAATTTTGAAGAATAAAATGTGGAGACTTGGATCAAATAGTTAAATAAGAAGCTTGATCATACTGAGAATAAAGATACATGAGATATTATTTTAAGACTAATGGAAAAAAATATCATTATAACTAAAAGGGTTTCTAAAAAAATTAATAATGATTGTGAAGTGATGTTAAATAAAAGAGTTATTATGAAAAGTGTATTCTCAAAATTTTATGGGTTGAAATTAAGGAAAAATTTTACACATTACATGGTCGGTAGAAAAAATATCATTATTTTTCATTATTATGAAAATGAAATTCATAATATTACAAATAATTTTGAAATTAACCTTTATTAATGGGATATTGGAAGAATAAGTTTAAAACAAGAAATAAAATACTTATTCTTAAAAAACAGGATTTTAAAATTAACTAAGGAATTATATAGTCTGAGGAAATTACTATGGGAATGATATTCATGGATAGATTTTTTATTGAATAATATGAGATTCCAATGTGGAAAATTTGATCAAAACCTCTATATTTTTAATATAAATGGAGACTAATTAATTGTGTTAGTATGTGTTTAATAAATAATTTTTTGTATTTAAAATGAAAAATATTGTGAATACCTAGTTACTACACAAGAATGTGAATAGTTTAATTTGATGGAGAAGCAATTGTAGAATGTTTGAGAAATTGTTTTATCATCCATCACAATAATTTTTCATAATCGAAATGAAATTATTCTTTGAAAAAAAATCCAATTATTCACTTAAGGACATATTACATTGAGATTAAATATTATTTTATTAAATAAAATGTGAATTATAGATATATGGAGTTTAAATAAATATCAAAGATGAATTATGTAGAATATTTGAATACAAGGGATCTCCTTAGAGTTGAGTTTTATAGGTTTGGATTGAAACTTGGTGCTTAACTATCTACATCCCCTTAAAGGAATAAATAAAAACACCATCTTCCTATTTTAATGTTTAAACTAATAGTTCTTGAAATATTCAATTTTTTATAATGTAATATGTTCTCTATAATTATATTATATCTGGAGACATTATCAATTAGGGATAATAGTGGTAATTATTTACTTAGAGAAGGTGATAAGATGCATTTTTTATTTTGTTGGAGAAAAAATAAAGGGAGAGGTATTATGGTGTTAAATAACTATTATGTAATAATAAAATACTAGTTTTATTTGAAAATGATTAATTTTTTCATGGATTTCATTTAAATAATTTATTTTTTTCACACAATGAGAATTATTCATTAAATATTAGAGAAAATAATTGATATTTTATAGTTTTTTTCAATATTGATAAATTATTAATGGATTTTGTTAGGATGGAGATTTCAAAAACCAAAAGAAAGATACTGTTAATCTCATAATTGAAGTTTGTGATTTTGGTTGTGTATATTGAAAAAATACTAAAGGATAGGATTATTATTATCATTTAACAAGTGTTGAGAATTGTTGTGCTGATTTTAGATGTGGTGGAGGTTTAAAAGAGTAATACGCACAAACCACATCATGGTGTAAACCATGATTTAGGTTGGTTTTACATTTCATATAATAAATTTTAAATTTATGAAGTATTTTTTATTCTTGTTATGGAGGAGGTTAGAAATTTATGAATTGGGAAAGATATTTCTAACATTCTATTTCAAATATCATTGTGTAATAGAATAAATTCACACTATGACACTTCAACCAGAAAATCCATTTATTGCACCATAGTTTAATAATCATAAGAAAAAATCATTAATTGTCACCCCTAGATAAATAATATAATTATATTTCATATTATTCATCTTAAGGTTTAATGAAGGAAACCCCTAAGATGTGACAAAAAAATAATGTGGTTTCTTGAATCATTTTATATGATGTTTTGGAGTTGATGATGCAAACATAAACCATTAAATTGTTGTGTTTTAAGGAAATTACCAACCATTGGTATATAGTGTTAACAATAATAATAATCGACGAAGAAAAGAATAATTAAATGAAAAAATAATGATAAAAATTTAAGTAAATATTATTTTTAAAAACATTTGGACTGTTTATATTAAACTTGAATTAATGAATTAAATTTTCCTATTGTATCCCCCAATAATGCTAATCACCAATGAATTTTAATGATTATCTTATTATCCATGTTATTTTAGTCTCTTTATAAAGAAAAAAGATAGAAAAAGCGATGAGAAATAGTCTAGAGAACCTCTCAGATGAGGAAAAATAGAGAACTCTCTTTGTTGAGGAAAACTGGAGGACTCTCTCTTAGAAGATAGAAACTACGGAAATGTAAGCACTAAATTTTATTCTTATTAATGAAATGAATACTAAACCCATAAACCTTGAAATTTATAAGAATTAGATAGTTAAATATCCTTAAATAATCTATCCCAAAGAGAATATACAGTGGTGTAATAATTAGCCTCCAAATGACATTTGGTGCATTAAATACCCTCCAAAAGTGTATTAAATCCCAAACCACCTTGTAAAGTAATGAGCCTCCAAATGTGTAACAAGTTAAAAAGTATGTGATTAAATGGCCTTTTTAGGCCTTTTAATTTCACTAATGTAATGGGTCATATGATCCCATTAATCTAATAGAAATCCAAAATCCCATTTGGGATTTTTAATTTTTTCATGTTTATGTATTAATAATATAAATAAATCATTATTTATATTATAATTACACATTAATTATTTAATTAAATAAATACAACATAATGAAAAATTTGAAATGCATAAAACAAAAATCCTATTCATGCATATAATAAACATAAACATTTTTACACATGAATTAATTACATTAGTCTAGAAATATAAATTAGTATTATCTTATGTCTGACCCCAAGTTACCTTTATAAATATGTAAATAATTATGAATATTATTCATAATCATAAACTATGAGTGGTATCTAGAAACCCATCATGGAAACCCAAATTATAATGTTTTTAGTGAAACATAATCCACCAAAAGAAAATTATCTAAGTTCTTTTATATATGAACTCAAGATTAAGTTTGATACATAAATAATGTCAATCCTATATGCATTATATCTTTTAAAAATTTCTATGAAAATGAAATCCTATATAATTTCATAATATTCATTAATCTTATTATGGATATGAACTTAATTAGTTAAAACTAAATTGTGACCCATGATTTCATAATTAGTCATATGGGTATAAACATCCAATATTGGTTAATCAAATACATATACTTGATTAATATCATAACAAATTACCTTATATTAAGATAAATTCTTAAACATATTGAAATAGATATCAAAGTACGAAACTTTCCAAGTAGTAACCTATTTTAAAACCAAAAGGCAGAGGATCCAGGGTCATTATTCACTTAAGTAACACCAATGAAACATATATAACTATACATGTTGTGTATTTTAATTATAACAATCTGAATATAAGTTAATTAGATTATATCATATGAGTGATAATTTTTATCTCTATACATGTGATCTCACTTATTCCAATCTTTACATACTATCTCAAACCAATACAAAAAGGATCATTAATCCCGGATAACTTGGTGATAAATATATTCCAAGGATTATTATTGTTAACATCTACTATATTCTATGAAAAAAACTAAATAAATGATAAATTATTACCATTAATATATATTACATGATACAAGATGTACCTAAGTCAACAAAAATTTACTAAATTTTGGGAATAAACACTAAAAAACTCCCAATTGTAATAAATCTAATCACTTATGTATCTAATACCAAGATAATTAGGGTGAATTTCATGATTTTATTGTATAAAGGGATTTTTTAGGGGATTTGAAATATTATCCTTTGTAAGAAATAATCAAACCTTAATATAACCTATTTCCAATATCTAAATGAGATGTAATAAAAAAAATATATTCTTAAATCATTGGTGGAACCTAGTTTCATTAGCTTGTGAAACCACTCATATATTATCATTGTGTAGTTTGAAAATATTCATAATGATCAAGATAACTAATAATTTAGTAACGAACTTATCTATCTAAATAAATTCTTTATTTACATAATATGTAATGATATATTCATATTTTCTTCATAGAATCAACAACTATAAGATTATTAGAACTTTTCTAACTTAAAGTTAAACTATTTATAAAAAACAAAATTTTACTTTGATTTAAAGTCATATTTGTCAATTTGTAAACTAGAATTGGTGTAACTCTTTACAATGAGATACTCCTCACCACCAAAGACTATGATTACACCCCCCAATTCATCTCAAGTACTTAAGGATATTCTTAACATCTACCCAATTATTTTCACCAAAATGTTATTGGTATCTATTTATCATACTAAATTCATAAGACACAATATGATGAGTATATAACATGGAATAAATGATTAACCTAACTAAAAAATAATAAACAACTATACTCATGCAATCTTATTCTTCAAAATTTGAGGGAAACTATATATTCAAACGACTCTTTCCATGATACATTGATAAAAAACCACTTTAGAGTTTTCAATATTAAACTTTTTTTAACACTTTAAAATTTATTTTTTTCTAACTAAGGGAAGAAATTTAGTTAAATCTATATCTATAGATCTTCATATCTAATATGTATGATATTTCACTATGATTTTTTATTTAGAAGAAATGTTTGAATTTTCATTATTTAATTTCACCATTGACATTTAATTTCTAATGAGAAGTATATCATTAACATATAAAACTAGAAAAATAATCATTACCTCAAAATCCACTATTAAGACCCATAAATGTAGTTTAAACTTTTCTATGAAGACTGTGATCATTTCATGGATGAAAATGATGATTAAATAGGGCCTCACTCTATATAGAAAACACATGGGGTCTCTATGTACTGTATAATTATCATTCATTAATAGGGAAAAATCCTTTAAAAAATGTTTCTGTTTTTACAATATGGTTACGAGGACCTCCTGTTAGGAGTAGACCATAAACCACATCCATTATTTAAGGAATAATTACCCTAATATGTGTATGCATTTTAGAGGGTCATATATTTTAATTTTTTCTAGGGAAAAAATACTCTATGGGTATTATTAATAGAAAAAGTGTAAATAATTATATTTTATTCAGTTTAACAGCTCATGGATCTAAAAATATTATAAATAATAATTTCCATTTTTTTAATTTGGGACTCTTTTTATCATAACAAAATATTTCCAGTCATATAAAAATTTTTGTGACTTTGAAAGAATCACAAGGTAAAACATTGTTTTTGGACAAAGAATAGAAAAATCTTACACTTTGCTGGATTTTATATAGCCTAATTTTGTTTTCAAGTAGATAATGAACATCCTTCACAACTAAAAAAGAATTCCATGAACCATTGTCATTTATTGTAAAAGAGTGGTTATCCTTTATAACAGTATGGTAATTATGTGTCTTGGAATAATTTATGAGAAAATAACTTCTCATAACTACTTGATTCTTATGCTTGTTAGTTTCATTTGTGACCTAGAGGTAGTGAATTAATTTTTTCACCAACCTCATTTCTAAACCCCTTTGTCATTTATAGTATAAAGGTGATGATTTCAAGTAGTCCTGAGAAACTTATGCAGATCCTTCACTATTTTCTATATTGAGGTAAAGATTTCATGTAGCCATTAAAAATTAATAGGTACCCTTGTTTTTTCAGTTATAAAGTGGTGATTATATGAATCCACGAATATTTTATGAATCTTGAATCTATAAATTTCATGATCCATTAACCATGATATTTTTCTTACAAATAGGCCTCCTATTATGAATTTATTAAAATACGAGGGTCATTTGAGTTTTTTAGAGGCCATTAATTTGATAAATAATATTTCTTGAGTCTGATCGTTCTTATCAGAGTATTTCAAATGTGATCCTTCTAGTATACTTCAAATATATATTCTAAAATAGAATTGACACCCACATTATAATTATACGTCTATGTCGTCTCTATATAAAATACTTGTAGGCTTTTCTTGACTATGTAATAATTTCAAATTTTTTTATCCATGTAAAACACTTCATGGAAATACACTAGAAACCCTAAACCAAAAAACTTATATTTTTTATATCTTAAAACCTATATACCTAATACAAATAACATATATTTTAATATATCTTAATATTATAAAAAATAAGGGATTCATGATGAATTTATTATCCTCTTTTCTATGGTATCTATTTCATATTTAACATAAAGCAACCCATTTCCTGAAAATTATAAGAGTGTACAAATCCAAATTCATATAAAAAATATTTTTTAAAACATTTGTATCTTATAATGGGTTATACCCTTTTCATGAGGGTCTACCATCACATAATTTTTGGTATATAACATCTTCTTTCATGAAAGTCATCTCCTCTAGGAAGAAGATTTATAAACCCCACAACACCATGTATTATCCCCTATTCCATCAATCGTTGATATAGGTGGCCTATATTTCTTAAAAAATCTGGAGAAGATATTCACTTCTTTATTTAGAAAAACACATTGATTTTTTTATCCACCTCTTGTTTTCCAAATATTCGTTAATTCATGATCCCCCCCTTGGTTTCCAAAATTATTTAAGTTGATATATTCATCTTGGGTTCCCAAAAATCCATATCTCGAGATCCTTCTATTTGTTTATTTAATTTCTTTGAGTTGAGATCCTCTTCTTGGTTTTCCAAAATGATTTGAGTCAAGATTATCCTCTTGGTTTCCTAAAATACCTTGAGTTGAGATCCTCCTTTTGGTTTCCAAAAATTACTTTAGTATAAATTCACCTCTTAGAGTCCCAAAATAACTTGATTCGAAATACTCATCATGCTTTCTTAAAATAACTAGAGTCATGATACTCTCACTATTATCAAAGAATACATTAAGTTGAGATAATCCTCTTGGTTAATTAATATAACTTGAGTTGTGATACTCCTCTTGGTTTCATAAGGTACTTTGAGTTAAGATCCTCTTATCAGTTTTCCCAAAATTCCTTGATTCAAGATCCTCCTCTTGGTTTCCGAAAATACTATGAGTCAAGATCCTCCTCTTGGTTTCTTAAAATTCATTGAATCGAGATCCACCTCTTGGTTTTCTAAAATAAATTTATTTGAGATACTACTTTTGGATTCTTAAAACACATTAAATCATGATAATCCCCTTGGTTTCCTAAAATACCAGGATTCTATATACCCCTCTTTGTTTCAAAAAATATCTTTATTTTATATCCTCATATTTGTTTCCCAGAAATTTTTGGGTAGATATATGATGTAACATTGTTTATTACCCATTTTTCATTAGGTTTCATATTAAAAATGGGTAATTTAATTTTATATAATCCATTTATAATATGAAATACTTTTTAGGTGAAAATGTAAATTCAATGAATAATTGATTTTCTTTAGTAAAAAATAGAATTTTTATAGGTAAAATCAAGGAATTTTTGAAATTTTTCCACTACACATGATTTGCATTGAAACCCAGGATTTGTAAGAACCATCCTAGGAACCCTATAGACTAATATATTTGGAGAAAAAATAACCACATGGTTAGACCAATCCTTTTACAGCCATTTTCCTCAAATAGTAAGTGGAAAAAGGACATGTATGATTGATGGAAGATTTACATAACTCTGTTCCTAAACTATGAATATTGGATAGTTTTGGCAACCACTTCTCATCCAACTCACCAAACCCCATTTTAAATTATATTAATTCCCCTAAACACTTATATAAACTAGGGGAAAAGTAATTAAGGAATATGTAACTTCTTTGGAGGGGAATAATCATCTCAGTGAGATTTATTAGATTTAGGAGATTCAGAATTTCATCAAGTGTGGAGTGTACTTGAATTTTTTAATTTTATTTATTCTTATTATTATATTTTCAAGAAAAAATATTATAACTTATTCAATATTTTTGTCATATTTACAATTTTTAACTAATTACACCCATTTATATTGGTTGTGGGTGAAAATGAAGTTTCATCTGTGTAATTGAATTGTCATCATTATGTTTTGTGTAATTCATGCATGTGTTTAATAATTTCATCATGTTAACAAATATGTTCACTAGATATGTCCTATAAGACTAAGAATTATGTATTTAGTAACCCTAAATGTAATTATAAAGAATTAATCTAGGACCATTATTTGAATTCATCATCATCTCATAGTTTGATTGTAATTTTTTTTGATAATTATTTTTCTGATCGAGACATGAATTTACAATAACTTAAAAAAAATATAATATATTAAAAAGGTATCTATATTTTTGAATTAAGGTGATAAAACCCAATGTTAATGACCAAAATACACATGAAAATAAAATTTTTAAAAATCCCCATTGAATCCCATAACCCTGATACACTCTTATTATTAAGATAAAAATTCATTTTTTGAAATTATATGTTTTTTACATTAGTATAAGAAGAATTTAATGAGTATTAATTGGTAAGTCAAATGGTTTGAAAAAAATAATTTAATATTTAAATAATCTACTGAGGTATCATGTAAAAAAATAACCTAGTCCCCTAAGGTATCAATCCCATATTTCTATTTTAATCATTGAGGAGTATGTATTAAATTTAATTTGGTCTTATTGAAAGTAACATGTCAGATCCTTCTATTGGTTTATTTAATTTCTTTGAGTTGAGATCCTCTTATTGGTTTTCCAAAATGATTTGAGTCATGATTATCCTCTTGGTTTCCTAAAATACCTTTATTTGAGATCATCTTTTTGGTTTCTAGAAATTCCTTTAGTAGAAATCCACCACTTAGATTCCCAAAATACCTTGATTCTAAATACTCATCATGATTTATTAAAATAACTAGAGTCATGATACCCCCTTGTTATCAAAAAATACATTGAGTTCAGATACTCCTCTTGGTTCTTTAATATACCTTGAGTTGTGATACTACTCTTAGTTTCCTAAGGAACTTTTATTCAAGATCCTCTTATCACTTTTCCCAAAATTCCTTGATTCAAGATCCTCCTCTTGGTTTCCTGAAATACTATTAGTCAAGATCCTCCTCTTGGTTTCCTAAAATTCATTGATTCAAGATCTACCTCTTGGTTTTCTAAAATACCTTTAGTTGAGATATTCCTCTTGGCTTCTTAAAACACATTAAGTCAAGATAATCCCCTTGTTTTCCGAAAATACCATGATTCTATATATCCCTCTTTGTTTACTAAAATATCTTTATTTTATATCATCCTCTTTGTTTCCCAGAACTTTTTGGGCAGATATATGATATAACATTGTTTATTACCTATTTTTCATTAGGTTTCATCTTAAAAATGGGTAATTTAATTTTATATAATGCATTTATTATATGAACTACTTTTTCAGTGAAAATGGAACTTCAATGAATAATTTATTGTCTTCGTTACAAAATAGAATTTTTATCAGTAAAATAGAGGAATTTGGGATATTTTTCCTCTATACATGATTTTCATTGAAACCCAGGATTTGTAAGAACTATCCTAGGAACCCTATAGACTAAATGTTTTGGAGAAAAAAATAACCACATGGTTAGACCAATATTTTTATAACCATGTTCCTCAAATAGGAAGTGAAAAAAACGACATGTATGATTGAGGAAAGATTCACATAACTATGTGCCTAAACCATGAATCTTGGATAGTTTTGAAAACCACTTCTCATCCAACTCACCAACCAAAATTTTACAATATATTAAGGCCCCTAAACACTTATATAAACTAGGGGATAATCAATTAAGGAATATGTAACTTCTTTGGAGGGGAATAATCATATGAAATAGATTTATTATATTTAAGAGATCTAGAATTTCATCAAGTGAAGAGTGAACTTTAATTTTTTGATTTTATTTTTTCTTATTCTTATATTTTCATGAAATAATATAATAATTTATTCAATATTTTTATCATCTTTACCATTTTTAACTAATTCCACCCATTTATCGTGGTTGTGGGTGAAAATGAAGTTTCATGTGTGTAATTGAGTTTCCATCATTATGTTTTGTGTAATTCATGCACGTTATTAATAATTTATTCATGTTAAAAAATAAGTTCACTAGATATGTCATATAAGACTAAGAATGATGTATTTAGTAACCTTAAATGGAATTATGAAGAATGAATCTAGGACCATTATATGAATTCATCATCATCTTAGCGTTTGATTGTAAATTTTTTGATAATTATTTGTCTCATCAAGAATTAAATTTACAATAACTTAACTAAAATATAATATATTAAAAAGGTATATATATTTTTGAATTAAGGTGATACAACCCAATGTGAATGAAAAAAATACACTTGAAAATAAACATTTAAAAAATCCCCATCGAATCCCATAACCCTGATACACTCTTATTATTAAGATGAAAATTCATATTTTGAAATTATATGTTTTTGTTTACATTATTATAAGAAGGATTTAATTAGGATTAATTGGTAAGTCAAATGGTTTGGAAATAGATAATTTAATCTTTAAATAATTTACTAAGGTATCATGTAAAAAAATACCCTAGTCCCCTAAGGTATCAATCCCATATTTCTATTTTAACCATTGAGGAGTATGGATTAAATTTAATCTAGTCTTCTTGAAAGTAACATGTCATATGAAATGGAAAAAATTTCTAGAATTGTTTTTAGGGAAAATTAAAATGGTTTATTATTTATCAAATATCAGTTTTTTAATTTTAAAATTAAGTAATTTTTTTTAAAAAAGTCATTTTGAATCACATTTCTATTTTTTTTTGGTATTACATTTTTATGCTAGTTGTGTTGTATTTTCTTCTACATTTACTTTAGTTCATGAGTTACTACCTCACTCATTAAAAGAGTTATTAATTATACAAGATACTTATCTTAAATATATCAATCAAGATAATGTTTCTAAGCCAATTTCGAGCACTAATTGGAGAGTACATTTTAAATTCCCCCATACCAAATTTGGAATGGAAAGTCCAAGATATTTTCCATGGGGTTGGAAAATCTTTTTTTCTCAAGGTGGAGAAAACATATTTATTTATTAATTTTTATATGGATATTTTAATTAATAATTATCATAATACATCACTAAAATACCTCAAGTGCAACTACCACCCTAATGAATTCTTATGAATTATGGCTTACCTTTTATCCAAGGAGTGAATTAAATATTTTTTTGGATAATTTTTCAGATATATCTTTAAAATAATGTTTTATATTATTAAATTCATTTAAAACCTGATAAAATTATGGTATTTACCTAGGTAAGGCCTAAATTTTTACCTTTACAGCTTATTAGAGATTTGTGACACTTTTCTATTAAAACCTATTATCAGATGATATAGTGATGATTCACCTAATTCCTTTATCATTAATGGATAAGGTGAAGGATTATATCAAATTAATTAAATAGTTCTTGATTATATCTTGGGAGCCACTCACTCAATCTATTATAGAAAAATCTTTTCCTCATCTAAAATAGTGATGCCAAGGAATGACGTCCATAACTTATAATCGTGTGATAATGAATCTCTTTATGAATCATGGGAGCACCTAAAGCATTTTTTTGTGGAAGTTACCACCCCATGGATTATTATTGAGGATGAAGTAAAAACCTTTTATAGAGAACTTACCATGGGGAAAAATTCCATCATCGATGATGCTACTAGATATATAATTATGATAATAACACTTAAAGAATTATTCTTTTGTAAGATTTATCCTCCAATAGTATTGAATGGAACTTAGGGTGGGGAACAAAGAAGATGGGAATACATAATGTTGGTCCCAACAAATCTTTTCAGCCTAATTGGGTTAATTTTATAAGAATATTGACACAGTTCTTCTCAACAATGATGTATCAATCATAGATATTCAACACCCTTCTTTCAGTGAATGTGGAGACAATCAAGCCATGGGAGGATGACCAAGTTAAAGTGTTAGTATCCAAACTAGTGAGGTAAGTTATATTGTAAAAAATAATTACCCAAATGTATTTCTATCCTTTTAAAACATAGTGTGGAAAGATAATTAATATTCCAATTAGAGTATACAACCATAACAACAATCCCCATAACAAAGGTCTCAAATATCACTAAGGTATGATTGACCCCATTATCAAAATCCACATCTAGTCCCATAAAAATTATACTAATTTTAATAAGTTATTTTACAAAAACATGGTCATTAAAACCCTCATTTCACTTAGTTCCCTTGATAACCACAAAAGTTTATTCAAGATTCGAAAAATTGATATTCAAATTGAATGAGTGATATAAAAATCTGGAACAACCCCTGAGATAGGATTTCATAAGAAAGAGGTAACCATACACAACCAAGAATATACAATTAGATAGTTCATAAATAAACTATTGTGAAGAAAACCTGGAACACTTATGAGTAATATAAAGAAGAACCCAATATAGGAGGATAAAGTGGTATCTTTGAGAATTGGAAAGGATATTTGACAACCATTAAAGTAAAACAATAAAATCTATTAAAATTGAGATGAACAGAAATCCCAATAAAATATTGATTAGGAAATTTATACTAAAGTATCATTCTTGGTTGAAATCCCAACAATAGGAAAGAAAGATATGAAAGAGAAAGAAAAAGAGGTAATAAAAACTTATGTATCCCATTTAAAATTTTCAGATCAAATTAACTAAGAAAAATATACAATTTTTTTTTAAAATTTATAAAGGTGTTCCCAATTAATTATTCCAATATTTGTTTCAGAATAATTATCCTAACTTCCAACTGATAAAAAATTCATGAAGTAAATTCTGTTAAACATAAGAAAAATAGATGATTTAGGCACTATTTACCTTAGTAATAAGTGCTCAAATATGGTTCTACAAAAAATACCTCTAAAGTTTCAATACTGTAGGATTGTTTTCTATCTCATGCACCATAAGCATATGTGAATTTGGAAATTTTCAGCGTGACTTGGGTGTAATTTTTAATTTCATATATTTCTGGGTATTTGTAAAGATGGTATTAGAATACTTGATATCCTCTCACATGTCACTCTAATTTTCTAACCACTCAATGATGAATCCAAATGGGATACTAAAATATGTATTTGTAAGGTTATGGAAATTTATTTTTCTAGATAACTTTATTATTATCAAGGTATAGAAATATGTTGAGGTTTCATTGATTTTTAGAACATCACACCTTACAAATAGGAATGTATTGATTGATATCCACCAAGGTGAACTAATATTTCATGTGGGTGATGAAAATGGGTTGTATAATGAGACTAAGGTTGTGAATAAAGAATTTTTTGTGTAGTATAGAGACTGTTACAATATCTACACCTTGTAAAATTACATGGGATACTTGTAAATTATCATGGGATATCCCCAATAATCTAAATAATAAGTTAAAGTAGAATACCAATATGACTGTGAACATGAATATTTGTATTTTATATATTTATAGGGTGATAATTATTGGAAGTAATAGGTAACTTTAGATATCTTATTTTGAGAAAATATGGAACCCTTGGTACCTTCCACCCTTAAGGAACAAAAACATGAATTAAATCCCCTTCCATCATTACTAAATTATGGATATCTAGTGAATAAGATACACTAGACATTATCCTTATTTCACCCTTAAAAAGTGATCAAGAATTTAAGTTATTACAAGTAATCAAGAGAGTAAATAAAGATTAAATGGGATTTTTATAATATATAGGGAATCATCCCAAGTATTTTTATCCATAAAGTGATTTTGGAAAAAGGATCAAAACCTTTTAGGCAACCAAAATAAAAGAAATACCCTTTCATAATGGAGGTGTTTAAGAAGGTATTAATTAATCTATTTGATACAAGTATCATTTACCCAGTATCAAATACCATTTTTGTAAGACCATTGCACAATCGTACCCAATAATGGTGGTATTATAGTGATATATAATAAGAACAATGAACTAATACCCATAACGAAGGTAATAGGATTAGGGGTTTTTATTAATTACCAAAAGTTTAGTGATTTTACATTTAAATATAGTTTTACACTTCCCTTAATGGATCAAATATTAGATCATTTGTGAAGAAATGAGTTTTATTAATTTTTATGGTTATTTTGGTTATAACCTAATTTTCATTTCTTTGAGGATCAAGAAAATAAAACATTCAAGTGTCCCAATGGCACATTTTGTTCCAACCAAATTTCCTTTGTCCTATGTAACACTCCATATAATTTTTATTGGTGAATGATGGATATATTTCATGATATTGAGGTGTTTATTTTATAAGTCTATATGGATAGATTCTTGGTATGGAAAGTCCTTTGGTGCATGTATGGATAGTCTAGAGATTTTCTTAGAATGTTCTATGAAACAAATATGGGTTCCCAATTGGGAGAAGTGCCAATTTATAGTTCTGTATGAAATTGTTTTGGGTCACAAGCTTCTCGATAATATAATTGAAGTTTATTTCGAGAAAAATAAATTAATCTCTCACTTACCCATCTGAACTTCAGTCTATGATATTTGAGTCTTCCTTGAGCATAATAAATTCTATCGATGGTTTTAAAGGATTTATAAAACATTATTCAACTATTAACAAAACTATTGATATAATATATCATATTTGAGTTAGATAAGTCATGTACTAAGGAATTTTTAATAATAAAATAAAGGATAGTGGAGGCCCTGAATATGATCACCCCATATTAGGACAATCTGTTTGAGATGATATGCGATGCTAGTGATTATATCATGGGATAAGTTCTTGGACAGTGAATTGACCTCATCTTCTATAAAATTTATTATATGATCCTTAAATTGGGTGAATTTAAAATCAACAATGCCACCATAAAGATGGAATTTTTTTGTGATATTCTTCTTTGATAGACTTCAATTGGATTTGGTGATTTTAAAGGATATCATTTATACCTAAAATTTATATCTCAAGTACTTATTGAACAATAAAGATTCCAAACCATTTTTTATTTAGTAGGTTTGATTAATTAAAGAATATTATTTAGAAATCCATGAATAGAAGGGAAGCATGAACCTTGTTATTGATCACATATCTCACTTTGAGTTTCCGCATCTTGAAGATACGGGTAAAAATATTTGGGAGAATTACCTAGATGAAAACATATTTTTGGTTATAGAGAGACCTCATATATGGTTTTATGATATTTCCAATTAATTTTCCATAGAGACTCTCCACCCTGATTTCTTTTTCCAACAAAGTTATCAATTCTTTATGCATGTAAATAAATATTTATAGGAAGACCTACTAATATTATGATCATAAAGACATGGGATTATCCCACATTGTGTTCTAGAATTGGTGGTTCTTAGGATTTTATAGTTTTTTCACTCTTCCCCATCATGGTTCATCATTTACTAGAAAAAAATTATAAATATTTTATAATTTGGGTTCTTATGGCCCAACATGTTAAAGGATGCCTAAAGATTCTTCTTAAAATGTGACCAAAACCAACATACAAGAAATATTGTACATTAATTATAGACTCTAAAACACTTTATTATATAGGTGTAGATTTTTAATGTATGGGGTATCAATTTTGTTGGACTATTACCACCCACTTATAAAAAAACCTACAATCTAGTGCATGTGAAATACACATCCAAGTGGATAGAAGTCACAACTACCACACATAAAAGGACTAAATTCGTCATTTCAATTATTAAGAAGAATGTATTAAATATGTTTGGATTACCCAAGTTACACATAAGGGAAAGGGGTACCCATTTATATAATTCAATTTTGAGAATCATTTGTAACATGGGATGAAGTATATCATGGGAACACCTTTCCAACCCCAAACAAGTGGTCAAGTGAAAGTTTTAAACTAAGAGTTAAAATAAATAATAGACTAGATAATGGGTTTAAAAAAATATTTGGAAAATAAGATTGATGATACCTTATGGGAAGACCAAACATTCTATAAGACTTCTCTAATAATGTATTCTTTCCTATTAGTTTATGCGAAAGAATGCCATTTACCAATTGAAATTGAGAAAAAAATATATATTTGGAAGTCAAATCCTTTAACTTATATCTTAAATATACTTATGATAAGAGGAAGTGTCAACTAACTAGTACGGATGAAATTAGAGGGAAGGAATATGAAAATTCATTAATTTATAAGGATAAATTTTTTGGTTCATGATCATAAGAATACCCAAAAGTCTTTCAAACAAAGAGACATGTTATTTATTTTTAATATATAGTTGAGACCATTGATAGAATAATGGAAGTATTAGTGGTCTAGGAACATTATAGTATTTAGGATTTCCACCATGGTGATGTAAATATTTAAGAATATGATGATATAAGCTTCAAAGTCAATGGACAATGCTTGAAGCTATATTTAAAAATGGATGACATAGTGGGTATAATATTTAGTATATATTTTAGCTATAGGAGATGAATATGTATGTCTAGATTTAGAATTTGAATTTATCACTCACCTAGAAGTAATAATATATATCATAAAAAATTCATAAAAATTCCCTTATTTTTTTGTGTTTGGCGTGCCTTTGAAAATCATGATAGTTTTTTTGAACTAGCGTGCTTTGATAATTTTATGAAAATAAGGTAATTATTTATAATTTAAATTTATCATGTATGTTTTAAAATAATATTTATGATAGTATTAATTTATTTTGAAACAATTGGGGGGTGGGGGGTTTAAAATAACATGCATAGACAATGTATACATTTTCAAAACTAGGCCAAGGGAGAATTACTATTCAAGAGAAAACCATATGGTAAACACATGATGTTTATATGGTTTCACTATATAGTGTTCCTAAATTATAAAAAAGTTGATTTTAATTCTAGTGAGGCATTCCTAGTTAGTGAATGGTTTAAGTAATCATAAAAATTAATTAAAATCAAGAGAAAAAACATCTAAAATATACAACAGGTTTGGTGTATGGTTTATCAAAAAATGTGCCTTAACTATAAAAGGGTGTAAATCATGTTTTAGAAGAGAATGTACAATTACTAAATGGTTTATTTAACCATGTAAACCAATAATGTGTATCATTTTAAAAGATCAAACTATTTCTTAAAACTGAAAAATCATTCTTAAACCATCCTAACGATTTCCTCATCTGGTACCCTGACCACATACCCCTGTCATTCATTTAACCTAATCTATTCCACTATTCCTCTCTCTTGGTAACCTTCTTATTCCCCTACATCTATGTATCTAGAAACCCCATGTAAGATATCATCATCCTCCCCCACTTTCTCATTTATATTTTGGTATTCATTGGTACTCTTCATTTTAAATATTTCATAAGTCTTCAATTTATCTTAATTTTATAAGGTTTTATTTTTTCCCTCAATTTTTACACAGTGAAATGTTTTCAAATTTAATATTTGAAAACCCCCTAAGTTTTGTTTTAGTGTTTCATTGACATTGGGATATTATAGAATTATTATGAGATTTCTGTGATTTAATTCTATTATAAATATTTTAATCCATATATCATGTGAAATGTTTTTGTATTACTATGTATAGGATCCCTAATCCTAATATATAATTTTAACATTCAAAATTCCACCTTTAAAAGTGATTCAGTCTTCAATTATAAAATCCCCCTTCTCCTCACTCCCAATTCTCTAATAAAGAAGAAAACAAATGATATCACATTTTATCCACAAATTTGATAACCTGAAACCATATTTCAGTAAGATCTAGATATTAACCCAACTTAGCATCAATTACAATCTTTGAAATTTCCTTGAGTTGGTACACTTAACTAAACCCCATTCAATTTCTTAACCAACCTTTAAATAATTATTCCTAAAATTTTCATCCACATTAAGGTGTAATGAGAGGTAGTTGATTGATGAAGATAATGAGATAGAGGAAAGAGGGGGAAATCTAACATTACACCTCCTAAAATAGAGTTACAATATTCTTACTTTAAAATTGAGATCCTAACCAGTATTTATAATAAAAAATATGTTATGACTAACCAATACTACGAATCTAATATTTTTGGGACCCTGAATCTATTTAATAGTTTTTGAACAAGTCTCCCAACCAGTTCCTATTTATAATGTAACAATATGGACTATAGTAACCCATATTTTATGGTTAATTTACTATATTGGAAAAAATAGAAGATATTTCACCCCATGATTGAATAGTCCAGTAACTTTGGATCCTAGATACATACATGGTTATTAAATTAAATTTAAAAGTAAGAAATAAAAAATAAAAATCTAATGATAAATTTATTATCTCTTCTATTATATCCCTAAAGTCATTCAAAGTTACTTCCTGGTATCCTATTTAAAGGGAAACACAGGAAATGTTGAACTCAAATAAACACTAAGGGAAAGAATACAATAGATTCTATCACAAAATAAATAAAAAATGAATAAAATGTTTGAGATAAACAATAGTCAAATATGACATATAACTAATATCATGAAACAATAATATATACATAGATGAAATAGTAACCCAAATAATCACATATACAACAAATAACTGGTTTTATAATTATGTATGTATAATATTAGACATTATAATCTTACCATCAAGGCCTCATACTGTGAAATCATATATAAAAAGGCATGGAATTTTCCAAATAACCAAGCTAGTTTATCTCATGATAATTACTAATGAAATGAGGGTTATTCTAATTGATATCCCAAACAATCACCTGTTAATACCAATTCATCTATAATATGAAATAAATGAATAACCATACAATACATAATCATTATAAACATTCATATTGAAAACTATCATGCGAGGTGTCAATATTTTCCCTAATCAATATATAGAACAACATGATCATAGAATATCAAGGGAAATAATTTTGATGATATCATTATATTATATCCCCATTAAAGCATAAAAATCCTTAAATAAATTTTAAATATATAAAAAATTATTTTATAAAGTCATTTGAATATATCTTTGGAAACAAGAATAAATATTATTATCTATTTAAAGAATTTTAAAACCAAAAATTACTAGAATAAACGGAATATGATTTTATTTAAAAAAATATGAAAAATTTTAGAGGGTCCCCAATAATTAATAAAAACTATAATAGAGGGAAAATATGGTCATGCGTTGATTGTTCAAAAACATTCTTTTACCACTTTTATAAAAAAGTAAAAAAATTATTTATATAGAAAACTAAAAGAATATTATTTTAAAACAATTTTAATTAAAGTAAAAGGTAGTATAAAAATATATTTATCAATCATTTAAAAGTGGATAATAATTTCCCTAAAATAATTTTAAGAATATGGATATGGAGGAGAAAGATTCCTGACCCAAACAAAATAAATGAGGTCAGATTCTATTGAGAGCATTTTATTGATTATTTGGAATATTATAGAGAGGAAAATTAAATTAAAACATGAGAACCCTAGAAATAATGAGAGTAAAATAAAATATATGGACATTAAGAGTGAAATATTATATAATCCTCCCAATAGAAAAATCATATGTAATCCAAAATAAGAGGGATATTATGAAACAAACCCTTACATTGGACTTCAGCTCATCCTGGCACAGTATAATGTCCTGTATAATAAATTTAGACTCATTGTACATATATATTCGAAATATACTTGGATTTATCTTACTAGATATTATTCAGTAATAATTTCTTCTTATTTATTTATTAATAATTTTTTCTTAAAATAATTGTTTGAGTATTAAGCATTCCATTTTCTATATATTTTTTAGTTTGATAGTTGTAGTCCTTACAACTTGGTCATGGTTCCATCGTCTCCAAAATATTATACATTTTATAATTATAATTCTTATTCATTGAATATAATTTTATAACCAAACATTTCAAATAGTCATGAAAAATGACATATATATTTTCATAGAGATGGTTGTCTGTATGTACGTAAGAGAATCATTTTCATTTTTCTAATTGATGAAAATAAAATTAAGAAGATAAAATTTTAATTTACTATAATCATAATAACAATATAAATACCATATTTATTCATTAAATTAATCCTTATAACCATCCATGTAGATCAAAAAGGAAAAATTAATCACAACTCTTTGTAGAGGTGGTAGTCCACACGTATGCATGAGTGGAATTATTATTTTTCAATGGATGAAAGGGTAAGAAGGAAGATAATATATAATATTTACAAAATCAAAATAATTTCATTAAAATATTATATATTAATTAATTTAATATTTATAACTAGATGTATGTGGGGGTGATGAAAAATGAAATATATTGCTTTGTGGAGGTGGTAGTACATACGTATGAACAAGCGCTGTTTTCATTACCCATAGTATGGAAAAAGAGTTGAAGAAAAGTTTTAAAATAAATATAATAACATTTTAGTATATTTAATATACTGATTTTATTATATCATCATGTTTATGATAGGTTTTAAGGAGGTATAATAATAAATAAACACAAAAGAACTCGATTTAGTGTTATACCTCTTATTTGAAAAAAAGATTTTTTTCTTACACCTTAATCCTTGTTAGGTTGGTATTTTGTAAATACCAAGACCTATAGGATATGGGGAATTAATTTATAAAATAATTTTTTAGGTCTTTGCTGACCATGAGAACTCAAATAATGTGAACAAGTAAGGATAGAAGGTTACGTTTTATAAGTTAGTTGAGTGGATTACTTGTAACTATTCTTAACTTTTAAATATTGTAAGTGTTTTAATCATATTCATGTGGAGATAGAATAATTAAATTTATCAGATAATGTGATAAGGTATGAAATAACTTTATCCAATAAGAATTAATATGAGAATTTGTGACCTTATAATAAGGTTTTAACCTTAAATAATATGTTTTACCCCTTTATTATGATGCCAGCATTTTTACCTATATTACTATTCATAATGAAAAAAATGAAATTGAACTCATTAATAAATTTAAACCTAAATATTAAATATATAAAATCTATTTTTTGTTCAATTTATAGAAACAGATGAAATTAATTTTAATATAGGTGTATAAAACACAATGGAAAACATGTTTTTCTATAAATGTGTTTTTAAGTATAAAAATAATATTACACAAAAACAAAATATAGTGATGATTACTATATACTTTGTTATATTATGTTTAATAAAAAGGTTATTATAATATTTTAATACCAAATCCAAAATAGATCAGGACTTATAAATTTATTTATTAAATGAAATGAAATGACAGTTTTACAAAAAATGACATTTTTACTATTCACCCAAAAATCAACTATTTTTGGAAAATCAAAAACATTAACCCTAAGATAAATTAAGAATTATTAATACAAAAATTATATACATTTTATCAAATTAATATTTTAAAATTGATAAATTTTACTTTTAAATATAAACATGTACTCTTTTTATTATAATGATAAAATAATTCGAATAGTATTGGGAAATAGTCTAGGGATATAGTGTTTACATTTTATTGGATTATATAAGGTATTAAGTACAACCCAAAAACCACTAATTATTAATTATCATCAAACCAACTCACCGGGTTCTCGATCATGTTCTTAATTCAAGGTTCACCCCACACATAGATGATAGGGGAATGTTTTATAATATGGTTTGTTTTTCTCCTATCCGTTGTCACATAATGTTAGATTAAAATAATTTGTTCACCAATTACCTCATAAAAATTATAATAAATAAAATTTAAGGGGGTTATTTGGATGAACATACATTAAAATATTATTAAAGTGTTTGAGGATTGATTTTTATTTTAAGAACTTTATTGAGTTACTTCCCCTTATCTTTTATCGTACCATGGTATGATGTATGAGTATTATTAAATTTTTTGGCCCTAAATATAAATTTCATGGTTATCATGAGGTTAATGAATAAGAGACTAAGTAATACCCATACCCACATGGGGATTCCACTATTCCACCTAGGGAAGCTCTTTATCACCTCCCCAAATTACATTATCCCACCCACCAACCCCAGGACATCCCATGCCACCAACTTAATTTTTTCTACCACCTTATTTACCCTAACCAAAACACTTTTACATTTAAGTAACACCCTAATAAAATATAAACCTTCATTGAAAGATCCACTAGCATCACTACACCATGTTCAACTGACAGGTCGGACAGGTTATGAGTCAGTTTGATGGGTCCTAATTAGAGGAATTTATCCTATTGGACCTATGCTGACACTTACCACCCCATAATATATACTACTAATTACTAGTTGGTGTATATTTATGATAGGGAGGTGACACATGGTCCTTATATGAAGTTGGTGCTACTTCGGTTGGGGCCCGTAGGGTAAGAGATTTTGTGGATGGTGATGAACGTAGTCATTCTATAGGCATGAATAAAATGAGTTATAATAACAATGGGGAAATAACGAGGTATGGGGTAGTTTGGGATAATTTCAAAGAAAAATTTATAATAGACCATCCCAAAATACACTAATTACATTTTTATTGTGTTTATTATTTTTCCTTCTTAATTCTTTTAAACTTGAATAGATTTTGTTAGATGATAACTGTTTTATCCACCTCCTTATACATTTTTTTCGACTATATTTTCAAATCTTTACCATGGGGTATTTATGATAACTTGATACCTATATTCTAATGACTTATATATCATTATTAATTCACTATTTTATAATTTTTTGGAATAAGACAATATATGTGTACTTAAAAATAATTAGGGACATAATCTTATGCTTGATAGGCTCTCGCACACCAAATCTCTTGGTTTGATCAATAAAAACCTAAGGGATTGTTATTTATCTAAACCACTGCATTTAATTTCTATATTTTAATCCCTACTATCGCTTTTTGATCTAACATATTTACCTTCTTTTACTTTTTCATGATCTAGGGTGCCATGTTTGGTCTTAAGTGTGGGGGAGGTCCCCTTATACACTCCATTTGATAAATTCCCACAAATTTACCTTGGATGAAATGTTTTTATTTTATATAATTTAGTAGACAATATAAGTACCACATATTCATATTAGTCTAATGGAAACAAGTTTGGGTTAATAATGTTGATTTCTTACATATGCTTGGATTGATATACTCTTATTTTGGGTGAGTTGGATTAATAAAATTCAAGTATATTAATTTTATTCTTAATCATAAAACATTTTATATAAATTTGAAACTTAAATGAAAAAGTTTAAATTAAGGAAACTTTGGAAGAATAAATCTTACTTACGCATTTTTTGGGAAGTTTTGCTTTGATATTGTTAATACCACGCATGAGATTATTACATAGTCTTAATTTCACGATCTATTCATTGTTTTTAAATTCATCATGGCGATTCATTTAAAAAATTTGGATATATAAATACAATAATAATAAGTGATCAATTAAAAATAATAAATATAAAAAAACACCCAAAATGATGATGATCTCCCATTATGCTTCAAGGTATCAAGTTAATGTGTTTGTGTGAACTATAAAAGTGGTAACTCACCATTTGGTATCATTGAAATATCTATTTATCTTATCCAAATTCATGAAAATATGTATACACATAGGGATACATTATTATAAGTGAAGAATATGGATTTAATATTTTAAAAAAATGATTACAATCTTTAAAACATGAAAAAATTAACCTTGAGTCCAATTTTCTTACTTTCTTGGGTGATAAATGAGTCTTGAATGGAGAATTCATGGTTTCAATGATTATTAATTCAAAGTAATTTTCATTTGATTATTTTTTTTGTAAATTTATAATTATTTATTTTTTTGGTCCCTTGGGAATAAATGTCTAGATAATTTCTTGACGAAAATCAAGTGATCATTTATGGAGGAGTTTGATGTACAATTGTTTATTATATATTTTGGTATTAGGTTTCATCCTAAAATTGGGTAATTAATTCAAATATAATGTGTTTATGGTCTAAATTTATTTTTATAAGGCAAAAACAGACCTTAAATAATTATTTTATTGAAGTTGGCATGGACCTATATTTTAATAGAAAAATGGTTTATTTGGGATTTTCCTCCACTATACATGGTTTTCAATGAAACACGAGAAAAAGACATTCTAAATTAGAAACTATAGAGATTGAAATTTTTGGAGAAAAAACAAATAGTATGATTTGATCTTGGTTAGAACAACAATGTAAAAACTTTTCACCTTAAAGAGGAAGTGTATAGAAGGAACCACATGTTTAGGATATGGTTTACCTAATCATGAACCTATACCATGTATCTTTGGAATTTTAGATTAAAACTTTTCATCTACCTCCCCAATATCTTTTTATCACAAGATTAAGGACTATAACCACTTCAAAACATTTAGGGATGAGTTATTAGGATAATTTAGCAATGAGACAATTCTTGGCTTTGAGAGATCTATAATTTCATCTAGGGAGGAGAGAAATTAAATATTTGGATTAATTTATTCTTCTTATTCCATTTTCATTGGAAAATACTCTATGTTCCTAATTATTATTTCCATATTTCCAATCTGTAACTAATTCCACCATGTATTGGGGTCTAGGGTGATAATTTAACTTTTAATGTGTAATTAAATTGTGTCGTTGTGTTTTTTGTAATTCATATGTATGTTTTATTATTTCTTGAAGTAAACAATAATTTATTAACTAGATATATTTTATATGGCCTTGAAAATTGTACCCAAGGTTCTTTAAAGGAATTAAAATGAAAAAATTCCATGAAAATTAGATGAATTCATCATTAATTTAGGGTTTGACTATACAATGCTTCTGAAAATTATTTATCTAGTCAAGAATTAAATTTAAATTAACTTAGTTAGAATCTACCAAACCAAGGAGATAGTGATATTTTTAAATCCCAGTGATAAAAAATAGTGTGAATGATATAATCACACATGAAAAACACAATTTTAACAATATTTATCATAAACCATTACCCTAATACACTTATTATAATGATAAAAATCCAGTTTTTCCTATTTTAATTTTTTGGTGACATTATTATGAGAAGGATTTAATTTCTAACAATTTAATCATTAATTAGTTTTGAAACGAAAATTTGAATCTTAAAATAATATAATAAGGTATCAAATCACAAAATACTTAAGTTTATTGAGGGATCAACCCGATATTTTATTATTCACATAGAGTAGTGCTTGAATTTAAATTAAGTTTCTAAAAAAGTAGCATTTTAGGTGGAATGAAACCAAGATCGTCAGCTTGGATACCTAAATTTTCTAGATTTTATATCCTCTACTTGGTTTCCCAAAGTACATTGAGTTGAGAGTCTACTACTGGTTTCTTAAAATTTCATTCACCCACCACATTTCCCTGAGTACCCTAGAGAGGGCCGCTCATGTGTAATTCCCAAACCAAGATATTTATAGGTATATATTGGAGACCCTTCTTATAGGCTCAATCCAAACAAAACCATGATACTCACTAGTACGTATCTAGTGAAACCCATGAACTTATTAGTGATGATATGATAATACCATCTGTTGGTGATGAGATCATAAACCTTTCTACCTCCCTGGATGGCTATAAATTCCATAGTTCTTTCCTAAATGAATTTAAGCCATATATAATAAAATATTTTATCAAACATGAGACAACATAATTTAATTATTTAGTGTTTTTTAAATTCATCAATGTAAATAAATAAATTTTAAAGAAAGGTAGCTGGTAGTGTTAACAGAAAGGGTTTCATGTAAAATTATTAAATAATTAAGGGAGTCTTAGACTAGGTAACAAGATTTTTTATAAGATAATTCAACATCTCATCCTCTCATCTAAAATAAGTTATTTTTTCACCACCTTATTTGATTTATAATCCGAGTACCTTTTGAATATGGAAGATTAGTATGAGCTTTAAATAAACAAAAACATTCCCCTAAAAAGAAATTCTCAGAAACTCCCTCCTATATACAAAAGATTCATATTAATTATTGATAAAGTTAAACTCATTGATATATTAATAAAAAAAATATTCAAACACTAAGAAGGTCACATCACCAATAAATGAATCATTACAGCATAAAAATATTTGCAATATTTATTTGATTATCCAAACCTTCAGGTTTTATTATAGATTCATCCACAAAAATTCACAAAAATTAATGAGGTGTCTAAATCCATTTGATATATTTAATAATTTTAATATGTTATAATGGATGGAAGAGTTAAAATAGATTTTATCATAACCGATGGAGAAAATGTTTCTTCATAGCCAATGCCATGAATTTGCATAAAACATTTAGCTTCTAAATGATATTTTTAGATAGATACTCTACCATATATGTAAGTCTTCTTTAAAAATCCCCATTTACACTTAGTGGGGTTTACCTATTCTAGAGGATTTAATAGTATTTAATCCTATTTAGTTTATATAAATTACTTTTTTGATTCCAATTTTTTTAACCATTTATTAGAGTTAGAAATTATGATAGACTATAAGTATGATATTGGATCATCTTATATTAATGATACATTGTATTCATTAGAAATGATAAATCCATATATCTCAAGTTCCCAACAAAATATGCTAAACCTTTTTGGTATTTACGTATACTATTTTTTTTTTATTTTTATAAAAACTTTTGTGTTCCTACCTTATTTTTCTTAGGAATAACATCATCTTTCTAGTCTTGAACTTCATCAAGTTCGAAATTCCTACAACTAATTATTTTTAAAGTAAATTGGATTTCTAGAAATATAACATATCGAGGAACAATTTTTTTTTACTCTAATTTATTTTAGAAATAATATACCACCTTAATTTTGGGATAACCAATAAAAATAAATTTATTTAATTTATGTTCTAGTTCACTTGAGGAAATACGTGAAATATTTTCCTCAAAACCCCAAATATTTATGAAAGAAAAATTGGGATAGTTACCAATCCACATATGATATAGTGTCAATTTAATATCTCTTTATGGAACCTAATTCAGTGTAGATGAATCAATTTGTAGTGAAAAAAATTCATATGAAATTAGAATTCATGAATGAATCATCATTGACTGAACCACATCCATCAGAGTTTGATTCATCCTTTTAAAAACACCATTATAATTAGACATTAATTAATATCAGTTCTCCATATTAAATTTATAAGATAAATAATTTAATCATTTAGCTATATGCTGATGAGACTATATATCCTCTTTAAATACTCACAAGCATGCCATCATAATATGTGAATACTATGAACCAAATATAATAATTTATTAATTCATTTTCTATTTTATGTCATCTGGGTACTCTATGGCTTAACATAAGATACCTTTTTAAAATATTCACTTGCATTAAATAGTATCAAACTACATTTAGTAGTTAAAACTGATAATATAAATAAAATATGACCATCCAACCATCAAATATGCATCAAGAATGAAGTAAGAATATCAATGAGAAACCCCCATTCATAACATGTCCTAACCACCTCTATGTCAATCCCACACCGTTGAACATAATATCAATTTTCATTGCCATCACCATAATCAAATATCACTATATCCTCAGGCCCTTACCTACAATATAATCTATTATTACATCACTGAAACCTATGCTCCCAGGCCTCCAGCCCATTGCTAGCCAAGTGTCCCCAACCACAAAAAAATTATCAAAAATCACAAACAAGGCACTAAATTTTTATAGAATACTTGTATTTAAAATGTATAATTCTATACACATGAAAAAGGACCTAAGGTCATGGAATCTAGAACGTTATGCCTTCCACACATAAGAAATTTCTCCTTTGGACCTAAATAATTAATTCTATATTTTTCCAAATCCAAGATGAATAAGAATCTTTTTTCTCTTGAATCTTTAATTAAAGCATAACATTCCATGGATTTAAATTGTTCAAAATTTTAAACATTTCACTATGCTAAAAAATGAAATATCACCCAAAAATATATTACACTATAGTAAATAACAATAGGATGCATCAATAACATCCTACAAAATGTAAGATGAAAAACCCCTATCATTTGTAATAAATATATCCAAAATTATTTAATTGATTATTTTATCAATTAATTAAGAAGTTCAATAATGTTAGATGAAATTATTTATTTTCTTATTGATGAATAATACCCAAATATTGAACTAATCTATTTCACTATATAGATAATAGTTTCTTAGGTATTAATTAATTAACACAAATAACATTTGATTTTTTAGGTTCTTCAGATAATAATTATTATTTACTTCATGGAAACTATAAGTAAGAAAAAGAGAATAATTCATTCACTATGTGTTTTAATTTGTAAAATATAATATAACTATCTCATGTGATATAAAATTATTTAAATTCCTGAAATAATCATAAGAATGTAATATAAATATTATAAAATATGTAGGGTTATCTTTTTCATCTTATTATATGTTTTCCAATTAAATATATAATAATCCTTCTTGTGAAATAACCTGATTATTATAATCTTATGGTTAATCATACCCATTTTAACAAAGGAGTCAAAATACTGATACAATCACACTTAACATAAGGAAAGGATAAGAAATAGATCTACTACCTCAATTAGGATCCCAATGTTCTCTGAGAAAGAATGGATAAATAATAAATAACCACTATAGAAGGTAACAAAACTAAAATGAAGTGGTCACTACAAGAAAATAATCACAAAAACCCATCATCAAGACTAACTCAATTACTATAAAAAAAGGGAAACCTCCACAAAAAAATGGATTTTAGAATTGAAAATAGGGAAAATTAAGAGGAGAGGAGAAAGAGTGTACCATTATCCATGAAACTTCAATCCGGATAAACCAAGAGGTCAGAATCTAAAGGAGATATAACTAGAGGGAAACATGCTATGTAAGGTGTCGGCTAGGGTTTTAGGGAGGGATAAAGAAATCCAAAATAAGGCTTCTTAGGCCTTCCCTTTATAGAGGAAACCCATAAGCCGTCACCACAATGTAGTGAACTCCCATTGTACCCATAGTTATCTTGGTCAATGAGAGATCTAATTTTCAAGGATTTTGAACCCCATGGATCATGCGACTTTGAAAAATATATCAATTTTTTACTACTACTACAGTCACCACCATTATGTGGTGTCAAAACATAAGATTTTTTTATCCTTTCCACACACAACTCTATTGCATAGCGAGGATCACATGTCCCATTTGCGACATCATAACTCATCGCACAACACACCCAACCTCCATCCTCAAAATGGCCTTCCATGTCATTTTACTTATCCTCCTATCTCATAGGGGAAATATCAAGTCAAAAAACCTTTCACATCAACTAGAAAAGCAGTTTGACAAGATATAATGAAATCCAACAAAAAATAATTATCACCCCAGCTAGACTCAAAACTCTTAAGGCCCTAATAACCCATCCCATTTTCAAGCCTCCAATATAGCTTCAACACTATATACACCATGCCCACCAACATTTTATGTTGACCCAAAAAAGGAAAAAACCATTCTCTATCCTCAAAAAATCCCAAAAAATCTGTCACGATACCCTTGATCCTTGGGAAAGTGAAAAAGGGAAGAGAATTAGAAATCCGGGTCCTTATATCAAATACTTATAATTTTTCCCTCGATAATTTAAAATAAAACACAAAAGAAAGACAAAATGGCTCCAAAAACCACCCCATAAAACACCTCTCAATGATTTATTTATAATAAGACACAACCATCCCATCAAAGGAATGTAGCATAAAAAATATGGACTATCATCAATCAAGGAAGTGAATCGGTCTCATATAATAGAATACGTTTAAAGAAATATCAAAGATAAAATTCAACATAAAAAACAAGGGATATTGAACTACATATGTGACTCCCACTCCCAAGTTCTCTCCTATAATCTTCCATGCCTCTCTAAGACATGAACCAAAGGAATTTCATTCCCACACATCACCTTCTTCTAATAGTACATAATCTCAATGGGTCGTTACTCAATGACTGCACCATCTTGAACATCCAACTCACCCCAATAGATGACATGAGAATCCCCATGAATATATTGGAAAAGATATGATATATGGTAAATTTCATGAATCTAGTTAATTTATGGTGGGTAGTGATAACAAATATTCCATGATCCCAACCCATGATATCACATCTAAAGGCAAGACAAAAATGAGAGAAACCTTACTCCCACGACCAAACCTTCACTTCCAAAGACAAGGAGACACCTTCAAAGATGCATGATATTATATGTTGAACTATAACAGATTTCTCTTATGATCATCATATGAATTTTATCAATCCTAAAATTCTTTTATTCACTCATGTATCACTTGCATATTATTTTTCATACTATGAACTAATTCTTATCCCAAAACAACAAACTTTCAAACCTAAGCCTAGAACAATGTTGAATGACAATGTTGACCACACATATCATCATAGGGAACTATACCAATCGTAGAGTAGTAACTATTATCTTAAGAAAAAACTACTAAAGGTTGGTGACACACCCAAAAACCTAAAAAATATGAAATACATTCATGAAACATGTCCTCTAAAGTATAGATAGTCTAATCTATTTGACCATCTGTCTATGGATAAAAGGAAGTTATAAGGAATAACTAAGATCCAAAATATTAATGGAGGCCTATCCACATACCATAGGTAAAAAAGGATCCTGATCAGAGTTGATCAACTTCAAAACCCCATGAATCCACACTGTCTCTTTCATGTTTTCCTCGATAACACCAATACCCAGCTTGACTCCTTAATCACTAATAAGTGACTAGATTTTTTCAAGTGCTCTATGACCACCCATATAGAATAATAACCACCCTAATATTTGGTAAAACTAGTGATGTAGTATATTTAAACATGCTCTCACTTTCATTGGGGGACATCAAGAAGATGAAGTAAACCACTGGGAACATGACACTCAACCTTCACCTTGTGGTAGACCAAACAACGAGTGAAAAACTCTACAACTGAGTGTTTTAGGCCAAACCACCAATACTAATTCCTTAGATAATGATAAATCTTTTTTACACTAGGATGTACCAATAAGGGTGAACTATGGATATAATGGAGAAATATTTCATGAATTAGTTAAGGAACAAGGATATTTCCCTCGAATAACACCCGATGTTGTCCATCCTTAGACTATCTCTTGGAAACATCACTACAAAAAATAGATCATGCCAAAACTCAACCTCAAAATTCAATATCTAGAACTCCACCAATTTATATATTAAGGATGAATACATTGTCATCTTGTAAAGTTAACATTGACTACTGATTTTTTCCATATCAATGTACAATGTTGCAACTCCCCCATTTCTCTCCAAGATTCTTCTTACCCTTTTAAATCCCCACCTTGTGAATTACTACTCAAGGAATACACTACAAGATTTGTTTTACCAGAAATAAAGGATATATTGAAGTCATATTCCTCTAATAAATTCATATAAAATCACCATCATATATTTAGGTCACACTGGGAGAAGTTGTACTTCAATATTTTTTTGTCCTTAAAGACTACAAAATGTTCACAGATAAGGTATTATCTACAAAAATTCAAGAAAAAACTACAATAGTTATCTCAAGATCATGGATGAAATAGTTACATTTATGAGTCCATTACTACCGGGACACATATGATATTACTACCTACTATTTCATCAATACAAAACCTAAAACAAGACATGAAGCATTAAAGTAAGCCTCAAACTCAATAGCCACTTCAAAAAGATGAGGAACCAGATCACTGACTGGATTTTCCTACAGATATTCAAAATTATCCTAAACTAGTCAGTCTATGTGAATTAATGTTCCTTTTAACTATGATAAGAGTCACAATTCTGGATAATTTAGGCTAGAAACTCTTATAACAACCAGCAATACTAAGGAAACTCTGCACCTTTGCAACATTTTTGGGGCTTCCCAAGAAACCATCACCTAAATATTAAAAGGAAATATACTACCCCACATTGAGATAAGATATTACATAATAATTAGAACTCATAGACCAAAAAATTCACGCTTCTATAAATTCTTGAATAGCTAGTGAAACTAAATATCTCCCAACACATCTCATGGATTCTCATTATGATCTAACTTAGACATTAAAAAAATTAGAATTTTATTGATATAGATGACCATGAACTAGTCTAGAAAGTCGTAGAACACATCATTCATCAGTCCCATGAACTTTACTATTGTATTTATAACTCCATAATGCATAAAAAAATCATAATTCCCATAATGAAATTAGAACTAAGTCTTCAAATCACATTTATCCATCACATGCATATAATGACATCCTGAACACAAGTATATCTTTGAGAAGAAACTAAATGCTTTTAGTTGATCAAATAAACCATCAATATATAGGATAATATAATAGTAATTTACTATCATATAATTCAAGTTATGATAATCGATACACAAAAACAGACAATCTTATACCTTTATCGCAAATAGAATACGAGTTTAACACAATGAAACACTAGGAAAAATAAAACCCTAATACAAATGGTCATCGATATGAATTTATAGTTCTACCAACTGAAAACATTTCATACTATAAGTGGACATCAATATAGGTGAAGCACCCAACTTAAATATTATCCCAAACTCAACCTCCCTTCATGGGGGTAATTCCACAACGTCTTTAGGAAATACATTAGGTTACTTTTCAATAACCCTAGGAAAGACCATGAATTGAACCTTTAATGAGATCAATATGAACTAATACATTAAATAAGTTAGAGACTCAACATGCCTATGACCCATTTGAGAGTCTTTACCATCGAGAAACACCACCCGGTCTCCATCAACATCATATAATATGATGTTCCTTTTATAAAAATCCATGATATTCTATAATTAATACAAGTAATCCACACTGAGGATGATTTTTTATGATTGTATCTACAAAAATAGGAAATCTACCAAATAAGAATACTTCCTGAATACTAATTCAAAATATTTGAACTCATCATTAATGTGTGATCAACCTCTAACTAGAATAGTAATTTCCAAGGGTACTGAAAACCTCTCAACATAAAGTCCCAAAGCTTATTCATTGGAAAATTAATTAAAAAGTTCATATATCTTAAATAAAATAGGTTATAAACCCATGTAGAAAATTGGGAAAATAATACCTCAAATAATGTTTGGCTCATTTGACCTACTAAATCAGGCATCTAACCATACCCAACTCTATGACATCTTCAAAACCGATGATCACTATGTCTATATCCATACTCGACTCATAGTCATTGTGGATAAATAATATCCTAGAGCTTCCCTATAAAATATCTATCCCCTATTTACTAACCAAGAGACAAAAAACCCTACAACTAATACTCCCAAGGATGATACTCCTATAAAGGATATGCCTAAAATTGGAAACCAGCTACACACTGACTATCAACGAAGGTCGAACACTCTCTCTTCTGATGGACATGACCTCCATAAGAAAAAATTTATGATTTACTATTAGGGGCCTAAGAATTTATAGATATGGTGAAACAAGTTGAATTAGGCTAAAACCTGTTACTTTCTGACAAAAATTTATTCTTCAAGCCAAAAAACTGGGAACTTTTGGTCACAAATATACTGCATAGAAGGTATTAGAAATTACCATATCACGATAACTTGATCCTAGACAATTTTCTTTCAATAACCACTACCTTCTCCAACACCTAAACCTATGAATTTCATATAAAAGGGATGACCTGGAGTTGGATATTTGGATGAAAAGCCACCTTGAAATGATTTTCCATAGCCTTCTTATCTGGAATAAGGCATTAAGAGTATAATAAATAGTTATTTTAGAGGATACTAAAATCATGAACACTATAACTCCCTAGTCTAAGGGTAATGATCTCATCTTGAGAATATTTATTAGCTGTTGAAGATTGAAACTCAACCAATAAATGGTCCCTAAAATCCCCAACTAAACAACCAACACATTGTGATCCCCAAGGGATAAAATACACCACTTCAAAACTAACACATGAATCATCTTCATAGTTGAATAAATTCAATGGTACTTATACTGACAAATAGAATAGATAGATATATATACCTTCTAAATCCAATCCCCTGCCTCTTGATTTGAAATAGATATTTTATACATCTGAAGACCCTAGAACTAGAACTATAAAAGTTTCCTCCTCCAAATTTCATCATTTTCAACCTATAATTTTTGGTTATCGATTAGAATATCCCATTTAACATATTATATATGCATTTTATGAGGACATAAAATTGGTTCTGTATTGGTAGAAAAAATACATCAGTACACCTAAAATTAGGTAAAAGAACATTTTAGGATTGATCGATTAATTAATTAATTATTTTCAACTTATTTACCACCATCTACATATATTAAAATTAATGTTCATAACATCATGATTCATTATCATTACATAGGTCTCTACCCTATAATAAACACCACTTAACTTATCATGTTTAATAAACCTGAATGTCCTTTCATTGATCATGGTGGATATAAAATCGAATTTACTAGATGATATCCCTTATTTATAGAATTCTATAATACTTGGCGACAATTTTTCCCTATAGGAGTAATGAGATGGATATTCTTGCCTTTGTTAAAAATAATTCACTACTACCTATTCAAAATTTTCATTCCATTATGGTAGATCTATCCCCTTCTCTGTGCCTAGAAGTCCGCCATTCCCCTTTCTCCATACCTTTTGAAAGGAAAGTGGGCAGTGAGGAACCCACTCACTCCCCTCAAGACCTTTTTAGACTCTATTATAGGGTTATCCTAATGAAAAATGTCATCCTCCTCCCTTCCCCATCCTTTCCATATTTTTTGGTGATCTCGGTGCGTTCTTCTGGTTTGAGGTCTTTAAACCGAACTCCCACTCTAACGGTGCTAACTTCGTCATTTGATGATTACTTGGAACTTATCAGGTGGGAATTTGTGGATTGATTTGAATTTTGAAAATCCCATATTGAGGTTTTTTCCAAAATACTATTCTTCCTTCAGAGCTTGACTATCTTGCTAGAGATTTAGAGCTTAATCGACACTCCTTCAGTGTCACATTGGAGTCTCGAGAGGATTTTGTCAAGGCATGGGCATGGGATCCTCTCTCTTGAAACTGATTGTGACTTTCCCTTTATAATTGGATAATGGACCCTAATATAGGTCGGGATTCCCCCCACTCGGCTATTTTGATCGAGCTTCCCGGTCTCCCTCTACCGTTCCAGAACCCTTATTTCATAAATAAAATTGGATATCTGCTTAGGGGATTCCTTTGGGTAGAGAAGACGACTCTCTAGGTCCTGGAAACATATTATCCTCAGCTCTATGTTTACTTGCATTTGATCTCTCCACCCCTAGATCAGATCCTCCTTAGATTTTAAGGCTTAGAGGGCTGGATTCATTCGGTGATTTATCTCTCAGCTACCCGCTTCTGTTCTTCATATCACCTCCATGGGAATTGTTTGTCAGAATGAAGGTGGGATTCATCATTTCAGCTACCTTCTCATGCCGCTAATTTTTTGGTTAGTTCTACGTTTCTATACAAGGAATCTGATAATGATTTCTCATCATTATCTAAGCCCTTGTAAGCTCGAAACCCCTCGTTGTCCCATCCTTCACCCCTTCTGTCCCCTTATTCATCTGTGAAGGCTTATGATATCCTAGATCCTCCCTACCTAGCTATCATCCCTTACCCACATCCTCTCCCTTCCATTCAAGAACCTTCAGTGCCTTCAATACCTCATATGTACAAATTTAAGGAGATTCTCCTTGCTACCCCATCCTATTTTCTCCGGATCTAGTAGGTTACTGAAGATATTCCAAAGTTTGATGTGTCATCTTCCTTATCAACTAATGCTTTCCCTTATGTACAAGATCTCTCATAGAATCTAACTTTACTAGCTTCTAAGAATGGAATTTGGATCTCCATTTCTCCCTCCCTTAGTCTCAAACCTGTCTTATACCCTTCTCACCTTGTCCAGAAAGTTCTCTATGCTAGCTCAAGTATAGGATAATCCCCTTCCTTCAACTGCAATGTTGTCGTGCTGTGACAGAGTTACCAATTGGGCTAGAAGGAAACCCCAGTCTCCCTGAAAAGTGCATATGTAACACGCCAAGGTTTTAAAAATAAATTGAAATTCATGAATTTTTTTTAAGTAGATATTTATAACTAGCCTTTAAACATAATTTTTCCACTTATATGTTTTGAATTTCTAAAAATGGTCATCTATAATTGTGTTCAGTAATTTATTTGGTGTCTAATGGAATCAACTTGAATTTTAGTGAATAGTAACATACCTTTATGAATATCTATATGAATAGTAATATGACCATAATGAATATTATATTATATTATTATTTTATTTTCTTAAGTCTTTATGATAATTACATTTTGGTTAATTTTTCAATGTGATATGAAAATAGTTATAGTTTTAAAATTATTAATTTTTGAATAATTTTTTATTTTATTTAAAAAATTAAACTAATAATATTTACAAAATTATTTTCAAAAAATGGAGTTTATTTTTTAATTCTACGCATCTAAAAATAGTAAGGGTGAATTTTTCATATTTTTCTGAAATTCTTGAATCTTTGATGAATAGTGAAATATGGTAAAATACCGTATATTCAAATTATTAGTTAAATATACTATTTACGAAATCATAAGTGATGTAATACCACTTGTTTCGAACTCAAATTCCATTATTACTATTTTGGGTAACATTAATTAAGAGTATTCATAGTCTTGAGAAAGAATATTATAATAATTATTAAAATAATGGAAAATACCTTCTCTCCTCCACTATAAATACCACCCTCATTTCCCTCTTCCTTCCACACCTCTCAAGCCTTGATCTTTACCTAAGTTCTCCACAATAATCTTCCCAAGGATTATCCCCACGTCCTGGAGCTTCTGGTCTCAAAAAAGGCCAAAACCAAAGGCCTTAAGAAGGATCTCAAGGAGAAGAAATCAAGAGGTAAATATCCTCTTTTTGTTTTTTTTCTTTTCTTTTCATTTTCTTTTCTATTCTTATTATTTACTCACCTACCCTTATCCAAGAGGCACGAATGATCAATTATCTTAAATATTCTGTATTTATTCATGTTTTTTAAAGACTCACCATTATACTTATTCTCCTCTCCCACTTATTCAAGAAATTAAAACACCGTCAGTGATGTGTCGATTTACAGACATCGTGGACGATGTGATTTCAATTTAATTTAATTTCATCAAGACATGTCATGAAAACTTTTTTATGGTTGAACCAAATTATAATTTATGTATTACATCTTATATAAGGTTCTATAATAATTTCTCACAAATTTTATTAATTTATAAAACAAAATGAGTTCTTTAAGATCGAAGAATAATCAAAACACCCTAAACAAATATAAATTTTTTTTAACTCACGAATCATCCTCCTGAAATAATTAAAAGTGATAAATGCTGTAATTTATGGTTCTATAAATATTTAAATACTTCTCCATTATAATTATGAATTTTCACTTCCAATCGACAAGAATATCCATCCTGAGACGATCATGGAAATCGTGTAAAGAATGCACCCAAAACAATGCAAGGAACAAAATACTAACAATTAAAGTGTAAAATGGTGTAATGAAATGATCATATAAGGTGTTATAAATATGTATATTTTTCTTTAAGATATTAATAACACTCTTTTAAACATTATACATGAGGTTTAAATGAGTTTTAAGTAAGAAAAATCCAAGGTAAAGGAATTCTTAACCCGATTTATATTCTTTGGGATAACATTATACTTTATTATTTATATGGTATTAAAATTTTTTGTGTGATTAATTTTTTATATTATGTTTAATTAAGTGTATTTATAGTGTATATAAATGTTCCATCCACTATATTAAGTATCAATTCAATTATATGATATTTCTAAGGGGATTTTCTTTTAAAATCCTCTTTTAAAATTCTATTTTAAAAAAATCCCAAAGTAATGATTTTATATGATTTTTCATGTAGTATGATTATGTTATGGTTTTTGGGAATTTTTTATAATGAAGGGTGGGACCTATATATCCTCCCAATGAATTTGGTATGTGTATGTTGGAGGTTGGCCTCATGGTTACTCCAAGTGTAACTGCGATGGTTAAAAAAATTGTAAAGTAGCCGTGAGGGTTACATATTATAAGGTAGATGAGAGGGTTACTAGATTATGTAAGTAATTTTCCAAGATACCTTTATGATTATATTTATGTTCTTATGTAATTTTGGAAGTTTTTGGAAATCTCATGTTTCAAAAAGTAAGTATATATGGGTGATAAGTGTGTATTTTGAAAATGATTTCATACGCTACAAGTACTCATGGAATAATGTGTTCTTTATTTCTTTTAATATCTGTTACTGAGTTTTTTTGATCATACCAGGTTTTTAAATGATTTTCAAAGGATATAAGGATGTGTAAGACAAAGTAGAAATCCATGATAAATGTTTTAAGAATTTCCAAAAGAAGTCATGTTTTATTTGAAAAGTTTTATATTTTGGAAGAAATGAATACTATTTTTATGGTATCCACTATGTATTAATATGTAATGTTATGACTGTATTATGTAAAATTATCTAAATCTATAAACTTAAAATGATTCTGAATGTGAAAGGAAGTGATTTCTTGACTAAATTCATGTTATGTAATCTAATAAGGCCAGGTCCTTATAGTTGATATCATTGGATGGTTTAGATAACTTTAGGGGTTAGGATGATGTTAATATAATACCATAAATGTTTTTTACACTATGGTTAATTTAAAATGACATATAAGTTAAATATTACCACATTTCGTCGACTAAGATATGTTTGTTCAGAATGATTGTTCGTAGAAGAAACATGGAAGATGAAGAGGAGAGGCACCGATAGAACAACATCCTTCCGAATCTGTAGCCTGGAATGGTAGGGATTGGAACCGAACAGTTTTTGATAGTAATGGATCAGCTAATGCAAGTAATTAATGGTGGTGGCATCCAAACAAGAGAACAATCAAGGGTACCACAACAGAACATGATAATAGTGGAATAGTTTATGAGGCAAAACCCTCCTGCTTTCAATGGACCTTCTTACGCAGTAGCAGAAGAAGAATGGATTAAATCTCTTGATAAGATATTCGATGTTATGGGATGTTTAGATAATCAAATGTTAAGCCTTTTCATTTATCATTTAGAAGGTGAATCTAATCAATGATGGTTAATGTTAAAGAATATCTGGGATAGAGAAGATATTGATTCCTTAGATTTGGATGAATTTAAAAGTATTTTCCTTGAAAAATATTTTCTTAAGGTGGTGAGAATTATAATGGAGAAACAATTCCTTTATTTAAATAAAAAGAAATAAGATTCAGTGGTTGTGTATGAAGAAAACTTCACCTGACTGACGAGGTATGCTTCAAATCTTATTATGAATCTTGACAAAAAAATCAACCGCCTTTACACAGGACTATAGACAAGGTATCGAAGGGTTTTGGCCACCTGTGAATTGAAAAGTTACGAGAAACATGTTCAATGTGATGAGAGAGTAGAGAAGGATTTTGCTGGTGATTACATGAATTTTGGAAACAAGGATAGGAAGAGGTCCATATGGAAAGCGATGGGTAAGAATCCACCAAAGAAATATGATGGTAAGAAAATCCAGTTTCTAGATTATGAATATTATGGAAAGAAGAACCATGGGGAATGCCTTACCAAAATGGGGAAGTGTTTTCTATGTGGTATCATTGGACATATAGCCTGAGATTGTAATTAAAATGATCCTAAGATTAATCTTGATAATAAAATTGTTAAGTGTTTTGAATGTGGTGAGATGTGTCATTATGAAAATGAATTCGCATAGAGGGATCCACATGATTCAAAGAAGCCAGACTATAAGCAGAAATGTGTATTAAGATACTTTTCAACTATGTTAGCAGATGTCAGTCCATCAAATGAAGTTGTATCAGGTACATAATTTGTTTATTCATATTTTTCTAATGTTTTGTTCAATATGGGGTCTACAAATTCCTTCATTTCTGAGATTTTTTCTGGTAAATTGGAAATATCACCTTAAAAAAATGAGACTGTAACTTATTGTTAAAACAATAAGGGAAATATTATAGAAAATTGGAATTATAATAATCTTTCTATTGTGGTATGTGGAAAGACTTTACCAAAAAACCTTGTTTTTTCCCTCAGTCGAGTTTGATGTCGTTGTAGGAATGGATTTTATTTCTGTTTATCATGTTAAGATTGATTTTAGAGCTTAAGAAGCTTTTTTGAAAGAGTTTCAGTTTGTATAAAATAAAAAACCCATAAAATTGATAACATATCAAGAGGCTGAGAAACTTTTGAAAGATGGAAATGAATGTTATCTTGCTCATATTGTTGAAAACAAGTGAACTATTCAAATTAATGACGTGCCAATGGTAAATGAATACTATGATGTTTTTCTTAATGAGTTACCAGGTGTCATACTTGATCAGGAAGTCGAATTCACAATTTACTTAGTTCCTGATGCTAAGACAATTTCAAAACCCCTATAATGTATGGATTAAATAGAACTTCTTGAATTGAAAAATCAGTTGCATAATTTACTTGATAAAGGCTTCATTCATCCTAGAACGTCACCATGGGGTGATATTGTTTTGTTCGTTAAAAATAAATATGGTTACATGAAACTTTTTATTGATTATAGAGCATTGAATAACATCAGTATTAAAAAAAGTATCCTTTTCCTCATATTGATGACTTGTTTGATCAGATCCAGGGAGCTCAGTACTTTTCCAAGATTGACTTCAGATCCAGATACCATCTGTTGTATGTGAAGGAGGGTGACATCCCAAAAATGGCCTTTCGTACTATATATGAACATTATGAATTTTCTGTTATTCTATTTGTGTTAACTAATAAACCTACTGTATTCATGAATCTTATTAATATAATATTACACGAGTTCTTGGATAAGTGTATGGTTGTGTTTATTGATGAAATTATAGTATTTTATATAAGTAAAGAAGATCATGAAAAACTTCTATGGGTTGTTTTAGAAAACCTTAAAGGAAAAGAAAATGTATGGAAAATTCAGAAAGTATGATTTTTGGTTACAATAGATTTCTTTTCTTGGGAACATTGTAAAAAAGAATGGAATAATAGTTGATCCTTCCAAAAAAAGAGTTGTTGATGAATGGGAAAGACCCACAAATGTTAGAGATATTCATAGTTTTATTTGATTAGAATGTTATTATTGATGGTTTTTTAAACAAATTTCATGTTTATCTAGCCTTATAACCAATTTAACACAAAAAGTGGTTAAATTTATTTGGATAGAAGAATGTGATGTTTGTTTTCAGGAACTGAAGAAGAGATTGGTGAATGCTCTTGTTTTGGACTTTCCTTACCAAAATGGTGAGTTTTTCATCTATAATGATTCTTCTATAAAGGGAATTGGTTGTGTTTTTATGCTGAATGATTATGTAATTTCTTATGCTTCAATAAAACTAAAACCTAATGAGTTAAATTATATCACACATGATTTGGAATTGGGAGCTGTGTTTTTTCTTTGAAAATTTGGAGGCATCATTTATATGGAGCCAAATTTCAAATATATACTAACCATAAAAGTCTGAAGTATATATTCACAATAAATAAATTAAACATAAGGCATAGAATAATTCTTGAACTGATAAGGGATTATGATTTCCTGATCAATTTCCATACGAGAAAATAAAACATAGTGTTAGATTCCTTGAGTCAAAAACATCACGCATCATTAACCATTTTACATTTGGAACTTGATCCCTTGATAAATGATTTAATGAATTTTGTCTTAGAAGTTTTTGGTGTAGAAAATAACTTTTTTTTTTCAGGATTCAGTGCAATCTTTGTTATTAGATAGAATTAAGAAAGCGTAGAAAAAGGTAGAATTATTTAAAATGGGTAAGTATCTAGAATTTAACCTTCATAAAGATTGTGTGTTACGATTTGGAAAAATGTTGTGTGTGCCTTTTGATTCATTGTTGAAGAAATATTTGTTGTGTGAGGCTCACAGTTCTCTATTTTCAGTTCATCAGGGTAGTACTAAGATGTACATAGACCTTCAGGAGTATTATTGATGGGATGTGATAAAAAGATATATTGAAAATTTACTATGAAATGTTTGACATGTCAACAGGATAAAGTATAGTTATAGTTACCTAAGGGGATGCTTCAGCCTTTTCCAGTGCCATAGTGAAAATGGGGGAATTTATCCATGGACTTTGTGGTGGGACTACCTAAGACTTATCAAGGTAAAAACATGATTCAGGTTGTAGTTGATCGGTTGACTAGATTTTTATATTTTATTTCTATTCGAGATACAATTTATTTGGATTATCTTTCTTGACTATACCTTAAAGACATAGTTAGGTTACATAGAGTTCCTCTTTCTATTATATTTGATTGGGATTCCAGGTTTACTTATAACTTTTGGAAGGGCCTTCATAAGTAATTAGGCACCAAATTAAATTTCAGTACAACTTTTCATCCTCAATCATATGGGTATTCAGAATAAATCAATCAGACCCTGGAGTATATGATTTGATCTTGTTCAATGTACTACTAGGGAAGTTGGGATCATAATATTTCTTTAGTTGAGTTTTATTATAATAAAAATTTCATTCCAGTATAAATATGGAACCTTTTGAGGCATTGTATGAGAAGCAGTGTAGAACTCCATATTTATGGGAAGAAGTTAGGGAAATGAAGTTGATGAGACCAAAATTAGTAGATGATGTTGTTGAGAAAGTTAAGATGATCCACCAGCACATGAGGATAGCTTAGATCAAGAAAAAAATTTATATAGATTACAGAAGTAAAGACTTATCTTTCGAGGTAGGTGACCATGTTTTCCTTAAAATATCTCCTTGGAAAAGTGTGATGTATTTTGGTAATAAAGGAAAGATAAGTTTGTGGTTCATCCATCCTTTTGAAATTCTAGAGAAAGTTGGACCATTTTCCCACCGATTATATTTGCCTCCAAGTTTATCTCATGTACATAATGTTTTTCATGTTTCGATGTTGAGAAAGTATTTTCCATATTCAACCTAGGTTTTGAGACCAAAAACAGTTCAGCTGGAATAAAACCATTCTTATAAAGAGAAACAAGTTCAAATTCTTGATCAAAGGGAATAAGTATTGCAGAATAAGTTAATTCACCTGGTAATGGTTTTTTGGAGAAAGCACATGGTTTAAGAAGAAACATGGGAGTTTGAAAATGCTGTGAGGGAAATGGACCCTCACCTATATAATAAGTAAATAAAATTTCGAGAAAAAAATTTCCATAAGGTGGGGGTAATGTAACACCCCAGGGTTTTAAAAATAAATTGAAATGCATGAAAACTTTTTTTTAAGTTTATATTTATAAATATCCTTTAAACATAATTTTTCCACTCCAATGTTTTGAATTTCAAAAAATGGTCATCTACGATTGTGTTTAGTAAGTTATTTGGTGTCTAATGGAACCAACTTGATTTTTGGTGAATAGTAACATACCCTTATGAATAGTAATATGAATAGTAATATGACCCTAATGAATAATAAATTGTATTATTATTTTATTTTCTTTAGGCTTTATGATAATTCCATTTTGGTTAATTTTTCAATGTGATATAAAAACCAAAATTTTGAATAAAGTATGATATTATTTAAAAATTAAATTAATAATATTTAGAAAAATATTTCCAAAAAATAGATTTCATTTTTTAATTCTACACGTTGAAAAATGGTAAGGGTGAATATTAGGGATTTTTCTGAAATTCTTGAATCTTTGATGAATAGTGAAATACGGTTAAATACCGTATATTCAAATTATCAGTTAAATACACTATTTATGATATCATAAGTGATTTAAGACCACTTGGTTCAAACTCACATTCCATTATTACTATTTGGGGTCATCTAAATTAATACCATTCATAGTCTTGAGCAAAAATATTATAATAATGATTAAAATAATGAAAAACACCTCCTCTCCTCCACTATAAATACCACCATCATTTCCCTCTTCCCCCAAAAACTCTCAAGCCTTGAGCCTTACAAAGTTCTACACAATACTCATCTAGAGGCTCTTCTCCACGTCCTAGAGGTTATGGTCTCACCAAAAGTCCAAAATCAAAGGCCTTAAAAAGGATCTCAAGGATAAGAGATCAAGAGGTAAACATCCTCTTTTGTTTTTTATTTTAATTTTATTTTATATTCTTCTTATTTACTCACCTTCCCTTATCCAAGATGAATTAATGATACATTATATTACATATTATGAATTTAGTCATATTTTTGGAAGACTCACAATTATAATTTTTCTCCTCTTCCACTTATTCAATAAATTAAAACACTTTCTGTGATGTGTCGATTTACCAACATTATGGATAAGGTGATTTCAATTTCATTTACTATCTTCAATATTGGTCATGAAACCATTTTTAAGGATGGACCAGATTATAATTTAAGTATTATATTTTATATCAGGTTCTGGAATCATTTTCACACATGTTATTAAATTATAAAACAAAATGAGTTCTTTAGGTTCGAAGAATCACCAAAATAACCTAAACAAATATAAAAAATGTTTTAACTCATGAATAATCCTCATGAAATAATTAATAATGAAAAATGGTATAATTTATGGTTCTAGAAATATGTAAATACCACTCCATTCCAATTATTAATTTTCACTTCCAATCTACAAGAATATCCATCCTAAACTGATTATGGAAATCATTTAAAGAACGTACCCAAAACAATGCAAGGAAAAAAATAATAAAAATTAAATGGTGAAATGATGCAATGAAATGATAATATAAGGTATTATAAAGATGTATATGTTTCTTTAAGATATTAATAACACTCTTTTAACCATTATAAATGAGGTTTAAATGAGTTTGAAGTAATAAAAATCCCAGGTAAGGTAATTCTTAACCCGATTTCTATTATTTGGGTTAACATTAAACTTCATTATTTATGTGGTATTAAAATTGTTTTTTAATTAATTATTTTTATATTATGTTGAATTAGTTTTATTTATAGTGTATATACATGTTATGTCCACTCTATTAACTATCACTTCAATTATATGATATTTGTAAGGGGATTTAAAAAAAAAAAAATACTATTTTAAAATTCTATTTTACAAAATCCCAAAGTAGTGATTTTAGATTTTTCATGTTGTATGATTATGTTATGGTTCTTGTACATTGTTTATAATAAAGTATGGGACCTATATATTACTCCAATGCATTGGGTATGTATAATTTGGAGGTCATCCGCATGGTTACTTGAAGTATAACTATGATGGTTACACAAATTGTAAGGTAGATGTGAGGGTTACAAATTATATGGTAGCTGATAGGGTTAAAAGATTATGCAAGTAATGCCCCAAGATACCTTTATGGCTATATTTATGTTCTCATGTAATTTGGGGATCTTTTGGAAATATCATGTATCAAAAATTTAGTATATATGGGTGATAAGTGTGTCTTTTGAAGATGATTTCATAGGTTACAAGTATTCATAGACTAACATGTTATTTCCTTCTTTTTATATCCCTAACTAAGTTTTTTTGGTCATAAAAAGTTTTTAAATTATTTTCATAGGTTATAAGGATATGTAATACAAATAATGAAAAAAGTTAAATGTTTGAATAATTTTCAAAGAAATCATGTTTTATTTGAAAGGTTTTATATTTTGGAAGAAATGAATGCTATTTTTATGGTATCCAATCTGTATTAATGTGTAATGTTATAAATTTATTATGTCCAATTCTCTAAATATATAAACTTGAAAAGATCTGCAATTTGAAAGTAAGTGATTTCTTGACTAAATTCATGTTATGTAATGTAATATGGATGGGTCCTTATAGAAGACGAACCCATCGGGGATTCATGGAAAATCCCAATCCAGGGTGATTTTTTCCAGGTATAAATCAATCTACGAGAGATTCTCTAAGCCTGGGGGAATTTACAGGTGAATCTCCTTTCAATGATCTTATTCATTACCATGAATTATCGTGTTTTAGGAGCTTGGGTGAAGACTGGTTTTCTATCTTAAGAGGTGTTCAGTCACAAGGATTTTGTTGTAGTGATCTTGGAGCCTAAGAAAATCCCTTCCAAGATTGGTGATTTTTCTAGTAGAATTGGATTGAATAATTATCTACATGGAAGTCCATATAATCATTATATATGGGTATTTGGGAATTAATCTATTGATATTGAGTAGTTGGTCTCCTTAGATCTATATGTATCGATCATTCTATCTTCGGGTAATGAGATATGATTCTACTAGTTCATTTATGCTAAATGTGATGCTAGGATCCGTGATGAACTTTAGAGGTATATTAAATCATTTAACATGGGAGATAACCCATGGATAGTGGCGGGTGACTTCAACATGATAATGGATTTATCTGAGAAAAAATATGGTGGCCTTAGATTGAGTAGGGATAGACTGACCTTCTCATCCTTCACTACCCAAAAGGGCCTCATGGATTTGGGATACTTGGGTAGCAGATATACCTAGTGTAATAATCAAAAGGGAAGCCGATAGATATAGGGCAGGTTAGATAGGTTTTTTGGTAACCTTCAAGCTATATCCTCATATCCAAACCTAGAGGGGATCCTTAGGATTTAGATACTCTCGGGTCAATCCCCTCTTCTAATTCATTTGATGGAAAGGAATAACGAATGGAGACGATTATTATACTCTAATAGATGGTCCTCCTATATCAATTTCCTCTTGGATATCAAGTCCTCTTGGTAGAATCCGATTCAATGAATTTATTGGATGAAGCTTCACAACAAGATTCTCCATTTGAATTTTTTTAGCAATTTAGGAAGGTGAATTTACCTCACCTCATTCAAACCTAGAGGCATTGGAATAGGAAATCATAAGAATTGAAAAAAATCTAGAAGAATCTTGGAAGGAAGAAGCATTTATTTCCCTTTATAACAAAAAGAAGTAGTATAATGAGAGGCTACATTAACTGAAAATAAACCTCTGAGAAAGATCCTGAAACACATAGGTAAGAGAGGGTGATCAAAATTCTCAATTTTTCCATGCATTAAAAAAAGAAAAACCTCATATCCACATCCCAAATATCTTTCTGGACGATGGATAGTATACTAGGGACCCAAAGGTTATTAGGGAGAAGGTTAATTCCCATTTCAATTATATTTTTTGATTTAATAACGTGTCCATGCATTATGCCAACCCAGGGGGAATGATTACTTATTCAACTCTATACTTTGGATAATCTCTCATCAGATCAAATAGAATATTCAAAGTGTCCCTAGGGAAGATAAAATCTAGGAATCCATTACTTATCTCAACAAATAAAGTTCCCCTAGTTCATATGCTTTTCTAGCATCCTTCTATGTTAGTGCTTGTCTGACCATAAAAATGGGCATGGTAGAGGCTATTTAGTACTTCTTTTGAGGTGGTACTCTCCCTTAGGAGGCCTATGATACCTCTTTGGTAATTATCCATAAGGTGGAAAAAACCTCCTCCATAGTTAAATATAGACCATTTAACATGTGTAATGTGAATTATAATATCCTGGTGTCAATTATCAACATAAGGGTAGATAAACATATTAATTCCTAGGATTTTGTAGAACAAAGTGCTTTTATTTAGGGAAGATCTATTCAAGGTGAAATGAGACTTTTTTAGGAAATGGTTGGGGGAATTAATAGGAAGGTTTTGTACTTGAATATTTTTATGCAATTGGACATGGAAAAGGACTATGACCACCTCAAATGGAGTTACAATATTAAGGTTATGAGATCAATGGACTTCTCAGAGTGGGTCATTGATATCTTATTTCAGTGTTATAGATCCACTTGGTTCAATGGTGCTCTGATGGGGAGGCAGTGCAGTTTTCTCAAGCTAGTTAGGGTCTATAGAAAGGTTACCCCCTTTCTCCTAGTTTTTTCATCATTTATCAAGACACTATTAGAAAATATGTGCACTCTAGTATTCAATAAGTAATCATCAAACCCTTCCAATATGGAACTCGGTGTAATGGGATATCTCATCTCTTATTTGAAGATGACATGGTCTTTTTAATTAATGGTTAGTGTCATTCTATCAGGGGTTTAATAGAATATTGGATTAATACTCAAGGGTTAGTGGAAAAATCATTAACAGTGAGAAAATACATGTCTATATTTCCAACGATTTCATCAAAAAATGCAAGAGGAGCATAAAAACCAAGCTTGTAATTGGAAGAAAGGGGTTTCCCATGGAATATATAAGATCTCCTATATCCCTTAGTATATTTTGGATCAATCATATTGAGTGTATGGTTAACAAAATAATTAACTAAATTATAAGTTGGAAAAACTATATTCTCTATTTCAAGGGAAGGATAAATCTTGTGAATAGTGTGTTGACTTCCATTCCAATTCATTTCATTTCTATTATTAATGAAGGACCCAATAAAACCTTGAGAGGGAAGGGTTGAATCAGGGTGTCAAATGTTTCTTTTTAAATTTGTAGATATTGTTCCCATGTTGTTATGAACTTGTTAAATCTCTCAAACAAATGAAAGTAGGGAGATGGCACAACAATTTTACTTGGTTCAACACAAAGGGCTACATCCAAGGTGCATATGCCGAAAGTGTGTCGAGCATACCTAAATACACTATTTATTACTAGTTTGGGGATTAAAATATTTGGTCACAGTCCCTCTGTTCTAGGAACACTTACTTTAAAAAGGTTCAGGGATAGATCACTGCGTCCCTCTGATCACTTCCTTCGACTCCCCCTATCTCACTACCTTAAGATAATTCAAAATCACATTATCAACTTGATGGTTGTTTCAAAAAATTGCATTGATTTCATTGTATCTGTTCATCATGAGACACTTCTTGCATCAAAGTCCAGAAATGATGCACTTGAAAGCACTGAACCACATAACTGGATATTCAAAAGCCTGTCAGAATCTTAACACTATGCTTGTGCTCAATACCGGAACTTGGTGCAATATTTGGGATTTGTCAAGAAAGTTTCCTTTCACATAACCCCTACCTTTTGCACATCCCTTATCTTTTTCACAAATGCTTTGAAGGGTTCACTTGGTCTTTTTATAATAATGGAACACCTTGCATGTAAGATTAACTCTATTCCAATCTTTCATGCACCAATCTTTTACGCGTCAGAACATCCATATTTTTGTTGAAAATTTGTTAAGACATACATGGGGGTATCTTCCTATTTATAGGCCACGATGACCCTGTGTTCAAGTTTCTGACTCATCTTTGTCGGTGCTGCAAGATTCTCCCTGAGTGCTCAAAACCCATTTTGACGTTGCATTGGGCACATAAGTTTCTTCCGTGCAACCTCATCTTTCACGCACATTTAATCCTTCTGTGCAATTTTTTCCTTTGAAATATTTTGACATTATGATCCCAAAATTTTCCTTGCGTGCCACTTTCTAAACACCCTTTAAACTTGCACTCAACTCCCTTTTCCAATCACATATTTCTCCATTTTCCAATTTTCCGGTCCAAAATTTGGCCAACACTGGGAAATGACTCCAATTTAAATACTATTGTCCAATTGAACTGTATGATCCCTTTCCTAGAAAAAATTCTGATCTTCAAAAGAGAATTGAAAACAAAAACAAACCATACTCAATTTACAGCACAGAACAACCATGGTTCCAACAATTAATGTGACCAATTTTTTTTGAGGAGGATTGATTAGGTTCTTTGTACTTTTATTTGGGATTCTCAAGGAGAAGGAATAAGCTACTAGGAGTCTTGGACCAAAATGGTCAGGCTTGTGGAGGATGGGGGAATTAATGGGAGGAATGTGGGGGAGGTAATTTCTTATCTCCAAGGTATGATATCCTAAGAAGTTATTTTAGGGACTTTCATATGATGGAAATTTATCAAGAAAAGATATGGTAATGTCCTGATAGATAACAACTGGAAATCCTCATCCCTGTGGAAATATCTACAAGAACACATCCCTATTCCTCAACATAATTTCAGATGGGTTATAGGGTGTGGGGATCTGAGCTTCTAGGGCTAAAATTTGGCGGGAGAGGTCTTGAGCTTCCCTAGTTTCCCAGCCTTTGTTTTTTATTTCAAGAAGGCCATCTATTATCCCCAATCCATCCGTGCTATTCTCAACCCAACTCCTTGGGATATCTTCAATGTGATTAAAATGGAGGATTCCCAGGAATTTGTTTCTTTACGGGTTTACACATTGGTAAATTTTATGTTAAAGTATATAGGATACTGATAAATTCCCATCATAATACTAATGGATGGGGGAAGACACTTTGGTGCAGTTCGATACCCAGTAAGTTTAACTTCTTGGTTTGGAGAATTCGACACAAGGCTATTTCTACTGAGTTGGTTATGAAATTTAAAGGTGTGCACCTTTCATCTAGTTTCTACAACTACAGATCACATAAGTAAGAGATAAAAAACTATATTTTATTTCAATGTGATAGGGCATAACTCATCTAGATAGTGTTGGAAGATTTTCTATGTTTCAGCCAGAGTTCTAAGAGTATAGAAGCCTTCCTTTGGCATTGGGTTCACTAATCTAATGAAAAAACATGAAGAGAAGGTTCAATATTTTATTTTTTAGTGGGATGCTGGTGTATTTTAGAATCTTGGAATCAGTCCCTTCATCGAAATCCTCTATCCAATCTGGCGATCGTAGTGAGAAAAAAGTGCCTTATTATTGAGTTTTCATGTCTTTATAGATAATACAATGAAGATCCATCCCTTAGATGCTTAATTTCCTAATGAAATGATGTTTCCCCATGATCTCATATGAGGGGTTGAAGGGTTAGATGGTAGCCTTTAACCACCGGTCTGAAATTCAACTTTGACGGATCATGCTTTCAAGGGGGTATGTGCGGTGAAGGGGTTGTTCATTACTCCCCAGGTTTAATGATTATGGTTTTCAGTTCAATTTATGGGGCTGGTTCTTCCCTTTGTATAGAAGCTGAGGTAATTACCCCCAGTCTTGAATTATTCCATAAATATCATATCCCCTTTCTATCATGGAAAGAAACTCTAATGTTATATGGAGCATTGTTAAAGGTACTTCCTCTACTCCTTAGCAAATCTCCTACCTTATACGTTGATGAAAGTCCCTCCTCCATAATGATATAGATTTTCTTTACACTTAGAGATAAGGGAACCACATTGCATATTTTTTGGCTTCTAAGGCTTCCAAATAAGCACATAATATGGTGTTCTCTAGTGTTGGCTCCCTCCCCTTGGTGGGGTTGATATTGTTATTATCAAATTCTCTCAAACTTCATTTTTTCAGACCCCCTTGAACTTGTATACTACCTTCATTTTTAATTAAATAATTTAATTTCATTAATGTATCCCTACTATCCCATTTATGCACACTATTTATGCAATGCCCCGTATATTTTAAAGAGAAAACTATGTTCGATAGCGTATATGATATGAAACATCGAACAAAAAAAACAATGATTATTTAAATATGACTATTTTAACCATTCTATTAAATTTATAGATACGAGTAATATTATCTAAGTTATGAAATATATAAATTTTTTCTAAATATATTGATGAATTCTTAGTAAATAATCAATCGATTTTTGGTAGTGCTGTTTTGTTCTTCCAAACTTATTTTATTCAAAAATGTTTTTTATTCTATTCTATGAGAAAAATATTATAAATATTTTAGAGAACATTTAGAAAGTTTATTTGATAAAACATAATCCACTTTTTTTATGATCATATCAAAATTAACATTGGGTGAAATTTTTAGAATTTTCAAAAAATATATATTTTTCAGTGAATAGTTAAAAATAATGTTTTAATTAAAATCCTTATTTATTTTGATAAATTGAATAATATAAAATATACAATAATATATTAATTTGATTAAAAGGTAAAATAGGAATTATTTAGTTGTATTTAATTATATTATTTACATTTGAGTCTTCTTTATATCATATTTTATTATAAATTTATTTTTAGGATTAAAAGCGCATTTTTATGAAAACTATTTTAAAATGAATAATGTTTCAAAATTATAATTAAATAAAATAACCACTAATGAGAAATGATATAAATTTATAGTTTAGATTATAGATATATCTTTATTAATTTATATTCATATAATGAATTATAGAGTTAAAGTAAAATAATCTTTTCCTTAAGAAATTTTATTTTCCAGAAAACCACTTACCATTATGCTTGAAGTTTTTATATAATATTAAATTATTCCACCCCTATTAATTTATTTTTGATAAAATAAATTCCATATTTTTAATCATCATAATTAATATTAGATAATAATTTTAACTTAATCATATTGTGCAATTAAATTGTAAATGTAGTAAATATTAATTACCAAGGTAAAAGAAAAATAGGTTAATTAAGGGAAAAAATAATTTATCAATGACTAGAAAAAAATTACTCCGGATAGTGTTAATATTTATATTTAATTTTCATTAAAATTACTATTTTATTTATTTGTTATTGTTTTTGATTTATAAATGATGATCAATCAGTTTGATAAAAATTATATCTTGATATAACAAAACACAAATTGTATTTTTGGGTAATATTCAAATTAAATTAAGGAATTTGTATTGATTAATTAATTTAATTATTAAATACATATTATTTTATTAAAATATTATTATTCAATAATTTTCATTAAATATAAATGGTCATATAATTTTTATGAAGTCAAATGTAATTTTTATAAGGGTTCAAAAATTGTTATTGTCAAAAAACCTACCATTTCTCAATAAATGTAGAATATTATTTTAAACATTGAAAATAAAAAAATTTATAATATTATTTTGATAAAATGAATATTATTTTTGGAATTAGAATTCCAAAATTTTCCAATGGTGAATTTCTCACAATTTTCATAGATAGTAAAATTTTCAGGTAAAAATTAAGTACTATATAAATATAATTTGTGTATTATGAAATCATAATGACCCAAAAGAGATGTAATAAATACTATAAAAATAATATAAGAAAAAATATATTTTTTAAATTTAAAATAATTTGATTTTATGTTTATTTTATTAATTTTATAAATCCATTATGAATCCTCCAAAACCATTAATTTATTTTCAGGTTTTGAAATACTTTCTTTAAGATTGTGCATCACTTCCACATAATACAAGTTATTATTTTATTAAGTTAGTCCCATGGAATTATAAAATAATTAAAAATACTCATGTTTGGTAGAAAAAATGGCCAAAACCATGGTAAGGTTTGTGATTTTGGTTATTTGATTTTATAGAGTCCAAAACCTAAATTGGAGAAATAATAGTGAAATCCCCAATAATTTCCAATATAAACCCACCAAATATCCCAATTATCTTTACTAAAAATTCTTAGAACACATCCTCACTCATCCGTCTTATCTCTAGAGTCCTCCCAAGGAGGCCCCAATTTCTCAATAATCCCCTCCCAAGCATTTGGAGTCACACACTCAAGTAGGTGACCTTCCTCTCATCCTATCTATTTGGGAACCTTCATTGAAATTAGTATTTTTAATTTCAATTGGTTATATTGTAATTACTTTATAAACATTAAATTTATATCCAATTAATGTTATTTCAATTATATAACATGTATCCTCTCTCATTTTAACCCTTACATAAGCTGTTACCATGCTGACATTTTGTAAGGGATCTTCTACTCTCTTTTTTATTCAACAACCTCTTTTAGGTTATGCTTCTTAATTTCATTTTGTTCGTGTTAGGATATATTATACCATATCCAAAATAATGTCAATTTGGTTTCTAAATTATAATACACACCTTTCACTCTCTTTAATCCCTCCAATAAACCTTTATGTACACTCGTTACCATGCCAAAATTAAGTAAGGGATCCTAACCTCCTCTTCTTTATTCAAGTTTTTTATTATATTATGAGTTTTATTTCCAATTAATAATGTTGGGATATTTCTGTACATGTCCCGATTAATGTATATTTTATTTCCAAATGATTATAGACCCCCTTTCTCTCATAAACCCATTTTATGAATTTTTTAAGCGATGCTATTTTGTTGCTGAAATTTCACAATGATTTCCCAGGCTAAAAAAATTGTGTAGTGAATACCATACCTATTTCCAATTAGTGGTGTTCAACTATATACAATTATACTTATTTTAATTGGGGATTAAATATATGTATTCCACAATCCTTAATATTGGAAAAAAATATGAGGAAAAATGAATCCATGTTTTATGATCTATATGGAACACTTAATCATGAGAATGAAATAAAAGTGATGGGTGACACCAGAATTATATAGCGCTCTAATGCATTGGGTAATGTTTATTCTCATTAGACATCATGAAAGGATAGGTATTAAATATTATTATTTTATGGGAATTTTCTATCATGATGTCTTGGAATTTAGCATTGACCAAAGTTTATGATGAAATCTTTTAATTTGATTCCATATTTTCCATGTAGCCTTTTTGTTATCATGCTATATCATGCCTCATTATTCAGGTTTATGATTCTAACTTCTTTTATTCCCCATTTATATTCCTATTATTTAAAATTTATTATTCTATTATTATATGTTTATTCTCTTACTGAGATTTATAACTCACCCCTTTCTTATGTATGTCCATAGGTTATCCCGTATAGTTTTGAAAGCCATGTAATTTTAGAAGCATGTTAAGGATTTTTTGAACAATGTTGTTGTATCCCATGTTCAATATGTTTGGTAATGTACCTAATTCTAAATGACACTTTAATTTTTTATATTCTAATTTTTATTAAGTGTAACCTTATGTAATAAATCATAAAATAATGTTTAAAAAAGAAATAGGTTGTTATAAGTGCGTAACACCAAATTTCATCCTATCACTCAACCATAAGCTCTGATACCACTCTATCATGAACCCCTCCCTCCAAAGGTAACCATCCTAGGACAATGATGAATAAATAGAGATAATTATTCCTAAATCCCTCCTCTAATAGTCCATGGTTTGGGGACTAGCACTAATTGTATATCAATCACACACATATGTTGAATTACACTCTATATAGTTCAAGGAGTAAGAGATAAGATAAGAAAATAACAAAAAAACCCTGAATAAATAAAAATAAGAGAAATACTAGTACAAGTGATTTCATACATAAACTGATACAAATAAAATAAAACTGTATATTCAAAAATAAACCCTAGGTAGTAACCAAGAAATCCAAGAACCCATGATAGATTCTCAAAAACACCTCTATGCTAGGAATGTCTAGCCTGGTCACAAACCTGTCCCCAGTAACCTAAAAAATAGTTTATATATATGTAGAGTGATCATAATATACATACTCAGTAAGACCCTCTTAGAAACCTCTTGTGAAAAATGTGAAATAAGCCTAATATATCCCAGTAAAAAAATTAAATGAAACTAACTCATCACATAAATTTGAAATACTAGTTTCCCATACTCACCAAGATTCATTATCCAAGTAACTCTTATAAATAAACCATACTATATAAAAAGAATATATGTAAAGAGGGTACCTAGCTTCAACTAATCTACAAGATTTTTGTTCTGACACCCCAATAGAAGACATCCGATTCTTATCTCTCATATAAGAAAGTCATACCTTATGTGAGTCGAGCCTCGACCCTACCAAACTTAGACCCACACAAGGCCCGACATCTCATATTGGCATCATTACACATATCCATATCATCATCATCATCATCATCCCATCCACAACCACATTTATTCATGGAAGACACTACAACCTGTGTATGCACATTGTACCTCAAGATACTATATCCCATGTATGGACATCCATGGAAATCCAGTTTCACCACATCCAAATACAGTATATTATATATCTCAAGCTGCTACAAACTACACATAATTGTATAGTAAACCATGAGCAATAATAGTCATGTAGGTATTCACCCTATACCATAATGAATTGTATATTGGGATACACCTACTCATCTATATGTAGAGGTGAAGTGAGGGAGAGGGAGAAGTCAGCCATCCATTCCCTTTCCATCTTAGATGTTTGAGAAAACAACCTCCCCATAGAACATTTGGGTGTCAGTTTCCGTACTGATGTAGATGGGGTAATGTATAAAATCAGATGTTATATAGAAATATCACACAAAACCACACCAAGGGTTTCTACCTAACCTTATACTTATCTACTATTATGATCATACCAGACCCATGACTACGACTACTAAGGTTTAGGTATAATATAAGAATACAATCATCAATTTCAATATTAATTAAATCATTACCCACTAATTAATATTATTACTCCATATTCAATTTCTAAGATTAATATTTTAATATTTTATAAAAGTGATTACATAACTATTACTCATTGATATATTCTCAAGTATTTCATCATCATATATTTTGGAATATCAATTAGAAAGATCCTATTTGAACTCACGATGACCTCCCCAGTGAAAATCCCACACCATTGCACAAAAAATCTATTTGACCCACCATCACTGACATCAGTTATCAAATTATCCTCTAAAACTGTACCCATAATATAATCAATAATTCTAACATTATAACCTAGGATCCCATCCTATAAATCCTCAATAACCATCACCACAACCCGATCCTCTAACCCATTTCTCATCATGGGTTCCTAACCACTAAAAATTGATCAAAAAGAATAATAATAAATAACAGGGGTCTAAATCTAAAGAGCATACATATATTTCATTTGTATAATTGTTCACAAAATTAAAAGGAACTAAAGACATTGAATCAATTAAATTATGTATCCTACACATAATAACAATCTCTTTCATCCATAAATAATTAATATCATATTTAAATAAATATAATATGAGCATAAATAAATCCACTCATGGCTCATCTATTTAATTATAACATTCCATGCCTTTAGATTGTTCATAATTTTAGTCATATTAATATGAAAAACAAAAAAAAAACAAAATAAAAACAAAAAATATATCACACTAATAGTATATAAAATGAGGACACATAAATAACATCAAGAAACACATATGACTAAAACCCCCCCTAATTTCCAATTTACTTATCCACAATTATTTAATTATTTCTTTTCTAAATATATTAATAAGTTCAATACTACTGCATGAAATTATTATTTTTCTCTTTTATGAATAATCCCTTGATTTAATACTAATTTATTTCACTATATACATATTATTTTCTTGGTTATTATTTAAATATCATCAAAAAATTTGATTTTTAGGTTCTTTAGAAAAACATATTTATCAACTTCATGTGAACACAAAATAATGAAAATAGTAGGACTCATTCACAGTGTGCTTTACTTTCTAAAATAGAAGAAAAGTACCATATGTGATATAAAATTATTTAAATTGTTTAATTAATTATAATAATATTTTATAAATATTACAAACATAAAATGTTATCTCTTTTTATTCCTACACACTTTCAAATTCATCATATAATCATATTTCATATAAAATAACCATATTATTATATTTTTATGGTTAATAAAACCCATTTAAACAAAGGAATATAAATAGTGATATTATCACACTACATATAAAGAATATAGAATTAACATATACCTTAACATGGATAGAAGTTCAATTTTATACGAGAAATAATGAATAAACAAGAAACAACCACCACTGAAGGCAAAACCATAAAAAAGTAGACCTCACTAAAAACTAATAAGGAAATCACACCATAAAGACTAACTCAATTCGTTTCCAAAAATAAAGGTAAAACTCCACCAATATTGGATTATATAAGGAAGAATAATAAAAAAAATGAGAGGGTAAAGAGAGTACCTTGATCATTAAAACTTAGATCCGAACAAAAAAAGGGGTTAGAATCTCAAGAAGATGTAGATGGAGGGTGAAAAGGTACATAAAGGTAAGGTAGGGTTAATAGGAGAGAGATAATACCAACCAAAGTTTCTTGGTACTTCCCTTTATATTGGAATACCATAATATTCCACCATATAATGTTGAACTCCCACTATTCCTGCGGTATTGTTGGTCAAGGTGAGATCCATTTTTCAAGGTTTTTGAACCTAATGAATTGAATGCCTTTGAAATTTCCATCAAAACATTATTGAATTCCACCATAGCCTCCACAATGACGTGGTTTCTAAAACTAAACTTGTTTACCCTCACCATTCCCATCACTACTGTGTACAAACCTTACACCATATGTTATTGACAATGGAACTCATCAATCGGCACGCCCAACATCCTTCCTCAAAATTTCCTTCCAAGAAATTCACTTTATACTCATGTTTCAAAAGAGAAACATCAAGGGAAAACCCTGACCATGGTCAGAACAACCATTTATCAATACATGGTGTAATCCATCAAAAAAAATCCATTACTACGGTCATACTCTAAACCAATAAGGCTAATATGTCTGATCCTTTGATCAATAATATTGGGAAACTTCAACACAACTATCACTATGCCCACTAACATGGTTTGATGACTCTTATAAAGGTATAAACCATTATATATCCTTAAAACTCCCTAAAAATCCCTCATTATAACTCCAAGTCTTGAAAAAATTATAATATAAGAACATTAGGAATCTGAGACCTTACAAAGATAATATTGAAACTCTTGATGTTTCTGAGAACACTTTTACTATGACAAAAAACTGTAATCTATTATTAGTTATTCTCAAAATATTTCAAAATTAATAGATAATATGAAGAATAAAAGACAATGATGAGCATATTTTATAATATATATAGAATAACTAAAATCCTTATGAATGAGATCATAGAGAAAGAAAAATATATATGAGCGACATGGAGGAATGAATTTAGTGTTAACTATATTTAAAATTAATGAATAAAATAGAGAAAGAATTTTTATATTATCTATATAAATTATATGAATTCCTTCTAAATTTATATATAGACTAACTTATCTCAAGAATAGAGGACTTTGGGATAGATTTATATAATCATACAAGAAAGAAGTATGGACTTACACTTAATGCATTGATTATATACAAGGTTTAGTAATAAAAGGTTTTTAGACCTGACAACCTATATCATGAAAGTGAAATGGATAGTGCACTTTATTAATAGAGAATATCTATATATTCATCTAGGAACCATATAAATTCTTTTGATGATTTACCTATCATGGATTCTCCAAAACATAGGGTTTCTTTAAAATTTTCACCTAATTCATTTCTACTTAAAAAATATCTATTCTGTAGAAGTTATGTACACTTCAGAAAAAATCAAACAAGGATCCTGAATTATTATTGAAATTGATAAAATAGTAATATGGATCTTATAAACAACTTAATGTATTAGAGATTCATTATAAAAAATAAGCTCCGTATATAATAAACATAATATTTTTTCCCTAGCTAGTATACCCTTTGGGGTGGAATAAAACCCATAGAAACCAAATTTTAAATCCACTTGATTACTATTTTATACTTTCAAATTAATTAATTTTTTAGAAATTTTATTTGGCTCTAATTTTTAGTTCTCATTTTTAAGAACATATTACTACCATATTCATATTTTATTTAACATTATATTCTAAAACATTTTTTTATCATGGTATATTGACTATGTTATACTCCATTATTAACTTTTTTTAATATAAAAATTAGGTAGAATATATAATTCAGGTGAAACATATTTTTTTCTAAGGATTTATTTTCATTTTATTATTTTAGATAGTTTCTTATTATATAAAATTTTATGTTATAATTTTATGGGTTAGGTGATCATAAAAAATGGGAAGATTATTGGACAGGTGTAGTTTGCTAATATACTCTTATATATTCAATGTTATGATGCCTAAACGAGCCCTTTTTATTCTAATAATGAATCCAATTTAAGTGAATTTAACCTAATGTATTTATATATTAAAATTGTTTCTCAATATATTTATGTGGTTATATATTTTAGAAGATTTTTTTTGAGTATTGTATATTGTGTTTAGAAAATTATTGCTTACATATTCAGTGGAAACTCAATGAAATTATTTTATTATGAAAAAATTTCAATGTATAAAAATTTATGTATATAGTAGAAGTCGGACAATATCCTTATGTATTGAATATTTTGAAAAGGATAAATCCTACAAATGTGGATATTTTTATAAGAGATTCATTAATATTTATAATTTTATTTTTGTATTATAATTTGAAAAAGTATGGGATATTATGCGTAGACAAGAAACTTATGTATTCAGTTGAAGTCATAGAAAAGCCTTACATTTAAGTTTTTTTTATAAGTGTAAAAACTTATGTATTATTCTAAGATATTACACATTAAAGTAAATATCTTATTCTTTTAAGGTAATATCTTAAATATTAAATATAATATATTACTTATTAATATATATTATTATTCTTATGTTTTAATGAAAGGATCTCTTGGATATGAAATAGTTTTTAATGAAAATTTTATGTATGAAATAAAAATTAAAACAACATATATTTTCATAGAGACTCAATGATTTCTATTTTTTTAAAATATTGGTCAACTCTAAAATATTTCATTTAAAAGGAACAATTTTAATAATATTGACTGTGTTTATTTTTTGATTTTGTTTCTGGAAAAAGGTATTCAATCTCTACGTGAATTACTTTTTTAATGAAAAAATCATGGAGTGAATGGTTGAATTAAAATTATTGATATTATATATTTTATCTTTTTTTTGAGTGATAAAATATATAATATATCCAAGAAAATTCAACAAAAGATATACATGAACATCGACATTACTATTACTATAACATTTCTTATTCCATTTCTGAAAATATTACAACTCTAGAATAGTTGTGGAGTTGAAAAAAATAAGACAAAGGTGATAGGTCTAGTATTTATAAGAATTCATGAATAAATGTACTATTGATGAAGAAATTTTTTTTGAGATACAATTTAGATATATACATAATCTCTAGAGAGGATTTAATCACATGTTAGTTTCTATTGGAAACTTTATTCTATCTACTACAATCCAAATTCTATAAAATTTAATTTTTGGATTTAAGTGACCACTAATTTTAATAAATTTATAAATAATTTTGAGGATAGGTCTTGAGTGAAAGATCCTAGTTAGTTGTATTATAACCTATATACATAAAGTTCTAGCTTCTTTCACTTAGCAGTGAGAACCCTAAGAAAATGATTTGAAACAAAATACCCATAACTACATTGGGTATTGGTTTAGTAGACTAGAGGATATAATTTGAGTCACTTAACAACTATGAAAATATATTCAATCTCACTCTTTTATTTATTAAGGTCTCAGTTCCAAACAGGTGCTATTATTTTGATGAAAGTTTGAATTATGAAACTAGTGGATGGGTCATTTTTTAAACTAGGAATTGAAATAAATTTCTAATGGTTAGAACACTTTAAAAGGCCTAATTTGGAATTGGAATGATACTATAGTTGGTTTAAAGATTTTAGGAGTGTCCTAGGGGTTCACGTCTTGGAGTTTGGGTTTTTGTAATTTTAGACTATGGTGCACAATTAGTGAATAATTAGTTCTAACCATACCCCTAACCATAATGCCTAAAATAGATAGGCACAAAACTTTTACAACCATGCCAAAGGTCCCTGGGAACCATATGAGTGTCTAAATATTTTCTGAGGCATATCACATAGTAGGTGCATGGTCTATAAAACCATTCACCATGACCATATGATATATAGAGTTTCAAATAGAGGATATTGCATAGTATTTACCTGATTTGGCTAACTATGAACCACTTAAAAACTTGGAGATGAATAATGTTCCATTATAGTTGAAAAACGAGTTAATCCCCATTTCTATCCCATTTCACCTAGAATCCCCCTTCATGCATTCCCTATTCCCCTCTTCTCTCTTCCATAGTGGTTCTCCCCCAATTCTTCATCATTTATTTTTCTATATGAGTATATCAAAGGCTCGAGGTGATTCTAATCCTCCACTTTACTATTTTCTTATTTTATTTTTCATTCCATTAATATTGCATAATTTATGTGGGTTTTCCCCTATTTCCATGGTGTTTGTACAGTTCTTGGATTTCTCACATTCGATCATGAACCGAGGGATGATACCAGACATTTAGAGTCCTATGAGAAAAATGTAAGTGGTTAATATAATTTAACCCATAGCCTAGCATACTTTTTGGGTTCGTGTGTGGTGAGGTCATGCTAGATTCACCATGATTTAATCCTTTTTAAATTAAAATGTTGTATTTTAATTTCTATATTTTAAATACTATATTTAGTTTTTCTTATATCTTTAGACATTTTTAGTTTCAATAGGAATTATTAGAAGGTTTAAATAACTTTGATAATACTTAATGTGTTAAAATGAATAATTTATGACTGATAACTTAAGAGAAAACATCACTCTAATTGATGGTTTTGAAGTGGAATTTCTTGAGCATAAATAATTGTGAATGGGTGTGACCCTTAAAATTAAGCATACAAAATGTGATAGGAAAAGTAATAAAACCTATATGAGATGGGGATTTATATTACATGATGTATTGAGTTTTAATAATTGTAATTAGTGTGTTTTTTGGGAAAGTAAAATGTTAAACTCCTTAAATAAAGTTAATTGGACCACTTTTTTATAAAGCATAATGAGATTTATAATTGGGTCTCATGTTTTATAAAATGGAAAACTGTTGTAGAAATTATAAATTATGATTTTTTATTTAAAATTTTAATGTAATCTAAGATGTGTAAGGATTATTATGGTTAGTGATGGTCCTGGGAATTTAGAGAATAAATAATTTGGGTGGTTAATTGATAAAATGTTAAATGATTCATAATGATTTGGAATGTTGGGATGAGCTATTTGGATTCCATATAACATATGTTATTTGTGAATGCAAGGTTGACTACATGGGTTCCATATTCCACACAAAATATGGTAATTCCAGAATGAGAATCTAAATTCCATGCACTCAATGATGAAATAAAAAGTCTAGGTGGATTTCCTAGACCCATATGATACATTATTACTAGGTAATTCCATGTTGAGCACTTATATTACATTGGAATTATAAGATGAAAACCTAGATTTTATGTGGTAACTGTTAATTGTAAATACTAGGAATACTATGATGAGTACTCAAATTCCATTGGAATTCCATGATGAGAGTAAAGATTTTGTGTGATGATTGATAATGGGAAATACTTGGGAATATTAAGATGAGTTCTCAAATTCCATTGGAATTCTAGGAAAACCATCTGGATTCCATGTGATGACTGATGATGAAAATTACTGGGGAATATTAAGATGAGTGCTCAGATTCCATCTGAAACTTGGAATAATGGGGAATGACAAGATGAACTCTGGGATTCCTTATAGATATTTATAGTTGAAATGGTCATTTAGACATGCTCAGAGGTACACCAAACATGAATTATTTAGGTATGGTAAATCATAGTAAAATAACTAAATATTTAAAATGGTATAACCAACCTTAGGTGTCATAAAAAATATAGGGAAAAAATAGTTATTCTTTCTTTTCATGAAAAATATTTTTAATTATTTAAATTATTTATCTATATCACTTTCAAATTAACTTTATTATTAGACTAGTTATTTTAGGTATGTTGTTGGTGTTGGCCTACTAAGTTGTAATCACACCCTAATCAGGACGCTATTGTACTTGGGTACTAGATAAGAAACTGTTATCTGATCATATGTATAGGTTGGGGAGAAATAATATTGTTGATGCCTGTCATTTTTGGCTTCCATGGTTAGAGTTGGACAATGGGACTTGGAAGGACTTGGGACAATTCAAGGAGAGGCTATTGGATTCATTTCTCTTTTATTCATTTTATATTTCTTATGTATGATCCACCAACTTGGGATCCGGTATGTATGACACATTCATTTATTACTGAATCACATGTTGTATTTATTTATTGATGCTTTACCTGATTATTAATTTATATACGATTGCTACCTATTTAATTTCATTTCTTATATTATTATACATTGATACGAGGTCATAGTCTCCCTATGACAACATCTCAATCCCACACTACTAGTCAATAACCATTGGCATATAAGGAGGTGTTCTTGAGGCCTTATGGAAAATTAGTCCTATTATTATACAAAGAGTGATCTAGGATAGGATAAGACATAGTGGTATCAGAGTGTTATTTTTTCCTTTTTTCTTACTATTTTTGAATGGTAGAAAATAGAGTTGTAATGTGTCATATATATGAAATGAACATGTTCCTAGATACCTGCATCCCCACATGTGATAGAAAAATCGAGTTTCCTTGGCTGGATACTTTTCTCTTACTTTGTACTTTTATAGTTGACTAATTTCCACATTGAGTGGATCACATGGGTGTGGTGTTTTTTATTTATGGGATTCTATCTCTTTCCATGATATGGAAAGATATGGTGTGTGTTCACGCATCATATTAGGAACATATTATTGATATATCATTCACATATTTTTTGTGATTAATAGTTGACTAGGATTAATATATGATTGTGTTTATTTAATGACTTGGAATTATTTATTCTAGTCATTTATATATGCCTATGATTTTTAATATTTTATAATGGTTGATATTTAAATATCCCATAACCATTTATATGGTTTACATATAACTATATGGTGGAATTTTACTTGACCAAACATCTGGTGACATATGGTAGAAAAGAAGCTATCAATGTGTTATAAGGATATGGATTTGGTTAAATAAAGTGTTATAAAGTTACTTATAATTTGTTTTCCTAACTTATGTATTTACCTCTATCTAGAGAAAAACATGAAATGTAAAAACTCTTTAAATCATGATAATTTTGAAAAATATTGAGTAATGAAATGTTTTAAAATGTGAATCCTTGGGTTTTTAATTATGAAGCTTTTAAATAAAGTGTAATGGGAAATGATGAGACCCTTTAGGGGATTTAGTAATGTTTTATCATTATGTATGTGTCTTGACCCTATGTATGAGAGATTTGGGTTATGATATTGCTATATTTTTGAGACCCTCAGTTCAGGGTTGTGAGAACTTTATGGAGTTGGTTTGTGACATTGATGTTGAAATATTTTGCCTTATTTTTTCATTTCTTGGGTACCTCAGGGGTTGATACTCTTGTGAGTTGAGTTATACACTATAGTGGGTGCCTTGTCTTTTAGTTATGGTGTTCTTGGGATTGTGTCTTTGGGTATGTTACCTAGTTTGTATGGTTGACGTTGGCATGTTATACACTATGTGTTTTGGAGCATGGTTAGATGCTTTAGTGCATGGAATTGTTGCATGGAATGTGTTATCAGGGTTTTTTAGGGCATGGTTACACATTGTTTTCATTATTAGGAAAGCACCTTGACTTATTTTGTTTTATTTTAAGTTAAATATATAGGGGTGGGATCATTTGTCTATTTCACCCTATAGTTGTAGTATTTTTTTTGATGTGGTAATCTTTATTGACCCCGGTTGGATGGGTATAAGGGTGGTAGATCATGGGTGAATGCTTCTAATCTTTGAACAACTCCTAGGTTGATGGGTGGTCATGTGGTTATATGTGATTTAAGAGGAATTTCAGGGTTTTTTGGTGTATGAATTAGGCATTCATCCAACTCAACGAGTATGATGATCTAGGAGACACAATAAGATTCTTGAGATGATGTTTAAGCGAAGACCCATTAATGCATAACTCACAATGTTTTGATTCGGGTTCAAAGAATGTTCTCAAAGAAGAAAACAACCATAGAGTTTTATGATATCATGGTGGAATACATGTGTTGGAGGTGCATGATACTATTTCAATTATGTAATTTTGTGGTTCATGAATAAGTTCATGTTGATTTTTGGTGAAATCAAGGTGATACATGAGGTTTATGTGTGGGGATGTTGAGCCTTGGATGATAAGACAAACCATCAAAATTATAAGGTAGATCATTCAAGTCTTAGAGAATATTGATCTATGATATGGGGGTAATACGTCCATGAAAATTAACTCATAACTACTTGGAAGAGATTCATGGGTTGTGGAAAGTCTTAGTTGACGAGTCCCTCTCTGTGTGAGGTGACTAGGAGTTGATGAGACACTTGTAACAAGAGGGACTTGAAAACCTTGGATCAATTTAAGATGTCCTTGTAGTTAGAGGTGACAAAATTTTTGAATCATAGTTTGGTAGCACAGATGTTGGTCTTGATCAAGACGAAGGTGTTAAGGGTAATGGATTTGTTAAGTGTATATTGGGAAGAGAAGAATATTTTTTAAGTTGTAGCTAGTTGAGCTACACTATAAGAGTTGTGTAAGTAAAGTCTGGTAATGTGAAGTGAACTACTAAATACTAGAGAGTGAGGCCATTATTATAGACCAAATTGTGGCGATGATATGGGTTCCATTCTCAAAATCTAATTATGGGTGGTGGATGGTGTTTCATTTTATCACTTGGGTGGGAGAAGGATCAACATATCTAATTTTTGAGTTTGATGATGAATGGAATGTGGGCCATGGTGGTTGGTAGTTGTTTGAGTGAAACAATGATGATAAAAATACTATGGTGCAGAGTGATGTGTTTTTCATGGTCACATTACCCTCATTCATAAAGGGTCACAAGAATATGAAGCTAAACATGGGATGTTATTGATGGAATCATAATACTGGTGTAGATCAAGTGAGTTTAGTACTTGGATTACGTAGGTAAGAAAAACTGGAAATCAGGTGTGGTGGTGAATCAAGAATGAGCATTGGATTTGGGATCTATAGGAGTGTAAGAGACCCTATTTTTCTTAGATCTAGGGTCTATTGGTATGTATGGAAGGTCACAATGAAATTTTTGATGGTTGAGAGTTTTAAATTGGAATATCACCTAAATTTGGATGTGGACTATAGAAAGAGTGTTTAGGGGATCATAGGACACCTCTCGGCATGAGCACATCATAATTTGGTAAGCTGGTAATGTAGTTACCGTTAGAGTTTATTTTTTTTCAAGTGGAGTCAGTTGAGGATGGTTCAAATAAAATTCACATATAAAATTGGGTGCTATGTGTAAAAGACCACACCTAATGGGTCATTTTGGAAATAGTCAGTGTGTTTAAAGAACTACACTAGGATTTCAATGAAAGTTTAGTATATTCATAGATTTTTCATGTAAGATTATTATGCATCCATTCTAGTTGGAATATATTAAAGAGGATAGGTTTTAGAATAGAATTTACATTTTTGTTTATGAAAAGGGGTGGTAGGTTAGAAACCTCCTTGGGTGTGCTATTTGAATGTGGGTCCAATGTTTTAATAGAAAATTCTAACAGAGGAGACACTAATAATTAGAACTTGATTTTTGTAAGATTGAGCTTATAGTGGGGAAAAAAAATTCTCTTATTAGGTGTTTATATTAAGAAATATTTAGTGTTACAGGATATATGGGCTCATGAAAGTGCTATCTTTGTGTTCTAGTTTTGACAGTGGGTGTTGGATTGGGATTTTTGTGGGTTGAGTGCCTTGATTTGGATGTATTTCCTTGGATGTGTTTTAGGAATTTAAAATTGAATAAGGACATTTTTATATAAATTAGTGATTGAAATAAGTTAGGAGGAACATTTGGATGACCACCAAGACTTATTGGTGATGAAAATTGTTATGATGGGGAGTTTTTAAGGCCTTGGTTTCATACAAGTGCATGGTTTTCAATGAGAATTTTAATTTTCAAATTGGTGGATGGGCCAGTTTCTAATATAGGATTCAGAATGGAATCATGATGGATAGAACCCCTTAAAAGACCAAATTTGTCATTGTAATGATGTAATTGAGGGGGTCTAGAGGTTTTGGAAGTTTCTTAGGGGTTTATGTATCAAAAATCAGGTTTTTTGGAATTTTATCCTTGGGGGAATGGTTAGTGGATGATTAGTGCTAACTGTTCACCCCAAAAATGCATCCTAAAAAACATAGGTGGGCAATTTATAAAACTATGTGAAACGTATTTGGGAACTTTGACAGTGTATGAGGAGTTTCTGAGTGATGTCACATGGTCTTTAAAACCATACACCATTAATATTTGATATGTAGTGTTTTAGATAGTCGGGATCAGATGGTTAACACATGGGTTTTCCAACTATGTTATAAAAATTATGGTCCCTTTAAAAGTGGAAAATGTCCATTTTTCCATTATGGGTTTAAAAAGGGTTAACCCCCTTTTCTCTCACATTTCCCCAAAAATACCCCACCATACACACCCTCTTCCCCTAATATCTCTTCCATGATGGCCCCCCCATTTATCAGTTGTTTATTCTTCTTTATGAAGTGATTAAAGGTCAAGGGTGTTTCTAACACTCATATTCCATCATGCATTCTTTGTTTTTATTATCTATCTATCTTGTATCTTTTATGTGGGTTATTACTTATTTTTAGGGATTTTTTTTTCTGGTTCTTCAATTTATCTCATCTAAGATTGACCCAAGAGATGATACTATATGTGTAGACTCCTATAAGGAAAAGGTAGGTGGTACCTCTAATCTAACCCATCGTCTAGAAAATTTTATAGGTGTTTTTGTGATGCATTCAAGCCATATATTCGATGATTTGACCAATTTTAAATTAAAATGCTTCAGTCAAGTTTTCCTAGTTTAGATAACCTATTTAATTTAACAAATAATTTATAGATTTTTTAGTTTCAAGAGAAATGTTTAGCGATGGGAATTAACTTTAATATGTCTTAATGTTTTAAAATGATTAATTCATGTTTAAAAATTTAAGTGAAAAAATGGATTGAATTGATGGTGGTGAAATGGAATTACAATACCATTAGTAACTGGGAATGGGTGTGAACCTAAAACATAATTAGTCCAAAATTATGGGAAAATTAAAAAAACCTATATGAGAGGGGAATTGAGATTACCTAATGTATTGGGGTTTAATAATGATAATTTGTGTGCTTTTTTCAAAGTATAATGGTAAAACCATTGACTAAATAAAAAGTTACCCCTTTTATTTATTAAGACTATTAGTATTTATTGTTCAGACTCATGTTTTATAAAATGGATTGGTTATATATAAATGATTAATTATGTTTTTATTCTTTGGAATTTGATATGGAATATAGTACTTGTAATGATGATTATGGTCAGTGGTAGCCATGGGACTTTGGATAATTATTGATTTGGGTGGTTAATTTATCAAATGTTAAATGATTCCTAATTCTTAGGAATAATGGGATATTATCCTTTGATTCCATATGAATTGTGTTCTTTGGGAATGTCAATATGAGTTTTCAGACACCATATGATACTTGGTACATGTGAAATCTAAGATGAGTACATGGATTCCATGTAATCAAATATGAATTATGAAGTCCTAGAGGAGTTCTTTGACCCATATGAAACTTGATTACTAGGTAATGCTAAAATAAGAACTTAGATTCAATTGTAATGTCAAATTAGAGCTTGGATTCCTTGTGATGACTGATATTGGGAAATAATGGGAATACAGGGTTGAGTGCTCATATTCCACTGGAATTCTAGGATGAATTTTTGGATTATATGTAATGGATGGTGATGAGAAATTATGGGATGATCACTTAGATTATATTGGAATTATAGGATGAGTGTTTGGATTATGTGTGATGACTGATGATGGAAATGATATAGGAATTCTAGGATGGAAACTTAGATTCCATATGACACTTAAGATACTATGGAATTCCAGGATGCAATCCTGGATTCCATGTGGATATTTATGGTTGGCACAGTCATTGAGTTGTTCTCAGATACTACTTGAAATTTTCTAAAGTAGGTATGGTTGATCATTTTCATAGAAATAAATATCAAAAATAGTGTAACCAACTCTGGATGTAATTTTGAAACTAGGGGACCGACAATTCTTGTTTATTTTTTGGAAAAATATTTTAATTATTTTAATTGTTTATTTATAGAACATTCACATGAAATTGATTATCAGACTGGTAAATTTAGGGACACATTTGGTGGTTTCCTACTGAGTTATACTCACATTATTATTGGGATACCATAAAACTTGGGTTCCCGATAAGAAACTACTACTTAATCACATGTCCAAGATTAGGTTAAGGCCTGATGTTTATGCTCCTCATTATTGGATTCTTGGGTCGAAGTTGGATGATGGTATTAGGAAGGAATCAAGACATATAATGGAGATGTTGTTTGTCTCAATTTACTTTTATTAGTTTTATAATTCTTGTGTATAATACACCCATAGGGGATCTAGTAAGTATGAAACAATCATTTATCATTACATATAATGTTGTATTTATTTATCATCACTTTCCATGACTGTGTTTGTTTATCCATTTTTTGTCTATTTCAATTTATTTATTATCTTATTATACTAAAATATGGTGGAATTATCTCCAAAAAATAACCTATAAGTGTCTCACCACTAGATGGAGGCCTCTTCTATATGGGGATGCATTCTTGAGGTCTTGGGGAGAACTGGTTTAATTACTGTTCATAGATTGAGCTGACCTAGTATGTAATAATTTTCCTTTATTTATATTTAATATGTAATTAAAAGATAAAGAATGTATTAAATAATTTTTAAGTGGGACGTTTAAATAGTTTAAATTTGAAAATTTGAAATTCAATAAATCAATTTAACCATGCTAGAGTCATTAAAAAAACTTGTATAAGACTCTTTGGGAAGGTCTTTGAACAACCCTTATTTAATGCGCCTTAGAATCCCACTATTCTAATCCCAAAACAAATTTCATTTGGGAATTTTATTTCATTTTTTACGTGTTAATAATAAATAAACCTCATTATTTATATCATAATTTCACATTATTTATTAAATTAAATGACTATTATTTAAATAAATATTTCAAATACATTAAACACTAATATTATTTATGTTCATAAAAAAAAATAATTTTTATACATGAACTAATCACATTAGTCCAAAATACCAATTATTATTATCTTATGTGTGACCTCAAGGGGTATTTTTAATGTCGTAAATAATTATGAATCGAATTTATAACCATAAACTAAGATAAATATCAAGAAACACATCATAGTTACCAAAATTACAATGGGTTTTAGTGTGATCTATTCCACCAAATGATGACTAGATAAGTTCCATTCTCTTTATCATTAATATAAATAATGAGAATATATAATTCCACTCCCATATATATTATATTTTTTCTCAATTCCCAAGTTTTTCAAATCTTATATAATTACGTCACATGAAATTATATTGGAATGGAAGAGTTTCTACTCAGAAAAAACTTAATTGAGGGACATAATGTCATAAAATTTCATATGGTAAGACACATACAATATAGGTTAGTAAAATACCTTCAAATTACCTATATCATAACAAATTAACTTATATTAATAAAAATTATCATGCTACATTAGATATACATCGAAGTATAAAACTTCATAAGTAGGGAACCTATTTGATAATCTCAAGTCGAAGGATCCATAGTCAATATTCATGTAAATAACAATGTTGCGACCTAGGTAATGTTAATAATAAATTAATTTCATGTATTAGTAATATTCATATTTAGATTTTATGGAGTTATATTCAATATAACAGTTTTATGTAATTTGTCAATCGAAAAAGAAATAATTTAATTCTAACTAAATTGTTTTCCATATATTATATGATTTTATTATAAATTTCAATTATATAAAATATAACAATTTTTTTATATTATCATATCATGTTTATCTTAGGGTTAATTTTTGGTATTTCTCTAAAAAGATTGATTTTTGAGTGAATAGTAAAAAAATGCTAATTTTGGAAAAACACTCATTTATTTTGTTTAAATAAAGTAATTTAAAATAACCATTGAAATTTGTATTCATATTTAAATTAAGATATTTTTTATGTAAAATAATATTTTTAATACAATATTAATTATAGTTATATTTGATTTTGGTATAAGTTATTTTTGACTTAAAAACATTTTTTTTCTAAAAATATTTTTTTCATTATGTATTATGTTATCATATTAAAAGTAATTTTTACAAATTATATTGATTTAATATTGAAAAAAATATTTTATATGTTCAATTTTATGGATAAACTTTAGTAATGAGTTGAATTTCATTTTTTTCATTATGAATAGTAACCTTAGAAATAATATTGTCTCCATGTTAAAAAGGTTATAATGGGATAATTAAGGTGAAAACTAAGTGATAAGGTCATAAAATATTATCTTAATTCTTATTGGTTATGATTATTTCTAATATTATCATATTAGCCATGAATTATAATTATTTATGTTCCAATTTCCTATGAAAAAGACTATATTATTTTAAAATGTTGAATAATTACAAGAGTACAACTTCCCTATCTTATAAAAGGGATCCCAATATCCCCTATTATTCACACCACTTGAAACTTTTAGAAATATTAGTACCTAAACAAATACCTTACAAAATCCTTAATCATTTCTTAGAGATCTTGGTCTCACCAAATACCACACCAAGAAGGATTATGGTGTAAACCAAAGGAGGTTTTTAAAGAAGGCGTATAACTCTTAATCAGGTGTTTTCATGATTATTTTTTCTTATAACCCATTAAAATATTTTTTAACTATGATGATATAATACCATTGGTATATTAAATTTACTTATTTTTTTAAATTTATGGAATAACTGTTTTTTCATCTCTTTTTTCGTCCCATGGGAAATGAAAATATTAATTATGTGTACATGTAAACTAACACCTCCAAGAAGTGATGTGTTTCATTTTCCATCATTTCCTCACATGATTTGTTAAAAGTTTTGAACTAATTTATATATATGATTTTTATGGCATTATAATTATTTTAAAAAAAATAATATATTACTTACTTTTTGACCCTTTTCAATCGTTGTAAAATGATAATGTTTCTTGGGTGTATACGTAGAATACCACCTCTATAATGCAATGACTTTCATTTTTTATTATCACCTCACATGGATAGTCAAAATTATTGAAATAATAAATAAATATGAAATTTATAATATTATTAATATTCTTCAAAAGTAAAATTATATATAACATATTAATTTTGCATTCAATAGAAAATAGAAACATTTCTTGTGTGTACATGCATACTACAAACTCCATGATACAATGTATTTGATTTTTCACATCCCCCTTCCATGGATGGTTATAAATATGTTTTTGAAATTTAATATTTATATTTTTTTGGATTAATATTCTAGATATGATGAATCCATGATCTCTTTGACCTCTATAAACCCACAAAAATCACTTTGGACTTATGAACTGAACATCCTCAAAAATGTTTAACATGATCATAACTGATTTAGTAACTAAATAAAACATAGTAAAAAGAGTAATAATTATAATGGGATGGACATGAAATAAGTTATTAATCTCGTAGAAAAATATTATAATCTTATTACTCAATAGGTTAGACATATGAAAAAAATGATCCCAGACATAAGGCAAGTGAATTTCTTTTCAAATTTATATTTTAATGGTTTCATCCCAACTCTTTTTATTCCCTGATCAGTTCCTTTTAAATTTTCCATGAATTTTATTATTTTTTTATTCAAAGGTTTACAAAATTAATTTTTTGTTTTTTGAATTTGGTCACAAATTATAAAATGTAATCTTTTCAATGTTTCCTATATGAGTGGTTTTTGATTTTATTTACCAATGTGTGAAAAGAATATTTGTTTTATTGATTATATTGGGAAATGATTTTCCTCTAACCATGGCCGTTATTTTATTTTAGGAATCATTTACAATTTTTAAGTATATTTTCAATGAAAATATGTTTATCAATATTATGTAAATTTTCCATTTTACAAAGTTTTACTAAAAAAATGGATACTTCTTCTCATTTTAATGAGATAAAATAAAGTGTTATTAATTATGGGCTTGAATGAAAATTCAAATTAGTTTTATAGTTAAGGTGAAATTAATATTTTTTATTCATATTATGGTTCTTTTTTTGATGTATATTAATGATATGTGAATCCAAAATACCTCTAATGATGGGTGAGCCTGATATATTTATCCATTGCACTGGGTAAAGTAAAAGAGTTTATAGGTGATAGGTTAATCCAAATAGATTTGGGAATTATCAAGTTTGTTGATTACATTATAAGGGTTCTTTTAAGGTTGAATGTAATAATATTTTTCAAAGGTTTCTATATGATATCCTTACAATGGTTTATAAGTTAGATATATTTATTTCAAAAGGCATGAAAATTATCTTATTGTTTTTAGGAATTTTATGATTTTTTTCATCAAAAAAGGTTAAATTATTTTTTTCAGAAAACTTTATTCAGAAGTTTTTATTTTTTTCATGAAACAAATATGGTTGAGAATTGAATTTTAAGATTTTATTTAATTTTTTTAGGAAATATATTGAGAAATTAAGTTATTTTCATACAAAAGTAAATAAATAATTGAGGTAAAATGTTTATTTTTAAGGATTATTTTATATTTTAATAGTCTAAAAATGAACTAATGGTTTTTTCCCTTATTGATATTTTTTTCTTATCCCGTGTTTTAAGCATGTTTAATGATTAGTAGGAATGATAATAAATGTGGATTTATAGATATGGGAGTTACATTTAAAGAATAAAATGTATCTTTATAAAGAATATGTTTTGTGAAAAAATAGACACTGTTTAGAAATGTACAAATTTTAAGGTAAAATAACTCTTAATTATTTAAAAATATAAACCTAAAAATGTCTTTTGGATATAAGAAACTAAATATACACCATAAATCCTATAATTAATGGGGTGGTTATGTGAATGTTGTTACCATAGGTATGAGAGAAAGAGTTTAAATTACTTTATAGGTTAGGATGATATTAAAAGATAATCTTAAGTGATTATAATTTATATTTATATTATCATGAGGTAGGTTTTTTGGATTCCATTTTTCTTCATCTAATCTATGCTAATTTAGAATGGGTTTACAAAGTGTATATAGGTAAATTGATGTAAAAATGTATCAGGAGGATAATATAATTATAAACCAATAAACTGGAATGGTTGGAATTGGAAAAAATTAGTTTTTTTATCTTTTTTAAAATTATTTATATAGGATTTTAATAGAGAAACTAATTCAAGGTAGAGATCATACTATCTAGAGAATAATGTGTTGATAGTTGAGTATTTTATGAAACAAAACAATTCGAATTTTAGTGGATCCTTAAAACTAGTGAAATATAAAAGATATATTAATGATTTTGAGAAGATATTGAATGTTTTGGTATGTTTGGAACATTAGAAGATAATACTTTCTATTTATCATTGTGAAGGTAAAACAGATCAATGGTGGTATTTGATTAAAAACACCGAGTAAAAAGAAGAAATTGATATCTTGGAATAGATTCTATTTAAATATATTTTTCTTGAAAAGTATTTTCCTAAAGTTATTTGAATTAAAATGTAAAGGGAACTCCTAAAATTGACAAAAAAGTATGGGGAATCCATTTACACTAATTTAGATAATTTTACTATATGGATTGGTATGCACCAATTTGTTTTTTAAAATTATAGTAAAATTCATATATTTTACATAGGATTGAATTCAACTTTATAAATATCTCTAGTTACTCATGATTTTGAAAGTTATAAGGAATTGTTTTCGATTTGTTAAGAAATTCAAGATGGAGTTTTTTGTACTTTTATAACAATAAGGATAAGAAGTGATCAGAGTGGTTAGAAATTTAGGAATAATTCATCTAAGAAACCTGATGTTAAGAAAATTAAATTACCCTATTTTGATAAGTGTGGCAAGAATCATTCTGTGTAATGTCTTACATGATCTGGGAAGTGTTAATGATGTGGAAATCCTGAACACTTATCTCATTACTATAAGGTAAAGCATAATGGTAATGGTCATACTAGTAATGGAAGTGAGGAAGTGAAATGTTTTAATTGTAATGATATAGTCAATTATGAAAATTAATTTCCAAATAATGGTATAATGAATAATGATCACTAGGAACATAAGTATAAAGGTGGAGAAAAGTAATTTTCTATTGGTGTGTGGGGCATCCTACCCCCATCTATAAGGTTTTTCAAACTATTTATTTTTATAATACCTTGGTTTGGTATTGGTTTATATTATATTTGGAGTCAATATAGAGATTTATAGGGGTACATGTCATGAATTGGAGTGGATGTGATGTGAAGATGATGGTTGAGAGATGAATTCTGGGAGGTATAATTTTGGCACCACAACCATTTTCAACATGGTTTTACCATGGAGTAGGGATAAAATGAAGGAAGGTTGAGGGATGTGTCATGGGGGAGTAGGATACATCATAGTGATATGAGGGGTAGGTTTGGGTAGTTAATCCAAGTTTGAGGAAGCTACACCCTGGGGAGTTGGCTGTGGTGTAGCTTCACTTTTGGTAGTGGGGCTCTGCAGCTTGGGGATCTCACCTATGTCATGGTCCCATCTCATAGAATATAGGATATTACCCATGGTTATTAGATACTGTTTGAACCAAAAGTTTGTGGCATGGTCCCTCCCATTTCACTATAGTATAGGCTTCTTCCGGCACATTTACACCATGGTCTAGGTGGTTATGCTGTGGTCTTCAAATTTTTCTATTATAAAATAACCATAAAATCACCCTATGAACAGATTATTCATCTAACTCCCTCTCTTGAATCATAGGAACCAAATAAAAAGTTTCAAATTCCATTGAATCTCTGTTTTTGGGTTTCATCATCGGGAATTGGGAGACAAATTTTTCGCTGTTTCACTCCGATCTTGAGGTATGCATATCTATACAATGGTTATAATAAATGAATTACCTGATGTTATTATGAAATTACTTTGATTTATTTAATTTAAAATCTATTTTTGATATCAAGGGGGATTTTTTCATAAAATATATGTTTTTTATGAGGTTTTACTTTGAAAATGTGTTTAGGAATACCATGCATTAGTGAAATTCCTCAATGGTGGACTAGATTTAGAAAAGGTAGATTTTCAAACACATAGGTGGTAATTTTTTATTGTGAACATGTTTTATAAAGAGTAATATGGGTTTTCTGAAGTTTTTTGGAAAGCATATCACATTGGGATCCTTGGGTATATTGGTAAATGGACTTTTCATCTTAGTGTGTGAAATGCTAATGGATGTTTGATATCAATAGACTATGACATGGAATGATATAGATTAGATTAACATGTTTCTTATCATAGTGTTTTATGTTTATGACTGAGTATGTATTCACATAGTTTAGATCACAGATCTTTTCCTTTTTTAGTAATTCTTGGTTTTACACATGATGGTATATTTCATGGTCGGTTACTCACTTACTTATCTTATAGTTTTACATGGTTGGTATTGTTTATACATTCATGACCTCTTACATGTAATTTTCATATTCCTTGTTTGTGTGAATATAAAAGGATTTTATGGAAACCAAAGGACATTTTATAAATTATTCTCTTTTGAAATTGATTTATAAACTGGTTTTTTAAAGACATTACTAAAATTTTTATGGTATTAGAGTTTGCGAGGATTATTTTGTGAAATTCATTTGGGAATTATGATCACACCCAAAATTTTCATTGTGAATTTATAAATTCTATTTTCCAGGGCACAAGTAAAGGGAAATGTTTCATGTATTTCACTAAGTTCTCTTAGTTTACATCACCTTCATAGTGTGATTGTTTCGTGGTGACCAAAGTTCACATAGAGTTTCAGGTTATGACTTGTATTATTTTTTACTCATATTAATCCCTTTAGGATTGACATTGTATGTATCATGGATGCATAGTATTTCTTCAACTATGTAATATATTGGTTTTCCTTATTCTATTGTTACATAAGGCTTGTTTTTTCATTTTTATCTCTACCATGGGGTAGAACTAATTTGGTGATGTGTTAGGTTGACCTGACCTAGTTTGTTACAAAAATGGAATCAGAGTGAATTATATAGCATGAAGTGTTGTGAAAATTACTTGGTTTGGTTCAGGGTATTTGGTTCATAAGAGTTAGGATCATCGAAATTTGGATAGTAAGTGTGGGAGGGTGCGAGGCTAGCTCACTTCCACATTTAACTCAATTAGCCATATTTTTTTTCTGGGATTTGTTTTCCAAGATTGAGACTTGGGGTGTGAGGTTATTCAAATGAAATGGATTTGGTGTTAATTTGAATGAACTTATTCCTTTTAATTTTTTTTCTCTCATTCATAGAATCCATTATTTATTTAAACTATTTTTTAAAGGCATTGATACAGATTCTTGAAGTTGGTATTTTGACATTGTTTTTTTCTCCTAAGCTGATTGGACATTATCTTGTATTTTTTTAGTCAATGCCTCCTTGAAGATACTTTCTGAATCTAAGTGAGGAATCATTGAGACAAGTCACACAAGAAAATCCTCTGATTTAACATTCTTATTCAGATTCTATAATCTAAACAATTCATATTTTTTTAGGTGAGTATTAGACACTAGGGATGAATAGTTGATCAGGGATTAGAATTTACGATGCAGAATCCACCCATATTCTATAGTAAAAAAGGACCCTTGGAACCTAGCGAATGGACTAAGTTGATTGATATGATCGTAAATTTTCTAGAAACTATTGAGGAATCTAATTTTATTTTTCTACTTACATTATTGAGGGACAAGGAAAGAGATTGTAGGACTCTATTATGCCAACTAAGTTACATAGGTATCTCACTTGGTCCACTTTGAAGAAAATATTCAACCAGTAGTTTTATACACAAATTATTATTTTGGTACTGAATTGGGAATTTAAAAACTTAAATAATGGAGAGTTTATTGTTTTAGAGTATTAAAACCATTTCAATGAGTTTTTATATCAAAAACCTGATATTATTACTAATGATTACCTAAAATATTAGAGATTCGAGATGGGTCTGAGGGGTGATATTCAGTTGATACTGATTCTCATATACCTTATAAACTTTGTTGAGGTTGTTTATAAGGATGCTATGATTGAAGTAGAAATTTCTTATAAAGTTTTTCTATGTGGAGTGACAATTGTTATATTTTCTAGATAGGGTGTGTATTTTGTATAGAAAAGGAAACACAAAGATATTCAATTTTCATTATGACCAGTTTCATGGGATTTTTTGAGACTGCAGGTGGATGTTTGATATTAGTGTGGATGACCTGATCATTCCAATCCTAATTTTAAATATGTTCCTAGAACTTGTCACCATTATATAAAATATGTTCATCACAATATTTTTTTTCAAAAATATATCCCATGGTAGTAAGGATAGATCCACTCTCACCAATAGTTCAAAGGTTCGTTCTGATGCTTCCAGAGGTGGTGGATCTTATCCTCACGACAAGGGATATGTTCATGTAGCTAAGAAAGCTAAGGGATTAGATGATACTGAGCATATTTATATATAAAAGTATGAACCATAAGAATATGAGGTAGGGCCTACTACCGTTATTGGGTACAAGGTTTATTTCATCCTATATGATGATAAATTTATTTTATACCATGCCACTAATTATTTTATATCATAAAAGTTAATTGATGTTTTGGTATTATTTGGATAACTTATTCTATTATTTTTGGATCTTTCTAAATCCTTGGGAAATTGGTATAAACAAGGTTTAAAATTTCCCATGTGTCGAGTAACAATAGATGACTTTGAAGCGGTGCAGAATTTCTTAGTTATTGATCTTGATATCTTAGACGTTGTCATTAGAATGGATTAGATGATAAATGTTAAGCCCTAGATCAACTATTATCATCTTTTATTCTAGTTTCTATATCTAAATGGATTCTCTCATGTCTTTTAGTGTGAGTATTATTATATAAATGGGAGAGCGAGGCCTATTTTTCTATATGTTATAGTGATCTCATGCTAGTTGTCAGAGTTGTTCCTCAATGCTGTTGATCTTTGTTTGAGTAGTATACTTTCCACGGTGTTGAGAATTTATTCTAAGGTATTTATTGATGAATTTTTGGGTTAACACCATAAATATAGTATGAGTTTAGTATTGGCCAACTCCCAAGTATGATTCCCCTTTCTATTCCAACATATCACATGAAACCTTTTGAGTTAATGGAATTTGAAGTCCATATTGAATACCATGAGGCTAATGGATTTATTATTACTATATTTTTGCCTTAATATTAAATAATATTATTTTATAATAAGGTATATGAAATCCTCACACTTTTCATTTACTATAAATAGCTAAATTATGTGACTATTAAGAATAAGTACACATTTCTAAGAATTAATGATATCTTTGGTCAAATCATAGGGGCTTGTTGGTTTTGAAAGATTAACCAATGATCAAGGTACCATTAGTAGAGAGTCCGAGAAGAGGATATACATAAGAAAATGTTAAAGATTCAGAGTGGAAATTTTGTGTTCCAAGTTATTCCATTTGTTCTCAATAACACTCACATGATATTTATGGAACCGATAAACTAGATATTCCATCATTTCTTGGAATATTTCAATATTTTTTTTGTGGATGATATTTTTGTGAACTCTAATTCATAGTAGGCATTCATTTATCATTAGAAAGTCATTATTATAACTATAAAAGAACATCACTTGTATGTTAATATTTCAAAGTGTTATTTTTTGGATTCAAGGAGTGAATTTTACATGGCATGTTATATCTGAGAGGGGAATCTTAGTGGATCTTGAAAATATATAGGTAGTAATTTCTTGAGAGAAACCATAAAATATAACTTAGATATAAAGCTTCTTGGGTTTGTCTAGTTAATACAAGTGGGTTTTTTAGAAATTTTCCAATCTTTATTCTATGATAAAATATTTAACCCACAAGGGTGTAAATATTGACTAGAATGATTAATATTAGAGATATTTTGAGGAACTAAAGATGAGGTCCAATTCACATACCATTCTGATTCATCTTGAACAAGGTTTGATTTATGATGTTTACTATGATACTTCAAATATTTTTTTGGGGTGTGTCTTGGTGCAAGGGAAGTGGGTGGTGGCATATGGATATCTCCTGCTACACCCTCAAGGGAGGAAATACCCTAACCTTGATATTGAGTTAGTAGTGGTTATACATGTAGTAAAACATGGTGTCACTATCTATTTTGTGTGTATTTCATGGTATATTCTAATTATAAGAGTTTAAAGTATATTTTTTCTCATAGGAATCAAAATTTATGACATTGATATTGGTTTGACAATCATTAGACTTTTAATTTTGATTTTTCTTATACTCATAGGAAAGGTAATGTGGTGGTTGGTTCTTTGGTCTAGAAATTAATAACTCAGTCCTTGAAGTAATTAGTGAAGGAATGGTCTTTGATGATTTTATTCAATTAAATGAGCTTAGGAGTTGAAGAGCTCAGTGGGAAGGTGTTTATAGCCTAAGTGAAAGAAGAATCATCATTTGATGAGTGGGTTCAGGATGAATAGGTAACAGACAACAATTTATAATGTTTTAGGGAACTCTTAAATGGTTGGGAGACATTGGGTGAGTGTTCTCTATCTCCCATTTGTGCTTTGTGTTTCTGAGAAAGGTTGGATTTTTCTATATCTTTGAGTTAGGAATTAGATGATACTGGACACTGGTTTATCAATATATGCACCCTAGGGATATCAATATGTATCATTATTTGAGACATCAGTATTGGTTGCTAGGGATGAGTCATTAAATTGAAGACTTTGTGTTATGGTGTCTTACTTCTTATAGGATTATGGTAGAACACTAGAGACCTACTATTTTATTGTAACCCTTACCCAATATGGTATAGAAGTCAGATAATATTTCAATACACTTAATCATTGATTTACTAGGGAATCATATTGGGAAGGATGTGATTTTGGGGATCATTGATCAACATATGAAATAAGCTCATTTTCTCCCTATGAAGGAGATGATGAAGCTAGAGAATATTAGGTACTTATATGTATGGTAAGTTTATATACTTATTGGGGTTTCTTATGTGATTGTATCTAATAGGGAACCATGGTTCACATATAGGTCTTGTAAAGGTTTAAAATAGGAAATGGGTTCTTAGTTGGAATTAATCATGATATATCATCCACAAATGGATTGACAGATAGAGATAGCTTTTCAGATTCTTAAGGATATACATCAAGAATGCGTTCCTGAGTTTGGTGGTTCATGAGAAAATTAACTCTCTTTAGTTAATTTTTTGTATAAAAATAGTTATAAGGACTTGATTAAAATGGCTTCCTTAAAATCATTGTATGGGAAACAATGCATATCTCCATTGTGCTTGGCATAGTTAAGAGAGTTGTCCTTTCTTGGGCCAAGCCTTATTCAAAAGATGACCAAAAGGGTGAAGTTAGTCCTGAATAGATTATTCAAAACATAGCATCATCATAAATCCTATTAGGACCATCATTGTCAGCCGCTATATTTTGAGGTAAGTGTTTGGGTTTTTATAAATAAAATTCCTTTCTTGGGACAACACATGTTGGGTAAGTAGGGAAAGTTAGCACTCAGGTTTATTTTACCCTTTGATATCGTTGGTTTACTTGGAATGGTGGAATATCATTTGAAATTTCCATATCACTTTACATTAACTCACGATGTGTTTCAGGTTTCCTAATTAATGAGGTATCATCCAGACCCTTCCCTTGTGACTGAATGGAAGGATACTGATCTCGGGCCCAACACCATGATGATCGAGAAACCAATTTAGATTACGAATAATCGGGATATGGTTCTATGAAATAAAACAATTCAATTGGTTTTGGTGTTGTGGCAATTAATATGGTATAACCAAAAGACATTAGAGTGGAAATTTTTAATAAGGCAGTAGTATCCCTCTCTTTTTTGGAGATTAAAAGACAACCTTGTGAAGGAGGAATAAATTTATGGTGGGGTGATTATGACATATCATCACTATAAATAATGTTTATTAAAGCTTTTTTTTGATCATACAGTGGTTTGATATTGGTTCATGTTGGGTTTGGAGTCAATATCAAGTTCTACAAGGGATTGTGTTATGAATGGGAGTGACTATGGCATTTAGAGGTTGGCTATGACGTGGAGTCTGGGAGGTGAAATTTTGGCGCCACTTCCATTTTTGACATGGATGCACCATGGATCAGGGTTGCAACATCGGTTCATAAAGTTCTATATCATGGAGGAGTAAGATACGATGTAGTGCTACGAGGGTTAGGTTTTGGTGGTTCTGTTAATTTTGGGGTTGCTGCACCATGAGGAGTATGCTACAATATAGTATCTCTTTTGGAAGTGGGGATTTATGGTGTGGGGGTATCACCTACACCATGGTACTCTCTCTAAAAATATAAGACTTTTAAGGTGGTTCTAAATTGTTTTTTTACTATACATGATCCGGTATGGTCCCTCCCATTTAACCATAGTATAGGCTTATTTTATAACCTTTTCACCATGGTCTAGGAGGCTGTGTCATGGTCTTCTAATTTTTCAGTTGGAATAATAATATCCAAACCCCCTATGAACTAATTATTCTTATATATATATATATCTATGTAGAATAATAGGTTCCCAAGAGGGTTTTTCAATTTCATTTTAATCCAAAATTTTTATGTTTTCAACCCTGGGCCTTGGGAGATCAATTCGTGATGGTTTCTATCCATTGTTGTGGTATATTTAACTATAAAATGTTCTAAGTCATTAATTACAAGATTTTATTATACAACTAATTTGGTTTGTTTTATGGAAAAGGTTTATTTCATATCTAGGGGGATTTTCTTCATGAAATCAAGGTTTCTAAAGGGTGTTGTCTTTAAAAATAGTTTTTAGCACACTAGGTGTCGGTGAAATGACTTAATGTACGATTTTATTTAACAAATGGGGATTTTCAAACATGGAGTCAGTAATCCTTTCTGTGAAAATGTTTTATAAACAGATATCAAAATTTTTAAAAGGTTTAAAAAAACACATTATAAACCTTGTGTATGTTTGGAAATGGATATTTCACTTTAGTGTGTACAATGGAACTAGAGGTTTGATATCAATAGGTTGTGACAAGACTCAATATCAGTTAGATTCACATGATGTATGGATTACTGTTTTATATTTATTTTAATGTGTGTATTCCCATAGTCTAGATATCGAATTTTTTTCTTTATAAGTTATTCTTGGTTTCACACATGATGGTATATTTAATGGTTGGTATCTGACTTTCTTATCTTATGGGGTATTCATGGTTGGAATTTATTATACATTAATTCCTTATTAAATTAATTTTTCATATTCCTTATTTGTGTGAAAATGAAATGATTTTATATAAACCAATGAATTTTTTAAAAAATGATTAAATTTTGAAACTCCTTTATAAATGTTTTTATTTTAAATCTAGAACTAACATTATCTTGGTATTAGACTCTGCAAATATTCTTTGGTGAAATCCTACTAGGCCTTGTACTCATACCCAATTTTTTTCCTTTGGTCATTTGTAGATGTGTTTTTGTAGGACACATGTAAAGGGAATGGGGACATGTAGTTTTCTAGATTCTGTTGGTTGACATCACCCCCATTGTTAGACAATTTAGTGGTGACAGAAGGTTACAGGGAGTTTCAAATTATTGTTAGTCTTGTTTTTCATTTATATTTATCCAGTTTGGATCGAAATTGTTTACATCATGGATGTGTTTCAATTCTCCCACTATGTACTCACTTGATTAGCACCTTATGGATATTTACCTTGTGGTAGGCCTAGTCAGGCGACCCATCTGGTTGACGTTGGCTAGTTAGTTATAGTGGGACATCAAATAAAGTAGTGAAATGTACATTACATATTTACTCTAAGTATTCCAATGCCTCGTTCAATTATAGATCCAAAATTTCTTTTATTTTTAATAATTTTTTAGTAGAATGGAGATACCACCTTAAGAAATGAAGACAAAACATTTGGTAAAAACTCATTGTATAAGTATTAAAACAACACATATTTATGGGGACCTCTCAAATATTATATATGAAATTTTATTTTCTGAAAATATATTTTTATTTCCCTTTTTGGATTTTGATATTATTATAGGTATATATTTGATTTCAATTTATCATGTTAAGATAGATTTCAAATCTAAAGATGTCATATTCTATAGTGGTCTAGAATATTCCCAAGTCATTTTCAATCTGGATTGTCCAGTGGTTTAGGAGTAATTTCTTAAACTCTATATGTTCTATTAAAAGGATTTTTTAATTCATAAAATATTTTTAAAAATTATTTTTATTGTATTTAAATAATTTCATTGTATTTAAAATTTATTTGGTATTTAATATTGAAGCTTGAAAATGATTGTATAGTATTGGAAGTATTTTATAATTTTGAAAGTAAAGATAAACACTTTACTTAATTATTTGTAAGTTCGTTTAATTGAAAACTAATATTTTTTAATGACATATTTACCATTTTGAATAAAATTAAAGTTATATAACATTAATACTTTTGTTTAATAGATTTCATGAAGGTGAAGGGAATTGAATTTTTCTTATATAAGGGTAAGACATAATTTTTAACCATTCTTAAAGGTATGGTCTTAGTTTCTTGTGTTGAGTAATAGTAAGGGATTATTTTTTATGCATGTTTAATGGTACTGATCAGCATTGAATACTGATTTAGGGTGGTCC